>CM023452.1:136859869-137019989 GCA_013339765.2 Haemaphysalis longicornis
TGTGCGGGTTTGCAAAGGAAAATTTTTAATTTCGGCTCCTTTTTTCCAAGTTCCCAAAACTTTTTTTCCCCGTATCCTGCCAAATTTTATAAATTACCATGTAGAGTTCTCTGAAGTGTTTGTGACGTGTTGTGTGAAGTGCCTTGCATGTGATTAGTATGTGCACTACGGATAGGGCCTCTCCGCACCTGCTGCACTGGGGTCTAGAAGATCCCGTCAGCAGATACGAGTGCGTCGCATGGGTGTGCCCTATCCGCAGCCTACCCAAGGCGACTTCCGTGTGTCTGTTGTGTGAGTCAGATGTGTACCGTCCCAAGTGCGGCTTTATTACATGTAGTTTGTTGTCTGTCTGTTCATTCCAGTGTGTTTGCCATGTTCTGCGCAGGTGTTGTCTTATGTGTGGCTTAGGTCTGTGTAGGGTACCGTTGTAATGTCCACAGTGTTCCTGAGTGCAGCAGCACCAGCCCTCTCGTCTGCCAACTCGTTCCCAGAGATCCCTGCGTGTCCTGGGACCCAGCAGAGGACCAGCTCATGCTTTTGTGCATACACGGACATGATAGTGCAGAATACAAGATTAACTATGTGGTTTCTGGGGGGCTTGTGCGATGACAGTGCGCGAACAACACTCAAAGAATCTGTATATATGATGGAATTGGGAATGTGATTTTCAAGGATGTGTCGTACAATCAGTAAAATTCCATACGCTTCTGCTGAAAAAATTGATGTGTGCATGTTCATGGTTCTGGCTGCATTGAAATTCGGACCATGAGCAGCGCACGACACCATACTGGAGGTTTAGAAGCGTCACTATAAAATTCTGCACATGTGTATTTAAACTGCAAAGACAGAAAGTGCTGCAGTATTGCAGCTCGTGGTACACGATTTTTGTCAAGTCTCATAAAAGAAAGGTCGCACGACACAGGGCGAACTTGCCAAGGCGGTAAACTGTTAGAAAAGGATGACCTGTACACATCTAAAAACGAAGCACTGAGATCCGAGGCTCGCTCTCTCACTCTAAGTGAAAAGGGCAGAGGAACGGATGGGCGATTTGCAAAGAGCAGAGATGTTGATGTATCGTTAAAGACAGGATAAAAAGGATGATTATTCAGTGATGAAATTTTAAAAGCATATAGCAAGTCCATGTACGTTCGTTGGTTCTCAAGGCTCCACTTATCACACTCGACATACAACTCTCGACAGGGCTAGTGCGAAAAGCACCCGAGGCGAGACGAAGCCCCAAGTGTAGCACTGGGTCAAGCATTCGCAATGCTGTTTTAGTCGCCGACCCATATACCACACTGCCATAGTCTAAACGAGACCCAACCAAAGCAGTATAGAGCCGTAGTAGGAGTTCTTTGTCGGAACCATAAGATTGATGGGAGAGAACCTTAAGTATATTCATTGTTTTCAGACATTTATGTTTAAGTTCCTTGATGTGTGGAATGAATGTGAGTTTCTGGTCAAACACAACACCTAAGAACTTGTGCTCCTTGTTCACAGGAAGCGACACGCCATTAAGAGTAATGTCTGGGTCCATATGGACCCCGCGCTTCCTGGAGAACACAACGCAGGAGCTTTTTACAGGATTTAATTTAAAACCATTCTTGTCTGCCCAGCCGGCAAGTTTCTTTACACCAAGCTGGACTTGACGTTCGCAGATTGACATATTGCATGATTTATAGGATATCTGCACGTCATCTACATACATAGAATAAGAGATTGTAGGTGGCAGTGCCTTACCAAGAGAGTTCATTTTTACTATGAAGAGAGTGCAGCTCAACACGCCACCCTGTGGCACGCCATTTTCTTGCACGTAAACGTTTGAGAGTGCACAACCAACTCTTACTCGAAACGTTCTGTCTGACAAGTAACTAACAAGAGTGTTTAACATGTTACCCGATACACCGAATGACTTGAGGTCCCTAAGGATCCCATAACGCCAAGCGGTGTCGTATGCCTTTTCAAGGTCGAAAAAGACAGTTAAACAATACTGCTTATGCGCGAAGGCATCCTTGATGTACGAGTCAAGAGCTACCAGTTGATCGTTCGTCGATCGCCCCACCCTAAAGCCTGCCTGGCAGCTCTCGAGAAGACCGTTGTACTCGAGGAAGTACACGAGCCTGCGATTTACCATCTTCTCGAAGAGCTTGCACAGGCAGCTCGTCAGGGCTATAGGACGGTAGCTTGAGGGGGACGACGGGTCCTTTCCCTCCTTCAGGAAAGCTACAACTATAGCCTCCTTCCAAGAGTTTGGAATGTGCCCCGAAAGCCAAATCTTGTTATAGAGGTGTAAGAGTGTTAGAAGTGTGTCTGCGTGCAGGTGTTGTATCATTGTGTATGTGATGTTGTCTGGGCCTGGAGCTGAGGGTTTACACGTGCTTAGAGCAGCCCTCAGCTCATGTAGTGAAAACAGGGAGTTGTAAGAAGTCTGTGATTTGTTGCTTTCGCGTAGGGACTTCTTTTCACAACAGGCTTTATGTTTCAGGAAAGTGTTTGTGTAGTGTGCTGAACTGGACACGTGTTGGAAGTGTTGTGCGAGTGTGTCAGCCTGGTCTTCGAGTGTGTCCCCTGTAGTGCTGACCAGAGGCAGGCTGTGTGTTTGTTGTCCCTTGAGTTTACGTATTCGTGTCCATACTTTCCTTGTGTCTGTGTAAGAGTTTATTGATGTTATGAATGTACGCCAACTCTCTCGTTTTGCCCCACGGCGCACACGTTTTCCTAACGCCTTGGCCCGTTTGAACAAGAGGAGGTTTCCCGACGTGGGGTACCGACGGAGGATACCCCACGCCTTGTTCTGGGCCTCTCGCGCCCGCCTACAGTCATCATTCCACCACGGCCTCCGCTGGTTGCGCGGGGCACCAGAGGCGTGGGGAATGGACCTTTCGGCGGCGTCGAGGATGTGCGCCGTGAGGAGTTGTGCGGCTTCATCTACGTGTAGGTGTCCTATGGATGTGTGGTGTAGTTTGGATGTCTCTGTAAATGTATTCCAGTTAGCTCGTGCTTCATTGAACCTATTATGGGAAGATGGACTGCATGGGCCTTTACCTATGTATGTAAGTGAGGTGGGGAAGTGGTCACTACCGTATGGGTCAGTTCCCACACCCCACTCGAGAAGAGGAAAGAGAACTGCGGAGCCAATAGCCAAGTCAAGACATGAGTATGTGTTGTGTCCTATGTTATGATATGTAGGCTGTTTATTGTTGAAAAGGCATGCTCCTGAAGATGTAAGGAATTTCTCTATAAGGCGACCTCGGGCATCCGTGCGAGAAGAGCCCCAAAGAGTGTTGTGAGCATTAAGGTCGCCTGTCAGGATGTATGGTTCGGGCAGCTGGTCAACCAGCGCCTCGAAGTCAGAGCTTAAAAGTGAAACATCAGGAGGAATGTATATGGAGCATACCGTTATCAACCTATTAAATATTATCAAGCGTATTGCTACAGCCTCAAGGATAGTGTTCAGAGTGACAGGGTGGCATGCTAAGGATTTCCGGACGATTATGGCCACACCGCCAGAAGAGTGTGTGCAGCCATCCCTGTCTTTCCTGTATACCAGGTAACTATTCAAGAAATTTGTGTGTTTAGAATTCAAATGTGTTTCCTGAACACACATTACACTTGGCTGATTGGTATGCAGAATCTCATACACGTCGTCAAGATTATTCATAAGGCCTCTGCAGTTCCATTGAACAATATTTTCTTTTCCCATTATTTAGTGTGAGAGCTACTGGAGTGTGTATGTTTATGTGTCGTCTTTCGGGGCTGTGACTCTTGGATTGGGCTTTTTGGGCGGCCTATCTGTAGGCTTGGACGACGGAGGCCGCTCCTTGCGCTGCGTTGCAGGCAAGAACGGCACGACGTCCATCTCGTCATCCGATGTCCTGGGTGTGCCCGTCGAACCGGGCCCCCGGACTTGGCCCCCTTCGGGGGCCCTTCGTTTGACCCGCCACCGCCGCTGGTGTCGGGGGCACCAGAAGTGGCACGGGCGGTGCGGTGGTGGTGGGAGCCGGTCCGGGGCCCGTGGTGTCCATGGCACCCTCCAACGCACTGGACGATGGGGAGGCACGGACGGGAGCGGCACCGGTCCCGACGGAAGAGGTTGCCACCACAACCGCTGCTGGCTCAGCGAGCGGTGTGGAGGCGGGCTGGGCTGCCAGAGGCAACCCAGGGGGGGGGCGGGAGCGGGACCAAGTCCGACTCGCGGTACTGGGTCCCCGCCGAAACCAGACGCCACTCCGCCCCCCGGCGAGCTGCGTCGGCGTACCTCCCCAGGGGAAAAGAGGCGAACCTCTTTCGCGCCTCGGGGAAGGTGATGTTTTCTGTCACTTTTAGATGGATTATTTTCTTTTCCACTTGGAATTTCTCACACTTCCTGGAGTAGGCCGCATGAGGGCCCCTGCAGTTTGCACATGTGAGGTTGTCAGAATTGCAATTGTCAGTGGGGTGGTCCTGCGCTGCACATTTCGCACAGGTTTTTTTGCCGCGGCAAGAGGTTGTGCTGTGCCCCGAACCGCTGGCACTTAAAGCAGCGGCGCGGGTTCGGTATGTACGGGCGAATAGAGCATCGGATGTAGCCTGCATTTACATATTGCGGAAGTGTCGAACGGTCGAAGGTCAGGATGATGTGTTTGGTGGGGATTATCTTAATCGTCCCCTGCGCATCGTGATGCGGCGCACAGCTGTGACGCCCTGGTCCTTTAACCCCTTCAAGAAGGTCGGAATCTGTTTCTGTAAGGAGATCCGACTCTGAAATCACACCCTGGGGAGCTGTTCAGGCTCCGGTGGGGCGTGATCTTGATGTCGAGATCATGGATGCGAGTTTGGGCAAGAAGTGTGCGGGATTGTTTTCATTGTTGAGTTCGACAAGGATTTCTCCTGTCCTGAGCTTTTTGGCTTCATACTTTTCACCTAATGTGCTTTGCAGAAATTTCGAGACAAGGAATACCGACAGTGAAGCGACGGGTCTCGTTGGGTCAGCTGACTCGATCACAAGAAAACGAGAATAGTTATTCATGTTTTGTTGAAAGGACAGTTGTTGACAGAGGTGGGAATGAAACTTCGGTGCGGCCCCTTTTCGGGGGCCGATCACGTCTTGGGGGGGGGTTTGGAAAATGCCATATGATACATTGAAAGCAGGGAGACGGGGGTACTTTCTCCTTTGACCTTACCCTGGTGTCAAAGAGGTCCCGGAGCTCCCTGCCTGGTAGACAGGCAGGGAGCCCATCGGCCGGAGCTTGACCAAGGCTCCGACGGCCACCGTTTTACGGCTTCTACCCTTCACCTTTAAACACCTCGCCACGGTTGGACACGGCTTATGTTGGGAGCTCGGGGTCCGCGGTGTCGCTGCTCACGCGTCACCATGAATACTCAAGGTGCCCCGTGCGGGGATGTCCAAGAACAAGACAACCGTTTCACTCAGATTGTGCTTTCGGGTATGAAGGACAACATCCCCTAATATTTACCGAAGAAGTTCAAGTTTCTACACCGGTTTCTTCTGAATTGCGAGATGTCCTGAAACTGAAGCTACGTAAGCACAGAAAGATGAAGCGCTCTGGTGCCAACCAGTTTGCTCAGAAATTCCGGCGCCTACGTGCCCAATGTAAAATATTGCACAAACTTGATCATACTTCGTACCTGGCGTCGGTTGAAGCTAAAGCAACTGATCAACCGGGAGCCTTCTGGAAATACATCCACTCTAGATCTAGTACAACTAAAGATTCCATTCGTCTACTAGACTCCAACGGCGATGAGGTTGCAGAGTTCTCCGACTGCTTTGCTTGTCAATTTTCTTCTTTTTTTGTCATCATCAGTGGTAGTGATAACCGCAGTGTTCCTTGTCACCAGGGCCGGAACTCCAGTTGTTTGCAACTGGAGGAGAACATCATTCTGACCAGCAACAAGCGGCTAAAGCCGTCGCTTTCTTGTGGACAAGATGGTATTCCTGCTGCAATTCTAAAAACATATGCAAATATATTCGTTCCTGTGTTCACCTCAATATTTAATAACTGTCTCCGGTCGGGAACGTTTCTCGCTCATGAAAAATCTTTCGCGTATTCCCTGTTTTCAAGTAAGGGGTAAAAACTGACACTATAAACTAGAGGCCTGTCTCGCTCCTTTGTTCTGCCTCTAAAATTTCTGAGTTATCTCTTCACACGGTCTTGTCTTTCTCACTAAACACGTCCTCATTCCTAATCAATCATGGATTTATGCGTGGTCGTTCAACTTCCACGAACCTTGTATGCTGCATGGAGCAGGCTGTCCCAGAATCGTCAGTGGAAGCCAGCTTGATGTGGTCTACTGTGACATAGCAAAGCCTTTGATGTTGTCAACCACTCGTTATTGCTTGCCAAGCTCATTCTGTTAGATGTACACGCTTCTTTGGTGGGTCTTCTACGTTGCTATCTCCAGGAGCGATATTGCTATGTAAGTGTTAATGGTCAAACATCATTTAGGTACCAAGCAACCAGAAGTGTGCCCCAAGGCTCTGTCCTGGGTTCCCTTCTTTTTTCCATTTTTAATAACGATGTTCCTTCTGCCATTCACGATTCTGCCATTCACGATAGTATCAAAATCTTTAGAGAGGTACGTAATGTTATAAACTATATTTCTCTTCAGGTTGATATTGTTTCATTCCATCGTTGGTGCACCAAAAACGACTTATTTTGAACACCTCAAAAAAAAAAGTTGTCTCCTGTAGTAGAAAAACTCAATAGCTGCAATACTCTTATGAAATTACAAGCACTGCACTGCCGAGGGTGACCGAAATTCGGGACCTGCGAGTATAATTTGATTCTTCTCTAACTTTCTCCTCCCACGTTACACTAATTACCTAATGCTCTCTTCGATGTCTAGGTGCTGTTTGCAGATATTCTAGAGAGTTTAAACGACCCGTTCCTTTCTCAAAGTTGTATTCGACTGTTTGCTTACCTTTTTTTGAATACGGTTCGGTTGTTGGAATGAAATTTGCAAGTCCAACAGTGACCGTAACGAAAGGGTTCAAAATAGGTTCCCATCAACCTTTGAGCATCGTTTCTGTCATGTGCAAGGAGACAGAAACGGCAGCATGTCTTCGCTGAAAAGTATTTCTTCCATTTGGTGTCACCGAAAGCGAGGTGATATAATCTTTCTTTATAAACTTCTTCATGGTAATATTTTGTGTGACGATTTGGTTACACTTATCAATGTCAACTGGCCAAATAAACTTTTTCAGAAAATCCCAGCTTTCAGATCAGTTGCTTTAAATAACCGACGCTCGTCCATCTGCAGAATACAATGTGCATATAATGAATATTCTGTTCGTCTTGATATATTCCCGAGCACTTTTCTTTTGTTCACTAAGCAGTTGAAAACTGTTGTAGGTTAAGTCCTTTAGGTCATTCCAAATTTATGTACCTTATTTATTATATGCAAACTGTGTTCTTGCTTGTTTTTCACTTTCCTTGTTTTGTGTTGCTCGAATATCTTTACTTTTTAGTGTCAGTGCTGGTAACACTGAAGCTTTTTTCATTTTGAAACTTCCTAACATTTTGTTAGAAAACCTGGTTTTATACGTGTACTCTATGTCATGTTCATTCAATATTTGCTTGTATAGTTCCTATTTTTCACGTCTCTTGAACGTTTCGCTGGACGAGTGTCATGGCTTGCAACAATAGGCAAGTCTTTTCTTTCTTTTTTGACATTTTGTTCTTTTTTTTTTTTTTGCTTTGTAAGATTCTGTAACTATTTTTTACGTTATGTTTCGGTCATACATTTTGTTGTGTGTGTCTCGACTTAATTTTAGTGTTTTTTTTTATGGTGTACAGGCCTAGGGTTGTTCCTGGGCACCGAAAATTATTTCGATTGATTGTTTAATATAATATCGTTAATATTATTAAACATCGCGCGCAGCAAGTATGCGCGCATTTGGTGCTCCACCTTTTTCTACAGAAAACAAGGTAATTTTGCGTGGTGATTCTGAATGCACAAAATTACCGAATGTAGACCTCCACATAATTAGGTTTCTTGTGCGTCGCTTTATCCGCAATGCATGTAAGTCTGCGGCTTCGTCGCTGGGGGCGGCGGCTAGCATTATTGCCACTTCTCATGACGACTTCAGCATCTCCCCAGCTGCGGCGGCCCCTTCGTCTACCACTACCCCGGCAGCCACCATGACTTACGCGTTGACCTTGCCGCTTAGCTGCTTTCACTGCACGCGCTTCTTGTCGACGCATTGATGGGGATTTATTTTCCCTCCGACCAGGTCGCTTTGGTTTGGGAGGACGATGTACGGCTGCGCTGGGAAGAAACAAAGAAGGCCAAGGCGCACGGCGGTGGTCTGAGGACACTGTGTGACGACGTTCGATCACTTCGCAGTGAATTGGCTGGGTTGCGGGGGGAGCCTCGGCTAACAGCGTTCCCACCCCTACCAGCCCTAGCGGAAACAAAACCTTCAACCCCGCTAGCCCCAAGCTATCCAGTTATGTGTCCCCTCGCTCCGTCCACAAGCCTGAAGCCTCTGTCGTCCACTTCTTGGAATCGTGCGGATAGGCCTCACCCCACACGACGACGTGCTTCGTACTTGACGCCCTCCTCGCGTCCGCTGGTGGTGGGCGCCCGTAACGAAAGCTTCTATTGTATTGTAAAATATTGTGGTCGACCATCCCAACACCCAAAAACCAGTGTTGGTGACGAAGTTGGTCCGGGCGAAAACCTCGGCTTACGTTTCCGCACGCCTGTCTCCAGTGGGGGTTTTACCGCTTTTGTGGAAGCGACTCAAAACGCGACATGACTCCTATGCCTCTTTTACGTTGACCGTTGATGATGATGGTTTCCAGCGACTGACAGACCTTTCCCTGTGGCCTAGGCACTGTTTGCACAAACCTTTCTGTGGAGTGCTGCATGGTAAAGTGATTAATGCCTACAAGCACCCTCATGGCCAGAATTTACGGCTTCGACGTTTTTATCATTAAATGTCCGTGGGCTACGAACTAAACCAGCTGAGTTTTTTTTCTAATGTTGTTTCATCGTGTTTTTGTGCTTTCAATGTTGTTACGGAACAGGTGGACAATGCCCGGTGTCTCACCTTCAACGACGACGAGGGAGCGGCTGGCGTGCAGCCTGTGGGAGCTCAATGATAGTCGCATGAAATATTGTAAAATATATCGTCCCCATCGCATGGTTCAGGTCCTGCGCCACGTAACAAATTTAGTGAAGTATGCAGGTTTCTCCCCGTCCTGGCCTCGACATTGCTCCGTCTTGGTACCGCCGCAAACATCGAGGGTACGCGGGCCCTGTCGGTAACATTAAACTCTTTGAAAAAAAAGGGAGAGAGCATATCTCACGTTTCTAATGCCTTTTCCGAACAATTACTTTCCGCTTGCGAAAAGAAAGGTAAACTACCACTGAGGCTCCATAAATGCATGTAAATGGTACTCTTACAAAATCTCGTCTAGAAATCTCTAAATCGCATTAGGGCGGCATTTCAGTGCAGCCGCTGAAACACACCCTCAGCAGTATTAAAGGCGTTTGGTGATCTTGTACCTGTCTTGACATGTATATTTCAAGCTCACCTCAAGAATGGCCGATTACACGCTCGGTAGAAACCTGCTCGAGTTGTTCCTCTTTTTAGTCAAGGACAAACAAACATGTTCCCTAGCGAGTGGAAGATTTCTCGATCACGTCCTTTTTCCAGCCAAGCACAAAGTCTGATGCAACAAACTACACAGAACTTTCTTTCCTTTTTGCTTGATCAAAGCTGTTTGATCCAACACTCCAAAAAAGTCTCTTGTCTGGTGTACCACACGTTATTATAAGTAAACAGCAGGATTTTAACCGGGAAGGTCGACAACATGTAATCTTTCTTGCTTCATGAAGAAGGCGTCGGTTGCAGCTTCTGAGTGGCAACATTGTCTACTGTGATGTGAGCAAGGCATTTATTGCGGTCAGTCATACCTTCCTACTAAAAAAAGCCATTGCAGTAGGGCCTTCGTACACCGGTCTTGACGTGGTTGGGTATTTATCAAGACAATCGGTTCAGTTTCGTCTTTGGTAACGGCCAGACTTCGGCAATGTAAAGATAAACATGCGGTGTTCCCCAAGGTTCTGTGATAGGCATTTTTTTCTCCACTTTTAACGATGTGTCTTATGCAATTAAGAGTTCTTCTTTCCTTCTCTACATAGATGACAATAAAATATTCAGACAGTTTGTGTCCATTATTGGCTGCATTGTCCTGGAGCAAGATATTATTACGCGGCTGCTGGACACGAACAATGAGGCATTGGGAAGATCAATTTACGCTACTTACAAGCACCCATGGCAGAGTCCGATCAGTCTGCACGCCCGCCTTTTCCTCGTTTTCTTTGGCGCCGGGCTATGGCACCATTCAGCATTCTCTACCCGCCCCGTGAACGGCCCTCCCTCCGCGCAATGATGACGGTTTCGGCCGAGCCCACCGTGACTTCGCTCAAAGACAGTTTCGTTGGTTTATTTGTTCCGGCTGCGAGGGCATGTGATCGGCAGCTCGACTTTGTATCAGCGCTAGAGTGTAAGCAGCAATGGTTCACTTGGCTGCTGATGGGTTTAGCGCAATTGTAGAAGGCGAGTGCTGTGTGGTTGGAGGTGCTTGTATGACGTTCAGCTTTGTTGGTATATCCTCTCACTGAGGCAGCTGCAGTCAGCTCCTGGTCCACAAGATGCTGCTCTAGTATGTTCAATTCATCGCTGCAAAGCTTTTCCCGCCAATCTAAATCCATCGGAGGTAGTCAGCAGCAACCTCGATGTCATGGACGCGCAGCCAGAAAGCTGGACATCGACAGCTGCGGAGAGGATGAGATGGGATAAGTGTAAACAGTGAAGCCCTTCCCGCCGGGTATGGCGATGAGGACGCTGCGGAAGATTGGTCTCCGAAAACCAACGCCCACAAGACCACGATGAACCGATGAGGGTGCTGGGTACCGCGCTGCAAGAAAGGGCTGGGGACACGGCATGGTCTGCCCGTATCGGCTGAGTATGATAGGCTGGTCTCTCGTGAACGTAATCATCAGTGAGGGGATGGGGACAAAGGGCCGGATGATTGTTGTCTAGAGCTGTTTCCTTAGGGTTAGGGGTAGCGCACGCTCCAAGCTTACCCTCCAAAATTGTGTCGCAGCCGCGACAGAGCGAAACTGGGGCCAGCGTGGAAATGACGACTCGCACCCTCCACAAAACATGTTACGGAGTGGCCCTACACGAACAATTACTGTTTCTGAATGATCGCTTTACACTGTTTAAAAATTGTTATAGCAAGTACCCTCAGTTTGCAAGCCCGCCTTTCCTCGTTTTGGGGCCCTTGCTATAGCGCCATGAGGCATTGTCCGCCTGCCCTGTGACAATTTATTCTTGTGTTTCTCAATTGAGCTAAGCTAACAGAATAATTCTTAGCTCTACAAAAACTCAGGTCATGCCTCACGGGGAAAAAATGGACTGAACATTTTTTGCTACAGTATTAACGGCTGTTTGATATCTGGAATTGACGGGATCAAACAGCTCGTCGTGCTATTTCACCGCCCCCCATATTTCTGCTCTTAAGTCACACAACTTACTCTGATGGCTTGGTGCAGTATTTCAGGTTTACGAGATTTTCCCGTCCTTTCATTCATTACTAAAAAAAATAAAACAATTTGTTTTCCTCCTTTTGAACATATCTCTTATTCCAGAATCGAAGCTGCAGATTTATTTTTAAACCCTGCGGAGCCCGTAGTGACCAAGTTTTATCAATATTTATGCACGTCTCCTCTCTGCGTCTGTGTCGATGACTGTTTCTTCAGGTTCTCAGAGAACCCCTACAGACGACCTTCTCTTATATATACGGTTTCATGGTAATGTTTCATGCGGCAACTGCTTGCATCAATATGTTTTCAGATTCGGAGAAAATAAACAAGGCTTCACTCCCATTACAACACAGCTGGAGCACTTAGGACACGATCTCCTTTTTATACACAGTACCGTCTATACAACTTCACTTATGAAAACTCAAATTCACCATCCCCTTTGGTCGTTTTCCCCTGTGTTCAGCTGCGGCGCACTGACTTTTTTGTAGCAGTTCTGTATTGCTTCAAAAATATTTTCTTCGTGCGTGCGTTCATTTCACAATGTTGGTTGTCATTTTGGTGTTAAATATTGAACCATAGGCCATAATTTTTACATGCGCTTAAGACACACACTTGTACTCCACTCTCAAGACAATGAATATTTCTAAAGTGCCCCAAAAAGGGGGGGCGGGAGGGGGGGGGCAACATACATACTTTTTAGAACTTCAGATTTCCTGTCTACATTATTCATAAATATTTCCACCTATTTGTACTCATGCAATATTGTGAAGTTGAAGCTTCATTTTACCGTGTACTTAAAGGCAGTTCTTTTTCACTCACCTTTTGCTCTTGCAATAAAATTCTAAGCTGGCTTTTGCCGTGTGTGAATAATGATAATGTACACTGGACTGCAATATTTTATTCTGTACCATATATGAGCTTCTGCCGCAAATATTCTTTACTGTAGTGATGTGCGAAGTATCGATGCATGTATGAATACCTAACATAAAATTGGGAATGCACCTTTTTCTGGACTTTGGAGCGCCTTTTCTGTTCACACTGAGAGACGGCAGGGCGCTGACACAGCGGCGTCGGTCAGACAGACGCCGACCTCGTCGATCCATGTCAGCACTACGCCAACCATGATGCCAGTGGAGGTGGAGGGGAGAACGCTAACGACTTAGAATCTCCGCGGCGCAAGCACTCACTCTTTGAAGCACTCGGCCTGCTGCTGTCCGATGGCGCCCGACTATAACCGGGAACCAATAGAGGCATCTGCGTGGGTAGAGCTCATAATAAGGTAATGAAGAAGGTCCTAATGCCTCCTTTTTTCGCCCTGTGGTATCATCAAGATAAGGAAGATCGGCCGCG
The DNA here is from genome assembly GCA_013339765.2 of Haemaphysalis longicornis. Lineage (NCBI taxonomy): Eukaryota > Metazoa > Arthropoda > Arachnida > Ixodida > Ixodidae > Haemaphysalis > Haemaphysalis longicornis. The sequence goes on from CM023452.1 coordinate 136,872,782, forward strand.
ACGACATAGTGGACCCTGTGAACAAGTCAAAAGGAATTCCAAAAGGCGCGAGAACTACCGACGTTTTATGCTTCAACTGTCAAAAAACTTCATCGCCAGTACCTCGACGCGAGGAAATGCGGGAAGGTACACATGTGTACACAAGGTCATCCGAAGAGGCTCCGTTCACGAAACCAGCACATACGAAACACCACCAGATGGCCTCGTAGAGGGCATAGTTCGAGCAATTCCCTCACGTCACATGTGTCAAGAAGTCCAAGAAAGGATCGTGAGAGTTCAACCCAACCCCGGCCGATGCCACAAGAATTGACAGAACTAGATTCGTTGTGATCCCATTCTCTAGGGACAAGGTCCTCAGCTACATGAGATACGGAAACGGACAGGCAAAGTGCACATATATACACGGGAATTTTTCGAAGTGGACGAAGCATTCAGCACGGTCGGTCAAAGCATGGACGTGTGTCGCTATCCGATGCCCGCGTATCAAGACGATGAGGTGTGCGGAACCCACGCGATGTTGCGACGTATAAACCAAAGGGCAGCCTATGCAGCCTAACCGACCTTTCCGTGCAGCCTATCTGACGAGTGATACGACTTGTCGCGATCGCTACAAAACTCTGTACTTGGGACGACGGCAGCAATGGGAAAGAATTCACGCAAGCGAAATCGGGAGAAATCCCGGAAGATCACCAAGCCCTGAAAAACCGGAGTCGCGGCGCCGCCTTTCTCAAAAGAAAGGGAACGGGTTACTAATGCACACCAGTTCTCGAAATGACAGCTTCGACACCCGGTACTGCCGCAGCTGGCACGAGGACGGTGCTTTCTGGCGCTCCGAATGCATAACAAGGAGATACACAAGCGTCAACGGGGGATGCCTGCCCTGCAATAGATGTGTAAGGTAGGCGGACAGGCGAAACGTTGAAGAACCAAGGCTTTAATTCTGCAGGGAATGGTAACCCCCAAGCCATTCAATGGCTCAATAAAAACTTCACACTCACGCAGGAGAACGCAGTCCGGAGGACCAAAATTTAAAAGTTGATCGTGGAAAACACCAACATGAGGGCGGTTATTCAAAAGTTCAGGCCAGAGGTAGGGGAAAGAATACAAACATCTGCACCGACGTGTCACCCGAACCCCCGATCGAGCAACCCACGCCGGCGGCAAAACAAAAAGACATTGCGGATGAGGTCAATCGGGACAAAACACCGGCCCCTAAAAAGGGGCCGGTGAACGAATCGCACTTGCAATTCCAATCCGGCAAAGCCATAAAGGAGCTCTGAGCAGCAAACCAAAAAGTCAAGAAGCGCAAGCATCAATGTGGGAATACAAGCAGTCCTGGCACCTGTGCAGGGTATGATGGTGGAAATGCAAGGCACCTTGGAGAACCTCCGAAACATTACAGAGTTCATCTTATCACACCTTATTTTCACGCCTTAACAACATACCTTAAGAACACACCTTATCTTCACCTAGAATTTCCATGCGGAATCCGACATGCCCACCAACGAAGTGAAACTCAAACTTCTGGCAGGGGAACTTACAAGCTTTAAGAACAAGAAAGCAGCGCTGAGACGACACACCAAGCACTGCCGAAGATACCAGGCGACATGATTTATAGACTTGTCTACGTAAGTTTCGTTTTTTATTATTTTCTCTTTTCATGCTTGTTCAAGGTAGTATTATTGTGATAAATTGTAATACGAACACGAACAACGGAGCGCATGGCTTTCGGTACATGCCACGCATCCCAGCGACGCACCTGGTTTGCACAGTCCGATCAAGTTACAAAACTTGGTGTCGGACGTTGATATGGAAACACCGTCGTTCGGTGCAGGATTGTTTTGTTTGTCCTCCTACCTTGTTTAGGGACCCGCTTCCTCAACCATTATATAATTTCGCTTCTTCAATGAGTGTAAACGACGCACGCACCTATATTCCTTTACTTTTTATCTCATGCCCAGCGCCCAATGGACGATGGAAATACGATGGCATTTCCATATCATGGTTGGTTACGAACTCTCGTAACTCCCATGAATGAGGCCATATCCGTCAGAAGAGAATTAAAGCACTGAACATTACGCATTCCTCTAAATCTTTTCATATCACCTGCATAAAAAAAAATTGGGAATGGCAGAACCAACATCGTGATAAAAAAAAGAAATAAAATGATGTTTGATCATTCACACTGTTATACCAGCATCGCTCCTGGAGATGGCAATGTATAAACCCATCAATGAAAGGTGGACGTCTAACAATATCAGCTTGGCAAAAAAATAACGAGTGGTTGACTACATCAAAGGCCTTGCTCATGTCACAGTAGACCACATCAAGTTTGCTTCTAGCATTGATTGCTGAGACAGCCTGTTCTATGAAGCACAGGAGGTTCATGGACATTGAACTACCGGGCATCAATTCATATTGATTAGGAATGAGGACGTGTTTAATGAGAAAGACAAGACCGTATGACGAGATAACTAAAACATTTTAGACGAAGAACAAAAAAGCCAGACTGGCCTTTAGTTTACAGCGTCAGTGTTTAGGGCTGAGTTCAAAACAGGTAATACACGAGAGATTTTCCATGAGCGAGCTAACGTGCCTGACCGGGGACCGTTAATAAATATTAAGATTAAGACCGGAACGAATGTTTTTTTAAGAATTGCAGCGGCAGTACCATCTGGGCCACGTGAGAGTGAGGGCCTTAGCCGCATGATTCAGGTCAGCACGATGTTCTCGTCCATTTGCAAACCACCGGAAATCCTGCGCTGGGGACGAGGGACGCTGCTGTTATCAATACCAACGGGTATCCGCCCCAAAAATAAAATTGACTAACAAAGCAGTCGGCCACCTCTGTAATCTCATCGACTTTGAAGTCTAGTAGGCCAATAGATTCTTTAGTTAAAGTAAGTATAGAACGGATGTACTTCAAGAAGGCTCACGGTTGAGGTAGTTGCTTTGACTTCTACCGACCCCAAATGGCATTATGATCACGTTTGTGCAATATTTTACATAGGGCACGTAGGCGCCGCAATTCCGGAGCAAACTGGTTGGCAGCAGAGCGCTTCGTGTTTCTGTGCGCACGTTCCTTGAGTTTAAGGGCATCCCGCAATTCAGAAGAAAACCAGTGTGGGAACTTGAACTTCTTTGGTAAATATTGCGGGATGTATTTTTTGTACGCAGAAGCACAATCTGAGTAAAACGGTCAACTTGTTCATTTACATCAGAGTGGTCAATGAGTGTCGACCAAGGGGCAGCAGAAAAGTAGCCTTTCAGTCAAACGTAATCTCCCCGGTTGAAACGCATAACGAGGTTGCGGGCTGCTGGAATTTATGGAACCGTGGAGCATTGAAGAGAGGCAACAGGGAATAGAAAGAGGACTATGAAATCTGTCGGGAATCCTTAAGAACGATAGGAGCGCGACATACTAACACCATCAAAGTTCGAAAAGCACAGGTCCAGAAAATTTCCACCGCTGTTTTGGATCTGATTACACTGTGCCATAAAAGTGGTAGACACCAAATCTTGTGACTTATTACCCTTCTGTTCAATGTGGTGGTTATAGTCGGAACAGGTTACTTAGCTCCACTGAACGCCGGGAACGTTAAATCTGCAAGAAGGAGGACTGTCTGGTAGAAATGAGTAGTAAGCACATTTTCAATGCAGGAGACAAACCAATTCGAACGCGTCCGGAGCTACATCAGGAAAAATGTAAAAAAAAACACCTACTACATGTTTTTCAGTGTTATAGAGATGAATTTCAACCGATAAAAGCTCATCTGCGTTTTCAATATCTCTACGTAGCACACACGGGAGCGATTTGTCGACGGCAAGAAGGAGCCCACCCCCTTTTTGTTTGCAACCCATTAAGGCACGATCATTAGGATATACACGGTAATTTTGATGGATATAATAAACCGGATATGATATCAGGGCGCAACACAGATTCAGAGATTGCTACTAACGCAAAACAAGAAGCCAGAACATAACCAAAAAATTCAGTTGCCTTATTACGACGACCTCGCACATTCTAAAAAAGCCCATCCTGACAGTCATATTATCGAGTATTTAATGAATAAATCAATCAATTATTCTTTATAACGTTATCAGGAACAGCCGAAGCCTTCGTGCTGGCGCACTGAGAGGAAAAAACGGTAGCAATCAAATGCATCAGCGGCTGACAGATAAACAACCAGTAAAAACGTGGGTGAGTGCAAACCAATAGAAAACATGAAATACCACAAAAAATAAATACAGAAAGCATCCAACCAACATTACACGATTAACAGAGACATAAAATTTCGCATATTGAAAAATTACATTTTGACAATAATCACAGCAATAGGAAAAGGCAAGTGGAACAGAAATGACAACAAGGACGGGGTAACATGAAGCATGGATGACACATGAATATATAAAACAAAAGGCGCAAATTATTTCTAACAATTGACAGAAAATTGTAGATAATGAACGTATAAGTTACTGTCACCTTCCCGGACCCGTTAAAAGTTCACGATAAAGACGAGTTGGATAGATAAGTGTCGTATATTACATACCACCATTACACCCGCAGATTCAACATCATACATAAAAAAAAACAGAACCAGATATGTGATATAAATACACACATGAGAAAAATAACTGACGAAAGGGGATACGCCCGAAATAAAATTAGTGCACCACTGCTAAGAAACCACTCAAAAACTCCCGAAGGGGACGCAAAAAATATCGAGTTTCCCCACGTCAAAGTTGCATAGGCGCTGCAGTCTATCAAAAGGAGAACATGAGAACAAGAACTAAGGATTTCAGCTGTGTTAGACGGGTTGTTAGCCTGGTTCCCATTCGGGAACACGAAAACTGATTCATGCAAGCAGTTCTTGGCATGAAATAGTACATGAAGCAGTTTGTGTAAGAAAAAATGTCTGAGCTGGTTCTCGGGAACTTAAAGAACGAGCTATCGGAGAGGCTCAGAGGGAAAACGAGGGATAAATATTGGTGAAATTTGGTCTGTACACACTCTACACGATGACCATTAGATCTAAATGTTCCATTTCAAATGACAGAGGCATATTCTAGTTGGGGAATACAATTGCTCTTAACAGATTTATAAGTAAAGGAGGGCATGCAAGTCTCCTGAAAACTTGCATACAGCACAAAGAGAGCGAAGCACCCGTCGAGAAAGTTGAGTAGCATCAGCCGAGAAAGTTAAGGCAGTGTTGAAGAGGGCGCCGACTTCGTTGATCTCTTCTACTCTAGACTGGTAGCCACCGTCGTACTGTGCAGAAAAAAATGTCATTTATTTGGGGGCTTGAGATATAACCATTCTTTCCGGTAGAATTATTATTTATTGTTCTTTTTCTTCTGTGCCGCAGGTGTTAACCATTTTTTCTTTCTTTGCCGCAGGGTTATCTGTTCTGATAGGGAGAGCATTCCGATCTAACGTGAACAGCCCGGAATAATCTTCTTGGATGTACAATGTTCTCGATGCGAATCGGCGGTTCGAGAACCACGCGCTCCGAAAGATAAAAAGCCGGCAGAGCAGACTCCGGGGACATTCGATTCTGCGACGTTCGCCGACCCACGTCACTTTGTTGTCCGCTGTTTCGCCACCCCTGTATTCTTTTAATTGTTAGGGGAGCACAAAATTCAGTCCAATAAACTTGTTTCTTTTCCAAACAACTGTGTCGTCCCTGGCTTCGTGACATCTGGTGAAGGCACTGGGTAGCACCGTTTATGCCCACTACAAGCTCTGGAAGCCGCCAATCCAGTCCAGCAAGAGCCAGCCTCCGCCGGGAAGATTTAGCACCCGGTTTGGTCTGCTACGGAGAAAGTGAAGAAGAAACATGTCGCAACCAGCACCATGGTCAACCAAGCCGGTCGTCCCGTCGTTCTGCAGTAGCCACGGGAATCTGCAACTCATTCCGAGGAGCCCCCACAGAAGACCCATAAGAATGGTTGGAGAAACTGAGCGCGTCCGGAACTTCAACAGGTGGGACGATGAAGAAACGTTCGGGCATGTTTTCGTTTACTTGGAAGATTCGGTTCGCACTTGGGTCAAGAACCACGTGAGCTCCTTGACAAACTGGACTCAGTTCAAAGCGAGTTCCTGAAGACCTTTCCTACCGTGGTCAGAAAAGAATGCGCGGTGCTTTTGCTGGAAACTCGAACGCAGCACCCGAACGAAGGGGTCATGATCTTCGTCGAGGAGATGAAGCGACTTTTTCGCCGTGCGGACCCAGAAATTACGGAAGAAAAGAAACTACGGTTTCTGAAGCGAGGTGTGAAGCAAGAGCCCTTCGCGTGCCTTGTTCGAAAACCCCCCAAAGACCGTGTCCGAATTCGCGTCTGAGGCCGCCGCGATGGAGAAGACGCTCGAAATTCTAACGAGGGAGCACGACCGCCCAATCAATTCGCTGGTTTCGGAGACGATTGATGCCGGCGCTATTAACTCCGACTCACTACGCGACACCATCCGTGCAGTGTTGAGGGAGGAGCTGCGGAAACTTTTCCCGACGACGACGCCACAAACTCAAGTCGCCTCCCTGACTGACGTGATCCAGGAAAAGTACAGCGGGCTTTGGGAACTTTTATGCGTCCGAAGCACACCGCGAGCCAGAGGATATGACCTACTCCGCTGCTGTTCGTCGACACCGCCCTGTTCCAACACATCGTCAAAGGCCCCGCCCTACCACCGCCCACTGTCGCCCGCCCGACCCCTTGTAGTACGAAACCAAAAGCCGAGGAAGACCCACGTATGGCCAACACCGGATAATCGTCCTCTGTGCTACCACTGCGGAGAGGCCGACCACGTCTACCGTCGCTGCCCAAAACAAGAGACTCGGACTTCGTGGTTTCTCCGTCGACGCACCACACCGCCCAACCCGGCCAGCGCCCATCTGACATTGAAGAATACCTGTCCAACACCAGCCGTGGACCAGCCCGTTTCAACCGTTCGCCGTCGGCCTACCCGTACCAGTCGTCGGACCGCCGTAGCAGTTCTGGCTTCGCACGTGGAAGGCCCCCCAGCCACGCGGGGGAAACTAAAGGCGGCAACTTCTGGAGGTAAAGTTGCACAATGGCGGTAAACGAAAACCCTCCAACGACGCAACGATTCGCCGAAGACTGTGACTTACGACATGCCCTCATCCCGCCGACCCGACCTAACCCTGACGTGACTCCTAAACACGACGACAACCACACGGCGCGGCGCGTACCCGACATGACCGAACCTTCCGCTGAGATGCTTACAACGACGAGCACAGTGCCCGACCGTCAACACGCACAAGCCTTGATGCGACGCCCCGACGCAACCGGAACTCGTGGAAGGCAGCGTCCGATGTCCAGTTGTCCATCGACGGCTTTGACGTAGTCGCCCTCGTCGACACGGGAGCCGACTACTCGGTGATGAGCGAATCATTCGCGTCTAAGCTGAAGAAAGTTATGACAAGATGGGACGTGTTACCATAGATGGCATCACGTACCCTGCCGCGTTCGTCATTTTACATAACTGCTCCCGCGACGTAATAATCAGAATGGACTTTTTGACGGACAACGCCGCAATAATTTATCTCCGGACCGAGTCGAAATCTTTTTCCTCTGATCACTCTACGACGCCGCCACTGAACCCCGATCACCTTGCGGCTGTAAGGATCGCCGACGATCACGTCCCCCTCCCAAACCCCACGCAAGCTTGATGATAGCCGTCTACTGTGAGGATGCTGCTCTTAACATCGACGCTATCGTAAAGGGTGACCAAAGGTTGCTTCTCACCGCGGTGTCTCCGTCGCAAGAGGCATTGCGCGCTTTAAGCAATGCAAATCCCATGTTTTGGTCACCAATTTTACCGAGGAGTACCAGCATCTAAACAAGGATGCTGCAATTGCGTTCCTGGAAGAAACGCAAGGAAAAGTAAAGTGATCGCGGTCGCTAAATTTGAATGCACACGCGCAGATACTTCCAAGCCGCCGCAACCTTTCAACGTGAACCCGGCGCTGCCGCAAGAAAATCGGGAAACATTACTGGATTTGCTCCGTCACTACAGCGAGTGTTTTTCGGCAAACTCAAAATTACGTCAGACACCCCTAGCGAAGCACCAAATTATAACCGAAGATGGAGCCCAACCTTTCCGACAGTCACCGTACCACGTCTCTTCACACGAACGGGAAGCCATCCGGACTCAAGTCGACGACATGCTCAGGGGACGACATAATACAGCCATCGAAAAGTCCGTGGGCTGCGCCGGTCGTACTCGTGAAGAAAAAAGACTGCACAATAAGGTTCTGCCTTGGCTACCGGCGACTGAACAAAATCACCAAAAAGGACATGTACAATCTGCCACGAATCGACGACGCCCTCGACCACCTCTGTCATGCGAAGTACTTCTCGTCGATGGATCTGAAGACCGGCTACTGGCAAATTGAAGTGGACGAGAGAACCAAGAGAAGACTGCTTTTATAACCCCGGATGGCCTATACGAGTTCAAGGTGATGCCGTTCGGTTTGTGCACGGCGCCAGCAACGTTTCAACGAGTCATGGACGCGGTGCTAGCTGGCCTGAAGTGGCACACCTGCCTCGTATACCTCGACGACGTAGTGGTATTCGCCCGGACTTTTGACGAACACCTCCCAAGGTTGGATTTTGTACTCGAGGCCATTTGTACGTCAGGGTTAACGCTGAAGCCTGAAAAGTGCCGTTTCGCGTACGAGAAACTCAAGTTCTTGGGCCACGTCGTCTACGCCGTGGGAGTCCTACCTGACTCAGCAAAACCTTCAGCCGCTGCCAACTTCCCAAGGCCGAAAGACAAGAAGGGCGTGCAAAGATTTCTCGGACTGTGCGCATACTACCGGCGCATCGTCGCAAACTTCAAACGCATTGCAGAGCCGCTCACGCTCTTGACGAAAGATAGCACCCCTTTCAGCTCGGACAACCACCAAGAAAAAGCATTCGGCGAGCTGAAAAAACGCCTGCAAAGCCCGCCCGTGCTCGCTCATTTCGACGAAAATGCCGAAACGGAAATACACACGGACGCCAGTGATATAGGCTTGGGTGCGGACCTCGTCCAAAAACAAATCGGGTGCGAAAAGGTAATCGCCTATGCCAGCCGTGGTCTGTTGAAGGAGGAGAAAAACTACTCTGCATCTGAGAAAGAGTGCCTGGCAATTATATGGGCGATTTCAAAATTTCGCCCATATGTGTACGGTAGACCATTCAAGGTTGTGACAGACCAACACGTGCTGTGTTGGCTCCCCAATTTGAATTACATCTCTGGCCGCTTGGGCGGCGGAGCTTGCGCCTTCAGGAGTTTGACGTTACAGTCGTTTGTAACACCGACGCCGACTGCCTGTCCCGCGCCCCCTTCGACCCACCAGCACAAGACTCTGATGAAGACAGCGCGTTCTTCGGAATGGTGCCGGAGAGCGACCCAGCCGCCAGCAGCATGCCGACCCTGACTTACGCGTTATAATCGAGTACCTCGAGGGATGCAACGTCATCGTACCTACAACATTCAAACGCAGCTTACCAGTATTCTGCCTGAGAAACTCCGTCCTCGTGAAGAAGAATTTTTGCCCCGGAACGAGAACAAATTACCTTCTTGTCATCCCCGCAGACCTTCGTGACGAAATTTTGGAAGCGTGCCACGACGACCCGTCTTCCGGACATCTCGGCACAGCCCGCACAATTTGAAAAATCAAGGCGTAGTACTACTGGCCCCGCCTTACATCCGACGTCACCCACTACGTCTGGAGCTGCCGTGACTGTCAGCGACGAAAAACGCCACCGACGAGACCCGCCGGACTTCTGCAGCCGATCGCCGTCCAATCAAGGCCCTTGCAACAGATTGGAATGACTTCTGGCCCGTTCCCTACGTCACGATCCGAGAACAAGTGGATTGTCGTAGCAACAGACTACATGACGCGCTACGCGGAGACCGCCGCTCTTCTGAGGGGAGTGCACCAGAAGTCGCCAAGTTTTTCATAAGACAAGTTGTGCTCTGACATGGAGCCCCTGAAGTTCTCATCACGGACCGCGGAACGGCCTTTACGGCTGAGCTCATGCAAGGAATCTTACGCTACAGCAACACGGATCACCGAAGAACGACGGCGTACCACCCCCAAACGAACGGACTAACGGAACGTTTGAACAAGACAATTGCGGATATGCTGTCCATGTACGTCGACATTGAACATAAGACTTGGGACGAAGTGCTCCCGTATGTCACGTTTTCGTACAACACGGCTATCAAGAAACCACGCAGATGACACCGTTCGATCTCGTCTACGGACGACTGCCGACTACAATGGTTGACGCCATGCTGCCACACGTAGAAGACGACGACCTGAACGCCGACGTCCAAGGATGCCTTCAGCGTGCGGAGGAGGCCCGCCAGCTCGCTCGAGTCCGTATGACGGACCAGCATCTGGTGGATGCCGGGGCTACAACCTCCGACGCCGAGCCGCCGAGTACCACCCAGGGGATCGTGTGTGGGTTTGGACTCCCATCCGACGACGCGGACTGAGTGAGAAACTTCGGCGACGATATTTCGGACCCTACAAATTATACGACGTGTTGGCCAACTTACCTACGATGAGATCCCCGATGGTGACTCCGGCGCATCACGACGACACACGCGGCCCGAAGTCGTGCACGTGGTTCACTTAAAACCTTTCTACAGACGATGACGAACTTTTTTTTTTATTTGTTCGGACTGTCACTTATGTTAGCTTCGGGCCGATGCACTCTTATTGGGGGGGGGGTAATTCCGAGAACCACGCATTGGGTTTGTGTTTTTTGTGTTTTGCCTTTACCGCCCTGCTGTGCCGGTCTGTGTTATCTCTGTGCCAAGGAAAGCGCGTGTTACTATTCTTTCTTTCTGTGCCGCGTGTGTTATCTGTTCTGATAGGGAGAGCATTCCGATCTAACGTAAACAGCCCGGAATAATCTTCTTAAATCTACAATGTTCTCGATGGGAATCGACGGTTCGAGAACCACGCGCGCCGAAACATAAATAGCAGGCAGAGCAGACGCCGGGGTATTCGATTCTGCGACGTTCGCCGGTGCACATCACTTTGTTGGCCACTATTTAGCCGCCTCTGTATTCTTTTGAGTTGTTAGGGGAGCACAAGTTCGCTACAATATACTTGTTTCTTTTCCAAACCAACTGCGTCGTCTCTGGCTTCGTGACAATATGTAACGAAAATTTTAACAACATTATGTTGAGTGCCCTAAAACAATCATTATCTCTACCTCCGCTCTCTTCGCGACGAAACATCTTCCGTCTGTGCTTACGTTTTTGCTTCTTTTTCACCCAGGACTAAAGCACACTTTGCTGAAACCACCACCAAGAACGGGATCCCCCCTAAACCAGCTCTACGTAGAAGCACACATCGTTGGTCGCACTTCAGCTATGAATAATTTCTTTCTACATTATATCATAGTTTCGAATACCTTGCCTAACGAAATCACTTCTCGTTCAAACCGATCAACCTTGCAGTGCATGCACTGCACTGAGCGATGAACGGCAATGAGAACATTGCCGCCCTTTTTTATGCCCAGTTACTTGCTGTCTCTTCTAAAGATGTCCTAGAAGGTAAATGTACGGAAAACGAGATAATATTGGAAAGCGAGTTTTCACTGCTAATGTTTGTGGCTCTGCTTGTTGTAATGACCACACAAGGAAGCATAGCGACAAAGTTTCACAGAAAAATAATAATAATAATATTATAATATTATTCAAACATTTTTTGCGTGCCGACGAACAGCCGGGGAAACAGAGTGTGGAGCAGCAGGATAGCTTACCATGAGATCAAAGAGTGGACGTCAATCAAGTTCATGATCACTGAAGTAAGAGGCTAATGCAGAATGATAAGGTTGACATTACGTCCATACAAACTCAAAGACATGTTTGCAGAGACGTGCAATCATTAAATACATCCAGGTAATCCGAGTACATAATATCAGTGCATTGTAGTCAGAACTTAGGGAACAAGACTAGAAAACATTTGTGATTTTAAAAGGTTTCATTTTTTCTTGTAATTTTTTGCGCACAAAGAGGGAAATGTTGTCAGCAGCTAACCACAAGACACTATGACATGAATATTTCAAATAGGACGAAAATATCAGCCTAATTCGGCCTGGAGCTAAAGCGCTGTGGCTTCAATGAACAGGGGTATCCAGGGTGGTAATTACTACCATTTCTGAAACGATGGTGGATGAGAAATATAAAGGTATTTAGGACACTTTCGATAGCCATGTGGTTTCTTTGCACGTGCTGTTCCCGACTACAGAAGCATAGTCAAGCCGAGGACGCCATATGGCTGTGTAGAGCTTGAGAAAAAAAATTGGCTCCTTAAACTCCTTCGACACGCTACACACAACGCCAAGTAATCAAAGTGCTCTACGAGTACTTACGTGGATATGCGGGAAGAAGCTCAGTTTACTGTGGAAATTGACACCTAAGCGGAACAGCTGGGAGTGTTCGAAACAAAATAAATATTTTTTCATCAGTAAATAAAAATACAATCATTAGATACTTTTGAGACATCATTTATGAAGATTAAGAAGAGAAGTGGCCCGAAAACATATCTCTGAGGGACACCGCTGGTTTCCAAATTTGAAAAAGAAGACTCTGCATTTACACATTCAAAGCATGACCTATCACAGAAATAATTGCATATAACAGACACAAGGGATTGTTGTATATCAAGCTGAGAATGTGTTTTCAATAGGAGCCTGCGGGACACACCATCAAAAGCCTTGCTCAACTGAGAGTACACGACATCAAATTTTCCTCTTCCATGCCCAGCCTCCGATGGATGCCGCATAAAGTTGACGAGATTGGTAGTGATCGATCCCCCCACAAAAAAACCTTTTTTTTCAGACATTTATATGGTTTTTATATATACGCCAGTACTTTATGCAGTGTGGACTCAAACAGTTTAGAAGCAACACATAGGATAGATATCGGTAAGTAGTTCGTGGATTCCTACTTTGAACCAGACCGTAAATACATGTACAACCCTTGCATTGTTCAAACCAGCTGGGAACTTGCTAGCCTGAGGACAAGTTTGAAATATACACAAGATTGGAAATAGGAGATCACCCGCATGCATTAAGTGCAGCAGAAGGAATTCCGTCAGGGCCACACGAAAATGACGACTTTAATTGTTTTGGAGCTTTCGAAACAAGTCGTTCGGATACCACAGTACTAAGCATTTATAGTAACCCTCGAGGTTGTTAAGGGGGTGGAGCTGCAGTTTTTTTACCGTCAGTGGTTTGGAATTGTCGCGCAAAGACATGGCAACGATCGATATACTCTTGTCCTCGTTCGTCAGGGAGAATAATGTTCGCAGGCTAATGTTTAAAGGTTTGTGAACGGACGTGGCCCATAAATTTTGGTATCTCAATTTGCATCAGCCATGGCGAAATGAATGGCCAAATGCGAAATGCGAAATCAGCCATGGCAAAATGCACCATGGCAAAATGAACTCTACTTAACGCGCAAAACTAGTCATATAAATTAAGATTTATGTTGACACAACTCATTCTACCACCTTTCTCTTCCTGTTTTTTTAGCTTGCTTGCACGCCTGATTGTTCTACCCAAAGCTCGCTTCTGTTCAGCAAAAAACCAACGCGGAAAATTTCCTTTTCTTTTCAATTTTCTGGAAACAAAGCTACCCAAGCCATCGTGAAACTCTTTCAGTAAAAACCAGTATCTCGTCAACGTCATTGAAGCTAGCTATTGGCTACCAGTCAGTATACGAAGTGGAATACCCCAACGTAGTCTCCACGTGCAAAGTCGTGACTAGCGCATCCTGTTGTGGAAACGGGGGGACTGTTATGAAGAAGAGCCACTTTAGGCGATAAATAGGTAATGTCGGATGGAAACGTGTCTGGTTTTACAAGGTCAGTATTACTTCGTGCGACTTCAACAGCTTCAAAGCTAGCTAGACAAAAGTCTAAGACGTCGCTTCTTGAATTCCTAATAAGGTTGCACTGTTGCAAATAAATAGAGTTGTCGCGACCGGCGCAGTGACAACCAGCCACGACAGCGTGTGGGCTCGAACTGATTTTTTTATTCCTCCAGCACGAGCGCACGTGAGCGTGCGCCTCGTGGTTTCACCTTCTCGTCGTCGTCGTCGTCTGGGCGCGTGGACGCTTGGGGACCGGGAATAGTCCGCGATGCGGTCAGCCAGTTCCGCGAGTTGGTCGAGTGGCATGTCAGCGGCTGCCGCAAGTACCAATACCATACTCTGGGGGAGGCGTTCAAGGAAGAGCTCCCGAAGAAGTGGGTTGTTGAGGTCCTGGCCATGATCGCCCAATAGCTGCCGCATGCGATGTAGCAACTGCGAGGGTCGCCTGTCACCGAGCTCCTCGGTGTTCAGAAGCTGCTGCAGCCTGCTGCGCTCCGACTCAGACTTGCGTTGGATGATCGCTGCCTTTAGGTGGTCGTACGGCGCAACAGGATGTGGGGCGTTGAGGATGTCGGCCAGCTCGTCCGCGATGCTGCCTGGCAAGGAGGTCACGACGCTGTTATATTTCGTCTCCTGGCTGGTGATGTGATGCAGACGGAAGCGCGCTTCGACTTGCGTGAACCATGTCCGCAGGTTCCGAGTCCAAAACGGGGTTAGAGTAGCGCTGTGCACAGCCGCGGTTGTAGCGTGAGCAGGCAGAGCTGCTTCGTGGGCGGGCGTAGCTGCGCCGGGTTGTAGTTGGCCCGCAGAATCCGGCGAAGCCGAAGGGTCTGACATGGCGCGGTCAGAGGAGGCGAGTTCGGTCTACGTCACTAATTCATGTCGCGCCCGGCGCAGAGACAACCAGCCACGACAGCGTTTGGGCTCGAACTGATTTTTTTATTCCTCCAGCACGAGCGCACGTGAGCGTGCGCCTCGTGGTTTCACCTTCGTCGTCGTCGTCGTCTGGGCGCGGTGGACACGCGCCGCTACAGAGTAAATAATATCGACTAGAAAGTCATTCTTCTGAGATATTTGATGAGACGCCAGACTGACGAGCTCAGTCTCCCATGAAATTCTTTGTGCTATAAAGTCCCTAGTGACAAAGAAATGGTGTTCACTGTGAGATATTACAGTATTGGTGATAGGGTTTAAAGATATTTTGAAAAACAGTGGCAAGTGTGTCGGGGAAATGTAGTATGTACATACTACGAGGCATTCGTCCCGGCCACGAAAACCTCTAAACAAATGCACTCACTCTTTATTGCAAGGTCAAGGCGGCGTTTACACTTGATGGAATTATGTAGGGCAATAAGCCCACCACCGCCCCATTATTTTTCGGAAAGGGTCTCTATCATGCTTAAAAACTATGATAAGGCGCGAGGACAAGTATTGAAACGTATGTTTGGGCTCAACCAAGTTTCAGTGAAAACAATTACTTGGCCAGCATGAAGAAACGACATTCGAGAAACATTCATCTGACTTTTAGAAGTCAATGGGCGCTCTGATAAAAGCAATCAAAGCTTAGTGCTTGCCATCATCTTCAAGTCCAGTTGGTAAGCATTATTCATTTTCTCATATAAATCACCGCGGAACGGCTTGAAGAGGCAGTGCCGAGGCCAGGGCGAAAGGTCTTTGAGCCACTCAAAACACGCGTCATCAACGGTGACGTAGAAAGAGGCGTAAGAGTAATGCCTCGCCTTTAAACGTTTGCACACAAAGGGGCGGCCCCCACCTTGGACAGGTGCTCGAAAACTTGAGCTGAAGTTGTAGACGTACTACTTTTTTAGTGTGACCAACACTGGTTTGGGGGCTTCCGATGGCTGACAGCCACCATTCCCCCGATACATTAAATTTACCTAACGTCAGGGAATGCGGTACGGAGTCCTTGAGAGTGCATTGCAGCATGGGTAGGTCCCGGCGAGGATGGTCCAGTGATGGAATTCAGGAGAAACCACCATCAAGCTTGCATCTGGTCAGAGAAACTAAGCAGAGGCGAAGGCCTCTGCGTCAGCGGAGTGGGAGTATTGTTTTCGGTGGTCGACATCATTAAAAGAGACGGAAACTCAGCTGGCCAAAGAGAGAGGGAGGCTCGCCCCTCAAGCGAATTAAATCTGCCCAGTGCCCGCACCTCCGGGCCTAGGGTCTTCACAACACAGACGTGAGCTTCAGCGTTTTTGGAGTTTTTTCGGAGCTGCGAACGTTGTCCTCCCCCTACTGATTTGATCTCAGAGGAAGGAAATTCTTTCCGGGCTTTCACAGAAGGGCGCCAGATAGAGACCGCACCTTGGTGCCATGGTAAACGGGTTGGCTGGCGTGGGCTCTGTGGGAAGGGGTCGACGAAAGGGCCACTGCCGAAGCAATGCCGTAGTCGTGGTTTGGGCTAGCCAGCACATAAACCCTGAAGACTTGCAGGGTTCATACACAAACCTAAGCGCAGCAGGCTACATAAACAGCTGGTACTCGTTCTGCAACGTATGCTCTCTGCGTGAGCACACCTGTTGGACTAACCGCCACGAAGAACTTCTGTTTCCTGTAAAAAACGCAGGAGCACAGACCACGCATCTTTATTATGGATGATCAATCAACCTTTATCAATATACATACTTTATTTTCGGTGCCCAGGAACAACCCTAGGGTGCGCTAGACACACCATACAAAACAAAAAAAGAACATTTAAATTAAGACGAGACAACACACAAAAGCAATATGTATGACAGAAACAATGAAGTCGAAAATATTTATAGAAATACTTGAAAGCAATAAAATGAATAAAAGTCAAAAAAGGAAGAATCCTAGTGTTGCAAGCCATGACACTCGCCCAGCGAAATGTTCAAAAGCATAAAAAATAGAAACTATACATGCAAATACGTATACGTATACGTATACGTAACGTATATAACCAGGTTTTCTTACAAAATGTTAGAAAGTTGCGAAATAAAAAAAAAACCTTCAGCGTTACCAGCACTGACACTAACACATAATTCTATTCACGCAATTAAAAAAAAAATTGTGAGAACAAGCAAGCACACTGTTTGCCTATAATAAATGCGGTACGAAAATTTGGAATGACATAAAGAACCTAAGCTACAACAGTTTTCTACTCATTAGAGAACAAAGTAAAAGAGCTCTCGAATATATCAAGAACGAAATATTCATTATATGCACATGGTATTCCGCAGATGGACAGCATCGGCTATTTCAAGCAACTTGTCTGAAAGCTGAAGTTTATTTGGGCAAGTTGACATTGATAAAAGTAACCAAATCGTCACACAAAATTTACCATGCAGAAGTTTATAAAGAAAGATAATATAAGCTCTCATTCGCCGTCACCAAAGGGAAGGAAGGCTTTTCAGAAGAGACATGATTCCGTTTGCGTCTTCTTGCACTTGACGGAAGCGGTGCTTAAAGATAGAAACGAACTTATTTTGAACCCTTTCTACGGTCACTATTGGACTGGCAAGTTCCATTCCAAACACAAGCCGTATTCAAGAAGAGGTAAGCAGAGGGCCGAATACAACTTTAAGAAAGGAAGCGGACCTTTAAACTCCCTAGAATACCTGCAAACAGCAAGCCCCTGACATCGAAGAGAGCATCGGGTAATTTGTGTAACGTGGGTTAGAGAAAGGCAGAGAAGAATCAAACAGTACTCGTAAGTCCCGAATTTCAGTCACCCTCACCACGCAGGGCTTGCAATTCTATAAGAGTATTGCAGCTGTTGAGTTTTTCTACTATAGGAGACAACTTTGTTTTTGAAGGGTCAAAATAAGGTCGTTGTTGATGCACCAACGATGGAATGACCCAATATCAGCCTGAAGAGAATTACAGTCTTGAACACTACGCACTTCTCCAAAGATTTTAATATCATCAGCATACAATAAAAAAGAAGAATTTAAATGGCAGAAGCAACATCGTCACGAAAATTGAAAAAAGAAGGGGGCCTCATAATAGAGCATTGGGGTACACACTGGTTGCTTTGTACCTAAATGATGTTTACAGTTAACACTAACATAGTCAATATCCCCATGGGATAGCAACGTATAAGACCCACCAAAGAGGCGTGTACATCTAACAGAGTGAGCTTGGCAAGCCATAGCGAGGGGTTGACAACATAAAGGCTTTGCTCATGTCACAGTAAACCACATCCAGCTGGCTTCTACCAACGATTACTGGGACAGCCTGCTCCTTACGCATACAAGGTTTGTAGAAGTTGAACGACCACACATTAATCCATGTTGATTAGGAATGAGGACGTGTTTAAAGAAAAAGACAAGACCGTATGAAGCGATAACTCGAAAATTTTAGAGGCAGAACAAAGCAGCGAGACAGGCCTATAGTTTATATCATCAGTTTTTAGGCCTCACCTGAAAACAGGGAATACGCGATATATTTTCTATGAGCGAGAGACTTGCCACACCCGGAGACAGTTATAAATATTGTCACGAAGACAAGGACGATGCAGTTGTCGTGAATGAGAAACACGTTTATTGGAGCGAACTTGTGCTCCCCTAACAACTCAAAAGAATACAGAGGCGGCGAAGCAGCAGTCAACAAAGTGACTTGCGTCGGCGAACGTCGCAGAATCGAATGCCCCGGCGTCCGCACTGCAGGCTTTTTATCTTTTGGCGCGCGTGGTTCTCGAAACGTCGATTCGCATCGAGAACATAGTAGATCCAAGAAGATTATTCTGGGCTGTTCACGTTAGATGGAATGCTCTCCCTATCACAACAGATAACACATGCGGCACAGAAAGAAAGAATGGAACACGCGCTTCCCTTGGCGCAAATAACACAGACCGGCGCAGCCGGGCGGTAAAAGCAAACACAAATAAACAAAACCAATGTATGGTTCGCGGCATTACCCCCCCTCTAAGAGTGCATCGACCCGATGCTAACATAAGCGACAGTCCGAACAAATGAAAATAAAAGTTAGTCATCGTCCGCAGAAAGGTTTTAAGCGAACCACGTGGACGACTTCAGGCCGCGTGCGTCGACGTGATGTGCCGGAGTCACCATCGGGGATCACTTCGTAGGTAGTTGGCCAACACGTCGTAGAATCTGGTAGGGTCCGAAAAACCGTCGCAGGAGCTTCTCACTGAGTCCGCGTCGTCGGATGGGAGTCCAAACCCACACACGATCCCCTGGTTGGTACTCGGCGTCTCGGCGTCGGAGGTTGTAGCGCCCGGCATCCACCAGCTGCTGGTCCGTTATACGAACTCGAGCGAGCTGGCGGGCCTCCTCCGCACGTTGAAGATATCCGTGGACGTCGGCGTTGAGGTCGTCGTCTTCTACGTGCGGAAGCATGGCGTCGAGCATCGTAGTCGGCCTTCTACCGTAGACATGCTCGAACGGCGTCAGCTTGTCATCTCTGGATAGCCGTGTTGTACGCAAACGTGACATACGGGAGCACTTCGTCCCAAGTCTTATGTTCAACGTCAACGACGTACATTGACAGCATATCTGCGATTGTCTTGTTCAGACGTTCTGTTAGTCCGTTCGTTTGGGGGGTGTACGCCGTCGTTCTTCGGTGATCCGTGTTGCTGTAGCGTAATACTCCTTGCATCAGCTCCGCAGTAAATGCCGTTCCGCGGTCTGTGATTAGGACTTCCGGGGCTCCATGTCGCAGCACAACTTGCTTATAAAGAATTTCGCCACTTCTTGTGCAGTCCCCCTCGGAAGAGCGGCGGTCTCTGCGTAGCGCGTCATGTAGTCTGTCGCTACGACAATCCCTTGTTCTGTGATCGTGACGAGGGAACGGGCCTAAAAGGTCCATTCCAATCTGTTGAATGGTCTCGATGGGACGGCGATCGTTGCAGAAGTCCGGCGGGTCTTGTCGGCGGCGTTTTTCGTCGCTGGCAGTCACGGCAGCTCCGGACGTAGTGGGTGACGTCAGAGGTAAGGCCGGGCCAGTAGTACCTCGCCTTGATTTTTCCAATAGTGCGGGCTGTGCCCAGATGTCCGGAAGACGGGTCGTCGTGGCACGCTTCCAAAATTTCGTCACGAAGGTCCGCGGGGATGACGAGAAGGTAATTCGCTCTTGTTCCGGGGCTGAAATTCTTCTTCACGAGGACGGAGTTTCTCAGGCTGAATGCTGGTAAGCTGCGTTTGAAGGTCCTAGGAACGGCAACGTTGCATCCCTCGAGGTACTCGATTATGACGCGTAAGTCGGGGTCGGCACGCTGCTGGGCGGCTAGGTCGCTCTCCGTCACGATCCGAAGAACGCGCTGTCTTCATCAGAGTCTTGTGGTGGTGGGTCGACGGGGGCGCGGGACAGGCAGTCGGCGTCGGAGTGTTTCCTGCCGGATTTATAAACGACTGTAACGTCGAACTCCTGCAGGCGCAGCTCCACCGCCCAAGACGGCCAGAGGGGTCCTTCAAATTGGCGAGCCAACACAGCGCATGGTGGTCTGTTACAACCTTGAATGGCCTTCCATACACGTATGGGCGAAATTTTGAAATCGCCCATATAATAGCCAGGCACTCTTTCTCAGAGGCAGAATAGTTTTTCTCCTCCTTCGACAGACCACGGCTGGCATAGGCGATTACCCTTTCGCAGCCGCTTTGCTTTTGGACAGGACGGCACCCAAGCCTATATCACTGGCGTCCGTGTGCATTTCCGTTTCGGCATTTTCGTCGAAATGAGCGAGCACGGGCGGGCTTTGCAGGCGTTTTTGCAGCTCGCAGAATGCTTTTTCTTGGTCGTTTTCCCAGCTGAAAGGGGTGCTATCTTTCGTCAAGCGCGTGAGTGGCTCTGCAATGCGTGCGAAGTTTGCGACGAAGCGCCGGTAGTATGCGCACAGCCCGAGAAATCTTCGCACGCCCTTCTTGTCTTTCGGCCTTGGGAAGTTCGCAATGGCTGAAGTTTTTGCCGGGTCAGGTAGGACTCCCATGGCGTTGACGACGTGGCCCAAGAACTTGAGTTCCCCGTATGCGAAACGGCACTTTTCAGGCTTCAGCGTCAACCCCGACGTACGAATGGCCTCGAGTACAGACTCCAACCTTGCAAGGTGTTCGTCGAAAGTCCGGGCGAATACCACTACGTCGTCGAGGTATACGAGGCAGGTGTGCCACTTCAGGCCAGCTAGCACAGTGTCCATGACTCTTTGAAACGTCGCTGGTGCTGTGCACAGCCCAAAACGGCATCACCTTGAACTCGTATAGGCCGTCCGGGGTTATAAATGCAGTCTTCTCTCGTCTCTCTCGTCTCTCTCACTTCAATTTGCCAGTAGCCGGTCTTCAGGTCCATCGATGAGAAGTACTTCGCGTGGCAGAGGTGGTCGAGGGCGTCGTCGATTCGGGGAGGGGGTACACGTCCTTTTTCGTGATTTTGTTCAGTCGCCGGTAGTCAACGCAAAACCTTAATGTGCCGTCTTTTTTCTTTACGAGTACGACGGGCGCAGCCCAGGGGCTTTTCGATGGCTGTATAATGTCATCGCTCAGCATGTCGTCGACTTGAGTCCGGATGGCTTCCCGTTCGTGTGAAGAGACGCGGTACGGTGACTGTCGGGTAGGTCGGGCTCCATCTTCGGTTATTATTCGGTGCTTCGCTAGAGGGGTCTGACGTAGTTTTGCGCTCGACGAAAAACATTCGCTATAGCGACGCAGCAAAGCCAATAATTTTTTCCGTTGTTCTTGCGGTAGCGCCGGATTCACGTCGAATGGCTGCGGGAGCTTGAAGGTTTCTACGGGTGTGCGTTCAAAGTCGGCGACTGCGATCACATCACTTGCTTCTTGCGTTTTTTCGAGGAACGCAATTGCAGCTCCCTTGTTTAAATGCTGGTACTCTTCGGTGAAATTAGTGACCAAAACGTGAGATTGGCGTTGCTTAAAGTGCGCAATGCCTCTTGCGACGGAGACACCGCGGTCGAGAAGCAACCTTCGATCACTCTCTACGATAGCGTCGATGTCAGAAGCAGCATCCTCACAGTAGACGGCGATCATCAAGCTTGCGCGGGGTGGCAGGGTGATGTGATCGTCGGCGATCCTGACAGCAGCACGGTGATCGGGGTTCGGCTGCGGCGTCGTGGAGTGATCGGAGGAAAATGTTATCGACTTGGTCTGCAGATCAATATTGCGCCGTTGTCCGTCAAAAAGTCCATTCCGAGAATCACGTCGCGGGAGCAGTTAGGCAGAACGACGAACGCCGCAGGGTACGTTGTGCCGTCTATGGTGACGCGCGATGTGCACGTTCCACTTGGCGTCACGAGGTGGCCTCCTGCTGTGCGTATGTGCGGACCGTCCCATCTGGTCATAACTTTCTTCAGTTTAGACGCAAATGGTCCGCTCTCATTACGAATAGTCAGCTCCCGTGTCTACGAGGGCGACTACGTCAAAGCCGTCGATGGACACCTTGACGTCAGATGCAGTCTTCCTCGAGTTCCGGGTTCGTCGAGGCGTCGTATCTCTGCTTGTACGTGTTGATGGTCGGGCACTGTGCATCGTCGTTGTCGTCGTCTTCTCAACGGACGTCTCGGTCAGGTCGGGTACGCGTCGCGCCGTGTAGCTGTCGTCGTGTTCGGGAGTCTCGTCAGGGTTAGGTCGGGTCGTCGGGATGAGGGCATGTCGTGAATCACTGTCTTCGGCGCGTCCTTGCGTCGTTGGAGGGTTTCGGTTTTTCGCCGTAGAGCAACTTCACCTCCAGAAGTTGCTGCTTTTAGTTCCCCCCAGCGTGGGCTGGGGGACCTTCCACGGGCGAAGTCAGCGTTGCTACGGCGGTTCGGCGATTGGTATGGGTAGGGCGACGGCGAACGGTTGAAACGCGCTGGGCCACGGCTGGTTTCAGATAGATACTCGTCGATCTCACGTGGTCGTTGGCCAGGGAGAGAGCGAGGGGCGTCGACGGAGAAACCACGCAGTCCGAGTCTCTTGTATGGGCAGCGACGGTAAATGTGGTCGGCCTCTCCGCAGTGGTAGCACAGAGGACGGTTATCGGGAGTTCGCCATACGTCCGTCTTCCTCGGCGTCTGGTTTCGGGCTACCCGGGTCGGGCGGGTGACAGTGGGCGGCGGTACGGCGGGGCCTCTTGACGGCGTGTTGGAGCAGGGCGGGGTCGACGAACAGCCGCGGAGTACGTCATAGCTTGTGGCTCTCGGGGTACCTCGGATGGCGTAGAAGTTCCCAACGCTTGTTGCACTTCTTCTCTAATCACGTCGGTGAGGGAAGCGACTGGGGCTGCGGTGGCGTTGGGAGAAGTTTCCGCAGCTCCTCTCTCACTATTGCGCGGATAGTCTCGCGTAGGCTGTCGGCCGGGATCCGCGTGCTGCCAAAGTCGTTCGCAGTGGCCGCGCCAACAAAGTTGCGGTCATACTGCTTAGCACGCATTTCGAGGGCTTTCTCAATGGTGCTGGCTTCGGTCACGAATTCGGCGACGGTTTTGGGCGGATTTCGGACAAGTCCAGCAAACAGTTCCTCCTTCACTCCGCGCATTAAGAAGCGCAACTTCTTTTCTTCCGTCATTTCGGGGTCCGCGCGGCGAAATAGCTGCTTCATCTCCTCAACAAGATAACGACACCTTCGTTGGGGTGTTGCGTGCGCGTTTCCAACAAAAGGGCGGCTCTTTCTTTCCGCACGACGGTAGTGAAGGTCTTAGTGAACTCGCTTTTGAACTGAGCCCAGTTTGTCAAGGAGCTCTCGTGGTTCTCGAACCAAGTGCGAGCCGAATCTTCCAAGTAAAAGAAAACGTGCCGGAACGTTTCTGCGTCGTCCCCCCTGTTGAATTTCCGGACGCGCTCCAGTTTCTCCAACCATTCTTCTGGGTCTTCTGCGGGGGCTCCTCGGAATGATGGCGGTTCCCGTGGGTGCTGCAGGACGATTGGCGACGTTGTTTCTTGCACCATGGTGTTGGTTGCAGCGTAACTTTTCTTGGGCCCTTCTGGCATCAAACCGAACTCGGGTGGTAAATCTTGCACGCGGGGGCTGGCTCTTGTTAGACTGGCTTGGCGGCTTCCGAGGTTGTAGTGGGCAAGAAGGGTGCGTACCCCGCACCTCCACCAGATGTCACGAAGACAAGGACGATGCAGTTGTAGTTGAATGAGAAACACGTTTATTGGAGCGAGCTTGTGCTCCCCTAACAACTCAAAAGAATACAGAGGCGGCGAAGCAGCGGTCAACAAAGTGACTTGCGTCGGCGAACGTCGCAGAATCGAATGCCCCGGCGTCCGCACTGCAGGCTTTTTATCTTTTGGCGCCCGTGGTTCTCGAAACGTCGATTCGAATCGAGAACATAGTAGATCCAAGAAGATTATTCTGGGCTGTTCACGTTAGATCGGAATGCTCTCCCTATCACAACAGATAACACATGCGGCACAGAAAGAAAGAATGGAACACGCGCTTCCCTTGGCGCTGAGATAACACAGACCGGCGCAGCCGGGCGGTAAAAGCAAAAAACAAATAAACAAACCCAATGTATGGTTCGCGGCAATATGAAGTGAACACAGGAACGAATATATTTGCTTATGTTTTTTGAATTGCAGTAGGAATACCATCAGGCCCACAAGAAAGCGAGGGTTTGAGCCGCTTGATGCTGGTCCGAATGATGTTCTCGTCCAGTTGTAAACAAACGGAGTTCCCGGCCTGGTGACAAGGGAGCTGCTGTTATCACTACCATCGCTAATCCCAAAAAAAGAAGAAAAGTTAGAGCAAAGTAGTCGGCCCCTTCGGCAACCACATCGCCGTTGGAGTCTAGTAGAAGAATAGAATCTTTCGTTGTACTAGATCTAGAATGATGTACTTCCAGAAGGCTCCCGGTTGAATGAGTTGCTTTAGTTTCTACCGACGCCAGGTACGAAGTAGGCGCCGTAATTCGTAGGCGCCGGAATCAGTGAGCAAACGGGTTGGCACCAGAGCGCTTCATCTTTCTGGGCGCACGTTCCTTGAGTTTCAGGACATCCCACAATTCAGAAGAAAACCATTGTGGAATCTTGAACTTCTTAAGAAAATATTGTGGGATGTATTTCTTCATACCCGAAAGCACAATCTCAGTGAAACGGTCGACTTGTTCATTGGCATCAGTGTGGTCAATGACGGTCGACCAAGGGGCAGCTGAATTATTCGTCCACGTACCGGAACACCTGGTACGTGGACGATTTCCTTGTTGTGGTGCACAGGTCCCTCTTGCAGAGTGTGCCCTGATGTACTGAAAGTGTTCAAAGGGGTGTGGTCAGGGTGTACGATTTACCTTTGAATTGCCCAGAGATCGAGTGCTCCTGTTTTCGGATTTACGGCTGACTTTCGGAGAAGGGCACGTGTGCTACAAGTACTCTCCGAGGTCTGTTAAAGCCTTTTAAGCTTTGAGTCGGCACATTCAAAAATGGTGAAGCAGGGCATTGCCCTTTCCTACCTGAAATCTGCCGTATCCAAATCCTGCGAGCATTCAATGGCCACCAGCGTCGTTAGAGCAGGTGTAGAAGCTAAAAAAATCTGGGTATCCTGATCATATAACTCAAAGGGCCAGTAAAAAGCGGCTAAAGTGGGTAAAATTTACAAGGAAGCCGAAATACCAAAACAAAAAACCAAAAATCTTTGCCGTATTTCCCTATGTTCATAAGATGTCTCCCGGACTAAAAAAAGTGGCAGGACGGTATGACGTGAGCGTAGTGTTTTCGGCTCCTAATAAGTTGGGGAAGATCTGTGCAAGAGTTAAAAAAAGGCAAAAAACCGTCAGGGACATGTGGCATTTATCACCAAAAGAAGTTCGTACCGTGTGCTACGGGGGTAGTTTATTCGATACCACTTGCCTGTGGCAAAGTATACATTATTGGCCAAACGGGACGGTGTTTAAATGTCAGGCTAAAGAACATAACTATTCAAAATCAAAACGTGACCTGAGCCACTTATCTTGTCATTGCCGCACATGCGGACCTGATTGTGTCCCTGTGTTTGAGCGAACAGCCATCCTTTTCGACATAAGAACCAGCAAACGCGAGAAATTGTAGAAGCCAGCCACATCATAAAAGCTGGTTCCGAATGCATCAGTCATCCCTCTATCGCCCTGCTTAATCGAGAAGTCGCATATTTAGATGCACATTGAGCGCTACTTCGGCGCCTTTTCGGGGAATGCGTGTTGGGGGTTCGAGGGGGGTCTTAATCTATGTATGATGCGGTTATCATTGCAGATTTTTCGCCACTCGTGCGCCTCAAAGCTCGTTTTGCGGTTTTGTCGGTATGGCTTTTTTTATTTTCGGTTGAGTGCGCCGAGAACTCTCACGCATCAGGGGCGTGGCGATTTGAATTGTGCAATATTAAACAAGTTGCGAGTCTGCGCTTGTGCTGTCTTTATTTGTTCTTGTCCCCGTTATTTTTGCGCGCAGTTTGTTTTTTGAGATGCATCATTACAAACTCGCCCACCTTTTAACCCTTTTTAAAGAGAAATATGCATGTAATAAAGTAACACGTACAAAACAGTGATCTCTGATAGCCTCCACTTCAGATAAACAATATAAAAAAGTGTATACATTGAAAGACACCAGAAAATCACAACAGCAATAAGAAAGAAGGAGAAGGTTTGTCTGGCAAGTGTTTCATGCCGAATTGACCGTATGACCGTCAGTCGTTAATGATCATGCAAGAATCAAAGAGCGCAATCTTACTGCATGACAAGGTCACGGACGTGCTTGCATAAGAGGGTCAGCGAATTTTTAAATATTATTAGGTATTCAGAGTTCCGTTTGCAGAATACAGCATTCGGAACAGAGTTCACAAGCCACGCAGACATTTCGGAACTAAAAAACGTCGTATTTCCTGGTCAATTACTGCGCCACATGCTGTCAAAGCACTACACAAGACACTGATTTGCGAATAATTTTGAATGGCTAAGCAGATTCGACCTATTCCACCTGAAGAATAATCCTGGTAGCGTGAACGCCGAATATGAGGCAGAGCTATTACCAGCGAAGCGATGGGTCACGATAGCTATCCTGTTATTTTGGACGCTGTCAATGAGCAATGCAGGTAATTTTACACGTGCTAATACAAATTACACATGAATACTGAACCTGCGGGCGGCAAATAGTAGTGTGGAGCTGCAGAAGAAAATTTGATTCTTTGAGCTTCTTCAATACCCGGCCCACAACACAAAGAGATCGAAGAGCACTACGAGTAATTACAGGATATGCAACGAGAATCTCATCTTGCTGTCAAAATTTACACCGAGGTCGTAAACCTCTGCCACATGAGGCAGCACTTCACCATACTTGTTATAGGGAAACGAAAGGTTCGAGCTTTTTCAAATGTACGTCATTACCCTAGTTTTAGATATGTTGATAAGAAGGTCGTATAAGTGCACCAGTCCGAAAATGTCAAACTGCTCTCATGAGAGTGGAACAGAGTGCAGTGTTCGAAACAAAGTTAAATAATTTGATGTCTTGAGCATATAAGAGAAAATTGCCATCGTTAAATACCGGCGAAGCAACATTTATAAACATTGAAAACAGGAGTGGCCATTGTATAGAGCCCTGACGGACATCAGTTGTTGCATTCAAGCAAATTTAGTACAGCCCATTTGCGCTGACAAAACATCACCTTTCCCATTATTATTCTATGGTAGGCAGGTGAGGGACAGGTGTATGTCAAGTATTACAATACCATTATTAGAAATCGATCAATCAATCAATCTATTATGTTTATATATTGTGACCAACAACAGTCATCAGAGATTAGTACTGGCGCACAAAGAGATACATGTTTAAATCAATGCTGGGCAAACGAACACAAGACACGTCAATATAAAGTGCAGACGATAAAGACAGGTCACAAGTAAAACAGAATTTTAATAATATATGGAGAAAATGGGGAAAAAGAGAAATGAAGCCACTTTGATGCTGTATATGAACCAGGCATACGTAGAAAACACAACCCATTCGAGAGTACACAATGTAAACTCAATGAGTACAAGATTGCTTACATGACAAAATGAAACTAATAAACAGCCGTTTGGGTAACACGAATATCTCTTATAACACCGACGGACGTGTAAACTGGTAACATCCATCCTTAACATAAACAAAATAAATTTTGCGGCCACCATACTTTGCAAAGAGGATGAAAACGTAAGAATATGGCAGCCTAATACGCATCAAACAAATAGTAAAAAGGTCAATCCCTTGCTACGGATGAGGGAAATATACAGTACAGACTCTGGGCTTGCTCACTTCCTGGAGAACTTTCAGAGCATACACTACACCTACTCTGTCATTGTTAGCTGGTAGCTTTTTAGGACTACGCTGATTAACTTTAAAAATGGGTATATACCATCGATACTCATTACCAGACATTCCAAAAATCCATGGTTTAAAAAAAACCTCAAATCGCCGTTCAACCGGAACAATCGCCTTTATAGGCGAGCCAAGTCTGACAACAACGTTGAAGCATGGTATAAATGCTACATTATTCCCAGATAGTAGCTCAATAAAGTGGCTGATGGTAAGCGCCGATTTTTTTTTTACAAACCTGCTCTCAATGCTCCCAACCAATCCTCCAATGCTCCAAACTAAACAGCGCCCAGGCGACCAGGCCACGATGTGAACGGAGAGGCCCACGGCGCAAGGTCTGGCGTCACAGCAGTGCCGACACTACGCAGCGGTCGGACAATGTGACAGGGAACGTAGGGGATCCGGCATGTCTGGCCGAAAGAATGCCACGGGGATATTCCCCCATTAAGAACGCAGACGGCACCTCAAGGTTCCCAGAATCTTTGACGTAGAGCACAATGGAGGAGTAATTATCGGCGTCTGACCACGCGAGGGCTTTTTCTCGAGACTCCATTGTTGTGCGCCGCAGTCGGAGCGGCTAGCGTTCAGCATTCGCTGCCTTTCGCCCTCACCCCTCGTGGTCTTGCGGGCTTGCTCGCCCTCATGCGGGCTGTTGACCCTAAGGTGGTGGCGCTCATTGAATATTCCGTAGTGCGCAGAGTGACAGTTGTCTACGTGAATTTTGGCCCTCCCTTACGCGTATACGAATGCTAAACGCGGGTTCCCGAGAGAGCGTGATATCGAGGTGTTATAATGCCGTACATTGCCATTAGAAATGATTCCCGTGTAAGCTCTCAGCAAAGCAGTTGCCGGCGGGACAAGGAGTCTGGACTGCTAACGCCAGGTTGGGATTTGTGAGCCCCCTAAGCGAGAGATAGACTGGGGGACAGCGTAGGAAGTTTAAGGTTCAGCTTTGTACCGGCCACTAGACGGATCCTGCGTCCAGAACAGAGTCCCGGCAGTCGTTTCCCAAGCGGTTTGTGTACGCTCCGAGGATAGGAGAGTTAGACAAAGTTTAGAAGCTCGAGTGACTTGTACGCTCTTCGAGCTAGCGTCTAAGTGAAGTTTGAAGTTTTTCCTTTTGTAACTGATATACCCGGTCATCTTACAAGTAATAGCTGTGTATAAACTCTTCGTTTCCCTTTATCAACTCCAAACGTATCGAGTTCTTCAACTCGGCCACATCTCCGACAACTTTAACACCATCGCAATGCCAGCCTCCCGCCAAATCAACCCGAGCCCGGCCAATTGCGTTCCTGATCAACACCGGACTTCGGGAAACGAACAACAATCTTGACTTGGTGATCATGCATTTCTCTCTTATTATCGTCCCATTTCACTGACATGCCTCCATGCAAGCTACTAGAGCATATCATAGCCACTAGTGTTATCACTCACCTAGAGTCTATTAACTCCTTTTACTCGCATCAACCTGGCTCCCGCAAACAACTATCTTGCGAACCCAGCTAGCAGAGTCCACACATGACGTTCTCCAAGAAATGTATAGCAACCTTCAAGTGGATGCCATCTTTCAGGACTTTGCTTAAGCAAATGACCGTATCCCACATGATCTACTAGTAGCAAGCTATTCGTCCTGGGTTTCCCCTGTAACCTAATCTCTCGGATCCAACATTTATGACAAAACAGAAAACACTTCACCCCCACCAATAACTGCCACTCTCCGCTTTCCGGTGATTTGTCAGGCGTCCTCAAGGGTGCATATCTAATCCCTCTTCTGTTCTTTATATATATAAATGACCCCCCAGGTAACATAAAAAAGAAACGAAGGCTTTCTCGGACATTTTCGATGTTTATTGGCCATCCACAGCGCCGAAGAGTCTGAAAATCTCCAGCGAGATTTTAATACGATTTCATCTTTTTGCGAATCCTCACAAATGCCACTAAATCTAGCTAAATACAGGGTAGTGCATTCGCACGCAAAAATGTTTTATATATTTTACCATCAAAAAATTACCTCTGTTCCTGTCGACCAGACGTCAAATTACAAATATCTCTGTGTTCATGTAATTCCTCCGGTCCTGTTGGAAACAACCTGCGGGGACGCCTCTTGGGCTCTTGGCTACTTACGTAAAAACTCAAAATAGGCATCTCCAGATATAAAAAAAAACTAGCTTATCTTACATTCATCAGATTCAAACCCTAATGTGGTTCCTTCACTTGGACCCGTCGCAAGCCAACCTTGCAAACAAAAATAAAAGCTGTACAAAACCAAGCTCCCAGCTTTATATTGCCGCGAACCATGCATCGGATTTGTTTTTTTGTGTTTTGCTTTTACCAACCGGCTGCGCCGGTCTGTGTTATCTCTGTGTCAAAGGAAGCGCGTGTTCCATTCTTTCTTTCTGTGCCGCATGTGTTATCTGTTCTGATAGGAGAGCATTTCGATCTAACGGGAACAGCCCGAAATAATCTTCTTGCGTGTACAATGTTCTCGATGCGAATCGACGGTTCGATAACCACGCGCGCCGAAAGATAAAAAGCCGGCAGAGCAAACACCGGGGTATTCGATTCTGCGACATTCGCCGACGCACGTCACTTTGTTGACCGCTGTTTCGCCGCCTCTGTGTTCTTTTGAGTTGTTTGGGGAGCACAAGTTCGCTCCAATAAACTTGTTTCTTTTCCAAAACAACTGCGTCGTCCCTGGCTTCCTGACATCTGGTCGAGGTGCGGGGTAGCACCCTTCATTCCCACTACAAGCTCTGAAAGCCGCCGAGCAGGTCCAACAAGAGCCAGCCTCCGCCGGCATGATTTACCAACAGAGTTCGGTCTGCTACCGGAGAAAGCGAAGAAGAAAGACGTCGCAACCAGCACCATATTCAACCAAGCAATCCTCCCGTCGTTCTGCAGCAGCCACGGGATCCACATCATTCCGAGTAAACCCCGCAGAAGACCCAGAAGAATGGTTGGAGGAACTTGAGGGCGTCCGCAAATTCAACAGTTGGGACGACGTAGAAACGTTCCGGCATGTTTTCTTTTACTTGGAAGATTCTGCTCGCTCATGGTTCGAGAACCACGAGAGCTCCTTGACAAACTGGGCTCAGTTCAAAAGCGAATTACTGAAGACCTTTACTACCATGGTCAGAAAAGAACGCGCAGCGCTTTTGCTGGAAACTCGAACGCAGCACCCCAACGAAGGGGTCATGATCTTCGTCGAGGAGATGAAGCGACTTTTTCGCCGTGCGGACCCAGAAATGACGGAAGAAAAGAAACTACGGTTTCTGAGGCGAGGTGTGAAGCAAGAGACTCTTCGCGCGCCTTGTTCGCAACCCCCCAAGACCGTGTCCGAATTCGCGTCTGAGGCCGCCGCGATGGAGAAGACCCTCGAAATCCGAACGAGACAGTACGACCGTCCAATCAATTCGCTGGTTTCGGAGACGATTGGTGCCGGTGCTATTAACTCCAACTCACTACGCGACACCATCACGCAGTGGTGAGGAAGTTGCTGCGGAAAATTTTCCCGACGACGACGCCAGAAACTCAAGTCACCTCCCTGACTGACGTGATCCGGGAAAAAGTACAGCAGGCTTTGGGAACTTTTATGCCGTCCGAAGCACACCGCGAGCCAGAGGATATGACGTACTGCGCGGTTGTTCGTCGACACCGCCCTGTTCCAACACGTCGTCAAGAGGCCCAGCCCTACCGCTCCCACTGTCGCCCGCCCGACCCCCTATAGTACGAAACCAGACGCCGAGCAAGACTGACGTATGGCGAACACCGGATAATGTCCTCTGTGCTACCACTGCGGAGAGGCCGACAACGTGTACCGTCGCTGCCCGTACAAGAGAATCGGACTTCGTGGTTTCTACGTCGACGCACCACGCCCTCAACCCGGCCAGCGCCCATCTGACATTAAAAATACCTGTCCAACACTAGCCGTGGACCAGCCCGTTTCTACCGTTCGCCGTCGCCCTACCGTACCAGTCGCCGGACCGCCGTAGCAGTGCTGATTTCGCACGTGGAAGGTCCCCCAGCCCACGCGGGGGAAACTAAAGGCGGCAACTTCTGGAGGTAATTTGCACAATGGCGGTAAACCGAAAACCCTCCAAAGACGCAACTATTCGCCGAAGACTGTGACGTACGACATGCCCTCAACCCGATGACCCGACCTAACCCTGACGTGATTCATAACACGACGACAACCACACGGCGCGACGCGTACCCGACATGACCGAACTTTCCGCTGAGACGACTACAACGACGACGTACAGTGCCCGACCGTCAACACGCACAAGCCGAGATGCGACGCCCCGACGCACCCGGAACTCGAGGAAGGCAGCGTGCGACGTCCAGTTGTCCAACGACGGCTTTGACGTACTCGCCCTCGTCGACACGGGAGCCGACTACTCGGTGATGAGCGGATCATTCACGTCTAAGCTGAAGAAACTTACGACAAGATGAGACGGTCCGCATATACGCACAGCAGGAGGCCACCTCGTGACGCCAAGTGGAACGTGGTCATCCCGCGTCAACAAAGACGGCATCATGTACCCTGCTGTAATTGTAATTGTAATTGAAAAAATGTGATTGAAATTTGACGGACAACGACGCAAGAATTGATCTCCAGACCAATTCGATAACTTTTTCCTCTGATCACTCAACGACGCCGCCACTGAACCCCGATCACCGTGCTGCTGTAAGGATCGCAGACGATCACGTCACCCTGGCACCCCGCGCAAGCGTAATGATCGCCGTCTACGGTGAGGATGCTGCTCCTAACATCGATGCTTATCGTAGAGGGTGACCAAAGGTTGCTTCTTAACCGCGGTGTCTCCGTCGCAAGAGGCATTGCGCGCTTTACACAATGCAAATCCCATGTTTTGGTCACCAATTTCACCGAGGAGTACCAGCATTTAAACAAGGGTGCTGCAATTGCGTTCCTCGAAGAAACGCAAGAACCAAGTCAAGAGATCGCGGTCGCTAACTTTGCATGCGCACGCGCAGATGCTTCCAAGCCGCAGCAACCTTTCGACGTGAACCCGGCGCTGCCGCAAGAAAATCGGGAACGATTACTGGATTTGCTCCGTCGCTACAGCGAATGTTTTTTGGCAAACTCGAAATTACGTCAGACACCCTAGCGAAGCACCGAATTATAACCGAAGATGGAGCCCGACCTACCCGACATTCACCGTACCGCGTCTCTTCACACGCGGGAAGCCATCCGGACTCAAGTCGATGACATGCTCAGCGACGACATATACAGCCATCGAAAAGTCCGTGGGCTGCGCCGGTAGTACTTGTGAAGAAAAAAGACGGCACATTAAGGTTCTGCGTTTACTACCGGCGACTGAACAAAATATCCAGAAAGGACGTGTACCCCCTGCCACGAATCCACGACGCCCTCGACCACCTGTAGCCATGCGAAGTACTTCTCATCGGTGGATCTGAAGACCGGCTACTGGCAAATTGAAGTGGACGAGAGAGACCGAGAGAAGACTGCATTTACAACCCCGGATGGCCTATATGAGTTCAAGGTGATGCCTTTCGGGCTGTGCATGGCGCCAGCAACGTTTCAACGAGTCATGGACCCGGTGCTAGCTGGCCTGAAGTGGCACACCTGCCTCGTATACCTCGACGACGTTGCCGTATTTGCCCGGACTTTCGACGAACACCTTGCAAGATTGGAGTCTGTACTCGAGGCTATTCGTACGTCGGGGTTAACGTGAAGCCTGAAAAGTGCCGCTTCGCGTATGAGAAACTCAAGTTGTTGGGCCACGTCCTCAACGCCGCTGGAGTCCTACATGACCCAGCAAAAACTTCAGCCCTTCCCAACTTCCCAAGGCCGAAAGACAAGAAGACGTGCGAAGATTTCTAGGACTGTGCGCATACTACCTGCGCTTCGTCGCAAACTTCGCACGCATTGAAGAGCCGCTCACGCGCTTGACGAAAGATAGCACCCCTTTCAGCTGGGACAAAGACCAAGAAAAGGCATTCGGCGAGCTGAAAAAAACGGCTGCAAAGCCCGCTGGTGCTCGGTCATTTCGGCGAAAACGCAGAAACGGAAATACACGGACGCTGTTTATATAGGCTCGGGTGCCGTCCTCGTCCAAAAACAAAGCGGGTGCGAAAAAGTAATCTCCTATGCCAGCCGTGGTCTATCGAAGGAGGAGAAAAACTACTCTGCCTCTGAGAAAGAGTGCCTGTCAATTAAATGGGCGATTTCAAAATTTCGCCCGTACGTGTATGGAAGACCATTCAAGGTTGTGACAGACCACCCCGCGCTGTGTTGGCTCTCCCATTTGAAGGACCCCTCTGGCCGTCTTGGGTGGTGGAGCTTGCGCCTGCAGGAGTTTGACGTTACAGTCGTTTGTAACGCCGACGCCGACTGCCTGTCCCGCGCCACCCCTCGAACCCCCAGCACAAGACTCTGATGAACACAGCGCGTTCTTCGGAATCGTGACGGAGAGCGACCGAGCCGCCCAGCAGCGTGCCGACCCTGACTTACGGGTTATAATCGACTACCTCGAGGGATACAACGTCACCGTACCTACAACATTCAAACGCAGCTTACCAGCATTCAGCCTGAGAAACTCCGTCCTCGTGAAAAAGAATTTCAGCCCCAGAATGAGAAAAATTACCTTGTTGTCATCCCCGCAGACCTTCGTGACGAAATTTTGGAAGAGTGCCACGACGAACCATCTTCCGGACATCTGGGACACAGCCTGCACAATTGGAAAAATTAAGGCGAAGTACTACTGGCCCCGCCTTACATCCGACGTCACCCACTCTGTCCGGAGCTGCCGTGACTGTCAGCGACGAAAAACGCCACCGAAGAGACCCGCCGGACTTCTGCAGCCGATCGCCGTCCCATCAAGGCCCTTCCAACAGATTGGAATGGACCTTCTGGACCCGTTCCCTACGTCACGATACGAGAAAAAGTGGATTGTCGTAGCGACAGACTACATGACGCGCTACGCGGAGACCGCCGCTCTTCGAGGGGGACTGCCAAAGAAGTCGCCAATTTTTTCATAAGACAAGTTGTGCTGCGACATGTAGCCTCTGAAGTCCTCATCAAGGACCGCGAAACGGCCTTTACTGTGGAGCTATTGCGGGGAATCTTACGCTACAGCAACACGGATCACCGAAAAACGACGGTGTTCCTCCCCCAAACGAACGGACTAACGGAACGTTTGAACAAGACTATTGCGGATATGCTGTCCATGTACGTCGACGTTGAACATAAGACTTGGGACGAAGTGCTCCCATATGTCACGTTTGCGTACAACACGGCTATCCAAGAATCCACGCAGATGACACCGTTCGAGCTCGTCAACGGAAGGCTGCGAACTACAATGCTTGACGCAAACTGCCTCACAAAGAAGACGACGACCAGAACGCCGACGTCCAAGGATGCATTCAGCGTACGGAGGAGGCCGCCAGCTCGCTCGAGTTCGTATGACGGACCAGCAGCTGGAGGATGGAGGCCGCTACAACCTCCGACGCCGAGCCGCCGAGTACCACCCAAGGGATCGTGTGTGGGTTTGGACACCCATCCGACGACGCGTACTGAGTGAGAAACTTCTGCGACGATATTTCGGACCCTACAAGATTCTACGACGTGTTGGCCAACTTACCTACGAAGTGATCCCTGATGGTGACTCCGGCACATCACGACGACACACGCGGCCCAAGTCGTCCACGTGGTTCGCTTAAAACCTTTCTACAGGCGATGACGAACTTTTATTTTTATTTATTCGGACTGTCGCTGATGTTAGCATCGGGTTGATGCACTCTTAGAGGGGGGGGGGTAATTCCGCGAACCACGCATTGGGTGTTATTTTTTTGTGTTTTCCCTGTACCGCCCGGCTGCTCCGGTCTGGTTATCTCTGTGCCAAGGGAAGCGCGTGTTCCATTCTTTCTTTCTGTGCCGCGTGTGTTATCTGTTCTGATAGGGAGAGCATTCCGATCTAACGTGAACAGCCCGGAATTATCTTCTTGGATCTACAATGTTCTCGATGCGAATCGATGGTTCGAGAACCACGCCCGCCGACGGAGATAAAAAGCCGGCAGAGCAGACGCCGGAGTATTCGATTCTGCGACGTTCGCCGACGCACGTCACTTTGTGGACAGCTGTTTCGCTGCGTCTGTATTCTTTTGAGTTGTTAGGGGAGCACAAGTTCGCTCCAATAAAGTTGTTTCTTTTCCAAAACTCTGTCGCCCCTGGCTTCGTGACAATACGTAAGGAAAATTTTAACAACTATATGTTGAGTGCCCTAAAACAATCAATATCTCTGCCTTCGCTTGCTTCGCGACGAAACATCTTCCGTCTCTGCTTACGTTTTTGTTTCTTTTTTCACACAGGACTAAAGCACCCTTTGCTGAAACCACCACCAAGAACGGGATCCCCCCTAATCCAGCTCACATAGTACACGCATCGTTGGTCGCACTTCAGCTATGAATAATTATTGTTTTTTCTACAATATATCATAGTTTCGAATACCTTGCGTAACGAAATCACTTCTCGTTCAAACCGATCAACCCTACAGTGCATGCACTGCACTGAGCGATGAACGGCAATGAGAACATTGCCGCCCTTTTTTTAGGCCCAGTTACTTGCTGTCTCTTCTAATGATTTCATAGAAGGTAAATGTATGGAAAACGAGATAATATTGGAAAGCGAGTTTTCTCTGCTAACCTTTGTGGCTCTGCTTGTTGTAATGACCACACAAACAAGCAGAGCGACAAAGGTTCATAGAAAATAATAATAATAATAATTTTTTATTATTCCAACATTTATTTGCGTGCCGACGAACAGCCGGGGAAACAGAGTGTCGAGGAGCAGGACAGCTTACTATGGGGTCACAAAATGGACGTCAATCAAGTTCCTGAGCACTGAAGTAAAAGGCTAATACAGAATGATAAGGTTGACATTACGTAGCTAAAAACTCAAAGACATGTTTGCAGAGAAGGGCAATCATTAAATATATCCAGCTAATCCGAGTACCTATTATAAGTGCATTGTAGTCAACCTAAGGGCACAAGACAGGCAAACATTTGTGATTTTAAAAGGTTTCATGTTTCTTGTAATTTTTGCCCACGTAGAGGGTAATGCGTTGTGGGAGCTCTCCACAAGACACTATGCCATGAATATTTCAAATAGGAGGAATATATCAGCCTAATTCTGCCTGGAGCTCAAGCGCGGTAGCTTCAATGAAAAGGGGTATCCAGGTAATTACTACCATTTCCCAAACGATGGTGGATGATAGATATAAAGGTATTTTGGACACTTTCGATAGCCATGCGGTTTTTTGGGCACGTGCTTTCCCGACTACGAAGCATATTCAAGCCGAGGACGCCATATAGTTGTGTAGAGCTTGAGAAAAAAATTGGCTCCTTAAATGTCTTCGACACGCACACACAACGCCAAGTGATCGAAGTGCTCTACGAGTAATTATCTGGATATGCGGGGAGAAGCTCAGTTTACGGTCGAAATTGACATCCAAGCGGAACAGCTGGGAGTGTTCGAAACAAAATAAATATATTTGCATCAGCAAATAAAAAAAATTACCATCATTAGATACTTTTGAGACATCATTTTTTAAGATTGAGAAGAGAAGTGGCCCGAAAACATACTCTTAAGGACACCGCTGGTGTCACAATTTGAAAGAGAAGACTGTTTATTTACACATTCAAAGCGTTTCCTATCACATAAATAATTGCATATAAGAGACATGGGGATGGTTGTATATAAAGCTGAGAACGTGTTTTCAATAGTAGAGGGTGGGACACACCATCAAAAGCCTTGCTCAACTCGGAGTACACGACATCAAATTGTCTTCTTCCCTGCACAGCATCCGATGGATGCCGCATAAAGTTGACGAGATTGGGAGTGAAATGGTAGTGATCGCCCCAAAAAAAACCTTTTTTTCAGACATTTATAAGGTTTTTTTATATACGCCAGTACTTTATGCAGTGTGGACTGAAACAGTTTAGAAGCAACACATAGGATAGATATCGGTAAGTAGTTCGTGGATTCCACTTTGAACCAGACGTAAATACATGGAAAAACCCTTGCATTTTCCAACGAGCTGGGAACTTGCCAGCCTTGAGACAAGTTTGAAATATACACAACACTGGAAGTAGGAGATCACCGCATGCTTTAAGTGCAGCTGAAGGAATTCCGTCAGGGCCACACGAAAATGACGACTTTTGTTGTTTTGGAGCTTTCGAAACAAGTGGTTCGGATACCAACAGTACTGAGCATTTATAGTAACCTCGAGGTTGTTAAGGGTGGAGCTGCAGTTTTTTACCGTCAGTGGTTTGGAATTGTCGCGCAAAGACATTGGCAACAATCGATATACTCTGTCCTCGCTCGTCAGGAAGAATAATGTTTGTGAACGGACGTGGCCCCATAAATTTTTTGGGATCGCAATTTGCATCAGCCATGGCGAAATGAATGGCGAAATGCGAAATGCGAAATCATCCATGGCGAAATGCACCATGGCGAAATGAACTCTACCTAACGCGCAAAACTAGTCATATAAATTAAGATTTAAGTTGACAAACTCATTCTCCACATATCTTGTCCCTTTTTTTTAGCTTGCTTGTACGCTATTTTTCTCCTAAAGCTCGTTTGTTCATCAGAAAACCAACGCGGAAAATTTCCTTTTTTCAATTTTCGTGGGGAAAAAAGCTCCTCAATCCATCGTGAACAACTTCAGTAAAAACCAGTCTCTTCGTCAACATCATTGAAGCTAGCTATTGGCTACCAGTCAGTATAACGAAAGTGGAATACCCCAACGTAGTCCCCACGAGCAAAGTCGTGACTAGTGCGCCCTGTTGTGGAAACGGGGGGACTGTGATGAAGATTAGCCATTTTATGCGATAAAATAGGTAATGTCGGATAAAACGTGTCTGGTTTTACAAGATCAGTAATACTGCGCGCGACGTCAAAAGCTTCAAGCTAGCTAGACAAAAATCTAAGAGGTCGCTTCATGAATTCCTAATGAGGATGCATTGTTGCAAATAATAAAATAAATATTATCAACTAGAAAGAAATACTTCTGAGATATTTGACGAGACGCCAGACTGACGAGCTCAGTCTCCCATCAAATTCTTTGTGCGATGAAGTCCCCAGTGACAAG
This sequence comes from Haemaphysalis longicornis, assembly GCA_013339765.2. Classification (NCBI taxonomy): domain Eukaryota; kingdom Metazoa; phylum Arthropoda; class Arachnida; order Ixodida; family Ixodidae; genus Haemaphysalis; species Haemaphysalis longicornis. The sequence goes on from CM023452.1 coordinate 136,912,071, forward strand.
AAAATGGTGATCACTGTGAAATATTACTGTAGTGCGATAGGGTTAAGGATATTTTGAAAATCAGTGGCAAGTGTGTCGAGGGAATTGCAGTATGTACATACTACGAGGCATTCGGCCGGCCAGAAAAACCTCTAACCAAATGCACTCACTCTTTAATTCAAGGTCAAGGAGGCGTTTACACTTGATGGAGTTATGTAGGGCAATAAGCACACCACCGCCCCGTTATTTTTACACGGAAAGAGTCTCGATCATGCTGGAAAACTATGATAAGGCTGAGACGACAAGGTATTGAAACGTATGTTTGGGCACAACCAAGTTTTAGTGAAAAGAATTACAGGCCAGCAAAGAAGAAACGACACTTGAGAAACATTCACTAATTGCGAAGTCCATGGGCGTCTGATAAAAGCAATCAAAGCTATAGTGGTTGCCATCATCATGAAGTCCCAGCTGCTAAGCATTAATCATTTTCTCCTATAAATCACCGCGGAACGGCTTGAAGAGGCAGCGCCGAGGCCAGGGCGAAAGGTGTTTGAGCCACTCAAAACACGCGTCATCAACGGTGACGTAGAAGGAGGTATAAGAGTGATGACGCATTCAAACGTTTGCGCACAATGGGTGCGGCCCCCACCTTGGACAGGTTCTCGAAAACTTCAGCTGAAGGTGAGACTGTACTACTTTTGTGAGCAACACGGGATTTGGGGGGCTCCGACGGCTGACAGCCACAAGTCCAGAGACCTTAAATTCACCTAACGTCACGGAATGCGGTACGGAGTCCTTGAGAGTGCATTGCAGCATGGGTAGGCCCCAGCGAAGATGGTCCAGGTGATGGAATTAAGAAGAAACCACCTTAAAGCTGTCATCTGGTGAGCGAAACTATGCAGAGGCGAAGGGCTCTGCGTCAGCGAAGTGGGAGTATTGTTTCGGTTGTCGATATCCTTACCAGTGACGGAAACTCAGCTGGACAAACCAGGGAGGGGGGTCGCCCCTCAAGCCAGTCAAATCTGCGCAGTGCACGCACCTCCGGCCGCAGGGTCTTCACAAACAGCAGCGTGAGCTTCAGCCTTTTTCGAGTTTTTTCAAACCAGCCGAACATTGTCCTCCCCCTACTGATTTGATCTCTGGGGAAGGAAATTCTTTCCGGGCGTACACGAGAAGGGCGCTCAGAGACCGCACCTTGGTGCCATGGTAAACGGGTTGGCTTGCGTGGGCTCTGTGGGAAGGGTTCGATGAAAGGGCCACTGCCGAAGAAATGCCGTAGTCGTGGTTTGGGCTAGCCAGCACACACGATCACGAGGGAAGAATTGCAGTGAATATACACAAACCTAAGCGCAGCAGACAAATAGACAGCTGGTCCTCGTTCTGCAACGTTATGCTCATTGCTTGAGCACGCCTGTTGAACTAACCGTAACGAAGAAATTTCTTTTTCCCGTAAAAATGCAGGAGCACAGAACACACGCATCTTTATTATGGATGATCAATCAACCTTTATCAATATATCAGCCTTTATTTTCGGTGCCCGGGAACAACCCTAGGGTTGCTACAGACACACCATACAAAACAAATAAAATCACTAATATAAGACGAGACAACCCCAAAAGCAATATATATGCGAAAACAATAAAGTCGAAATATTTATAGATATATTTGAAAGCAATAAAATGAACAAAAGTCAAAAAAGGAAAGACAGGCCTAGTGTTGCAAGCCATGACACTCGGCCAGCGAAACGTTCAAGAGACGTGAAAAATAGAAACTATACAAGCAAATAGTGAATGAACATGACATAGAGTATACGTATATAACCAAGTTTTTCTAACAAAATGTCAGAAAGTTCCAAAATAGAGAAAAAACCCTTTAGCGTTACCAGCACTGACACTAAAACATATAGTAATTCACGCCATTAAAAAAAGGAATAGTGAAAACAAGCAAGAGCACAGTTTCCCTATAATAAATGCGGTACAAAAATTTGGAACGACATAAAGAACTTAAGCTACAACAGTTTTCTACTCATTAGAGAACAAAGTAAAGAGCTCTGTAATATATCAAGAACGAAATATTCATTATATGCACATGGTATTCTGCAGATGGACAAGCGTCGGCTATTTAGAGCAACTGGTCTAAAGCTGAAAATTTTCTGAAAAGTTTATTTGGCAAGTTGACATTGATAAGTGTAACCAAATCGACACACAAAATATTACCATGCAGAAGTTTATAAAGAAAGATATTATCACCTCGCTTTCGGTGTCACTAAAGGGAAGGAAGGCTTTTCAGAAAAGGCACCCTGCTGAAAGATAGAAACGAACCTATTTTGAACCCTTTCTATACGGTCACTATTGGACTGAAGTTCCATTCCAAACAACAGAGCCGTATTCGAGAAGAGGTAAACAGAGGGCCGAATACAACTTTAAGAAAGGAAGGGACCTTTAAACTCTCTAAAATACCTGCAAACAGCAAGCACCAGACTTCGAAGACAGCATCGGGTAATTTGTGTAGTGTGGGTAGAGAAAGTCAGAGAAGAATCAAACAGTATTCCCAAGTCCCGAATTTCAGTCACCCTCGGCATGCAGTGCTTGCAATTCTATAAGAGTATTGCAGATGTTGAGTTTTTTACTATAGAGACAACATTAGTTTTTGAAGGGTTCAAAATATGTCGTTTTTGGTGCAGCAATGATGGAATGACACGATATCAGCCTGAAGCAAATTACAGTCATAAATATTACGCACTTCTCTAAAATATTTATATCATCAGCATACAACAAAAAAGAAGAATCGTGAATTGCAGAAGCAACATCGTTTATGAAGATGGTAAAAAAGAAGTTGACGAAGAATGGAGACCTGGGTACACCCTGGTTGCTATGTACCTAAATGAAGTTTGACCTTAACACTTACATAGCAATATCGCTGCTAGAGATAGCAACGTATAAGTCCCACCAAAGAAGCGTGGACCTCTAACAGGATGAGCTTGGCAAGCAATAACGAGTGGTTGACTACATCAAAGGCCTTGCTCATGTCACAGTAGACCACATCAAGCTGGCTTCTAAAAACGATTGCTGGGATGGCCTGCTCCATGAAGCACATGATGTCTGTGGAAGTTGAACGACCACGCATAAAGCCATGTTGATTATGAATGAGGACGTGTTAAGGAAAAACAACACCATATGAAGAGATTACTCGAATATTTTAGGGCAGAACAAAGGAGCGAGACTGGCCCCTAGTTTATGGCGTCATTTTTGGGCCTGACTTGAATACAGGGAATACGCGAGAGATTTTCCATGAGCGAGGGTGCACGCCAGACCGGAGACAGTTATTATATATTGAAGTGAACACAGGAACCAGGAACGAATATATTTTTATGTTTTTAGAATGGCGGCAGGAATACCATCTGGTCCACAAGAAAGCGAGGGCTTTAGCCGCTTGAAACTGGTCCGCACAAATTTCTCAACCAGATGGAACAAACCAGACTTACCGGCCTGGTGACAAGGGACACTGCTGTTATCACTACCGTCGCTAATAAAAAAAATAAAACTGACGAGCAAAGCAGTCGGCCACTTCCGCAACCTCATTGCCGTTGTAGTCAACGAAACGAATACGTACTTTAGTTTTACTAGATCTAGAATAAATGTACTTCCAGAAGGCTCCCAGTTTATGGGTTGCTTTAGCTTCTACCGACGCCAGGTACAAAGCATGATCACGTTTGTGCAATATTTTGCATAAGGCACGTAGGCGCCGAAACTCCTGAGTGAATAGATTTGCACCAGATCACTTCTTTCTTTGGGCACGTTCCTTGAAATTCAGAGCATCCCTCAATTCAGAAGAAAGCCAGAGCGGGAACTTGAACTTCGTTGGTAAATAATGTGGGATGTATTTCTTCATACCCAAAAGCACAATGTCAGTAAAACAGACAACTTATTCGTTGTCATAAGTTAGGTCAATTACTGTCGACAAAGGGGCAGAAGAAAAGTAATCATGCCGACCAACGTAATCTCCCCTGGCGAAACCGTAGCGAGGTTGCATGTTGTTGGAACTTATGGAATGGTGTAAAAATGTAGGAAGGGAACAGGAAATACAAAGACGAGGATGAAATCTGTCAGGTATAACCCTAAAGGACAATCAGAGCGTGACACATTACCGTGATCAAAATTTGAAAAACACAGGTCCAGAATGTTTCCGCTGCAGTTTTCTATGTGATTAGGCGGTGCCATGGCAGTGAAAAACGAAATATCTAGTAATCTATTGTCTTCTGTCAAAGTGGTGGTTGTGGTGGGAACAGGATAGATGGCTCCACTGAACGCCACGAGCGTTAGTCTCCAAGAAGGAGGACCTTCGGTTGCAATGAGCAATAAGCTGATGTTCAATGGAGGATACTAACTGATTGAACGCGTCAGGAGCTACATCAGTGGGAATGTAAAAAACACCAACTAGAAGTTTTTCAGTTTCAGAGATAAGGATTTCAACCCATAGAGACTCATCTGCTTCACAATATAACTACGCAGCACACAGTGGAGAGATTTATTGACGAAAATAGGACCCTACCCTCTTTTTGTTAGCTTCCCGTAAAGGCACGATCGCTACAATATACATGGTAATTTTGAAAAAAATAATCACGGAAAAGGATATCAGGCACAACCAAGTTTCAGAGATAGCTATTAACGGAAAACAAGAAGCCAGAACATTACCCCAAGAAGTAATTGCCTTGGTATGAAGACCTCGCACATTCTGATTAAACACATCCATAGTAGTCTTCCTTGTTTTTCTATGTGATGACTACTTAGGGTGTGTTTTATCAGACTGATAATATTATTTTAATAATATAATAATATTCAATCAATCAATCAATCGATCATGTATATTCTGTGCCCAGAACAGCCGTAAGGCCTTGGTGCTGGCACACAGATGGATACAAGTGCACAAAAGAAAAAAAAGTGAAAGGAAAGAACACTTTGACAACCTAAAACGTAGAAGAGCAATAAAAAAAAACTCTTACAATGTATACTACAAAAAATACTGTACACACCACTCCAAAACGTACTTAACGTATACACTACATGAAATGAACACAAACAAAAATGACAGGATACAACAGAATTCGTAATTATATCGTACAAATCAAAGAGAACACCTGCACGCTACAGATAATCGTGTAACGTTGTAATAGCAATCAACAAAATGGAAAACAACAAAAAAGTCATATAAACAGCATATTATCCATATAGTAAGGCAAGCAGGTAAAAAGATTACTATAACCAGAACAAGAATCCATTCAGTATGACAGAACAAATAAATATTTGATATAGTTTCATGTAGGAGAATAAGAGGGAGCGTATTAGCGAATGAAAGTTCTGCGAGTGTCTGAACTGAACAGAATAAGGAAGCTGTTAAAAATATCTACGTGTGCTCGTGCTCTGCACCTGAAAGGCGGCAAAGTCGGTTACAAGAGCTGAGAGTACTAAAAGGATGACTTTTCTTGTGGTTTTAAGAGGCACTGTTACTGCAGATGACAAAGAATTTCCGCCACTGCTAATTTGTCCATGTATGAAAAAAAGAAATAAGAGTTCAGCTGTATCGCGCCTAGCTTTTAGATCAGGCAGCACCTGCAAGTACCGTTGTCCTGAGACACGACGGTGATACTTGCGAGGGAAGCAATGTCTAAGATGGACAGCAGCCTATTCTGCCTTTATCAATGGCCCCGCTGTTAGATTTGCATGTGCCATTCCAGACAACCGAGGCATGTTCCAGCACGGGACGACAGACAGTGGAGTACAGTTTCAGGAAGGACTTTGCACTACGGAATTCTTTAGACATCCGGCAGACCATGCCCAAGCGGCGGAGAGCTCACTGTTTGATGGATCTAACGTGTGGTGTAAAAGTATGCTGGTTATCAAAGAGCAGGCCAAGATCAGTTGTCGTCGAGATTCGAGGCAAAGTAACATCATGAACTGAGTAGTGATAAAGCTGGAACTCTATTTTACGCTTTTCGCTGCGTTCACTATCAGTTCGTTCACTTTACACCAGAGTGTGAATGCATCCACGTCTCTTTGCAAATGCCTGCAGTCGCTAAGACACGAAATGCCCTGAAACTCTTGCTGCCAGCAGCTCAAAGTAAAAAGAAGAATGTCTTATAGCAGCTAAAACCTCTTATAGCAGCTGAAAACAAGAAACCCTGTGGCACACCACTTGAAACGCTGTAACGATAGGATTGCTGGCCGTTAACATTTACGTAGCAGGTCCGCCCACGCAAGTAACTTATTAGGAGGTCAAGAATCGATTATCTAGGTTCAGGAGTGACAGTTTTTAAATTAACAAAGTGTGACTGACCACATCAAAAGCCTTGCTCAGGTCAAAGTACACAGTATCGAGCTGCCTCCTATGATGAACCGCTGTGGACGCTCGCTGCATGAACGGGACAAGGTAATTCGTTGTGGAACGTCCGGACATAAACCCGTGCTTTTCGGAAATTAGTATGCCGTTAACACTGGAAGTTAAAACATCGTGCAACACGTCTCAAAAAGCTTAGACGCCGCACACAGAAGCGAAATAGGCCCATAGTTTCTGCACTATCTTTAGCACCAGTTTTGAAGACAGGGACCAAGCGTGCTAACATTCCAGGCTGCTGGAAAAGTAGCAGATGAATTGAATTATGAAATATAGCTGTTAGTACAGGAATCCGAAGCTCCCAATAGGTTTTTAATATGGCGGGAGCAATGCCGTCAGGGCCTCAGGAAAATACGGTTTAATGTGCTTCAGGGCTTTCCGGACCTCTTCCTCACTGATTCTGGGAACGCAGAATTTAGACAACGCAGAAAAAGAGTTGGGCAAAATGTTATCTTCACCCTTTGGAAATACAGTGCTGAAAGGATCCTCAACGGCATTAGAAACGTCTCCAATTGGGTTTCCATTCTAGTCTTCAAGGTTAACGATTTCGGCAACCTTGCCAGCAGATCGAGAGCGAACATACTGCCAAAAACTTTTCTGGTCGCGCGTAGCGCTGATTTCTACCTTAGCTATGTAGTCTGACCGATCGCGATCATACAGCTCTTTACATATTGCTCTGAAATACTTAATCCTTTTTCCAAGCGTCGGATTGTGACCGCGAATTTTCTCGTGAGCACGGGCTTTACTTTTTAAAGCCTTTCGCAGTTCCGCAGAAAACCAGTTAGGAAATTTAGATTTCTTTCCGGACGTTCTTGGTATAAACTTGTGCATTCCTTGCTGAATAATTGTAGAAAATTTCTCGGCTTGATCATCAACAAAGTGAAGTTTGATGAGGAGATACCAGTCAGTGTACCTAAGTAATTATAAAAAGCAATGTAATGTCCAGCAGCATATTTGTACGTTGGATTTGGAGAATGGCCAGAGCATCTCGATCGCTCCGACACATACAGCAGTGAGATATGAAGGACCAGATGAAATTTGTCTTGACGGACCAGCAAGGTATCCGACGAAAATGGTAAGGCCGCCTGGTTGAAAAGCAAAGGTCTAAAACATTACCACAAATATTTTTACACCTATTACTTTGTTCCAGACCAGTGAAAGAACTAAAGTCTAACAGACAGTAGCCCTTCTGGGAAATGTATGATGATCGTGGACAGGAAATCCCAGTCTACGCCGGGACATTGAAGTCAACCATATAATAAATTTAATTGTCTTGGTAGGCATTAACAACATCCTCTAATGAAAGCGACAAAGCGTTGAAATTCGGCGTAGTAATGGATGGAGGTATAGAAATGTGGAAATTAAGATAATATGTTTGCTACACCGAGAACCTCCACCGACTGGCAGAAGTGACAGCACAGCGGCCCGTGCATCACGCTTTTCTTGTGCATTTTGCAGTGACAATTCTCGGACAACAGTGACACAGGCCTACCCGAAGCCCGAAGGATCGACGCATGGAATCAGCTCTGCTGCCAAAACACCGTTGCGAAGGCCGGTAATCAGTGCCCGGAACTGTCCGACCTGGTTTGGCTGCGCGAGAACTTGACTCTCGCATCCTGCGCATCTCCTGGTGGCGCCAACGGCGACTACCAACCCTTCAAAAAGAGCTGTCCGGTTTGCAACGGCTTTACTGGCAGCAGTGACAGCACAGCGGCCCGTGCATCACGCTTTTCTTCTCCATTTAGCAGTGACAATTCTCGGACAACAGCGACACAGGCCTACCCGAAGCCCGAAGGATCGACGCATGGAATCAGCTCTGCTGCCAAAACGCCGTTGCGAAGGCCGGAAATCAGCGCCCGAAACTGTCCGACCTGGTTTGGCTGCGCGAGAACTTGACTCTCGCATCCTGCGCATCTCCTGGTGGTGCCAACGGCGACTACCAACCCTTCAAAAGGAGCTGTCCGGTTTGCAACGGCTTTACTGGCAGCAGTGACAGCACAGCGGCCCATGCATCCACGCTTTTATTCTGCATTTTGCAGGTTGGTTGTGTATTTTTTAACGTCTATCTCTAACTTTACAAATATTTGCTGTCACTGCTGCCCAAATTTGTCAACCTTTGAGTGTGGATGGTTTTTTGTACTTGAAACTAACATTTCTCAAATGGCACCACCTATGCAACAGCTGATCAATGAACTTAGGATGAACTGCGCGCTGAGATAAAAAAATGTGCGAGAGACGGTGGAGCAGGACTTGCGTGCGGAAATGAGGGACTTTAGGACGGAGTTTCGTGACGAGGCGAAGAGCATTGAATACTTCAACAAAGTCTTTGAGGAGATTGAGGAGGACTACAAGACTATTAAGGCTCACAATGAGACCCTTAGAGAACAAAACACTGCTCTGCGCACGGAATGCCATGCCTTGACAAAACGGTTGGTCGATGCCGAGTCCCGCCTAGTTCACTCCGAGCAATATTCTCGTAGCAATAACAATGAGATCAAAGGAATTGAGCAGAAACCAGGTGAAGTTGTTGTCGAGATTGTTCAAAAACTTGGAACTCTCGCTGATGTCCCCGTGACACAGACGACATCGAGGCATGTCACCGTGTTCCCTCTAAGGCAAAGCCTAACTGCATTGTTGTGCAGTTTGCTCGGCGGCAAAAGAGAGACGCCCTCCTTGATAAGGCTCAAAAATTGCGACTGAACAACAAGGATTTTGGAAACACTACTAACTCACCGGTCTACGTGAACGATCACTTATGCCCTGTTCTAAAACGTCTTCTGGGCACGGCTGTCGCAAAAAAGAAAGCTGCGGGTTGGAAGTACGTGTGTCACGAGGTGTAAAAATTTATGCTAAGCAGACCGATGACTCTGCTACAGTTGTCATACGTCATGAGCGCGACCTCGAGAAAATCGAGTGAAGGTGTGCGTTCCGTTTAATGGCGGATCTGACACTTTTCTTCGTCTACATGCATCTACGTTCTCGAACTGGTGACAACCACACGTCGAGCAAAGGTCTTGTCTCACATTCACAGAATATGTTTCCGCTTCAATTGTTCTTGTTCTGCGCATGCAATGCTATCAGGCGCACCAATATACATGCCCAGCAGGCGGTTACAGCCGATACAGAGGCTTTTTGTCAATCCATTCCACCTTGATATTCTTGATAACTCATTTTCTTATAGACACGTTCCCCACCGAACACGCCCATTGTCTCGTCCTGCATTTACATGGCCCATATTTTTGCCACCCCTTGTAAGCCATGCTTTCGTTTCGTGAAAAACCAATAGATTTACCGGAGCTACAGCAGGTCTTAAACGAACCCGTCTCGCGTTTGAATTCCATGCATCTAAACTTGCAGTCTGGTAGAAACAAGCACAATGATGTGGAATGTTTTTTTAATGAAACGAATATGCTTTTTGGTGTGATTATGTTTACTGAAGCATGGTTCGAATGCGAGCAAGATGTATTTGCCTTGTCCAAATATAAATCATACTATATGAACCGTACTGGAAAGCGGGGAGGGGGAGTATGCATGATGATCTCGAATATTATGCGATGTGAATTGATTTCCAAATTTTCTTTGATTACGCCTGACTATGAAGTTGTTATGTTAACTCTGGATCGTATATTATTTCTACATGTTATCGCCCACCCAGTGGGGATATTTCCAATTTTCTTGCATTTTTAGATCGTTTTCTTGGAGTATAAGTTTCATAGATACCAACTAATCTAGGCGGAGATTTTTATATTAACATGCTCCTTGACAGCTCTATAAAGACTGAATTCGAAACAACGTTAAACTTTAATGTTGTCAAAACACCATAGCCCTACCCACAAGAATAACCGAAAACACACAGACCCTTCTTGACCTTTTCATCACAAACGTCGACATCGGATGCGTGTTAGCGGGTGTAATCACATATGCAATTAGTGATCATTTACCAATTTTCTTATCTCTTGAACAAACGATAAAGGCTACTGAAAACTTGCACAAGTACCATATCGTCGAATAAACCCGGTCACGTAATCCTCATTCCGGCAGCTTGTAACAGACACAAATTGGGATGATGTTTCTTATAGACGAAAACCCTGAATCAGCTTACAATACATTTTGAATAAGTTCACGGCTGCTTATGTTTCTTTTCCTTGTAAGACACACCCCATCAAACAAAGCACGCAAACCATGGGTTACAAAAGATATTCTGAAACTCATTAGAAAGCGTGACCGACTGTACGGCCGTTTTATTAAAACCAGGTGTCCTCAACTATTAAAGTTATTTAAAGAATTTCGAATTACGTTACCAAAGAGCTGAGGGCTGCTAAAAAATGCTATTACCTCAATCTCTTTAGCTCATCAACAAGACGCTCAGAAGACGTTTGGAGAGTTTAAATTCTTTAGTTCAACGCTCACCAGAGCCCATCAGCCGCATAATTAAAGATGATCGTGAAATAACTGGGGTAGGTTTGGCTGATGCTTTTAATAACCATTTCTTGTCTGTAGCCCCCCATCCACAAGCCAAAGACGTAATCTATCATTTATGAAATCATGTAACCAAAATTGCATGTTTTTAGACCCAACTGATCCCAGAGAAATTATAACAGTTTTCATGGATTTAAAAATAGCAAAGCAGAGGACGCATATGGTTTTCAGATTATACCTGTAAAATACGTAATCGATGTTATATCAGGCTGCTTAGCTCACATTTTTAACGCCTGTATTTTAACTGGTATATTTCCAGCTAGTATGCAACTTGCAAGAGTCACAGTAACATATAAGAAAGGAAACCGCAATGAATTTTCCAACTACCGTCCGATATCTATTTTACCCGTTTTTTCAAAGGGCCTGGAAAAAGTAATTCTAAAACGTTTAACTTCCTTTGCTGATCGATTCCAAATATTAACCTCGGCTCAATATGGTTTCGAAAACACATGTCGACTGAATTGGCGCTACTAGCACAAAAGAGTATATACTAGAAAATTTTGAAAATAAAAATATGGTTCTCGGCGTTTTTTTTGGATTTCACAAAAGCCTTTGACCTTATTAACCATGATATACTCCTTCTTAAACTGGAACATTATGGATTCCGTGGCAACGTACTATCTCTAATATCTTCTTATTTACAGTATCGCTGTCACTTTGTTGACATAAACTGTAACCATTCTACAATACAACCCGTAAAATCAGGTGTTCCGCAGGAGAGCATACTAGGCCCATTTCTTTTTATTCTATATATAAATGAAATCGTCAATATTGATGATTCTGTTAAGTATATTATATACGCTGATGACACTAGTTTGTTTTTCGCAGGTAAATCCGGAGTTAATTTAACTGAATGCGCCAACAAAACACTGCAACTCATAAACAGTTGGCTTTCCAAAATGATCTGCACAATAATATCAGTAAAACTAAGGCAATATTACTTCGTCCAAGGAATACAGTCTTTAAACTTCTTCCCATACGAATTAACAATACAGAGATAGAAACTGTGCCGTCTTTCAAAACTCTAGGTGTTTATTTCACAGAGCACATGTCATGGGATAAGCAGGTCAACTATATAATGGGAATTATCTGGTGTTACCGGTTGTCTGCGACAACACTGCCTTTATTTTCCTATTTCAGTCAATGTTATTTTTTATAATTGTCTGTTTTCGTCATTGTTGAGTTACTGTGCGCTGGTATGGGGAACAAACACGCTTGAAAACTCAACAGACGGCTCGTGGTACAAAAGCGGATGGTACGTATAATGAGTAAAGTACACTACTGGTCCCATACAAGCTCTCTGTTTCAAGAACACAGAATTATTAATGTAAAGTCTCTCTACAGATATAAATTACTCGGATATTACAAATCACAAATAATAAAAACGCCAACCTACTGGCAACACTTGCACAACTTCGAAAAACCGTAAACACATATAACATCCGTCGACCCGAGCAATGGAAAGTGAATACATGCCGTACCAACTACGAAAAACAAATGCTTAAATTTTGTTTACCATCTTTGCTTAACGAATTTTACCTTGTACCAAATGTCGACATTTTTTCTGTTTCGTCTAAGGATTTGCGGAACATGTTCTTTTGATTGCGTTGTTTTGTAGAATTCTGCTGTTCCTCTTTTTCTGTACTTTGCTTGTTTTCACATTTACCCGCCGTGGTGGTTCAGTGGCTGAGGGGTTGCGCTGCTGAGCACGAGGTCGCGGGTTCGATTCCCGGACGCGGCGGACGATTTTCTGATGGAGGCGATAAACAAAAACGCCCGTGTGTTGAGATTTGGCGCACGGTTAAGATCCCGGGTGGTCAAAATTATTCCGGAGCCCTCACTACGGCGCGCCTCATCGCCTGCGTTGCGTCGGCGCAGTTTTTTTTTCAATTTCACATTTTGAGTGTTTTTGTGCTTCCGTGCTGCGGGTTTTTCTGTTATACTTTAGCCCTTCTTTTACAAGTAAAACCTACGTAATCATGGGTTACTTAAAGAATGCCTAGTATTTACCTGGTTATAAACATGTATTGTGTAGTTCCTTATGGTCTGTCACTCTTATAATTTCTTTTTTGTAGTGACCGTGTTTTTGTCACTGCTCTACTTGTGAGAGTTCGATGTTGTGAGAAGAAGAATTATGTACCTTGCCAAAGATGTACGTGCTCTTTGTTGCACTCACTGTATGCCATGTAGGGGGCATGGACCCCGTCAAGCCATTATACGGCTTTTTGTCCATGCCCCAAACATCACCGATGTTGAAATAAAAATGAATTGAATTGAATTGACACTGATTATGCAGCAGTTTTAAGGTCTGTGCGACGACGGCAATTAAACTTATCTACCGCAATGAGCACTCCACCACCGCAACATTTAGAAGTGGGGCTGTGGGTCACTTCGGAAAACAAACATGATTTTCGGTAAAATATTCGCTAGACGAAATTCTGAGGATACCAATTTTCGGTAAGGACGAGCTATAGAGAAAAAGAACGCAGCAGATTTGGTACTGAAACCACGGACATTTTGGTAACAAACACTGATCAAGCGGGCGAGGAAAGTTCAGAGAGGTGCAGCATGGACTCACGGAGTACGCCCCGGAAGGGCTTAAAGAGACACTCATTTGGCCACAGAGCTGGATCCTGCAGTAATTCATAGCACGCGTTGTACACCAACATAGAAGGAGGGTAGTGTTGTATATTGTTTTTTTTTCGCTTGCAAGCGAAGAGGAGCAGCATCTCTGGCAGTCGGGTACGAGCACAGCTGAGCTTCCGTGGCTTCGGGTGAAAGTTTCGTGACGAACAGAGCCTTCGGCAGCCGCCGCCGCTCCACCACCGTGAGCTAAGACGAGTCTGAAGTTCCAAATGATGCGGGTTGACGAGCCTTGCCGTTGACATAACCAATGCTGGTGTGGCCCAGGTGGATCCTCCTCCTCCAGCTGATGGTTACGATGCGAAATATGCATCGGCTCTAGTGAAGACAGCATTCGGGCTGGAGTCGGGACGCAAGCTGCCATTATATAATAAAATAATAATAATAAAATAATAATAATAATTAAAATAGTATTAATATTAATGATATTATAATGATTCACAATATTATTAATATAATAATATTAATTCAATATTATTATTCAACCATCGTTATTAACGTGGCCAAAACAGCCGAAGTCATTTGTGCTGGCGCACGAAGAAAAAAAGAGAAAAAAACAGGCAATGTAAGATGCCCACACCTCATACCTAATGCAATTAAAGGGCAGCGAAACCGACACACGCACACAAAAATTACACACGGTCGTACTCTAGAATATTCATGCACACACAGAAAACAAAACACACACACACCACAAAAAAACAGGCCTCGCAGTAAGGCTTGTGACATCACGCCAGGGGTCTTCATACACAGATAATTTTAAAAATATACATCAATGTTAAAAAAGTTTAGTTGCACGAAAACGGAGTGAATCAAAATAGCTTTTAAGAAAAGGATCATAAAAGGAAGGTGCATCTAGAGGAAAAGCAGACATGGAATAAGTGGAATATATAAAAAAGAAAGCCTTGTGTTGTCATCACTTCATGCCCAAGTGGCCTTGTGTGAACAGAGGATAAAAAGGTCACTTACATGACAAGCTCACAGACATGTTTGCGGAACTGTGTCGAGAAATTATTAAATATGTGTAAATATTCGTTGTACTCTTGTACATGCACTTCAGGCGAAACAAGGGCACAAGCCACGCAGACAGCTGGGAATAAAAAAATGTGTCGTGTCTTCTGGTGGATTTTTGCGGCACATGGAGTGAAACATGTTGCAGCATTTTACCCACAAAACACTGTGCGTGAATGATTTGAACAGGAAAAGAAGATCAGCCTTAATACGTCTGGAGTTTAGGCACTCTAGCATCGGTACGGAGAATGACCCAAAATTGTTATGGCTAGCAAAGCGATGATTGAAGATAGAGATAAAATTTTTCTGGACACTTTCAATATGCATACAGAGTGTTTCGCATGCGCTATTCCATACCACAGACGCATACTCGAGCTGCGGACGACAAATAGTCATGTACAGCTTAAGAAAAGAGCCCGGCTTCTTCAACTCCTTTGATAGGCGACATATAACGCCAAGAGGTCGGAGGGCCCGCCGAGTGATCTCCCGGATGTGCGGGGAGAAGCACAATTCTGTCGAAATTACACCAAGATCCTTAACCTCCCCAACACGTGGTAGTGCTTCACCGTTAATGTTATAGGAGAACAATATTCTGTCAGTTTTTCTAGTGTATGTAATTAGCTTAGTGTTTGATGTATTAATAAAGAGTTTGTTGCGTGAGCACCAATCTGAAAAAGACGTTATCGCTCGCTGGAGAGCGGAACAGCTTGCGGTGTTTGAAACAGCCTTAAATATTTTGACATCATCAGCTTATAACAGAAAGTGACAATCATGAATACTTACGAAACATAGTTATAAAAATTGAAAAAACAGTGGCCCCAGAACAAATCCTCAGGGACACCACTTGTGGCCTCCTAGGAGAGGGAAGACTGCCCGTTTGCGTGCACGAAGCATGACCTATCCCATAAGTAATTACATCGAATGGATGCGATGGTGGTTGTAAATTTGAGTTGACCTACTTTCTAAATATTATATCATGGCCGTCGACATCAAACGCTTTGCTGAAATCGAAGTAGACAACATCGAGTTGTCCTCTTTCCTGCACAGCTTCCGAAGCATGCAGCATAATATTTACAAGATTAGTGGTGGGTGATCTCCCAGCGAGAAAGCCGTGTTGCTGCAGTAATAATATAGTTTTTACACTGAAAGTGAGTAGTGTATGTAGTACAGTCTCATAGAGTTTTGAACCGCGCAGAGAATAGAAATCGGGTGGTAGTTTGTGGGGTCTAACTTTGACTTTGACGTATATATAGGAAAAACCAGCGCAATCTTCCAACGGTGGGGAACCTACCGGTATTGAGTGAAGTTCGAAATATACGCGCCAAGACCGGAACAAGAAGATCCCCGAACGCCTTCAGTACTGCCGAAGGAATGTCATCAGGGCCGCAGGAAAATAGCGGCTTAACTCGCTTTAGAGGTCTTGATACAAGACTTTCTGAAATAAAACGTTCTGAGCTTTCATCGCACCCCGGAAACACTTCAGGTGGGCAGGCTGCACTTTTCTTGCCGAATACTTAACTGAATTGTTGAGCAAAGCATTAGGAACGTCAGAAATGCTGTCACCCCTCTTGTCAATGAGGGTAATATCTCCCGGGTTGTTTTTGGAAGTTTGTGCACGGACATGACCCCAGAAAGCTTTAGCATTGCGGCGCATGAGCTTCAACCATGGCAATGTAACTGGACCTATTGCGCTTAAGCAGATTTTTACAATGTGACCTGAGGTGACGAAAGTCGCTCTGCCACCTCTCTTGGCAAGTTTTTTGCTTGTTTGTGAGCGCAGTTTTTTTTCAGGAATACTGCCAGCTTTACAAAAGGCCCACGGCAGGAGTTGGTGTACATTGTAAGACGTACAAAAAGGATAAATATAATCAGTCAAAACATCATAAGTAATGCAAGTTAGGCACAAGCTGCCGAATGATCAGGGGATTGCAAGCAAAAACAGTGCAGGAATGCAAAATAAAGAAGAAACATAAGAGCATTTGGTTTCTCACGCGCGCAATGTCATACACGCAATAAAAGAACATTGTGACGGAGTAGACAGATACAAAGAAATAGGTGCGCAGTCTTCTGCGCACACACATAGTTTGCACAAGAGGTGGGCCTCGTCCTGAGAATGACGACACAGACGGTGAACAGTCCAGTTATGAATATAGCGTAAAAGAAGCCCAGGAAAAAGTAACCAAGAAAGGCAAAGTCTCAACAAGCTTAGATAAACTAATCCCTATCAAGAAAGAAAGTATAAAGAACAAAGGCATAGCAATTTTCAAACACCTTCAGGGCGACACTTGCTTTTTTAGAGATGACATATATGCATCTGCCGTCAAACATTCCAAGACATCGACGCATAGCGCGCTCCATTTTTGAACAGTTCGTGGGAAAAACGAGTTTTTAAATGCATCTGTTCTGCACAAAAAGTTGATCAGTTTCTTAGTGTGATTTGACCTGTCGCACGTAATGTTACTGGTTGTACGTATTTAAGCTTGTTAAGTCCTAATTTATCGTGGTAAAGTAAGTACATAAATTTGAACCTGTCCCAGTACCTTCTCAACTGCAAGCTTTCTAACTGGGCACTTCTCAAAAGAGCACTGGGTGATGTATGCCAACCTATACGAGTTGTAGACCAATCTAATGGCCTTACGCTGCACGCTCTCTAGTTTGTTAATTTTAAATGCAGAGCATTTCAGTAACTCACGATGTCACCCGCGTTGACGTCCGTAGTCCGCATCGCTCCCCCTACAATATATAAAAATAATACTTACCAGCGCCAGGTTTCGATCCCACGACTCTGCGGGCGGAACGCAAGGTACAGGGTGCTCTACCCACTGCGCCACAAAGCCGACACAGAATGGAAGGTTATATCCTTGACTCATTCAACCGTCGGCCACAGGTGCGCCCTCTCCCCCGCGTCCTCCTCGCATTCTCTCTGCTCGCAACACCCTCTCTCGACGCGTTCGGTTCAGGCGCACAACAGATGGGGACGTGCGCAACACCCTCTCTCGCCGCGTTGGGTTCGCGCTGAGCAACAGTGGTTCGCGCCGCAAGAACAGGCGGGGGCGCTCGCATCGCGCTCTCTCGCCGCGGTTGGTTTGCGCTTAAACCACATATGTCGTTCGCGCGCGCTCTGGTCGCTAACATCTGTGGCGTGATCGTGACGTCAACATCACGCGTTCGTGTGGTGGTGTGATTTCGGTGCTGTAACACTCTCTCCCGAGGGGCATTCGATTGGATTCGATTGGATTGGCTTGGCTTGGCTTGGCTTGGCTTGGCTTAGATTGGATTGGTTTGGATTTGGATTGGATTGGATTAAAGTGGATTGTGTTGCGTCATTACCGCGCGACGTTGCGTCATAGCCGCTCCACGTTGCGTCATAGCCGCGGAAGGGGGTTCACGGCACGTTTCACGTTTCACCATCGTCTTCATAGACAATGTCTACGCGGGAAGACAACAATTACAACAACAACAACCAATGCGTAATCCTACGACTTGCAGGCGCGCCCCCCGCGGAAATGTTCTGCATTTGATCGTGCCCCTCGCGAAGGGGATGTTTTTTATTTCGTATAAGGGTCCCAAACAACTGACGCATATTCGGGTATCGAAAGGATGAAGGTTTTATACGCTGATAGTGTTATTTCCGGGGTCGCTTTTGACAAATGACCTTTTAGGATACATAAGCTTCTGAGCTGCCCTCTGCTGAAAGGAAAGATACGTGCTCATTCCAGTTAAGATCCGGAGTTAGATGAACGCCCTAGTACTTGTAGCTCTGCACAGATAATAAGGAATGACCAGTAATAGAGTATGACCAATTTAAGGGCTGCCGTTTTCGTGTTATCGTCATTGCCACTGTGTACTTGAGGTTTATGCGCATTTGCCACGTGTGGCACCATGTTTGGATTTTACCAAGGGAATATTTGAGGACCGGTTGGTTATTGGGGCTATGAATTTTGTGGTACAGAATGCAGTCATCTGGAAATAATTTCATTTTTACCGGTATTTGCTGCGCCATATCATTAATAAAAACCAGAAAAAGCAGTGGTGCTAACCCAGATCCTTGAGGGATGCCTTATAGAACGGATCTTGGACTTGAGCAAACATCGTCAATTTTCACGCTTTGGTATCGAGAAGACAGATAATGTAGCCATCGAAGTAATGAATCGTTTTTTAGGATAGGCCGCAATTTGAGCAATAATTTAGGATGGAAAACGGGATCAAAAGCCTTTTCAAAATCTAAAAAAACAACATCGATTTGACCCTGTTGATCTAGAACTGCCGTAAAGTCGTGAATCGTTTCCAGGAGTTGCGTATTCGTGGAAAGTTCCCCCTCGAAAACCACATTGCCGTAAATCTATAAGGTTGTGCTCTTCAAGGAAAGGGGTAAATGTTTAAAATTCATGTGTTAAAGGATTTTCGCTGAAGAGCACAATATTAAAATTGGCCGATACTACGAAAGCAATCTTTTATTTTCATTTTTAGGAATTTGGGTGATCTTTCCGCTTTTCCAATCTTTTGGGACCTGTGATTCCAAAAGGGTTCTTTGTATATAATGGTGAGGTACTTCGCTGACCATTCCGCATATCTTGTAAGAAATGCGTTTCGTATCCCATCGATTCCAGGAAATTTTTTCGTGTCGATATTTAAGAAAAGTGAGAGCACACCTTCTTGTGATATTGAAATTGAGCTGATGGGAGGGAGACTCTCAAACGTATCAAAGTTTGGTCTTTTGCTGTTGTTTGTGAAAACAGAGCAAAAAAGTTCCTAAATGACTCAGCGATTGTCAGTTTGTCTGACACAGGTTCCCCATTTATCAATAGATTTTGAAGTGGCTTCTTTCGCGGAGAAAAGTGGCGCCAAAGCATTGCCGGGCGTGAAAGAAGGAATGTTTTTCATGGAAGTGTTTTGGAGTAGTAGTATTTTGCCTGTTTTACGCTTTCTTTGTGTTGCAGGAGTAAGTCTGTCAATTTGCACATACGTGTTGCGGAAGGAATGTCGCGGTATTCTTTTCTAATCTTGTTGGTCTTTCGACTAAGTCCCACTACTTCTCTCGATAACCAGGGACTCTTGGTTTGCACCCTTTTTCGCGTGGTCGGCACAATATTTTCTACCCATGTCAAAACAAAGTTATTAAAGAAGTAACATAAATCATCGACGGAGCATGCGTTCAAGTTCGACAACGAGATGAAATCGAAAACGACGTGTCTAGCATTTCAAGTATGTCAACATCGTTGGAACGACAAAAGAGGGGCACCACTGTTTCATTGTAGCTCCGTTTTAAGGTATACGTACACTGCATTGTTAAGCACACCATTTTATGGTCAGATATACCATCAATTATTTCTAATTCATATTCCCGATGCACTAAGCTGTCACTGATAAGGAAAATGTCTAGCATGGACGCCGCACCTTTTTGGATTCGCGGGGTAACGAGAGAGTATGCAAAAATACGATGTCTACTAAAGGCTGTGCAGCATTAGAGAAGGTTTCGGGAACTTCGGTGGAGCCATGTTTCTGTAAGGATAACAATATCAGGTTTGTATGCTATTGCGATACTTTGGAGGTCGTCATATTTATTTAGGATGCTTCGGTCACGAGAAATGATTTTTTTATTGTTGCCGGTTCATTGCAGACAGGGTTCTTTATCGCCCTCTAGACCCACAGGAACCATTTCGTTGCGGCTGGTATCCCACGCAAAGAACTCTTTGTCGATTTTAATCTTTTCGTAATCCAACTTGACTTTGCTACCTCGCTCTCAGAGTTCCTTGAGTGTGGTCCCACAGTTTTTCCCTTTTTGGCGAGTAGATGCCGAAAAATCATCGGATGTCGAAACATCCGTGTCTTTCAGTTGAAAGGCGTTTTTTACGAGCTCAGTTTTCTCGCGGTAATCAATCAACTTTATAATCACCGGATGCGTTTCCCCTGTTGTATGCGACCAATTCTGTGGATTCTTTCAGTTGTTGTGATGGTAACACCCATTTCTTTGGCAAAGACATCTTGAAGTACTTTTGCTGTCAAATTTTTTCACTTTTTCATAGGGATCCTCCGTAATACCAAACACGGCGATATTGTTATGCCTACTGCGGTCTTCTAAACTAACAAGCTTATCTTCCAAATTTCTTACGCATTCCTCAAGAGCAGACACCTTGGTATTAACTTCACCAATATCCTTTGCTGACACTTCTACTGCTTTGAGCTGCAACTCAATATTGGTTACTCCGCAAGAAATAGCTCTTTGGCACTCAAGGATTGTCCTCAGAAGCTCTTCTGTGGTCCAGGATTTAATTCCACGTTCCCGTAGAGCATCAGGAAAGACAAAAACAGCTTTCGCAAAGTCAAGAAACCAATATACATTTTTCGTGGGCACACCAGCTGCACAAAAAATGAATCACTTGTCTAACAGTAGATGTTGTGTTACTGACCTGCACGAAAAAAAGGACTCGTTTCAGCATGTTGCCGCAACGCCAGATGGTATACGCACTAAAGAGGATGAATGGACGCTGGCTTCTCATAGCTGGCTCCGTTGACGTCAACGATGCCGGGTGAGACGACAACTAGCGGCGTATCTGAGGTAGACACGTGTATGCGCAGTCTCCGTGGATGACACACTCCAAAATGATGAGACTTGCATTATCTTGCGGTTTGCTTGTCCGGACTGCTGTGTCTATGACGACAAGCTGCACGAAAAAAAGACTCGTTTCAGCGTGTTGCTGCAACGCCAGCTGGCATGCCCACTGAAGAGGATGGACGGTCGCTGGATTCTTATAGCTGGCTCCGTTGACGTCAACGATGCCGGCTGAGACGACATCCCGCGGCGTATCTGGGGCAGACAAGTTTTGTGCGCAGTTTCCGTGGATGACACGCTCCAAAAAGATGGGACTTGCATTGTCTTGCGTTTTGTTTGTCCGGGCTGCTGTGTCGATGACGAGAAGCTGCACGAAAAAAAGGACTCGTTTTAGCGTGTTGCCGTAACGCCAGCTGGCATGCCCAGTTCCTACCAAGGGCCTTTCTTAGTTCAGATGCAAACGAGTACGAATAATTGCTAGTTTTTTAGTTTTTTTGGTACAAATCTGTTAAGCCATCGTGCAGAACTTCGGAGAAAAAATCCGTCATGTCGTTAGCGTCATTGCGGGTGTCCAATGGCGACCATTCCGTCTCAGCAAGGAAGTCAAACAAGCCAATATAGTCCCCATGAGCGAAGTTGTAACCAACAGACACCTGGTGTGTTGACAGGAGGACTGTGGTGGGCAAGGGATACGTTGAAATTGAAATTATAAAGGGGGGGTGAAAACCTGTCTTGTTTTACGAGGACTTTGACATAAACGGCAGCACCTCTTGTCAAGCTCAGAAACGCTACTCACAGAACGAATCCTACTAAGATCAAAACACCCCCCAGCCTATACAGCCGGAAGGCCGAGTGCCTACTGGAGAGAATCAAGAGTATCAATGAAGCTGTGAGATCAGGAGGGTACCGGAGATCAGGACGCCAGGAAACTGCTGAAGAAGCGGAGAGCAATAAGCAGCGTACAGACGATCCTATGGCCAACCAAGCACCACTATATCACAGCGCGTAACAGAAGCGAGAACGGAAGATGCATGCACTCTGCGAAACAGGAAGGCCGACGAGCTGTGTATCTGATAGCTCAAGCTAAGATTGTGAGAGGAGACGGCGGCAATGCGGGCGAATTGGCGTAAAAAGAAGTGCAGTAACAACGCGCTTAAGCTTTGATAGATAATTAGGGATCGAAATATCACGAGCCGATTTCTTTTACCTTGTGTTGTAGTTTATTTCAATTGTGTGTAGTGGAGTTTTCAAAAGGGGATTAAAATATGTGGGAAGCACCTGCTCTTCCTAAATATTTAGGAAATATAAACATGTGGAAAATTTTTCACGAACATTTTTTGATCTGATCTGTCAGCGCCTGGTTTTTATAAGTAAAATGTTTGTACCCATTTATCTTTATTTCTTCAAGATATTGTAAATTGCATGCTAAGGATGATGAGTACATATAATAAGTAGGTATGGCACGTCAAGCGCATGTTTGAAGGGTATAGGTGCAGGCTTTCTTTCCGACAGCTGGAGCAGGTGACAGCGTGTGGACAGTGAACAGATAACGAAACCCTACTGCGCGTCTTTTCAGTTTCTTGTAAAAGTCATGTTTCATTTCCAAGAAACAGTGTCGTCTATATGGTGTGGAATTTGGTGAGTTTAACAGTTAGCTTACATAAGGTGTTAATTTTGACGGTGTTTTCTATGCAAATTGGCGTCGTCTTTCTCTAGGTGACTGGTAATAATTGAGGATTTGTGTGTGCAAAGCTTGGAGCTTTGGAAACATCGGCAGCTTGTTAGTCAAAGACTTGTATCATTTATTACGGTCACGCATGTAAAGGCAGTTCAAGGTAAGTGAACAGCCTTCATTCTGATTGCGGGTCACTTTGTCGATATTTAGAGGTTTTTAAAGCGCCAGTTTCGCTTAAGAATACAACTCTTTAGTAAAACAATTCGTCGGATCCTTGGTATCCTTTATTTTATGAGCATTGTGAAGAATGTTCGTCTTCGACCTATATTTGAAGGATTTTGGGTACATTCTCGGTAAGGAAATTTGGGTGCTGCTGACATACTCGCACAGCGTGTCCTGTGTCTTGAGTTAGAATGCCCAGGTATGAAGAGCTAAGAAAGTTGATGTCAATGAATGTTTTCATGAAGTGTTCGCATTCAGTGTACCCTTGCTAATCTGTCCCAGTGATATCTGTACGGCAGATTTGGTTTGGCCAGTCCTGTGGCTCAGTTACTTTATGAAAAGCGTCGAATATTCCCTTGATTACCTTTGGTATATTTCATTTTACTTCGATCGCGCAGACGCATAAGATGTGACCATTCGTTTCGAATGGTAGCATTTTAGCAGAAACGCAAGCCGAAGCAAAGTAATGATTTCAAGTAAAGTCAGCCTGCCTAGTTACAACAATACAGTCATGTACTTCTGAGCTCGCCAGATCACAGTAGCGCCTAGTATTTGAAGAAATGAAAGCAAACATTAGTAGGCGGCGTATTTGGGTCCTCCTTAAAGACATGCTGCATACCATGTTGCGGATCGGCCACCTCGTTGCGGGTGCGCCCCCAGGAATGAAGCCGTGGGACCCCTGATCAACGTCCCTTCAATGGCGATGACTGACTTGTGCACAATGATGGTGATACTCATGCCCTCGAGCCAGGCGACACATCTTCTTTCTCTGAGGTCGGGAGATTTTGGAAATAGTAGTGAGGAGGAAAAGTGGCCCTACCAACATACCTCTTGAATCATCATCATTGTACATAGAGTTCCGTCTTATCCCATTAAAGCGGCGGCTCCCGTTAGAGTTCCGGCTCGGTCCTTTGCGCGACATACCAGTCAGTCCATCACTGCTGCTTATATTCGACTTATAAAAATAGTTCTAGAATTTCCCCGTGATGATTAACAACTCCTTGACGCTTCCGTACACTCTATAGAGCCTAAGTGGACACCATGGAGCTCCCGGCCTACCCAGGCAATAGTAATCAGAATTTGGACTGGAAAATCTCAGAAACACAGAGAAGCACTCATGCAGATCCGGCCTGGTTCAGTGCCTGGGCAAGATGGTATTACCAATAAACTCCTCCGTAACTTGGACGACTACTCCCTCTCCATCCTTACACAGTTTTTCATTCGCACTTCGGACTGCAGGCTATCTGCCATCGTTATGGAAACACACTTAAACGACCTTGATACCGAAATCTAGAAAACAATGGAAATTCCAACTCTTTAGCGTCCTATTTATCCCTTTCAGCGTTGGGAAAGTTCTTCAACAGTAATTCATACCCGTATAGTTCGACCTCTAAACAAAGCCAAAGCACTTCCCTCCAGGTTAAGAATATACGAGTATTTTAGCCCTAGACCTCACCAAGTCCTTCGAGAGAATCTAACACAAAGCTCCCCTCCAAAATCTGGCAGTGACTCATGCCGAACACCGCGTTTACAGTTGCATTAAAGTTTCTTACTGATCGTACAGCTGTGTTTCACGTAGGTTACGCAGTATTAGACACCATGCACATGCACTCAGTTGGTACCCCTGAAAGAGCAGCCCTTTCTCCTCTCATTTTATTCTACCTCTTTCTAAAAAACCTAAACGTTTATTTGGAATCTCACACCTTAAATATAGTTTGTAGTCATAGGACTTCTATCTCTGGTGCACCGTTGGTACTTAGTCACAAACTGAGGAGGCGCTTCAGAAGGCACAGACGTCATAGTCGCGGAAGCGGCACTCGCCCGTCTTTAGTGCTCCTCTAGTAAGTCGAGCTCATGACCCTCCCTAAGCCCACCAGTCATGCTACACTCCGGATATAGCGATCAAATATCCGAATAATTTCGTGCCAATTGTCTCTACAGTTAATTTATTGGGCTTGATCATACAGCTCAACCTAGCCCCCACCCGATGCATCCCCCCTCAACATTCACATCAATCCGACTATGTGCTTCATCCATCGCATAAGAACCCAAAACGAGAGGATGACCGAATTCAAGCGTCTCCCAATAATTCATGCCGTCGTGATGAGTGAAATCACATACTCCCTCCAATATCTTAATACAAATAAAACAGAAACTGTATAAGGTAAGTTGCCTCATCAGAAAAATGTACAAAATAGCGCTGCTAATCCTTTAAAGTACTTCCACTGCCAAACTCTAACGCCTAGGTAGGTAACACCATTAAAGAGCTCATGGAAGCCCACTCTAGGATTCAACTTTCCCCCATTCCTACCACCCGCGCCGGAAGATCCCTCTTTCATTCGCTGGGGCTTCATGCGCCGAATATTACTGATGCGAAAGTTCGCTTTCCCCAAGACCTACGCAATCTCCTACTCGTTCGCCCGATTCCCCGTAGCATGCATCCGCAGCCGAATGTTAAAAGGCGTGATCATAGAGCATGAGTACTCGCACGTAAATACCCCAAGGAATGACCCCCACAAATGTGGACGCCGCTAGTTATCGCCACCACAACGCCTATGCAGTCACTGCTGCCTCTGATCCTAAAGCACCCCTGCCCCAACCGCTATCCTAACGCGCTCCCCTGGCACCGCGGAAGTGGCGGTCATTGCAGTTGCGCTCACTCAGCGACCTACACCAACAATTTTAATGTCTTATAGACCGTTCCTTCGGGCGAGGGGGAGACGTACTCTCGCACGCAGAGGCCGCGGGCGCGCGGCCGCCTTTCCCCTTCTCTGGAGTGTGTGCGCCGATCACGGGTGGCCTGGCACGGCTGCTCCTTTGCCTTGACTACGCTTTTTAGGCATCGCGCGCGCGGGTTTACCACTAATTTACGCATTATTTTAATGATTTTTTGTAATAAATGAGCTAAAATAGCAGCTTGTGAGTTGCGTACGTTAACATTTTTGGCAATTTTGTTCTGCTGAGCTCTTTCGGTACACCTACTTTAGAGAACTGCCAGAAAATTATACTCCCTTCCCAAACTAAAATTGGTCACTGAAACTTTCCTGTGCCGCAGATGGTATTAGTTCCATCTCCACCGTTGCTGCGGTCACATTGCGGCATACTCGGCTCCAAGTATTACGTGGGAAGGCCTTGGCGATTTTCAGTGACTACTACCTCCCTAAGTTGTCCCTTTCCACAGCCAATCTAACGGGAATTGGGTGGGGGATACTGAAGGGGATTCCACCCCCCTTGTTCCCCCATCCCCGACCTAGACAAAATAAACTTGTTCACTCACTCACTCCAACAGTTCAGGTTTTTTCCCAAATGTGATGTATCTGTCGGCAACGTCAAACTAAGCAACGAAAAAGCGAACGCTTTTCTGGTTGCCCAACAGTCTACGCTTAATAAGTCCTTACATTACACTCTCCAGGAGTCGTGTTATTATTTATGTTGTACATAGTTGCAAGGCTAATTTATGCTGCAGAGCCGAATGAAATTCCAGAGAAGGGAAGTTTTGTTTATTGTGGTCGGCAGTGGTGGCTGAGGGTGAGGTGTTGATACATCGATAAGATATAAAAACTATGTAAGAGCCTAATACTAAGTTCACCCTAAACTACCTGTATTAAACCCTGCCGGGATATGAAGCCAGAAGTCTGTTACACTGACACGCGCTTCTGTTTGTTGCCATGAGCGCCGAGCTATCACGGTTAGTCGTTTAAACATCAGTTTTTGCATTAGGGCGACAAAATCGAAATACCAAAACAAAAAAAAATGATACTAGGTAATGCAAACATGCTTGACACGGCATCACTTACCCAACGTGGTGTCACGTTACCTCGAGGTGAATTTCCGCCCCACCGCGACCCAGAAAGCTGCCAATTTAAGCCAGCATACTTAAACTCGTCCTGTGAAACCCCTTTCCCATTTAAGATACACTGCGGAAATGAACGTACAACGCGCTGCAACGACAAAATTTCACCGAGCCGCCGCAGGCGACTATGCGCCGCGGAGGAAACGCCCAAGCAAGCAAATCGGCCAGCTACGAGAGGGCGCTGCGTACGCAAGTAGGCTGCGCCCTCGTTGGAATGGTCTATACAAAAAAGACCATTACAAAGTTTGCCCAGAGCAGCAGTTCCGCGCAGGCTCTCAAATTTAATCTTTTGACTCCTCCCACCTCCCAAGCTTAGCTGATTTGGACTCCAGCACACTGAGGGCTGGAATGAAATGGAGCGGATAATCTTGCAGCTCGAGAGCCAACCATCCGAGCTGGATCAAGTCGCGCCATTTCGCATTTAGTCCAATCTACCCGCGGCAGCCTTTTAACTTTCCAGCAAATCACCTTCGACTACTGCCTCTCTCGCCGGCGCTACCTACATCCTACTCGACACCGTCGGTCATAGAGGAATGGTACTGGCGCCTTCTACAAACCAATATCCTCCCTTGTCGCACCAGACCACAAGCAATTTATCTAGATGTCGGCGAACTCATCATGAGTCCACTCACTCAGACTCATTTGGACTCAAACTCACGCGTGAGTTTGAGTTTGAGTGAGCGCGAGGCTAGTGTGCATGGTGAGTTTGAGCTTGAGTGAGTTTGAGCCGAGTGAACAAGACTGAGTTTGAGTCCGATTGAATTTGAGTACGCCTGAGACCTAGTGAATTCTGAGTCCATTTTGAGTTCTGAGTACATTTTGAGTTTGAGTCCATTTTGAGTTCTGAGTACATTTGAGTTGAGTCCATTTGAGTTCTGAGTCATTTGAGTTGAGTCATTTGTTCTCAGTACACTTCGACTTTGAGTCCATTTTGAGTTCTGAGTACATTTTGAGTTTGAGTCCATTTTGAGTTCTGAGTACAATTTGAGTTTGAGTCCATTTTGAGTACTGAGTACATTTTGAGTTTGAGTCCATTTTGAGTATGAGTACATTTTGAGTTTGAGCCATTTTGAGTTCTGAGTACGTGTTGAGTTTGAGTACATATTGAGTTTGAGTACATTTTGAGTTCTGAGTACATATGAGTTTTGAGTCCATTTTGAGTTTGGAGTACATATGAGTAGCCTAGCAGACAGCTTTGGTTGGCTGTTAAGTTTCATGCGTCACTGTGGGCTGGGAATTCAGGTTACCTGCGGGTACGGCACCAATCGCGATCTGCGTGATCGGTTGGGAGGGAGGGGGTGTCTGATTTTCTTTAGCTTCTTGTTAAATTTTCATGGCCATAAGCACTTGCTGTATACCTAATTTTCGCGGCTGGGCGCGTAAGTGATAATTGACTGGTAAGGTCATAAAAAGGGTTGTCTTAACTTTTCCTCCTGACGGATCCACTAAGAGCGTAGGAAAGGGTGGTGGGAAAGCACATGGCAGCGCTGGCGCGCTGGTTGTTGGCCTGCTACTGTTAACGGCTTGATATACTAGGGATCACAAAGGAAGAGGTGAGAGCCGGGGGGAAAAATGGGGCGGGGGCTGTCCTTTCTGCAGTTTCAAATGAATTAGCTGAAAAAACTGGGCACCGCCCTTAAAGACAGAATAATGACTGCATTAGATTGGGTGAAAAGTGAAACTGATGACGCTAAGGCGCGTAAAGTATCAAATGAAAGGTCCGGATTAACGGAATCACGCGGGGTAAATAAAAATGCTTGCTGATTGTAGTCATCAGGCAATCATAAGGAGTCATAGATTGAATTAAAATTCAAAATGACGCTGCGAGGGCATGTGGGGAATCAAATGGAAGGTCTCGATGGGGGGAATCATTCGGGACGAAAATGCGCTTTGGATATATCATGAACTAGTCATGGTAATCATAGATTCGGTTAAAGTTCAAGTTCATGATGCTAGGGCGTGTGGCGTATAAATTAAAGGTTCCGATGAGGGTAATCACGTGTTTCCTGAATATTATCATGACATAGTCAAAATGGGTCATAAATTAGGTTAAAATTCACATGATGCCACTGGGTGTCCGGGGCCTCAAATTGAAGGTTCCGATAAGGGAAATCCAGTGGGAAAAAAATGTGGTAGGGCTATATCATGAGATAGTCATGGTTAGTCATTGATTGGTTTAACATTCAAATTGATTCCGCTAGGATGTGATGGGTTTTAATTTAAATGGTCTTGATGAGAGGAATCACGTGGGAGAAATACAAAAATGCGTCCTGGTTATAACATGAATTGCCATGGCGAGTCTTATATTGGGGTAAAATTCGAAGTGACCCCGCTAGGGCGTGTAGGGTATCAATTTACGGTCTTGACGAGGAGAATCACGTGGTACAAATAAAAAGGCTTCGTAGTTCGAATCATAAGATAGTCATAATGAATCATAGTTTGGGGTTAAAATTCAAGGAGAGGACACTGGCGCATGCGGGGCGTCAAATTGAAGGTTCCAGTTAGGGGAATCACGTCGGACACTTAAATAATGGCCCCGGTTACAGTCATGAGAGTCATGGTTAGTTTGACTGGTTTAAATTTCATATGAAATGCAGGTTGTGGGGTATCAAATTAAAGGTCTCGTCGAGGGGATCACGTGGGACAAATATAAAAATGCTTTCCCGGGTTTTAATTATGAGGATATAGCAAAAGGTATATAGCAAAAAGGGACACACTCACACACTCCCCACGCTCACTCACTCACATCACACTCACACTCTCACTCTCACTCTCACCACACTCACACTCACAACCCCCACTCTCACTCTCACTCTCACTCACACTCACACCCCACACTCTAACTCTCACTCTCACTCTCACTCACACTCTTTTTCACTCTCTCACTCACTCACACTCAACTCACACTAAAATCACACCCCCAAATCACACTGTCACTCACACTCACACTCCACTCACACTCTAGTTTCCCCTCACACTCCACACTCAAACTCACACTCTCACACTCACACTCAACTCACACCACACTCACACTTTACCTTCACTCCACTCTCACCTCTCACTCACACTCTCATTTTCACCTCACACTCCACACTCACACTTTCACTCTCACCCCTCATCACACTCACACTCACATTCACACTCACGCTCTCACTATCACTCTCTCACTCTCCCCACTCCCACTCAACTCATACTAACTAAAATCTCACTCTCATCACACCCCACACTCTCACTCTCACTCTACCTCACACTCACACTCACCTCTCACTCCCACTCACACTCCCACTCTCACTCCCACTCACTCATACTCACAACCCCGCACTCTCACTCACATCTCACTTCACTCACACTCACACTCACACTCCTCACTCTCACTCTCACTCTCACTCTCACTCACACTCACACTCACACTCACACTCCACACTCACACTCACACTCTGACACTCACACTCACACTCACACTCTCCCCCTCTCACTCTCACTCACACTCTCACTCTCACTCGCACTCTCCTCTCACACTCACGCTCACACTCACCTCCACTCACACTCCACTCACACTTCACTCCACTCCACTCCACTCACACCCCCTTCTCACTCTCTCACTATCACACTCACACTCAACTCACACTCAACTCACACCCCCACTCACACTTCACTCACACTCACACTCTCACTCACACTCTCATCCCCCACACTCACACTCTCACACTCAAACTCACACCTCACACTCACACTCAACTCACACCAACTCCACACCACACTGTCACTCACACTCTCACTCTCACACTCTCACACTCACACTCACACTCTCACACACAGTCACACTCACACTCACACTTTCCACTCTCACTCACACTCACATTCACACTCACCTCTCACTCTCACTCACTCCACTCTCACCTCACACTCAAATCACACTCACACTCTCACTCTCACTCACACTCCACTCTCACTCCACTCTCACTTCACACTCTCCCCTCCCCTCTCACTCACACTCCCACTCTCACTCACTCTCACTCAAACTCACACTTTCCCCTCTCACTCCACTCTCCTCAACTCACACTCTCCCCTTTCACTCTCACTTTCATCACCTCCCCTTCACACCCCACCTCACACTCCCCCTCACTTTTCAATCTCTCCTCACTCTCCCAATTCACCCTCCACTCTCCACTCTCTCCCCCTCACCCCTCTCACCTTCACTCTAACTCACCTCATCTCTCTACACTCTCTCTTCTCACTCTCCCCTCACTCTCCTCTCACACCCTCTCTCACTCTCTCTCACCCCTCCTTCTAAACTCTCTCACTCTCTCCACTCCCTTCTCACCCACACCCCTCACACACACCCTCTCTTTACACTTATTGCGTATTCTTCAAAACACTTTTTTTCCACTACAACTCTCCCCCCAAAAACAAAAACTAAACAAGTGCAGCCAAAAAAACACTTTTTGGGGGTTTTTTCCCACGTGGTTTTTCCGGGGCCCCCAAGAACCCCCACCTAGCGCCAATCTTCAATTTTTCCCCAAACAAGAAAATTTTTGCTTTTCCCGTGTTTCCCTTCGGCCCCCTTTTGATAAAATTTTTTCAATCTTTTTTAAATTTTTTTAAAATTTAGTTTTACAGTTCCCATTTTCGTTTTTTTTCATTCTTTTTTGTTTTTTTTGTTTTTTCAGGGCTTACAAGATAAAAATAAGGGGGGGACTTTCCGGAAAATTCGCATTTTGGGTATATGCAGGGCGTTCAAGATTGGGGGGGAAGGGGGGTTTACCGGCGTTTTTAGGATAAAAACAAGGTTTTGCACGGGAACCCCCCTCCGCTTCGAATTCGGGGGGGGACAGTTTTTTACCCAAGGGGTTTTTTCAGGATGCAGAGCAAGTATGCCGGAACCGTAACCCTAAACAGCTTCGACATAAATGAACGGAGCAGTGAGCCCACGTCCCCTCACCCAATCTTGCTTGTTTCGACCTGGGGACCCAGCACACCATCGAGCCTCGACCGCCTCTGTCATGAACACGAACACGGAGCCTACATCAAGAGTTTGGTATCCAATATATACGTACAATTGCTTCCAACCAGCGCTACACTTCATGGGCAGCAGGTATAGCTGTAATAAATCTGCAACGAAAATTATTTCCGACCTCACAGGAGCTGTGGTGTCATGTCGTGCCCAATGCAAGAGTTTGAGCTCAGGAAATTTTCAACCCCCAATATTTGTACCACGCGTGAATTTGGAAACACTGACTGCTAATGAAATCAGAGTCCATCTGAACCCGAGTAAATTTCCCAGCATGAGAAGTTGTGAGGCCATTTGAGTTCTGAATTCATTTTGAGTTTTGAGTACGTTTTGAGTTTTGAGTCAAATTTTTAGTTTGAGTACATTTTTAGTTTGAGTACATTTTGAGTTTTGAGTACATTTTGATATTTGAGTACATTTTGAGTTTGATTCAATGAGTTTGAGTACATTTTGTTTGAGTACATTTTGAGTTTGAGTACATTTTGAGTTTGAGTACATTTTGAGTTTGATTCATTTGAGTTTTAGTACATTTTTAGTTTTGAGTACATATTGAGTTTTGAGTCCCTTTTGAGTTTGAGTACATTTCGAGTTTTGAGTCCATTTTGAGTTTGAGTACATTTTTGAGTTTTGAGTCCATATTGAGTTTGAGTACATTTGAGTTTGAGTACATTTGAGTTTTGAGTCCGAGTGAGTTCTGAGTTTTTTCGCTCAATGTGAGTTTGAGTTTCAGTGAGCACAGATGTGCTGCTCAGCCGTGAGTCGGAGTTTGAGTGAGTGGTGATTCAAAAAAAAACTGTGAGTGAGTTTGAGTGAGCCGCGCCACTTTGCCGAGGTATGAATTTATCCCTCTATATTTCCTTCTCCCCAATGTCCCGACTCTGGAGCCCCCGAAATAGTCTTTCATATCTTTTGTCAATGCCCCCACAACTCATCCAGTATCATATCTTCTGAGGAGCGCTGGCAAGCAGCATTAGCCAGCTCGGACCCTGAAGTCAACCGAGACTTTCTGAATGAGCAGCTTTGGTCAACGGCACACCGCAAACGCTGGTTCCGACTCGGGGTTAGTCCAACTGAAGCTCAAATAAAGTTTATTTCCTCTCTCTCTCTCTCTCTCTCTCTCTTGTTTGGGGGTTTTAGTATCGTGGCTACACAAGACGACGAAGATGGCAAGAGACGCCGAACAACCGAGCCAATAAGGTGCCGCATGACTAAAATTTTTTTACGATCACTCACAAATGTTTTCCCACTACTACACGCAATGCGATTTTTTCAAATCCTGAGAAGTTGTTTTGCTAATACCCAAGTTTTCAGCAGACGTTCTCATATCTCACATTTTTCAATTGTGTAACGGTTATATTATTCTAGTATTCCAAAACATTTCAGTTAAGCGAACAAATGCTTGTGTATTATGTGACGTTCTGCGACACCCCGGCCTTTTGCTTTACAGTTATAAGTATTCATTTGTATGCTCTGACGGGCCGACGAGCTGGGAATTGCTTTGAACTTTCGTCTCAAATCTGTGCGAAATGCTGTTTTACATTTCCCTAGGTTGAGTTGTTGTTTGCAATCGGCCTTACGTCCTTCCGCTTATTTCCTATAAAATTTTGTCGTCCTTCCATCAAGCACACGCCCGAAATGGTTGGATGAAAGCCTAAGAATTCAATAAAAACCAATTACCACTGGTTTTTAGGAACTGCTATGTGTCTCTCCAGACAATGTTTCGTGAGTTCGAGAGCAAAACTCGTGTTGTATATGACTCGTGGATAGTTACTAAAAGCTTTTTTTCAATGACGACTGCCGAATTCGCTCTGTCTTTGTATATATTTGCGCTGCAGTTCAACCAACTAATAAATTTGTACCCACTCCTTCACAATATATGCTCAGTTTTTTTGTGTTTTTTCTTTACCACCCACTTGCACTGGTATAGCTATTTATCTAACTTCAGTATTTTTCTCAATGCTCACTTCACCAAAGCCCTTTTCAAGTTAGTAACCAGTGCACAAGTGTGCAGATTTTTATAGTGTACAGAAATAGTGGTAAACAGAATGGTCAGAACATCATGGGAATCATTGGCCAATGATGTACTACAAACAAATGTATCGGCGAATCAAACTATGAAAAAAAAGCTACCCTGGGCCAAATTGCCCTGCATTAAAATCA
Source organism: Haemaphysalis longicornis (assembly GCA_013339765.2). Taxonomy (NCBI): domain Eukaryota; kingdom Metazoa; phylum Arthropoda; class Arachnida; order Ixodida; family Ixodidae; genus Haemaphysalis; species Haemaphysalis longicornis. The sequence continues at coordinate 136,946,047 of CM023452.1, forward strand.
GAACACGACGGCACATATTTGTAACAGAAACTTAAAGACACACATAGAAATACATGAGTAGGGTGATACACTGCCAGTGAAACATTGAAAAGATATGTACATATTTTTCCAAAGATAGCACTTCTTAGTGTCGAACTTACTATTCAGGTAAATGAGCCAGTACGTCATGGTAATTAGGTTTTTGATGGTTTACTACATCACTGAATGCCAAACATTCATCAGCTTGTAACAACAACTCCCAAACTAAAAAGTACATCGGAAGTGCCTACCATCGTTTCTTGATGCCATGCGGATATATATGTAGGCATTACAACCCCAACTTTTACTGCACTTTTAACACGCCAGAAATTGGATTTCCCAGTACGGTACCACAAGGCGGTGGCTAGTTAGGATAAATAATTTAGATAATGTAGGTGTAACGTGAAATAATATTGGTAAATAAATAGGCTAGTGTTTTTATGGACTACAATATCTTGATTCGAGTCTTTGCTTTGCGATTTTATAATAGAGTTCCTTACTGTACTAGGCTGTGAAGGGGCTACTCAATTGTAGATGTAATATTCTGACGCAGTACTGATTGATTTGCGTTTTGCGTGACTTTTTAAGGTAAACAAAATGTGTAATCCTCACAACAGCAAGTTAACTACGACTGTGAAGGCGTGCAGCATACCTGCCTTTTTGAATATATGAAGGCAATCGTTCGCGGTTACCAATTATTTCTTTAAATGTATTTATCTCAAACATATGTTTGCCTCCTCCAGGGCTTAAAGATGGTAAGATTTTTGCTTGCTTTTTTATTCGCTCACATGTGAAATACGTAAACGTCACTGACGTATTTTCACAAATACAATAATAGCAGTTACGCCCTTGTCAGTGAGAACAACAAAACCAATATAAAATGATAATGCTTCACAGCAAGTAAGGTGGGGTAAAATTTTATTTTTTGTTCATTTCAATGAAATTATATTTACTTCCAAGCAAATATTACAACTCCTGTGAGGCCATAATGAGGCAACATTTATAGGACAACCATTAAAAGTAACTGAATGACGAATCGCCATGCGCCTACACCGCAGCTAGAAGTAGTTTTTACGCAAGAAAAACACATGATTTGAGTAACCAAATATCTGCAGGTTTCCATTGGCCACTGTACGGTTTAAAATTTACCAGATGTTCCCTTTTAACCCATTGTTGACTGCCTAAAATCGCTTCTCGCGTCCAGAATTGCAAGAGCTGCTGCCTAGCGCATTGTGTAATAAATCCGTTCAATATTAAAATCAATTACGACAACAATTTTGCACCGTAGAAAGTTGTAGGCTTTCAGTTAACTGGTATACTACTTAAAAGGGATGTCCGACTGCTGTTATAAATGGAGATAGAGTGTAGGCCTCAGTGAAAATAATATATTTTAATACTGCCCCACAACATATCCTTATGAGTACGAAGACATCCCAAGAGCAATGCTTGAAGGGGTCTTCCCTAACTTGTACACACAAAAATTTTCCATGATACACTACTCACATCACACTCTATGCACTCGTTTCAAAGCGACCATAATTTGATTGTCACAGTTTTCTCATGAAGCTTCCCTGTAAGTGTCTTGATGGTACATACGGAAGCCAACCTTGGTATTCTGCGAGCCAGTTGCTCCTTTCGCAACCTTTTCTAAACAGCAGCATTTCTATTATATAAAGCAAAGCGTTTTTTCGGTTCCGCGGGGCCTGTTCCGACAACAGCTGTAGAATTCGTGCATCCAGTGGAAGTGTGTGTTGAGCAGAGTAATTAAACATATCAAAGCACTCTTCTCACATCAATTTCTTGTCCCTAAAATCAACATTGTGCAAACAAATGCGGAAACCCTACAATTTTCATTTTTTCTCTTGCTAGAACCAGCTTGCGGTGATAACCAGGCCTCCCATTGTGCAGCATACGAGAGCTGTATAGCTTTACCTCCGTAGGTTCGCCTTACGCCATCTCCGAAATTTTAACCTCCTTCCCTGCAGTAACTTCGGCAAAACGCGGCAAATGGAACAGCTACTTCGCTGTCACACCTCAAGTATACTTAGCGAAGAGCCCTTCCATGTCACGAGCCGCCACATTATTCGACTATGGCTGTCATTTAACCTGCCTCTTAAGTGTACGTTCGGAAATGAAACTACATAAGACTACCTCAGCAGCCCTCTTAGGATTTCTGTTTTAATAAAATCGCTCAGACATAATTTACGTATCTATACGCATCACAAGCACTCCAGAACACATGGATCACTGACAGCACATAATATTGCGATTTTTCGTCAAAATGCCCTAGCACGGGCAGTGTACCTGGGGTCGCCGAACATGATAGCAGCTGTGCGGCAAAGCTGACGGTTGGATATTTGCACTCGGTAGCGATGCGGGAGCTACTCGCCGGAACCAGCACGGACAGATTCACGCCTTCAATTATCATTAATTCGGTGATTTTACTACCCTGGATTTATCTGCCGGACGAAGAAATACTGCCGAGAAGTCAATGTAAGTGAGTAGTCAAGTATGTAAGCAAGGAGAGCTGCTCTCTAACTTCGGTCGGCGCAAGTGATTAGCCCTAACGCTTTCAGTGACTCGTTTAGAGCATTCCATATATTTTAGGGTGACTTTTGTACGCGGGTATAACGTGTGTACTCGAGAAGAATTAGTCCACACTTTCTATCCGTTGGTTGAAGTGGTTGTGCCGTGCTTTGCTACCAAAACGGTTTGATTTCAAAAGAAATGAAAGAACATCGGGCGTTCGAATACTCAACCTGGTCATTAAAAGCACGTCGTGTACTCCTAGCACCTAATAATGCATGCTTGGTTTGTGTTTCGTTCGTGGCTTTATAAAATACAGCTCAAAAACTGTGGACGTAAATGGAGTGATTGCCGGCAAATAATAATAAATTAAATAATTAAATTGTTAATTGACGTGCATACAGCATCAGAATAAGTGCTATCTGTACGTTGCTTTTGCCTCTCGATTTACGTTTGGGTGGAAAAACAGTCTTCCCGGCCACATTGCTCGCTCATGCATTCGGAACGTTCTATTCGGTCAGGTTTCGGAACGTTCTATTTGGTCATGAGATGTTGGGATCAGCAACGTGCATAGAACCCCAATTTCTTTGCTACGTAAGAACTGCACGCATGTCGCACCTCTGATACAGTAGTTTGAGCTGCGCTGGTTGCGCCTCGTGCTCGGATTGCAGAACCACCGATGTTCGTTCACAACTGAGATCCAGATAAAAGTATTAAAAAGATTGGTAAATTTTTTGTCACTTATGGAATGTTCACATCCAGGTTATTACTTTTCAAGCTGAGAGTGCACAACACACCTTCGTGATCTGAGGAACAGACCACATGGGATATAGCAAGTTTAAGGCAAACAGCGTGCTTCTGGTGCCTGGCCTGTCTTTTTCTAATAACGTACATGTTGCAGGCTGCTGACTGGTGCAACTTGCTTTCATGATGGCTTCTTTGTGAGGCCGACTTCCAATACCAAGGTTGCTTCCTCATCACACATCACAGACTGTTTTTAGTCAAAACACGAATAACACATTGGTTCTACAGTTTATATGGGTCTTGCTATTATATGAGCCCGAAAGTTCACTAATGTGAACTTGGCAGTTTGGGAAAAGGGGTTGTTTAGGAGTTGCTCAGGACATCTAATACCAACACTATTGCCACTCAACATAACAGTGTAAATTGTTATTGTAGACTTACAATCGAAAAAGCACAGTATAGGGGCTGACTTTCAGTTTTTATTGCACAATAAAAGTATTTTTGTACTGTAAATTGTGGTAACAAAAATGCGCTGCCGAACCTTGAATGATGCCAACAATTTCGTAAATTACTGAAATTCTGCCGCACTGCCAATTTTAGAATAAAGCAAAAAGAAAAAGAATGCTCGAGCGGCAGCTCTTGCTCCTCATCAAAAATCATTGGGTGTTATGATTTATTCTAAAACTCCAACACTGCCCATTCATATGCCACTTATACCTTCTCACCTTAAGCCCTCATTTGAATTTATAAAGGCATATTAGACCCCTTACCAAAACAAGCATGTGTGCATAATAATAAAAAACCTAATTCTGCACCAAAAATGTAGACAAAGATAGAACGAAAGAGTACTGCCCTGAATACCTGTTCACAAAGAAAAGATTTTATGAGCTTTGTTGCTGGTTGGTGCCTGTTTTGCGGTAGAATATTACTAGCCTTATTGAACTGCTGGTCATGAGTGCATTCCTCACATAGGTTGAGAAGCCAGGTGGGCTAAATCACAACTATTAGTGGTCAGTGCCTGTTTGCTGAGTGACACCCTTACTGGATTTTACGACACGTTGAGGAAAAGTATCCAAAGCAGCACGAGCATGTGTCCCCAATCTTTGCCCAAAGAACAATGGCCAGTACTTTCCCGCAAGGCCAAGCTTCGGCCAAAGTTTTCGCCCATACTCCAAAATTGTCCTTGGCAGTGTACGGCTGGAACTTGGCTCTAATTTAATGGCCAATCTCCTTTGGACGTTAATACCATTTAAAACGCTTGGCCGACCATTGGCCGAAGACGTATGGCGTAAGAGTGGCCAAAGTATGGCATACAAGTTGCAAAGTATGGCCTATCATTGGCCAAGCATGCATGGCTACAGGTGCGTGGCCTACCATTGGCCAGATTCAGATTATTTTATGCAGGCCAGAGGAAGCACGCAGAAGGCTGCTGCCATGCATGCCGACCGCAAGCCAATTAACCTTGGCCCCGTTAATGGTACGCAGGTGTTGGATACATGAAACACAAACCGAAGTCAGTTTTACGTATTTCTTTGTCCTTATGGAATGCATGCAATTTCTGTTTGTTGGATTTCAGTGCACCTACGTGGCATTCTCATAGTATATGTATATATATCTTTATAATCAGCATCGTTCAACGTCGTGTTTGTTTATATTGCCGTTCTATTTGTATCTTCATTTTTCCTTGCGTTGTTTCCCCCATTAATTCTTCAGAATGGCTCCCACAATTCCCTTGTCGACTTCTTGATCTGGATTTTTAGTCCTGGAAGTGAAAATGAAATAAATATAAAACAAACAAATGAAATCAAAGAAATAAGCAGACCTTCCAACTCTCCCGGTCTGTCGAGAGACCCTTGAAATTCAACCCCATTGTCATTGTAAGAATGGTATCTCGAACTTTCCGAAAAGTGGCCGCCACTGCACAGAGGTTTTTTTAAATGACGCCTACACGCTAAATTTTGCTGTTGCGACAGTTGCGGTGCGGCGTATCAGTACTGACCAACATAGTGTAGAGTACCACTAAGTGCAACTAGGTGATGTTCGAATGATGTTTATGGCCTAGAAAAGCTGCCCGCGAGACGCGCTCAACCCGATACTCACTAAAAGCTTATAGGTACAAACAACGGCCGGGTCTACCTTGAAATTAGCAATTAGCGGTAAATTTAGGGGGGGCCCTTGCATGGGTGGAAGAGCTGCTAAATGTTTCGGTAGGTACCTCCACAAATAAAGGCATTCCGCGCTTTCCAAAAGAATAACAAGGATTAGACTTTCTCATCATGAAAAAGGAAATACGCTTTAAATAAACCCCCGTACTCCTTTCTGATGTCACATTCCCATCGTTTTAATTTATGAAATGCTAAAATAAAATAAAACCTACCCCCCACGTCCCCCTCCCACTGCGGTCTCCCCAATTTTTATGTTGCCATGTCGGCAGGTCTAAATACGCAACTCCTAAGCAGTTGCACTGTAGTGTGTATGGAGATTTGATTGAAATTCCCACCCTACTTGCTAGAACTTGTCGAAGTTGCTGTAGCTGTAACAAAACAAGAACTATATAAGAACGAACAAAAAAATTATGGGGTGCTGTCTCTGATTTTAATAAATGTGGAAACAACGCCAGCAAAGGTTTAGCCGTGAAACTTCGATTGATTCTAGGTTTGAACGCGCCGACGCAACGTAGGCGAGGAGGCATGCCGTATTTTAGTGCTCCAGAATAATTTTGACTCCCTAGAGATTTCGATCGTGCGTCTAAATCTCGTACATATGGGTATTTTTGTTTTCGCCTCCATCAAAGAAGAAGCCGCTATAGCCCGGAATTCAACCCGTGTTCTCGTGCCCAGCAGCACAGCGTCTTTGCCTCTCGGCCAACTCTAAAGGTTAGCAGTAAAAGGTTGGCCTGGAACTAACCTGATTATATAAAATACTTGAAAGAAGTTTCCTTCAAACCAACTTGTGAAGAACTTTTGCTGTAAAAATTATGGCGAAATTTGTACAGATAGTACTATAAATGCACCTTTGTAAATGCAGGCTTTCTTGGAGTCGCTGGTTCTGAAAGAAATCAGACGAACGAAATGAAATGCAACGGTTGTACGATTGTTGTAACGCACCGAAGGTGATTTCCTTTGATGTCTCGCTATAGACCCATCCAGCGAAAAGAAACTAAACAGCTCATGGATGCTTACAATGTGAACAGAAGCGCATAGGGGCTGGACAAAGGACAATCATTTACCGCTGAGCATGATACACGCAGGTATTCTTTCCAAGCCCAACATAACGTCTAACTATGATCAGATAGCTGAAAGTGCCCCAAAACACACCAGAATACAATCCCGTCAATTAATGATAGGAGGGTTATTTAGACTGCAAGAAATGCACATGTCTGTCTTTAACAGGCATTGAGAATCTTTTACACAATCATCACCAAATCTGTGAATTTCTGCTGCCCCCAATTCTTTACCACGCCTGCCAATAACGGAACACTTGTAAAAATTGTGATGCGGCCAGAACCGCAACAATGTACAGCCAGATGGCTCCACGCTGCTATTAAACAGTTTTTCTTTTGTTCCGAGAGTTCGGCATTGAGGCATCTACGGTGAGGACCGTGTCAGCAACATACTAGTGTTTGCCGCAAACACAGTTGTGTAGAGTACACCACTCTGTATGCACATGGCACGAATGGGTGGCAGTGCATTGTTTCACATTTGCTAGCCGTTTTAGGGTGGCCATCGACGGCTCTGCATAGCCTGAAATCTTTCAGGTGCTGAAAAGACCTGACTTCGCAGCGGTGTGAGATTTTTTCAGGTTCTTAGACATCTGTGGTATACATGGCTCAACCAAAGTGTTGCTTTCATTGCGAAGTGGCTGCTCCTTAGGTTCCGTAGCAGCTGTTTTACGCGGGAGCCCACATTCTGCTATAGCTGACACCACCGGCTACAGGTACCCTAAAAAACAAATAACAACCACTCTGTGCCTCAAAGTTTTAAACTTGAAGAGGTGCAGTGAAAGCACAACTTGTGCAGAGCATTTCGAAAGCATGCATTCCCCAGAGCTCTCTTTACAAGCGTTAAGGAAGCTGACTCATGGCAGCAATGGCTTTTCTAAGCGGGGTTCATGTGACCAGCATACGTGTCCCAACACAAAGGTTGGCTTCAAATTAAAGTACCCGATTCACGATTCTTCTGGTCCCTCACACGTTAAAACCAGCCTCATTGCTACTTTAGAGCAGAAAAAGGTCGTCCTACACGAACCTAAATATTTCGACCACTTCAGGGAGCCAAACTCTTTGTGCAAAACTTTGTCTAAGCTAGCCGAGAACAAAAGGCTGAGTACGACGTCTACCGATGACCCTATACACACGCCAGTTTTCTGCAAGAACAAGTTCCCTTCACTGTGTGAAAAGGTAGACCTTAAGTAAAAGTCTAGCATGTCAGAAAAACGGCATTTGAAACACCTCTAGCATTTTGAAAGAAAACAGCCGAGCAGCTGGTCATAAGACAATGAGTAATAACAAACCTTCACATCGAACTAACTTAGGTATTCGTTTTCACTAGCTCTTTTGAAAAAGCCAATACCTTGTGCAAAGTTTTCCCTACAAAACAATCATCTAATTCCAAGAGATTGACTTCACGAACAAAAATTTGATTTCCGCTCCAGTCAAGCTCTGTTTTCCGAAACAATGATGTGCAGTTGCCAGAGTACCTTACGTATCTTCGCACGGAAAAATATTTCCAAGCTTATGCCCTCCTCTTGCTTATTTATGTAGCCGATGAAGATTTAACCTCTTGCAAAGTCTTTGTTTCTGCCCTTGTCACTTCAAAATTATTGTCACCTCTACGTACAAAGCGGGATCTTAGAGCATTGCTTGCCATTTCCTTCAGTAACTCACTTTGTAAAACCAGAAAGCCTTCTACTTGTCACTGGACAGCAACACATGAGCGTGGCTCCTAAATATGACACGGCTGCGGTAACAGGAATTGTTTAGGCAACGGTTTGCAAGTCACCAACATGTCCCCTCCTTCTCAGACACACCTGTCAGATTCTGTACAGCATATATTATTGCATTGTTTTTTAAAATACCTAGTGGCTTTTACTTAGAATACCTAGTGGCTGTTTACTTTTCAGCTCCATGGTAACTTAGGGCCACGCCAAAGAAAGTCATTTGAGGCGTCAGAAGAGTGACATTTCCAATGGTGTTACCGGGTTATGGCTCTTGGTTGCATACCTTGGCATTGACGTCATCGAAGACCTCCTTGGATGCGGCCTTAAGTTCCCCGAGGAGCCTAAAAAGTCAAGGGCCGAGCTACTAGGCGTTGTGAGGAACGTTGCAACACTGCTGCAAACCGGTTACCAAGAAAGTACAGTGCGCGTTAGGCTTGTCTAGGGAAATCGAGCGCATGGCTTCCCTGCATGCTGGCGACATCTGCTGATAGCGGCTTGGTTGGAGATAGCTTGCAATTGCGCGTGCGTGGATCTCGGACAGGCTCGGGTCGGTCGTCTTATAGCATGGGCCCCTCAAACTCAGAGACGCCACGCCCCGCAAGGGGCGCTTTTATTCTGCAGTGCCAATCGCAGGCGGTGACACGAGGTGAGCGCGTAATTTGACGCGATGCATTATCAGTGCAGCCGTTACTTAATCGCACAAAAGCTTCGACGGAAAGGGCTGCGGTGCGTTCTTGTTGCGTGCTTCTCGTTTGCTAAACGTCAGATTCAGAATATTAGTGCGTGTCGTTTGGTAGTATTGCGTAACCACCTGCTAGGTTATTGCACGGCGTCGGACGACGCGTCTATCTGTCCTGTCAACGCTCCCGGCTGCCACTGTGAAAGCCAAGCGCCCCTCGAGGGTGGTGGCGTGAGCGAATTCGAGCGGCACATGGGAAACGACGACCGCCTGACCCTGTACGAGATCGGCGCACGCGCAATGGCAAGCTATCTCCAACCCAGCCGCTATCAGCAGATGTCGCCAGCACGCTCCCAAGTCGCGCGTTCACTTGCCCTAGACAAGCCTGACGCGCACTGTACCTGGAAGTGCAGCTGTGCCCTTTCTCAGAGCCACGGATCATGTGTTGTTACCCACTGAAAATAATAGTGTTCCCCAGTTCTACAAAATTATTATATTGAAGGACAAGACAAGTGATGCTCTCGGTTCAAGCTTTGCGGTAGAGGCGGTATTAATTTAAAAAAGGTAAACGCACCAGCAAAAAGAATCTGCAAGAAAGAAATTCATCTCGATTCGCTACATAGATCAGTAAAATCGAAGAATTGGTTAAGTTTGGAAACATTTTATTGTGTGAAGACACACAAGGTAGTCTCTATACTGCACGTCATTGTTTCTGAAAGTGCAACTTCTCAGCAGAAGATATGAACGTTTTTGTAGGTAGGGTAAATACTTTGGAAGTAGATGACCATTTTGTAGGGAAACTCTACATAAGGTATCGGCTTTTTAAGGAATTTAGCAGGAACGAATACCTGCTGTGGTAGTTAGATGTGAAAGGTTAATATTATTTCCGGCATCATCACCTGCTGTGCTGTATTTAGGAAGGCATTGATGGTTATGGGACTCTTTCCTTTAAAATTGGGAAAGCGTTTCAAAGCCGGTTTTTTGGAGTTGCTACACAGTTATTTAGGGTCTGTTTTTTTAGACAGTTGAAGGCAGCCTGTTGTTGCAGAAGACTGGCGAGTGTATAGGGCCGTCCGTAGACGCTGTACTCAGACTCTTGTTCTTCGCTAGGCTAGACAAAGTTTTGCATAAACAGCTATGGGCTATCGAAGTGGCCACGATATATTCATATGTCGATGACTACCTTGAAATGTTCAGAAGTAGAAATAAGGCAGGTTTTAAAGCAGTACACATGGAGGACCTCAAAGTGTTTGAGGAATGTTCGGCACAACTGGTTTTAACGTGTGAGGTTTTAACAATCGTGCATCAGGTATCAAATTTGAAGACAGCCTTTGTCTAGGACATGTATTGTGGTCACATGAACCACACACTATGAAGCCCTTGCTGCGGTATGACTCAGCGCCCTCACAGCTTGTAAAGAGGGCTCAGGTGTTGGCATGATTTTGGAACACTCTGCACGAGTACTGCTTTCACTGCACCGCCTCAATTTTGAAACTAGGGCACAGAGTGGCTATTTCGTTTAGGCGTACCTGTTGCATATGCCGTCAGCTGCTCGGGAATGTGTGCTCCCAGTTAAAAGAGCTACTAATGAAGCTAAGCAATAGAAAACTCCTAACGTAATGAACCTGTGGTTGTGCCAATGCATTCACTGATGATTAACCTGAAGATATAACACAGCAGTGTGATGAAAAAAAGGTTTTCAGCCCCTAGGCTAGGCATAGTGGTAAACACAGGCCCCAAAATCTGCCAAATGTGAAACAAAGCACTGCCACCCCTTTGTGCCATGTGCACATGGAGTGGTGAACTCTGCACCACTGGCTTGCGGCAAACAATACGTTGGGCAAACAGGCAGATGGCTCAACATCTACCTCATGAGCACCAGAATGATTTGTTAACAGCAGCGTGCTGTACAGGGCCGTGGTGGTGACTGCACTCCACGTTTTGAGGAGTGCTCAGTTATCAGCAGGCATGGCAACCAATCAGTGCAACAACCCTTTGGGAGGCAACAGAAATTCACAGACTTGGCGATGAATGTGTGAGCAAGCTCTCGCTCTCCCTTTCTAAAGAGGAAGTGCATTTCTTGCAGTGTTACTCTTCTAGCCTTCAATGGTCGTGCTTCACTGTTGTGTTTTCAGTGACTTCTGCTACTTTTCATTGTTAGATGTTATCATAAGCTTTAAAACAATGCGTCCATGTGTCACACAACCCTGTTTGGAAATTTGTTTTTTTTTCTTCAACCAGGAATCATACTAGTGCTGCTGTTCACATTGCGTAGACTCGTCCGTGACCATTTCTTTTTTTTTTTGCACGCTGGATGTACGCCATACACACTCTGTGTTCGGCTGAACGTTTATTTGCAAGTTCAGCACTTTGCCTGTTTGCTAGCTATTCTGTTGCATTATGTTGCCTCGGTTATCCCTTTAACGATGCACCAAATCACCAAATCTTCGTTTTAAAGCAAAGCTTTTTACCTCTACCCCCCAAGGGTCCTTTCGCGACCGTTGGTGTCACCAGAAAACCCCAGCGAACCAATAAAAGAATTTACGGGCACCACTGGGAATCGAACCTGGAACTAACAGACTAACAAAGCGAGAGCCCGTTGTCTTACCGATTTAGCTACGAGCCCACGCGAAGACGGGGAAGACAGGTGGTGTACTCACCAAGCACATCTACGGGTTTAACCCCTCCGTTCTCCCTGAATGCCACGTGAAAGCGTCACGCGACCACTCACACCCGTCTAGCGGCCCTGTGCGCACCTTGTTCATATGCTAAGAGTTACAAAAATTAAAGCAAGCTCACACCACTGCATAGCCTCCAGTGCTCATGGCCTCCAGTTTTCATAGCCTCCAGTGTTCAGGGCCTCCAGTGTTCTTGTAAAAAATGCCAGCTCCTTGTCGTCCGGCCCTCACACCAAATCAAGGAATACATTCAAATACTCCTTGATGACCAGGCCATCACTCCAAGCACCCCGCGTCAACATCCTGGGCCTACATCTCGAGGCTAACACCAAGAGTGACGTCTCCCTGCAGCGCCTCAAAAACAGCATTAATCAAACCATACACATGATCGGGCGTGTTGCCACCAAGAAGCGAGACCTAAAATAATCCGGTACCTTTCGATTAATTGAAGCTTTTGTCCTCTCGAGAGTCACTTACGTCAACCCCCTGTCTTCTTCTCAACAAGGAAGACATAGAGATGCTTTATATAATGATTAGAAAGGCGGTCGAGCAGGCCATTGGTTTTCTCATGAGTGCGTCCACACAGAGGCTGCTTAGCACGGGGCTCAACAAAAACGGTGTAAGAGCTGATGCTTCACCAGATTGGCTGGGCAGCCCAGAATGTCACTCCACTTGACGTACTCCCAGACTCTTGGCGACTAAAACTAAAGATGCTCCCTTTGCTTAGAAATATGAACCCCTCACAGGACGAGAGTCACCGAAAAGCACGGGCTCAAGCGCTAAACACCACCCTCGGTGGGGATCATGCAGTTATCTACACAGACGCCTCCAAACATCGAGGGCAGCAATACGCCATCATCGTGGCTACCTCCAGAACCAACCTCCTTGCGTCTACCTCGCTTAGGACCCACGAAATGACGACAGCAGAAGAGACAGCCATCACCTTGGCTCTCGCTCAACCAGGGGTTCGGAGGGTAGTCATCGATTCCCCAAAGCAAGCCTACTGGAATTACCAGTCGGGTTGGGTGTCTTCACCTCCACTGCGCGTGCTAAAAAACCACTCTCAAAACAGTTCCATTCAGCTCATCTGGACACCCCCTCACGCTTCAATGGAGGGCAACAAATACGCCCACCCAACAAGCCTGCGCTTTTACCTCCTGTGCTATGGAGCTGGACGAAGACAGTCACCCGCTTATCAAGTTCAGGCAGATAACCCAGCATTATCGCCTTCTGAGCCAGACCGTACCTTCGCCTTACCCTGACCTTTCCAGAGAACAATGAACCACCTACGGCTCCTACAATCCGGGCTCCTTCCCACACCCTACGGGTCTTCACTTAATGCATCCGAATTGCTACGACGCTGAATGTAAATTTTGCTCAGAAGTAGGAACACTCCGCCCCGTAATCGGGGTGTGCGACTTTAGCCCTGAGCACCCTCCTCTCTTTCCGTCAACTACCCAAAAATGAGCAATGAGAGATGCTGCTGTCCAGGCCCTCTCAATCTACCCAGCTTCACGCGGGTGGACAGAACACAGGCCGCGCGGTCTGCATACGGGCCCCACAGAAGAATGGATCACTCCCCAGGGCTGCACTCCGGCCGTTCAGAAATCTGAACAGAAGTACTTCGTCCTCCTTCTGCTCCTTCTCTGCCGCAAACCTCGTCGCCTCTGTCCGCGGCGCAGAGACGGAGAAGTCAGATCGTCTAACACTGGATTGGAGCTTAATTATATAGAAAAAGTTTGCACTCTTGTGCTACACCAATACAACTCAACCAAAACCGTTCATGGGTCATGCATTGATTTAACCTTACCAAGAATACCTTTTTGAAGTAATAAATGGCGTGGTTAAGTTCACTTTTCTGTGGTTTTACTACTTGTAAATCAATGTGAGTGAATTTTAGTGACGTCGCATGGGAAATCGTTTATGGGTGCAGGTTACAGCTTTGCTTTCCAACCACATTGACGGGGTTGATTGGCGCTTTTTTTTCCCAAGCAAATGTTTGGTTTTACGTAATCCGAAAAGTTTGTTCAGATAAACAGCAAATAAAAAGGAAGAAACTGAGAAAAGATGAAATGCTGACTGCCAACAAAAGTTGAGCACAGATTAGAAAAATTGAGAGCGGAATAATTGTATAAATGCACATATCCTGGATAAACCGGTAATGCAGAAAAAAATGTGAAAACCAGGGATTCAGGGTTTAGATACAAAGTTTGCCTTTCCAATAAAGATAACACAGTAACCGGAGAAATGCTTTCTCTTTAGGCGAAAGACTAAAGCCAAATGAATTTCTTGTGCATATCACCTTCGTATAGTCATAGAATGACAATTTCGTCACAAGTAGGCAAGCCGTTGCTGCCTATTGAACATGCAACGAAAGGTAATTATTCCCAAATAACATGCAATACACGTCTTCTCTAAATGATTCTTCATTTACTGGGCCGTTTGGCTGATATAGTAGCACATATACCATTATTTTATTTCGCACGCAACACCGACATTGCATTTATTGCAACGACCTTGTACTTCTTGCTTCAAATGGGTGTCGTTTTGAGTCATCATATTGTTGTGCAAGTCCTAAAACACAGTTGGTACAGAGAAAACCAGACACTCACCAACATGACCAGCAAGATTTTATTCCCTGCAAGACCTCATGAGCATAAGAACAATTAGGGTTCCGCGATAGAGCTCTTTGGGTTGGCTTTGCTTCCAATATTTGCTGTGTCTCACAGTGGTACTACTGCGGATTACAAAGCCCACCTTTTGGATAAGCAGCTGAACCTAATCTCTTATTTAGATTTAAAATTTTTCCTCTTATGTGGGCCCATTACATTACATTCAGCTCCCTACCCCTGTATCAACCCCATAACCGCAGAAGTGCTGCTCTTTCAGGCCCGCAGTAGTTTATAGAGCAATTACCAGACCAAAGGACCCCCGTGTGAAACCAGAATATACCTATGCTCATCTCTCCAAGTCTCCCTTAGAGATGGCTGGCTGCTCATGTTGGCGTGCGTATGGTTTTTCCTACCCAAGATAAGCTTGGGGAGTGCATTTCACTGTGAGTGACCGAGGTAGCAAAGTTATGTGCAGCAGAAAACACGTGCTGGTTGCCTTGCATGCAATGTCGTGTTGTATTGAGAATAAACTTTTTCCGTGGGTGGCCTTACATGGCAAAACAATATGGTACAGGCAGTTGCATCCCGATGCAGGAATTGGTCGCTGGCTTTTGACAGCCTGTAATTTAATGTAATAACGTAGTCAACAGGCACCGCAGATTTGTCAGTGTTTTATTCATTGCAAAGATGATGATGATGATGGGTTTGGGTGTTAATGGCGCAAGGCCAACTAGGGCAAAGAGCGCCAAAACAGTGGTTAAATATGAGAGGTGAGAACTTAGACACTGAAATCAATAAGCAAAACAAAAGTAAAATCAATAAAAGACAGTGAGGATGGCTGGTGTAAAGGGCCAGATTTCATGATGCGTGATAGGAAATGAGGTTTAAAAACTTGACTTCTGACAGATACTCAAACACACGTTTGACGGAAACAATGGCATCGTCACCTAGGAAAAAAGATGGATGTAGGGGAATATGTTGTCTGTAGAGTTCTCTGAAGTGTTTGTGTCGTGTTTTGTGAAGTGCCTTGCATGTGATTAGTATGTGCACTACGGATAGGGCCTCTCCGCACCTGCCGCACTGGGGTCTAGAAGATCCCGTCAGCAGATACGAGTGCGTCGCATGGGTGTGCCCTATCCGCAGCCTACCCAAGGCGACTTCCGTGTGTCTGTTGTGTGAGTCAGATGTGTACCGTCCCAAGTGTGGCTTTATTACATGTAGTTTGTTGTCTGTCTGTTCATTCCAGTGTGTTTGCCATGTTCTGCGCAAGTGTTGTCTTATGTGTGGCTTGAGGTCTGTGTAGGGTACCGTTGTAATGTCCACAGTGTTCCTGAGTGCAGCAGCACCGGCCCTCTCGTCTGCCAACTCGTTCCCAGCGATCCCTGCATGTCCTGGGACCCAGCAGAGGACCAGCTGATGCTTCTTTGCATACACAGACATGATAGTGTTAAATACAAGATTAATTATGTGGTTTTTGGGGGGTGTATGCGATGACAGTGCGCGAACAACACTCAAGGAATCTGTGTAGATGATAGACTTTGGAATTTGATTTTCAAGTATGTGTCGTACAATCAGTAAAATTCCATACGCTTCTGCAGAAAAAATTGATGTGTGCACGTTCATGGTTCTGGCTGCATTGAAATTAGGGCCATGAGCAGCGCACGACACCATACTGGAGGTTTTAGAAGCGTCACTATAAATTCGCACATGTGTATTTAAACTGCAAAGCCAGAAAGTGCTGCAGTATTGCAGCTCGTGGTACACGATTTTTGTCAAGTCTCATAAAAGAAAGGTCGCACGACACAGGGCGAGCTTGCCAAGGCGGTAAACTGTTTGAAAAGGATGACCTGTACACATCTAAAAACAAAGCACTGAGATCCGAGGCTCGCTCTCTCACTCTAAGTGAAAAGGGCAGAGGAACGGATGGGCGATTTACAAAGAGCAGAGATGTTGATGTATCGTTAAAGACAGGATAAAAAGGATGATTATTCAGCGATGAAATCTTAAAAGCATAAAGCAAGTCCATGTATGTTCGTTGGTTCTCAAGGCTCCACTTATTACACTCGACATAAAGACTCTCAGCAGGGCTAGTGCGAAAAGCACCCGACGCAAGCCGCAGCCCCAAGTGTAGCACTGGGTCAAGCATTCGCAACGCTGTTTTAGTCGCCGACCCATATACCACACTGCCATAGTCTAACCGAGACCCAACCAACGCAGTATAGAGCCGTAGTAGGAGTTCTTTGTCGGAACCATACGATTGATGGGAGAGAACCTTAAGTATATTCATTGTTTTCAGACATTTATGTTAAGTTTCTTGATGTGTGGAATGAATGTGAGTTTATGGTCAAACACAACACCTAAGAACTTGTGCTCCTTGTTCACAGGAAGCGACACACCATTCAGAGTAATGTCTGGGTCCGGATGGACCCCGCGCTTCCTGGAGAACACAACGCAGGAGCTTTTTGCAGGATTCAATTTAAACCCATTCTTGTCTGCCCAGCCGGCAAGCTTCTTGACACCAAGCTGGACTTGACGTTCGCATATTGACATATTACATGATTTAAAAGATATTTGCACGTCGTCTACATACATAGAATAAGAGATTGTTGGTGGAAGTGCCTTTCCCAGAGAGTTCATCTTTACGATAAAGAGAGTGCAACTCAACACGCCACCTTGCGGCACGCCATTTTCTTGGACGTGAACCTTTGAAAGTGCACAACCAACTCTTACTCTGAACGCTCTCTCCGACAAATAACTAACAAGGGTGTTGAACATATTACCCGAAACACCGAATGACCTGAGGTCACTAAGGATCCCATAACGCCAAGCGGTGTCGTAGGCCTTCTCGAGGTCGAAAAAGACAGTTAAACAGTACTGCTTATGTACGAAGGCATCCTTGATGTATGAGTCAAGTGCAACCAGTTGATCGTTCGTCGATCGCCCCACCCTAAAGCCTGCCTGGCAGCTCTCGAGAAGACCATTGTACTCGAGGAAGTACACGAGCCTGCGATTGATCATCTTCTCGAAGAGCTTGCACAGGCAGCTCGTCAGGGCTATGGACGGTAACTTGAGGGGGACGACGGGTCCTTTCCCTCCTTCAAGAAAGCCACTACAATGGCCTCCCTCCAAGAGTGTGGAATGTGCCCCGAAAGCCATATTTTATTATATAGATGTAGAAGTGCTTCAAGTGTGTCTGCGTGTAGGTGTTGTATCATTGTGTATGTAATGTTGTCTGGGCCTGGAGCTGAGGGTTTACACGTGCTCAGAGCAGCCCTCAGCTCATGTAGTGAAAACAGGGAGTTGTAAGAAGTCTGTGATTTGATTGTTGATCGTGTAGGGACTTCTTTTCACAAGAGGCTTTATACTTCAAGAAAGTGTTCGTGTAGTGTGCTGAACTGGACACGTGTTGGAAGTGTTGTGCGAGTGTGTCAGCCTGGTCTTCCAGTGTGTCCCCTGTTGTACTGACCAGGGGCAGGCTGTGTGTATGTTGTCCTTTGAGTTTGCGTATACGTGTCCATACCTTTGCGTGTGTCTGTGTACGAGTTTATGATGTTATGAATGAGCGCCAACTCTCTCGTTTTGCCTCACGGCGCACACGTTTTCCTAACGCCTTGGCCCGTTTGAACAAAATGAGGTTACCCGACGTGGGGTACCGACGAAGGACACCCCACGCCTTGTTCTGGGCCTCTCGCGCCCGCCTACAGTCCTCATTCCACCACGGCCTCCGCTGGTTGCGCGGGGCACCAGAGGCGTGGGGAATGGACTTTTCGGCGGCGTCGAGGATGTGCGCCGTGAGGAGTTGGGTAGCTTCTTCAACGTGTAGGTGTCCTATGGATGTGTGGTGTAGTTGAGATGTCTCTGTAAATGTATTCCAGTTAGCTCTTGCTTCATTAAACCTTTTATGGGAAGATGGACTGCTTGGGCCTGTACCTATGTACGTTAATGAAGTGGGAAATGGTCACTACCATATGGGTCCGTGCCCACACCCCACTCAAGACATGGAAAGAGAATTGCCGAACCAATAGCCAAGTCAAGACATGAGTATGTGTTGTGTCCTATGTTATGATATGTAGGCTGTTTATTGTTGAAAAGGCATGCTCCAGAGGATGTAAGAAACCTCTCTATCAGGCGACCCCGGGCATCCGTACGAGAAGAGCCCCAAAGAGAATTGTGAGCATTAAGGTCGCCTGTTAGAATGTACGGTTCGGGCAGCTGGTCAACCAGCGCCTCGAAGTCAGAGCTTAAAAGTGTAACATCAGGAGGAATGTAGATGGAGCATACCGTTATCAACCTATTAAATATTATTAAGCGTATTGCTACAGCCTCAAGGACAGTATTCAAGGTGACAGGGTGGCATGCTAAGGATTTTCGGGCGATTATGGCCACACCGCCAGAAGAGTGTGTGCAGCCATCCCTGTCTTTCCTGTATACCAGGTAACTATTCAAGAAATTTGTGTGTTTGGAATTCAGATGTGTTTCCTGGACACACATTAAACTTGGCTGGTTGGCATGCAGAATCTCATGCACGTCGTCAAGATTATTCAGAAGGCCTCTGCAGTTCCATTGAACAATATTTTCTCTTCCCATTATTTAGTGTGAGAGCTACTGGAGTGTGTATGTTTATGTGTCGTCTTTCGGGGCTGTGACTCTTGGATTGGGCTTTTTGGGCGGCCTATCTGAAGGCTTGGACGTCGGAGGCCGCTCCTTGCGCTGCGTTGCAGGCAAGAACGGCACGACGTCCATCTCGTCGTCCGATGTCCTGGGTGTGCCCGTCGAACCGGGCCCCCGGACTTGGCCCCCCTTCGGGGGCCCTTCGTTTGACCCGCCACCGCCGGTGGTGTCGGAGGCACCAGAAGTGGCACGGGCGGTGCGGCGGCGGTGGGAGCCGGTGCGGGGCTCGTGGTGTCCATGGCACACTCCAACGCACTGGACGATGGGGAGGCACGGACGGGAGCGGCACCGGTCCCGACAGAAGAGGTTGCCACCACAACCGCTGCTGCCTCAGCAAGCGGCGTGGTGGCGGGTTGGGCGGCCAGAGGCAACCCAGGGGGGGGGCGGGGGCGGGACCAGGTCCGACTCGCGGTACTGGGTCCCCGCCGAAACTAGACGCCGCTCCGCCCCCCGGCGAGCTGCGTCGGCATACCTCCCCAGGGGAAAGAGGCGAACCTCTTCCGCGCCTCTGGGAAGGTGATGTTTTCGTTGACTTTCAAGGCAATTATCTGTTTTTCCTGTTTGAACTTTTCACAGCTCCTAGAATAGGCAGCGTGTGGTCCCTGACAGTTCGCACAGGTGAAGTTCTCGGATTTACAATTGTCAGTTAGATGATCATGTGCTGCACATTTTGCGCACGTCAATTTACCACGACAAGAGGTTGTGCCGTGCCCAAACCGCTGACACTTGAAACAGCGGCGTGGGTTCGGCACGTAGGGTCGGATTGGACATCTCAAGAAACCTGCGTTGACCGACTCAGGAAGGTTAGAGCGGTCAAGTGTCAAGATTATGTGCTTGGTTGGAATTATTTCATCATTTCGGGTATGGTGATTCGCCTCACTGCTGTCACGCCCTGATCTCGGAGGCCCTCGAGCAGATCTGCTTCAGTCTCATTCATTAGATCCCGATCAGAGATCACGCCCTGGCAGCTATTGAGGCTGCGATGGGGCGTGATCTTGATGTCAACATCTACCATGCGTGTTTGCTTGAGGAGGTTGGAGGATTGTTGTTTGTTTTCTACTTCTATCAAAACTTCTCCCGTTGTGAGTTTCTTAGCCTTGTACGACTTTCCGATAAGGCTTTCAAGAAACTTGGAGATTAGAAACACAGACTGGGAAGTGATGGGCTTTGTCTTGTCAACAGATTCCATGATCAAAAACCGCGAGAAATTATCAGGCTTTGGGGAAGAGATCGATTGCAAAGGAGGAAAAGAAACTTCGGTGCGGCCCCTTTTCGGGGGCCGATCACGTTTTGGGGGGGTTTGGAAAATGCCATGTGATACATTGGAAAGCAGGGAGACGGGGGTACTTTCTCCTTTGACCTTACCCTGGTAGTCAAAGAGGGTTGGTAGACAGGCAGGGAGCCCATCAGCCGGAGCTTGACCAAGGCTCCGACGGCCACCGTTAAAGGTTTCTACCCTTCACCTTAAAAACACATCACCACGGTAGGCACAGCTTATGTTGGGGGGCTCGGGGTCCGCGGTATCGCCAGTACCGTCACCAAGATTACTCAAGGTGCCCCGTCCGGGGATTCATTGCAAAGAACTGGCCAGATTTTGATCCTTCCGTTTGTACAAACAAATCTCATACAGAGGTGCCAAATTTTCTACGCCATGCCAAAATCACCTGGGCCTGAGAAAAGGTAAAGCAAAAGCTCAACGTTCACTTCCAACCACATTGACTTACGACAATAAAAAAAGAGTGATTTGCTTAAGTTTCTGGCATACACTTTTTAAACTTTTCATGAGGCAGTTTTGCTTTGCACTTTTGGTAGTTTGTGCACTGTGGCAGGGCTTAGAAAAATTGGTAAACCCTGCCTAGACCTTAAATCTTGTGTGACTCCCGCTGACATTTTTTTTTCTTTGTTGTTGATTTCTTAAGCCATCTCAAGGTTCGCAGTCAGTGCTACGTGGTGTATCGTCTTTCATGGTTCTGTTTGTTAGCTGATTCCTCCTGAGGATCATGACGAAACAGCCATTGTTAAACCTCTTTATAGAGCAAAAGGGAAATTGGGGCCAGCTGGTTTGGAATCATATTATATAGCGCAGGGAACGAGACGTAAAGCACAAACACACAGGACGAGCGCTGACAAACAACTGCAAATTTATTAGTACAAAAAATAGAAAATACACACAGATGTGCCTGCACAATAGGCACATTACAAAAAGAAAAATGGAAAGGAGAAAGTGTAAAGTAGACATTATCACGTTGTCTCCAAGAAAGAGACTTCACAACCTCGCAGTGCAAGTGATGGTGCACCTACGCATGCATGAAGACGCTTACGGATTGCAAATGCTTCGGCATTTTTTTTGTGCGTGAATTACTGTGCCCACAATTGACGCTAGAATTACCGAACTCCCGAATACAGCCACACGTAGAGCAATGAGCCTACAAATGTGTGCAGGGCACTCCATTGAACGGGCCTTTATGCTCGCACAGACGAACATTGAGGCAGCACCCCGTCTGCCCCACATAGACTTTGCCGCACTAGAGAGGAATTTAGTACACCACAATGCTTTTACACGGAACAAACTGGTTGTGGAGTTTTGCCGTACAAACGCAAACCCGACCCTCCAGACTATTCAATTCTACCACAGATGTTTTGTCCCTTATTCCTGGCCCAGAACATGACGTCAACCTCATATTTATTTGCAATGCTAATGTGATGGGAGGTGACATGGAGGTACCTCATGACCGCCAGCCTTTTATGCTTCACATCATTTTCTCGGTCGGGTTGATTCTCACGCAACAACCTGTTGAGAACTTTTTGGGAGGACGAAACAAGGACATTATTGGAAAGCCTGCATTTTTCCTACGTTTGACTTGACATTCCAAGCTGCAAGTTATCTTGGGCACACCGCACATGGATGTTGCAGAAAAAAGTATGTTCACTGCAGTGCCTGACCTACCATTGCTGAGTAACGGAAGAAAAACAGACCGTAAGAAAAACAGAAAAATACGTAAGCATCGTTATGCAGGCTTAATTGCGCCGCCACTTGCGCTGTCTGTAATGAGGTCAATTTTTTGGAGACAGCATGATAATGCCTACTTTCCACTTCTTTCCATTGTTTTCGTGATGTGCATATGGTGTGTGTGCATCTGTGTATTTTCTTTTTTATGGTTTAGTGCACAGAAACCGGGACAAAGACAGGAACACACCGACAAGCGCCTTCTATCCACTTAGTGATTTAAACGAAAAACACAGACGTTTCTATCCTACAACACTGCGCACACCAGTACAGGAACCCATCGACGGCGCACGTAGCAAAAACGTGTACACCCAACCATTACATCAAAGAGGATAGTAGTGAAAGTTCCTATCTAACAATGTTATCCAGGGTTGGCTAACACAATATTCTTTTTGATAGGAAATATGGAATGCCTCAACAATTCTTCTTGGTGTTTTCTTGTGTTGCTTGAAAAAATGACAGTGTTGTCAAGCAGGGCGAGACATCCACCCGTGTTGCAATGTAAGGCCAAATGCGTGCACGGGCATCCTTTTAAAGTGGACAAGTGCTCTCTCAGTCGTATATTTAAACACCTTCCGGCCAGCCCGGCCTATACTTGACCGCACTTTTATTTGACCATGCAACGCACACCTCCTATTTTGTTCTTTGCTGAAAACACCACCTTTACATCGTTATTTTCGTCCACCTTCTTAATTCTTTGGAAAAGTCCTTGCGCGTAAGAAATTACAGAAACTTTGGACTGTTCCTCTCTGGGCCTGCTTCGTTCCGTCGTACGTTGTTTTTTCTGTTTTACCTTTCAGACCAACCGGCTGAACGATGCCAGCAAAACTGTTTTGTGGATAACCAGCGTCCCGCAAACGGCGTATTTGTTGTCGAAATGTGTCGTTCCTTGCGTGACAACACGATTTCAACAAAACAGATCCTAAGCAGGCCTCATCAGTCCCATTCTTGGTCAACGTGGTATAATCTGAGGCATAGCTATGCCGATGCTTTCAAGCGCGGGGAGAATACGGCCAACATACTTGATTTGATTGAAAGGCGAATTTTGTATCTAGGTACTGAAGCGTATTATTGGCAGGAACTTTCTCCTGTAAACTTGCGAATCGAGCCACTGTGACTAGAAACTGGTATATCAGAAAGGTGGGGACTTTAAGATATCTCTTTTATGATGCGTTTCTGCATCAAAAAGCGAGGAGAAGGATAACTGATCTTTCTTAAGAGCTCGCGGGCAAGTGCTGTCAGTACATGGATAGCACAACAGGGCTCAACACGCTTGCAAAACATGAAACAGAATAAAGGAAGGCCAACATACCTTCAAACATCGTCACCATACACTGCACTAGCGGGCACAAAGGCCGACTCGCAGGACGTCGCTTCGTTGAGGTCCCTTGTTGGACAAAAATTCTAGTGCCCACACACAATCCTTCCCCCAAACAAAGACTGAGCACATAGTATGGTAGAAATAGGAATATCTTGGCTTTTTTTCACGTGTAATAAACGCGTCGGATGCTGCTCTAAAGTTGAGAATGGTAGTTTAGATTGAAAAGCATCGAAGAAGTTAAATAAACTGGAATTAGGCATAGAAACGATCGAATATTATCCTTATCCCAACGTGCCTTGCCACGCAGCTCCTTGGCGGCCATTTCTTACTGGCTTTTCTTTGGCTTCGGCTCCGGTCGTCTTGCTGCAGGCTGTACCGAATGTTCAGTTTGAGTTTCAGTTATCTGTTTCTGTTGAGGTGCTTTACAAAATACCTGTAGGAGATCCCATAGTCATGCACCCTAGAGTTTCTCAAAGCTACTGAGAAAGCTACTGACAAGCTACTGACACTAGGGAAGTTACCTCGTGCATTTGCTAGATCTATTAGGGTTTTCCCCGTTCTTACCAACTGTCACCCCACTGCTGAGTGCAGTCGTTGCTTGAATAAGTAATAGTCTAAATAAAATTTGTAAAGGTGACTTCACAAGAGAAACGTATATTTTTTTCTGCTCTGCCTTGAGCTTGTCAGCGGCTTTAAAATAAGATCGAGGTTAAATATTGGCTTCTTTCTGGCATAAGACGGTTGCTTAAGTTGTCGGTACGCCTGTATCTAATTCAACATATATTTTTAGGGTTGTTTATCCACCCAACCAAAAGCAATTTTCAAGGCGGTTTTTGCACACTTTAGGCAGTGACATTTCGTTGAATAAGAGGTTTTAGACGTTTTACACGTGGATTGAGGAAGTTAAGTTGTAACAATTATATGCAATGTGAAAAGCGCAACATTGCAAAAAGTGTGTGCGGTACGCGAAGCTGCTACTTACAAACAAAAGAGCGAAACCGGAAAAGTCGGAAAAAATTGGCTGGAGTTGGAGGGGGGCTAAATCAAGCAAGATTAAAGTAGGTGATATCTCAAACACTGACGGCGTGGCTCCTCTTTGTAGGTAACGGTCCCAAGTTCTGTATTTATGCACAGCTGAGCGAAACGGGCGTGTGGGTGCCTTTATATACAGGGAGGGTGAGGCGGGAGGTAACATTGGAGGGAGTTTTAAAAATTTTTTGTACCACCAGCGCATCGTAAAGAAGGGGTTTCAGTTAGAGCTGGAGCTGCGACTCCCCGCTTCGTCGTGAAATACGTCGCGAACATGGCTAGAGGTTTTCGTTTTGTTCTCCACCCCCAAAAAAAATGGACGGCCGCAAGCTGAAGTTTATTTTCTTTGCTTGGTAAAAGGACTGCCGAACATGAAAAATAAATAAAATTTTGTCATGCCTCTCACCTGAATTCTGTCAGTTCCATGTGTAGAGCTAAAAAGCATCACTGACTGTCCACCTCCACAGAGTGGAATGGCTAATGATATTTATACGAAGAAAAAGCACCTATCCCCTCATCAACCCCTCTGCTTAGCCTCCTATTCCCTCAGTTACATTCAGCCCGACGTTTGAGCCGACAGTAAACTTTGACTTCCAGCCCTAAGTTTTTAAACCAGCATATAGTCACGCACACAACCAATGTTTTGTTATTTCTATCCTCCGAGTGAGGAAAAATTAATAAGAAATGCTCAATAGCGTTTTAAAAACCACAAAGGTATGCTAGGCCTAAAGATTAGTGAAAAAATAAGAAGCGAAATACGCATGTGGGAAAAACTGGATGGGGTGACGGAGGCACAGGGGCAAACATTTTTGTGTTTAGCAAGAGGTGACCTCATGCCGGATCTTTCTTCAGCAGTGTCACCCGTATCCTTCATTGTTGTGTCGTTCACTTTATAGATGGCTTGTCACTGACAACGATATAGAATATACTATTTAAGTACTTGGCCAACTGATAGCCTCGCAAGAAAATTGTACGCAAGTAAGATTTCGTAATTTGATTCGAAAGTGGTTAATTTTATTTAAATTCGTTTGATTTAATTTCGTATGAATTCACTTTTGAGAGAGAATGATCTCCTCGGCTGCGTAAAAGTGGCGGCAGTCAAAATTGTGAAGAAAGACTTCAAATGGGCTAGATTCGCTACTTTAAAAAGAAGCCGTGATAGAGACGTTGTCTTGGTGAAAATGTGTTTATGGTAACAACATGGACAAAATTATTAAAGGGATAATTAAAAGCATGCTATGACGATGCAGGGAAACACGGCGCAGCATTCCTTTATATTTCTAGGTTATAACATGTATACGAGTTTCGTCACACGCACGGAATACATTGTTTCCAAATTCAGCACGCCCATAGCCCACGAATTTGTAAAACTAGGGTATGCACGGTCGTCGTATGTCTAGCTTGGTTTCAACAACCTGCGTGCAACCTCGTAACGCTTGTATTATCCTCTTTGCATGTCAGGAGAATTCTTGTTCCCTAAGAGCCGGAAATATGGGGACTCGCAGCTTACGTGCTTCCCACCACTTTTGATGAATACCTCATCTGTTTGAGAGCGTTTGCTTTTCATATAAATATATATTAAAGCCTAAAACCTTAGCATGGCCTGTAGCTACCATAAAATACACATTCGAATCCTGTATCAGTTCTTTTTGGCCCAAGTACTGAACTCTAGAGGAAATATAACCGAAATGAACCGTCAGAAATGCTCCACTCACCAATGACGAAACATCGTGTTTTAGGCGAAGCAGCTGGGTCACAAGACATTGTGGCAGAGGGAAGTATGCAGTCATAAATGGCAGGGCTAAGGAGTATGTTGCTATTACGACGCAAATTTATTAATTTTTGTTAACACAGCACATGTCCCAAAAGAAAGGCTGATGTGAATCAGTGGCGCCACGTGTATCGTAGCACTTAGCTGTACGCTAGGAGCGTATGCATGTGCGTGCTAGGCTGGGAAAATGAAAAAAAAATGACTTGTGTACACGCTCATTGATTGTTTTGCTTTTATTCAGGGATATCACGACTAAAGTAACCAGAGTGGCGCGATGCTTACAAACACAACAGGATTGCTACGAGGATCCGTTGCAAAAGCTGCTGTTTTTTTTTTTTCGTTTTTGAAAAAAAGGTGCCCTTATGTCGCATTTGCTGTGCTCGCTTAATATCTTCGCATAATGTAAAGATATCATTTAGGTGTTCCTTGTTGTTTAGGCGAGCTTCGGTGCAAAAAAAGCTTTTGAAATTGAAATTAGCATCCCAGATACTAATATTTCAGTTAAAGCAAGTCTGATGTCCGTGGCCGCACCTGCCTTTTATCAGAACCTATTAACTAACGGAGAGATCTTTCTGCCTATAATGGAGTTCATTAGCGGACTGACAGAAAGGGAGATTCGCGGTAGAGGTCACTGCCACGGCCAGGCCAGGCACTCGCGAAATTACATGTCATGCTACTGGATGCCAAGGAGTCCCAGCGGCCAAACGGCTCGTTCCCCCGCACCATCGTATTCCCCGCCCACCACGACCCCCCCTTCCAGGAGGTCGTCACGTACACACGCGCAATTCTGTGTCCGGAGATCTTTTCTGCATGAGTGGCCGTAGAGAAAATGAGTATTCTGCGGCCAGATGCTTGTCGCTCATCTTCGGACCTTAGTTTGCCTAACAGGAAAGAAGAAAGTCGTGGCCAGACGCTTGCTGTTCCTATTTCAGTTTCCGCTGGCCAAATGCGAAACCATTACTGAGTGGCCCGACCCCTTTGCCTTTTGTTCGTCATCAGACGAATGGTGGCCGAGGAAAAAACGTGTACTCCGTAGGCAGACACTTGCTGTGAATCTGGGGAACTAGACTGGCCAAACAGACAACGCTGTCCCTGTGGCCAGACGCTTGCTGTTCGTCTTCCGACCTCACCTCGCCAAAAAGAAACGTGTAATCCGTGGCCGGATGCGCGCTGTTCGTCATCGAACGTGTCGTGACCAATGGAAAAACAGGTTCTTTGTGACCCGAGGCTTGCCTTTGGTGTAAAGATCTCAAAGGCCCAATTGACAGCACGTATTCCATGACCAAATGCATGCCAAAGATCATCACGGGCACGGGCGCAGTCCAGCCGACATGGCTAATCGCCCTCCTTGCTTGTTGCAGGCTTTGCTTGCAATCATCAGCTGTTTATCACCGCCCCCCTCCCCTGGATGTTCTTCTCCTGGACCACTCCGGCACCTGCGCGATGGCATCGTCGTTTGCTGCTCGCCTCCTCCCCCGCTGGATGGGCCGCTGCAGCTGTCCTGGCCGTGCGCTCCGCGTGTGGTGGCGCCAGTGAAGTTCTGTGACGTACCACCCTCCTCATCGACATCGACAGCCTGGGGAAAAGGATATAAGAAGACTTCCCACCGCTCCAATCTTCAGTGGGCACGGGCGCAGTCCAGCCGACATTGGTAATCGCCCTCCTTGCTTGTTGCAGGCTTTGCTTGCAATCATCAGCTGTTTATCACCGCCCCCCTCCCCTGGATGTTCTTCTCCTGGACCACTCCGGCACCTGCGCGATGGCATCGTCGTTTGCTGCTCGCCTCGTCCCCCGCTGGATGGGCCGCTGCAGCTGTCCTGCCGTGCGCCTCCGCGTGTGGTGGCGCCAGTGAAGTTCTGTGACGTACCACCTTCCTCATCGACATCGACAGCCTGGAAAAGGATATAAGAAGACTTCCCACCCGCTCCAATCTTCAGTGGGCACGGGCGCAGTCCAGCCGACATGGCTAATCGCCCTCCTTGCTGTTGCAGGTGTGTAGCGCCGTATTCACTGTATGCTAGAAGGTCCGATGACAGGTTTCTATTAGTTTTCCCGTGCCCACAAGTGCTCTGTGATTCTGTTTGCAATTGTGTTTCTATGGTTTTTCTAGTTACTACGTTCAGGCGATATAGAAAGCAACCCCCGGTCCGTCTACACGTTCCCAGTCCGTACTAGACCTAGATACCCTACCTGATGACCCCACAGAACAAAACAAAGTCATGTTTCACCTCCTCAAGGATTTACACTCTCGAGCTCTGAAAAGTTCTGCGTGGCAAACCGAAGTTGTGGCTGAAAATGAAGGCTATTAAGGATGGACAGAAAGCCATTGAAACCCAATGTCAAATTTCCAAATGAAACTCAACCAATTAGAACAAAAATCGGAGCAGATTGAAAGCCAACAGCAGGAACTTTTGAGCTTGCAGAGCACAACCCACGAACTAACAAGTCAAAACTATGAACTCGCATCTCGTTTAGACGAACTAGAAGACCGATCTCGCCGAAACAACTTGATTTTTTACGGCATTCCAGACACAAAAGAAACGTGGAAGAAACAGAAACCAAAATAGTGACCGAGCTAACATCGGTTCTTGATGGGTTTTCGCCTAATGAAATTGAGCGCGCACACAGACTGGGTAGTTTTTCAAACGGCAAAGTCCGGCCAATCATTGTTAAATTCAGCAACTTCAAAACAAAAGATAAATTCCTCGGTTTGAGGAAAGAACTGAAAGAAAAAGACCTCACTGTCGGCGAGGACTTTTCACCCAGTACCCGTCTGATACACAAAAAACTGATTGAATTCGGCAAAAAACAACCTGGATCACCCAAATTTCAGCTAAGGTACAAAAAAATGAAGCTCAACAACAAATGGTACACCTACGATCTTATCTCGAATTCCATACGCGAAATGCAGGCAGAGGAAGACGCTTCTTCCAGCCGTCAACCACAGGCCCTAACATAGGAACGCGTGAGGGGCAGTGGCTCGTCACTTTCACCCACGTGTCCATCTGTCGTATCCATTTTGTTTGGCAACGTTCGAAGCACAGTTAACAAACGCGACGCACTGTCATCAGTCATCGACACCTGCAACGCTCATATTATCGCCCTAACCGAAACGTGGCTATCAACTAATATCCGGGACTCCGAAATCTTTCATAATGCCTCTAACTTTTCCCTTTATCGCTGCGATAGAAACCATACGACGAGGCGGGTGGCGTAATGCTAGCCATTTCAAAAGATCTTCCGTCATTATGCGTGCACATTAAAAACATCCTCGAGATGGTTTGAGCTTCAGTCACAATCAATCATCAAAAAGTAGTAATAGGTGTTTGCTACAGGTCTCCTTCTTCACCCACCCGGTTTTGTTAACGACTTACATGACGCAATTAACAATATTCGAAACCGTTTTCCTTTGTCGCCTGTTTTCTTACTCGGCGATTTTAATTTTCCTAAACATAGATTGGCACGCCGAGCAGCCTCACCTTACCTCGTTTTCTCCAGGAATCCAGCGACTTTCTTGAAATGTGTTCTATATTCTCTCTAACACAATTAGTTTTCTGAACCGACTAGAATTGCGGATAACTGTGCAAATACCCTCGACCTTATCTTAACTAATCGCCCTGATTTCGTTTCCCCAATCACTTACTTGCCTGGAATAAGCGACCATTGTCTTCTCACTCTCGATATTCACGCACCGATCTTAAAAACAAGACGAGTTAGAAAAACTGTACTCGCCTACAGCAGAGCTGACTTCGCTTCCATAAATAACGCCTTGTCACAATTTATTGAAGTTTTTTTTCGAAATTTTGATGATCGTTCGGTCGAAGAAAACTGGGACATTTTTGCGCGTAAAGTTCATGAACTAACCGAAAAGCACATTCCACAACGTACAATCACCACCTAACACGCATGCACCTTGGTACAATATTCATATCAAACGTCTAGCTAACAAAAAGAAGCGTCTTTATCGCCAGGCCAAACGAAATCCTACCAACACGCGCTGTCCGCCTATATTATTGCTTCGAATGCTTATGTTTCAGCTATTAAAAATGCCAAATTGTACTTTTTAACCAATACACTACCAGCCATGCTAAAAAACAACCCTAGACAGTTCTGGCGAGCTATTAATCCGTCATATTCTGACAAAATTAGCTTGGTTGACCCGTCAAATAACCCGATCCCTGAAGACCAAAGTGCTAGTGTCTTGCAAGAGGTATTCGTTAACATTTTTTTCGGATGCAAAACACAACTACCTTCCTGTGACAAATCACTATAACTACACCATCATGCCTCAAAATATCTTTCGACATAGCGTGGTATATATAAATTAATAGTGGTCTTTGTAATCATTCCTCCCCTGGTTATGACAACATCACAACAAAATTTCTAAAAAACACGTCCACCTACAGTGCCATCCTACTAACAAAAATTTTTCAACAATCATTAGATATGTCCAGTCTTCCCACATCATGGAAAATCGGAAAGGTGGTTCCAGATAAAATCGGGGAACAAATCTAATCCAGCTAACTACCGTCCTATTTCTCTTACAAGTACTTGTTGCAAGCTTTTAGAACACGTAATTTACTCCAACTTGGTAAAATTCCTAGAATCAAACTCATTTTTCACATCGGCACAACATGGATTTCGCAAATCATACTCATGTGAAACTCAGCTTGCATTGCTAACTCATAAGCTGCATCAAATCCTAGATCGCTCATCACACGCCAACTGTATTTTTTCTGGATTTTTCAAAGCATTCGATAAGGTATCACATAAACTACTACTTCCATAAGCTAGGAAAACTAAAACATAGATCGGAATGTCCTTAGATGGATTGAGTATTTTCTAACTAATCGTACCCAATTTGTTTCAGCTAACGGCCATAACTCCAAACTAAGTAATGTTGATTCTGGTGTACCCCAAGGATCCGTCCTTGGTCCGCTTTTATTTCTTATCTATATTAACGACCTTCATAATGTCGTGTCTTCTAATTTGCACCTTTTCGCAGATGACTGTGTTATATTTCGGGAAATAACCAGCGAAAATGATAGTCGAATACTTCAATCTGATCTCTCTGCTATTAATAACTGGTGTAATACCTGGCTAATGGAACTGAATACAAATAAATGTAAAGTCATGCATGTTTCTAGGATTAACGTAACTCGATGTTCCTACTACCTCAATAACGTATGCTTGCAATCCGTTGACTCTTACAAATACTTAGGTGTCCATATTACTTTTAACCTAGCGTGGGATGCTCACGTGGAATATGTTGCTAATAACGCTAACAGAATGCTGGGCTACTTGCGTAGGAACTTCCTAACGCACCATCATCATTAAAACTACTACTGTATAAAACATTAGTGCGCTCTAAATTAGAATATGCTTCATCAGTATGGGACCCCAGTCACGATAAACTAACCTACCGTCTTGAAATGGTCCAGAATAACTCTGCACGCTTCATTCTTTCCAATTATAAACCGTACAGCCAGCATAACAACTATTGAAGTCCAGTCTTGACCTGCCAGTTACTACAGACTCGTCGTAAAATTGCTCGCCTCAGCTTATTTCACAAACTATATCATCATAATAAGCTACGCCATAAATTAATTCCCTCTCCGTCCTACCATTCCCATCGCATGGATCACGCTCACAAAGTAGGTCTCAACTCATGTCTTACGAGAACGTTCGCGCAATCATTTATACCCCGTACATCACGAGACTGGAACCACCTTCCTGCAGAAATTGTATCGATTACTGATAACCATTTTTTTCACGATACCCTACCTAACATTGTATATAAGGTGAACTCATCTTTACATAACAAACTGATTGCTTTATTTGCGTTTGTATTTTATCTGACTGCTTTTGTTATTTACCTGAAATTGTTTATTTACTTGATATGAATGTATCTTATATAACAAAATGATTGCTTTATTTGCGTTTATATTGTAACTGACTGCTTTTTTATTATGTTTGTATTGTAGATTGTAACCACTCCCCTCTGTAATGCCTTCCGGCCCTGAGGGTAAATAATAAAAAAAATAAAATAAATCAGTTCTCTGGCAGTTAGAACTTTTGAATGGCCAAACAGGCAAAGCATCGGCCAAAAATGGGCCAAAGGCCTGCCACGTTTTCTGTGCTGAATGGGATACTTTGATTCAACACTTTACGCCCAGCAGTTTTTCTTCTTCTCATGCATATAATCTTGGGCATGTTGGAAAAAAGGGTGTTGCCTTTTCGAAATGCCTGTCTTTATTGAAAGCACTGGTGCACTTGTACAATATTTCCCTGCATATAAACCACTGGTGGTGACATAAGATACAGAGCTTAAACTTTGGGCCTTACCGAACAACTAGAAAGCACATTCAGGTCTGCTCATCGGGCCAGAGAGCCAATAATGTTAGGGTTAACACTCATGAACAGGAAACGCGCAACTAGGATCGGAGAGCAAACTAGAATAGAAGTTCAAATAAAAAAAAACAAATACACTTGGGCTGGCCATTTACTGAGAACCGACAAGTGCTAAACAAGTTTGATAACAGTGGATACTAATAGATTGGTCTACAAGAGGGAGAAAACCATTAAGCTCGTGGAAGGATAATAATAATTCGGAGATAGACTGTGTACTGTAGCAGCGCAGGACAGGAAGGGGTTGAAGTTCAATAAGAGAGGCCTTCGTCCTGCTGTGGACCCGAGTAGTTTGATGATGAGACGTTCTTTGTGATAATTAAAGGCTCAGAATTTACACGTGCTCTTGTACTGTGCTTTTGCAATCGAGAGCTTGTGTCCTATGTTTGTGCTGTTTTGTGTTTTCCAAGTGCCAATGATCCTTGTAAGAATTTTTATGTTCTTTGTAAGGTATCCTTTTGCCAGAAAACTTTTGCGAGGAAGAGTTGGCTCTGTTAAATTCGCTTCAAGAATTTTTTGCTCCATTATTAGAACTGACATGGTTTCACTATGGGAATAATGTTTCTTGTAAACAGTTATACTCAATCTTTATGCAAATGTACATTTGATCTGCTTTTATTTATTTTTTTGGTGGTATTGGTACCTTCTAAATATGGATCATTATTCGTGGCCACATAATCAATTAATCATGGCGTAAATATTTTACTGATGGTGACCTTCTTATCCAGTGATTTTTTTTAGTTGTGCCAGTTGTGACTTTACTAGAACCAGCACGACAGGCTACCGGGATAATCCAACCCTAGTAGATCACATTTTCTGGCCGGGGTTGCCAGATCTACATACCGTCAGTTCCGCACAGTGCGTGATAGAGCCAGGAACATAGTGCTAGTTCTAGCTAGCCATAGAATGGTGCGAGTTGTTCCAGTGACTGGTTATGCGGGCAATGGAACCATTACCCAAAACAACGTGCATATGCAGCAAAAGCAGTAAAATTTTTGAAAATATGCGCTATTAATTCTCTGTTCAAAGCACCAGTGAAACAGGGCCTAAATATTTATGTTTTGGTAAACCTAAACCTCTGTAGGTCTGGAGACATGACAGCTTTTATTTTCTAAAATGGCAGTGCTTTGTGCGTGACCGTTCTTGATGCAGGTCAGCTGGCCTCACGGAAGAAGATTACCCTTGCGTGTCCCACTCACTGTTTAGTACATCGTGCATATGACCCGACAGGAGCAGTTCATGCCGCCAAGCCCACAACACAACATGTCACTGGAAAAGTTGATTAGTGTCCCATCTCTTTTCTCATGTGCAAACTATGCATACGACTTACATGGTTATCCGTAGGCGTTGCTATTCAAACTTCCTCCGCAGATAGCTATGCACACAGCATAGCCCCAGCTTAGAATATTAGGCTCAGTGCTTGTTTAAAATAATTTTCACAATTCTATTTGTTGTGAAAGGATTGGATGATACACTAAATAATTTCACCTACTCTCTCCTTCCTCCACTATGCTTTGAATGTGGAATTGACCCCTCACTGCGCAAAAACAAAGACTTAATGACCAGAAGCTGGGGGAGTTTTCCGCCGATGCAGAGACGTTCAACGCAATATCTCAGGTAGAATTACCTGCAATAACTCAATTGAACACTTTTACCTAAGGTGTTCATTTTCACCATCTTCTGCAGTACAAAATGTACAAAATGTTACACTACAAAATTTGACAAAATTGCAAGTACAAAATGTTACAAAATGTGCAAAAGTACATGTTACAGAAGGCCTACAGAGTACACACACAAGTACAAAGCCCTACAAGTACAAAGGCTCAGAAAAACCACAAACAAATAAATATAAAAGTATGTGATTCGAATTAATATAAAGAGAACTCATTGAGCTAGAAAAATTGTACAGGAATGGCGAAGTAACACCTTTGAAGATTGCACAATTTGTGCGTGAAAAACGTATTGTGGAAAACGATTCTATTGGATTGCACTCTGAATGTTACATAAACAGAGAATATTATGCAGTCTTGCCCGTCAATAAAAAAATATTCACTGAACTATATAGCCCTGCTGCTTATTTGAAAGAAAAATGTAGCTTGTGCTAGAAGTCACTAGCTTATTTTTGTAAGACTTTGTAATGCAAACGGGATATCTTGTAAACACTAGATAGGCAATTTTTCGCGGATGGAACCCTGTACCAGGACAAATTTTAGGCAAAACTGTTGACAAGCCAATTTTATCTTGCAACCTTGGGCGGCAATGTATTCTGTATAGCTTATTCAGGCTTATATTTAATGTTCTAGATAGCGTTAATTGCTGTTTCATATAGCCTTTTTAGATTTTTTCAGTGAACCGCTTTATTGCTCTTTTGGTGGTCACATTTTGAACAGTAATTGTAAGGCTGCTTGATCATTTGACTTACATTGTGGGCATTACAACGAACATTGTTTATTTTCTTGCACAACCCTAAAATCATACCCAGCTATACCACTGCTTAATTCTCCATTCCGGTAAAGGTCAGTTCGCCTATTTAGTATGTGGAATAAATCCGTGCCTTAGTAGGGATTCCCAGGAATACTTCCTCTATTCATGAAAAATGTTTTGTGTTTTCAGGTTTTACTTCTTCACTCCAAGAAAAAATGGCAGCAGTTACATCACACAAAGGGAGCCACATCAATTTCCTGAAGAGTTAATTTCTATTTTGTACTTTGTGGTGTGTCAATAAATGTCATTTTTGGCAGTTTTCGCATAGATTGAAGATGAGAATTGTATTTGATATTTGGTTTGTTGCAACATAATCATTGAAAATAATTGTGTCTTGTGACTCTTTTCAAGCACACAAATACACAAAACTCCCATTAGCTGGATGCCAGATAAGTTACCATGTTTGGCTTTCGCCCTCGGCTGTCTACGCAAGAAATCTTACTCCAGCTCAAGAAGAAGTTATGCTGCCTGCCACCTGCAACTGACCCACAGCCATCCTTGCGGTGGACCTCAAGGGGCGTTTGACAATGTTAAACACGCCGCCATCCTCTCGCAACTAAATGCTCTCGACTGCGGGCCTAGAATGTATCAGTACATAAGAGATTTCCTCACAGATCGTAGGGAAATGCTTAAAGTGGGAGACCTAGCCACATATCCCAACCTGCTGCGCAGCCGCGGCACACCACAAGGGGCAGTGCTCTCCCCCTTGTTATTCAATATTACGCTGATCGGTCTCCCTTTCCTTATTGGATTCTATTCCGGGCATACATCACGGTTTGTATGCAGATAATATTACCATCTGGTGAAGACAGGATCCCTAGGTGAGATAGAGGAGCGCCCACAAACTGCAGCCAACACGGTCACTCATTACGCCACGTTTTGCGACCTCCAATGTGCCCCACAAAAATCGGAGCTCCTCCTTGTTTGTACAAGAAAGGAACTCCTCCAGAGGCCACCCACTGTCACCATCCACATGGAGGGCCACACCATCGTTCCCTCCTCGCATATCAAGATCCTTGGTATGACCTTTCAAGCCGATCCAACAAACTCCATCCTAATAAATAGGCTGAAACATACCTCGGACCAAGTCACACATATGATCAGGCGTGTGACCACCAAAACACGGGGAATGCGCGAGGAGGACACCCTCCGCCTCGTCCAAGCATTCATAATCTCAAAAATTACATACGCCATACCCTACGCTCTTCTCTCCAAGTCAGAAATGAAACGGCTGGTTGTCATCATTCGGAAGGCCTACAAACAGGCACTCGGACTTCCCGTCAGCACGGCCACCGACAAGCTATTGAAGCTGGCCTGCACAATACAGCCGACGAGCTCATAGAAGCCCATCTTTCGAGCCAAAGGTTGAGGCTGGGAGTTACAAGCACAGGGACGACTCTTCTCTCTCGTCTGGGGCTCACATCCCCTCTGCAGCGTCAGACATCTCAAATGAGAATTCTGGACCACAATATCAGGAAACAGCTGTACGTCTCACCACTCCCTAGAAACATGCACCCCGTGCATCACACTGGGCGCAGGGAAGCAAGAGCCAAGGCCATCCACACTTACTACGGGAGGGAACCAACCACAGTATACACGGACGCGTCTTCCTATCCCGGCATAAGAGCAATGACAGCCGTGGTTGTCCAGAACAATAAGCACGTCACCAGCCTAACCCTACCCGGATACGACCCCTTACAAGCGGAAGAAGCGGCCATCGCTCTCGCCATAATGCAAACTACCGCCAGCGTAATCATCACAGATTCGCAGCAAGCGTGCCGCAACTTCTCATGCTGACGAATTCACCGCACAACCCACCAAATCATCTGCCAGCGTCCACCAGACAGATCTATCATGATCATATGGGCACCCGCCCACTCTGCCGTCCCGGGCAACGAAACCGCCCACCTGTTGGCCCGAGAGTTATCGCGCCGGGCCCCGGGAAGCGAGCAAGAAAGGCCAACCCCGCTGATCACGTAGCACGAAATAACACAGCACTACAAGTTGGGACGTATCACCTACCCAGCACCGCATAAACACCTAACGAAAGAGGAGCAACGGCAGCTCCGTGCACTCAAGACAATCCCTTTCCCCCATCCCACTGAATGCCATATATTGCACCCACCGTATATTCCCCGCTATGCCGCTTCTGCGGAGCCCCGGGACGCTCTTTCATATGGTAGGGGGCTGCGCGCACGCCCCACTATATTCGCGAAATCCTCCATTCCTTCTCGCGAGCTTTGGGAGACAGCTCTGACCAGCTCCGACCTAATGACCAGCGCCTGCTGGTGTTGAGGGCTGTTGAGGCGGGGAAATCTCAAGGGGTCGTGGACTGAGGACTCCTCCCCATTGCGTTTTTCAATAAACACGTTTACTCCCTCTCTGTCTCTCTCTGAGCATTGGGGTGTGATAGCACAAAAAACAATACAAATGAAAAGGAACGAAAAAGTCGGCACGAGTGTTGATTACCAACTCGTTAATTTTGCTGCGGATATGGCGTTATGAATTCGTTGGCAGAAAAAAAATGGGTTGCACATTAGCATTTCAACACCATTTTTTTCTTTTTATGTTACGCTTGTTTCTTTGCTTTTCTCTGCATGACAAGCCACATAAATGTTTTGCTAAAAACAACCATAACCTTTTGATACCAGAACATTGATGTAACTAAGAGGAACGCGTCCAAAACTGTACATGTCTATCCACATTGGTGTTTCCGTAGGCGAGTGCTACGGCACGGCGCCTGTAAATGCTCGTATGGAACATTTGCCGTGAGGTTCAAGTACGGCTTCACATTGTACTTGTGTGGTACGGCTTCTGACCTTCGCATGGCGTTACGGTAAGTGTGCCGTCACGGGCAACTACAGCTTCTGTAGAGTTTTTTTTCGTTTGATGATACATACCGGCATCAAGAGTTAGCGGTCAATGTTACCGTAAAGTTACGGGAATATTTTTAACAGTGCAGGCCTAGCCAGTTTCTACCTATCTGTTTAGCGGTATCAGAGACAAGTCGCAAAAAATGAGCGGAGCTTTCACGATGTTAAAAGATCACTTAATGAATGTCTTGAAGGTGTCTATAAAAGGTATACCAAAAAGAAATCGCTATCTTCAACCCCAAACATGAATAAATGGGAGGGGGATGTATCATAAAACATTTAGATAAAAAGTGGTAACCATTGCCAAAGCTTAATAAGAGTATAAGAGGTCGACAAAAGGTCAATGGTGCTGTATTGTCGATCTGCCATATTCCACACCAAGCATTTACAGCGTTTTCCGTAAACCCCCTCAGGCACGATAAACATTCAAAAGCAGAACACTCTCGAGCATCGTTGATGTTATTTTTGTGGCTCACCCAAATACGACACAGGCATAGTACAACCGAGACCCCAAAAACAGTATAAACAAGCAGGTGGAGTAGGTTAACTGCACCATTTAAACGAATTTTTAAAACGTTTATATCCTTTTGGCTTTTGGTTGTGCGCTGTTTTTGTGTAATATTGCCCAATGCAGAACGTAAAATCCTGTGTTGCCCTTTTTCCAGGAATGCAATCAAAATTTATTATAGTGCCCGGGAGCGGTGGTACCAGACCGCTAAGGAAAGCTCGGCCTATTTTCAGAGGATTAACTATAAAACCATTTTTATTAGTTTCACGAGCAGTTTTTTAATCCCCACATTGACTTCGTGTTAACAAATCGAGATACCCCAAAAATAAGAATATATCTGTGAACGTTTGTTATGCATACCAAACACTGGTCTTGCCAAAGCGACCACAAGAACATTCATGCCATTTTTAAAACAGAACTTTACCAATTTTCGTCGTTAGGATTATTGCACAGTTCGCTTCCTTCACTCAACAGAATACCCTGGCTGAAATATGAGCGGCCTGCGAAGTGAAGAACATAGTTCAATTGGATCTCCTTTATCGTACCGACAGAGCAGCGCGCGAAGCACCATTCAGCAAATGGACAACAGCGTGACATCACCCCATGACGACAAAAGAAGTGACGCTACAGCGCTCGTTCAAAATTCGTGCTGTCACTTCACGCGCACGACCCCACGACGTACGAGCGGGTGCAACACCCTGTCAAGCGGGCGCCGGTGACGTCCGCACAAAGCGGTGAGGTCAGGCCGCGATTCTGTCATTTGCGCCGTTCGGAATGAAAGCGAGGGAATTTGAAATAAACTATTTTCAGGCTGTTCAATGTAATTAACTTTCCTGCGCTAAAGTATATGAATTGCTGTTTCAGGTTCGCCAAACCAATAAGCATCAATGAAAACCATAGAAGTGTAACAAATTTTTGTGTCAGTGCTCCTTTGAGGAACATCTCACTCAGAACACCGTATTGAAGAACGCCTATTTACTGGTCATTACGTTTGACAGGGCCGGCACGATTCTCACGCTGAATGTCCGTTTACACATGTAGTTAGTAATATTTGGACACTTAATCTGATCAACATTTTTTTAAAATAAAAACGCCTTACCGCCGTAGTGCCATGCGGAGTTACCAGGGTTTCTAACGCTAGAGTTATTTGCCTGTGCATTAAACCCGCCTTCAACGTGGCGAAAAAAAGGCGCTGCAAATCTTTAGGAGGAAAATGCTAAGCAAAAAATTTGAGGGTAGGTGGCGAGAAGGTGTGGGGAGTGTGTTTCAAAGAATGGTTGGGCCAAGTATTTACGTTACCTAGGAATTACAGGTGTTGTCTTCCTACAGAGAGACCGCGTGCAAACAGCGTCATCGCCGGGCGATTTCGATGTCACAAAATACTCTTCGGCCCTACCGCTTATGTATACAGCCATCTGACTCTAGTGTTCTGAAGCAACAAGAAAAAAAACTGCACCACATCAATCGAAATTATGCTCGCATATTTCAAGAAGTTAATTGTATTCAAAAAGGCACACAGAAACCCTCTTATTCATTCTACAGAACCTAAAAATGTGGCTTCCAAAGGCTATGCGAATGTACCTTGAGGGAGAAGCCATCTTAACCGTACAGCGATGCAAAAAATGGGGAGCACAGGACGAGTGCTGAGAGAGAGAGGTAATATTTTATTCACAGGTAGAAAGTGAGGAGGAGTTGTAGGGAGCGGTGCGAGATTCAGAGGCCTCGGTCCAGGCTTCTGCTGACAGCTTCTTGAATGAAGTCAATCAGGCCGCGTTGCTCCTCTTCTCGTCTAGGTGAGGTCAGCGACTCTCTAGTGTATTCTTTTCTAATTTGATGTATTGGGGGCACTGCCAAAGAATGTGGTCTTGGGTATTTGTAGTTTTGCACTGTGAACATGATGGTGAGGGTGTTTTTTTGCCATATCTGATGAGATGTAGCCTCGCAGGTGTTTCGAGTGTTCTGGCTTGTGCTTGTCGGAATAGGGTTTGCTGCTGTCTTGTTAAGTTAGGGTGGGGAGCTGGGAGTAGTCGTTTCGCTGTTTTGTATTCTTTAAGGTGAAGTTGCGGGTGAGTTGGTTCCTTAGAGTTCGAACTTTGGAAGCCGTTGCTGGGAGCCCGGATGTATGCGTCTCGGGCAAGCTGATTAGCCTTTTCGTTTCCCAGTACCCCGGCGTGGCCAGGAATCCAGTACAGCTTCACAATTCCTTGAATATGCTTGAACAGGTGTGCCGCCGAGCGGGATATATGACCGGAGTCTAAGAGTCGACATGCCCTCTTGTTGTCGGTATAGATATTTAGGGGACGGGCTGGTTGGGAGAGGCGAATAACAGCTTTGCCAATGGCGTATACTTCCGCTTCTTCTGCTTAGTTGAACTGTTTGTTTCCTTCTGCATAGAATCTGTTGAGCACCGTCCAGTACGCGACAGCCCACGAGGTGCCTTTTCCCGCCGCATCCGTGTATACATGCAGTGGCTGGGTGCTGAGACAACCACTAGGGCAAGCCGAGGCGCAGCGAGACAGGAGGCGAGGACAAGCGCGAAAACATTGTGAGCCACAGCGCTGCTCCGGAGCGCTTATACTTCAATTATTGTTTTAGACCGAAGCTTTAAGCCTCTAACGGGTGATGCCCTTACGCAAAAGCAGACTGTAGTGAAGCCTAGTTTGTCTTACGATGCTCATAATCGTCGGCGAAGAGCTGGAAAATTCTAAAAAGCTCGCGACAAGTCGCGCTATGCTCAGTGGAGGCAGAGCTGCAGCACTTCTTTCCACGTAAGTAGTATAAAACACATCACAATGCATTTGTAGAAAACCTTCACCACATTGTCCGCAGCTAGCTGTTCTGGTTCCGATCACTGTCGAAGCTCTCGTTCTCTATTATAAGAACTTCGCGCCCCTAGGTACGCGACTTCTTTCTCGCACATCTGATTTTTTCTACGTGAGTACTGAAAAACACTTGACCATAGCGCGCACCTCGGACTCTGGGTTGTCGCCGTGAGGCACCGCCACACGGGAGTTCAGTTTGTTCTCGCTTCTCAGCCGTTTCGCGCTCCTCAGTGTTATGGAAAATTTTTTGCTAATGCCATGTGACTGCCATGCACCCTCTGCGATCTCATACAGTCAGGCGCTCACGAGCAGTCGGCTTTTTCTCTTTCCTCGGTGTTTTCCCCTGTTTTTTTCTAAAGCCACAGCGCGTGAACGGGACACCAGCCAGTCGCCGCGAGAAGCGCTCTCACGGGGTTTCATGTTTTTGTGGCATTTATAAAGCATTACGCCTGACGCCCCACACATTACCGCCACTCACAACAGCTCTCCTGTTCAAACAAAACGCATCTTGCGAAGTTTGGCACACTTCTATTGGGACCCCTTTTTAAAAGGTTGATGTGCAGCAGACTGTGGAGGTGACGCAGGCTTGCAACAGCGCGACGTTTAGAGGCTTGCGTCATGTAGCCCAGATTGAAGTAAGTCGACAGCCCTTACCCACAGCTCTCTTGCCATGAGAGTGACGTTGCTCTGCATGCTTTGAAGCTGCTGCCTCATGACGTTAGGCCTAAAGTCTCATTTGGAGCTTATACGGTTTACCGCCACCCCCTACTTTTACAGGCATCAAAATCATAGAGCACTGGAAAGCCCTGCTCCGCAGCTCCTATGCCCTAGGGCATGTACTTCTCATACAGATGGTGAACAAGAAGCCAGCGACGAAAAACGTGAGGCTCACTAACACATCCGTAAGAGGCCGAGTTCTACTTCTTAGTGTGTTAAGGTATTTCCCACTTTCTTTTTCCATCTATCTCTCTCGCTTCAGAAAAGTGGTAGATACATTGAGTGTAGTATATACTTGCAGTGCGGTATTTGTCTTCCACAGAATTCATTAGAAGAAAGCTTCGCGTTCAACAATCGTCGTTTCCAGGAGGAGGGGGTAACATGTTTGGTCGTGCTAGATTATTAGGAAAGATTACGAATGCACCCGATCCTGCAGTTTGCCTGAGACAAAGACGTATGCATACCCTACATTAGAAATGCAACTAGAATGGTTTTCCTCCGACACCTTAGAAACCTCACCAAAAGTTGTTTTCTGTTGTTTAGGTGGAGGAATATTTCAAGTGTGTTTGCAGGGAATGGCTATCTGATTGTCTGTGAAGGCTTGTCTGCGCAAGGAGCGTGAGTTTACGTCAGCTTAGAAAAGCAATCAGTTCATGAACTTAAAAGGGGGCTGTAAAAAGTGTTTATGTTGTGTTGAGCTCCTATAGTTATTCCTATAGTGTGCAGAGTACGACACGTAATGAAGTGCTATGCATAAGTGTTAGCGTGACCTTTTAATGTGCCCTCTGTTATGCTGACGAGTACCTGGCTATGTGTCTGATGTCTCGTTATTCTTTGTATTCTTGTGGGTACATTGTGTGCATTTGTACGTGTTTACGAATGTGAGAACGGCGTACCAACTCTTCGTACTTGCTTTACCACGTACATACTTATAAACAGCCTTTAATCATTTAAAAGATATGAGATTATACAACGCGGGGAACGGACTATGTAAGCCCAATGCCATTCTCTGTGCTTCTTACGCTCTCCTGTACTCCTCATTCCACCAGGGCCCCGTGTGGTTACACCGGGCACTGCGTGCATGTGGAATAGATATCTCACCAGCCGCAAGCATGTGCAAAGTGAGAATTTGGGTACGTTTTGCAAGCATCATTGTGTGCACTTGTGTAGTGCAGCTAAGATATCTCGGTGCAATACGTACAAATTGACGTATTGATTCGTTGCAATTTATGAAATTTTTAAGAGCAAAATAATGAGGCCATTCTTTCGATATGTTGTTTTGTCTGAAGCTTGAAAATGTAAGTCTCAAATATTGTACACTTGAGAAAATTCGTGTCATCAATTGAAATATGCTGAGCAAATTTCAGAATACCAAACATTAGGATGTACGTTTGGCATCTCTGTGAGAAAGGAAACAAACAATGACAACTAAACAGGACACAATGAATTGAATTTTTCTCTATATCCAAAATATTATTTGCCCTTTGTATATGATCGATTTAGGCTATGTTAGCTGTATATAACAGAAATATCTCGTGTATAGGTGCTCAAACACTCAAAAAGGTCATAAACCCAAGTAATAAGAAGCAATAGAAAAATCTACAGCTAGTGTGTGCTGGTGCTAGTGAGAGAGGTCGGTGAAAGTTAGCGGCTTACCAAGACATCAGCAAGCGACCTAAGGTGGGTTCAACGGGCCATTGAACGAACAACGTTAGGAATAACACTCAGCGGCTGCAAGTGATCTCCTTGTATCAGAGAAGAAAGTGATTGTATAATAAATTATATATAAACAAGAAAAAGTTCTCTACTTGAGCTCGCCTCTGAGCTCGTCAACCGACAACCTGTGGGTAATAATGTAAGAGAGTGGATAGCAACAGATGGGTGTAGGAGATGGGGAAGGCAATTACCCGATAAAACTTTCGGGATAAACTGTGAACTCGAGCTGCGCAGTACAGGAGCGGAAGGAAATCAGTGGGAGCGGTCTTTATCCTGCAGTGATCGTGAGTATGATTAAAAGTGATAGATTTAAAGTGATGATGATTAAACTGGTGTGCTTCTGCACAAAAGCCCACTTGTTAAAAAACCTGGCATTT
Source organism: Haemaphysalis longicornis (assembly GCA_013339765.2). Lineage (NCBI taxonomy): Eukaryota > Metazoa > Arthropoda > Arachnida > Ixodida > Ixodidae > Haemaphysalis > Haemaphysalis longicornis. The sequence continues at coordinate 136,989,946 of CM023452.1, forward strand.
CATGTCTCAAAGCTATCTAATTCTTATGAGGCTCAAAACTTACTAAAGCATGGAGGGTAATTTTTACCAGCTGAAACTTTTTATAAGCGTGGAGATAATTGACGCTATTCTTTGTCGTCTCCGTGTGGAAAACAGCCGTACCCGAATTCTGGTGGCAGGCAGCCAAAGACATAACCCTCATCGTCAGCTGTGGGTATCACTTTTTATATATGTATATTTTCATTAGTGCCAAGTTAAAAGCAAATTTCGCAAAATAACAAGGAGTTCCCGAAGACGATTGTGTTCTATTTCGTCAAAGCCTTCCAGATGCTACCATTTGTACAGTTGTGTCCTGGAGTGCAAATACATCTGCGCTGACACATGACAGGATTTATTTCTCTTACTTTAAAGAAACACCCGACTGGGCGACACACTGAGTAGTAAAACAAAGTCATGGTTGGGGGGGGGGCAGAAGATGCGATAGAAAAGAAAGTGTTTATGATGTTTCCTCTTGCTTATTGAGAAGAGCTTACAGAATAAGTGTGCAAGACATCCGATTCTTACGTTTGCCTTTTCCTCCCAATTTTCTTCAAAACGGCGCAGTTTGGCTCTACCGCCATTTCTTCTAAGCTGCGAGCACAAGCTGTGTCAATAAAAAATTGAGAGTCGGTTCATAGGTCCTTATGACTTTTTAGTGTTGTCCATCTTTCGTAAGTTCTCTCTGCATTTTCCTGTTCTCAATGAAGCGTTTGGCAAGAGTCACCGCCTTACGTCGTATGTTGGGATAATGTTTGCTGAGCCTTCAGAAACCTTTTCTGTATCTGTGCATGTTGCGTTGTAAAAAAAGCTTCATTCAATTTTTTTTACCGTTTTGCACGCTCTAACAAAAGTACTTCTCACCTGCACGCAGACACTCTTCTAGCACTCTTACACCTATATAACAAGATATGGCTTTCGGGGCACATTCCAAACTCCTGGAAGGAGGCTATAGTTGTAGCTTTCCTGAAAGAGGGAAAGGACCCGTCGTCCCCTCAAGCTACTGTCCTATAGCCCTGACGAGCTGCCTGTGCAAGCTCTTCGAGAAGATAGTAAACGCAGGCTCGTATACTTCCTTGAGTACAACGGTCTTCTCGAGGGCTGCCAGGCAGGCTTTAGGGTGGGGCGATCGACGAATGATCAACTGGTAGCTCTTGACTCGTATATCAAGGATGCCTTCGTGCATAAGCAGTATTGTTTAACTGTCTTTTTCGACCTTGAAAAGGCATACGACACCGCTTGGCGTTATGGGATCCTTAGTGACCTCAAGTCATTCGGTGTTTCGGGTAACATGTTGAACACTCTTGTTAGTTACTTGTCAGACAGAACGTTTCGAGTAAGAGTTGGTTGTGCACTCTCAAACGTTTACGTGCAAGAAAATGGCGTGCCACAGGGTGGCGTGTTGAGCTGCACTCTCTTCATAGTAAAAATTAACTCTCTTGGTAAGGCACTGCCACCTACAATCTCTTATTCCATGTATGTAGATGACGTGCAGATATCCTATAAATCATGCAATATGTCAATCTGCGAACGTCAAGTCCAGCTTGGTGTAAAGAAACTTGCCGGCTGGGCAGACAAGAACGGTTTTAAATTAAATCCTGTAAAAAGTCTTGCGTTGTGTTCTCCAGGAAGCGCGGGGTCCATATGGACCCAGACATTACTCTTAATGGCGTGTCGCTTCCTGTGAACAAGGAGCACAAGTTCTTAGGTGTTGTGTTTGACCAGAAACACACATTCATTCCACACATCAAGGAACTTAAACATAAATGTCTCAAAACAATGAATATACTTAAGGTTCTCTCCCATCAATCTTATGGTTCCGACAAAGAACTCCTACTACGGCTCTACACTGCTTTGGTTGGGTCTCGTTTAGACTATGGCAGTGTGGTATATGGGTCGGCGACTAAGACAGCGTTGCGAATGCTTGACCCAGTGCTACACTTGGGGCTTCGTCTCGCCTCGGGTGCTTTTCGCACTAGCCCTGTCGAGAGTCTGTATGTCGAGTGTGATAAGTGGAGCCTTGAGAACCAACGAACGTACATGGACTTGCTATATGCTTTTAAAATTTCATCACTGAATAATCATCCTTTTTATCCTGTCTTTAACGACACATCAACATATCTGCTCTTTGTAAATCGGCCATCCGTTCCTCTGCCCTTCTCACTTAGAGTGAGAGGGCGAGCCTCGGATCTCAGTGCTTCGTTTTTAGATGTGTACAGGTCATTCTTTTTTAACAGTTTACCGCCTTGGCAAGTTCGCCCTGTGTCGTGCGACCTTTCTTTTATGAGACTTGACAAAAATCGTGTACCACGAGCTGCAATACTGCAGCACTTTGTGTTTTGCATTTTAAGTACACATGTGCAGAATTTTATAGTGACGCTTCTAAAACCTCCAGTATGGTGTCGTGCGCTGCTCATGGTCCTAATATCAATGCAGCCAGAACCATGAGCGTGCACACATCAATTTTTTCAGCAGAAGCGTATGGAATTTTACTGATTGTACGACACATTCTTGAAACTCAAATTTCCAATTCAATCATTTATACAGATTCTTTGAGTGTTGTTCGCGCACTGTCATCGCACAAGCCCCCCAAAAACCACATAGTTAATCTTGTATTCAGCACTATCATGTCCGTGTATGCACAAAAGCATCAGCTGGTCCTCTGCTGGGTCCCAGGACACGCAGGGATCGCTGGGAACGAGTTGGCAGACGAGAGGGCCGGTGCTGCTGCACTCAGGAACACTGTGGACATTACAACGGTACCCTACACAGACCTCAAGCCACACATAAGACAACACCTGCGCAGAACATGGCAAACACACTGGGACGAACAGACAGACAATAAACTACATGTAATAAAGCCACACTTGGGACGGTACACAGCTGACTCGCGCAACAGACACACGGAAGTCGCCTTGGGTAGGCTGCGGATAGGGCACACCCATGCGACGCACTCGTATCTGCTGACGGGATCTTCTAGACCTCAGTGCAGCAGGTGCGGAGAGGCCCTATCCGTAGTGCACATACTAATCACATGCAAGGCACTTCACACAACATGACACAAACACTTCAGAGAACTCTACAGACAACATATTCCTACATCCATCGTTTTTCCTAGGTGATGATGCCATTGTTTCCGTGAAACGTGTGTTTGAGTATTTGTCCGACGTCAAGTTTTTAAACCTCATTTCCATCACGCATCATGAAATCTGGCCCTATACACCAGCCATGCTCATTGTCGTGTTGTGATTTTACTTTTGTTTTTGCTGATTTTACTTAGTGTTTAAGGTTTCACCCCGATCATCGACTATTGTTTTGGCGCTCTTTGCCCCAGTTGGCCTTGCGCCATAAACATCCAACGATCATCATCATCATCATCAAAAGTACTCCTAATCTACAGTTTTCAGCGTTTCTTTGTTTCCGGATGGCTTTTCTGACAGTATTATTCAAATAAATAAAGTGGTCAGTCACCCAAAAATTACGTTCGGGATTGTCTTTTCGGGAGCTATGTAAGCAGAGATCGTATGAACTAGAATACCATTGAAAAAGGCAAGGCCGCATTCTTAGGCTGCCGGTAACATAAATAACCAACTCGACCGAGAGCACTAAAATTGACTGAGAGCATGGAAATTGAAATTGAGAGCATTGAAATTTAATGGGTGTGTCACGTTAACGGATGAAAGGTTGCCTCGATTAGCAAATAGAGGAGGACAGAGGGAAGTCACTGACGGGTTCGACAATCAATGAAAATTTTTTTTCGTTGAAGAAGGTGAGTGGTGTGGTCGTAGAGTGGGGAATGTGCCCGATGAGGTCACGCCGGTGGTAGAGGACGAAAAGTCTATTTACACACATTCACAGACGATGAAGCACAACATAAGAGAAAACAAAAACTTGGTTTAAAATTAAAAGGCGCCGAAGCGCACAAGAGGGGGTATCGTGGCACAATCCCTGGTAGGGGCCCGGAGGACAAAAAGGTGTCAAACCACCACACCGATGGCTGGAAGGGCGCGTGGGGTTCTGGCGCCTGGAAACCTCCACGCCACATGTTTTAATGTGACCGCTCTGGACCACTGCTCCGGACAAACTCATTGCAGGATGCCCGAGCTGGGCGCGAGCAAAGCCGCCTCCCCGCAGCTTGCCCATTAGGGTTTTGAACCCCCGCTACCCCCCCCCCCCCCCTGTCTGTCCGCGAAGGTCAGAAGGATAGGAAACCCACCCCGGACGCCAGTAAAAAGCCGCCGATGACGCCCATGCAAAGGGTTGCGATTGGCTGGCGTGAGCTGAGGCCCCCATCTCTTCCGCCGAAGGAGCCGAACACAACAAGGCCAGAAAGGTAGGGGGGGGTCATCGTCCCTGACGGGGACCATCAGCGCTGGCATCGTTGCATCTCCCCCATCAAAAGCATGTGTCAGGACTGCTTGGACGACGAGAGGCACCACGCCTAAGTGAAAACAGCGCCGATACACCAAACAAACAAACAAACAAAAAAAAACCATAGAAATGGCAGGTATATCCGTTGAGGACTCAAAGCATGCAAGCGAAAATTTCCGTTATGCCACCAAAGACAAAGGGAAATGCTACACAAGTGAAATAAACACAAGAGAACATCGTGCAACCACTAAAATAACCGCATGTGGGTTTTAACAACGACAAAATTAAGTCTCACTCGCGAGAACAATAAAAAGAAAAGAAAAAAACAACAGCCCTACGAACAATGAAATTAGGAAACAAAACGCTAGGTGATATTTCCCCCCCCCCGCAAGCATGCGGGTGAGGAAAACACTGCCAGAAAACAAAACCGTACACGAGCGTTCAGTGAGTTCACCACAGTTTTTTCCTTCCACAAGTAGGACTCGAATTATTCTGGTGGAGCTTCCAGTTGAGAGTCCACCTGTTTCTTGCACCAATCGCGATGTTCATTTTTTACCGAGGCGTCAGGTGATCGGCCTCTCAAAACCATGGGGGAATCCCCCCCCCCTGCCTTAGCCATATGCTCGACAATGTGCACAGGTTTTGAGACAATTATGATGACCTGTCCGAGCTTGCCATAGTTCCCTCCATGGCGTGCCGGATCGCTTCCTGCTGCCCTTTTGTTGACCTTTGAATTTAATTCGGAGCCCTGATTTGCTCTGACCGCAACCAGCTGTTTCGTCGCGTTCAACGCTGCGAAATTGCGTCTAGGCTTCCGCCCCCAAAAGGTCACTCAGAGGACCCCTAGAGCCTCTATTCCTTCCGCATAGTGACTTGTCGAAACGGGTAATCCCGGGCTGGTATACCTGAAATCTAACATCAGTTTGTGCGGACGGAAGCCGAATGGCGCGCGTGTCCAGGTCTCTCCTCATGAAATTAGTGGTTGTTGCACTGCCGCCAGCCGACTTGGCTGCAGGGATTTTCTTACCGCAACTGTGTGCGGTTGCTTCTGCCCCGAGCAAAACATTTCGACTCGGCGAGTAAGGTTACGTCAGAGATTGTGCGTCAGTAGTCCGATTGGACGCTTTTGCTCCTATCGCCGTAGTGCTCAGCTGAGGGGCCTCGATATTTCGCAGCTCCTAAGCTTTCCCAGGGCGATCCCGACCGAAGCCCGCCCCTATACTCACGGCGCGTGTCGTGAAAGTGGGTGAAACTGCGGGTATCGCGGCTTGAAGTGCGGCTCCGCTGCCTCTGGCTGTGTAGCCGTGTAGTCGCCGACAATAGCCACCGACGCAAGCAGAGTAGCAGGGCCCGAGGTTGCCCTTCATCCTGAATCATTCTGCATTGAATCCGGTTTATCGGGCCTGAATAGCTGATCTGCTCCCGACTCAGTCAACCGCAGTGAAGCCACTACTTGCCGAATCCTCGGCCTCCCCAGGACCAACGATGACAATTCCCGCCCCTACTGTCCCATCAGGTGCCCTAGCGGCAAGCGCGCCTGCCCGACCCGTGGGACGGCTGACCAACTCTGCTGCCTTTGGCTGTGTGGCCTAGGTGCCACCGACAATAGCCCTCGACGAGGAAAAAATGTGGGACCACAGTCGCCCCGTTACAAGAAGCTTCTTCCAGTGCGACAGATTTATCCGACCTGCTCAACTGATACAAGGTGAAACTCCTACTCAGAGACAATTTCGCTGACCCAGTCGAGCCTTAGCTTGAACGGTTTAGCGAGACCCTCGGTCCTATCCTGCCGTTTACTTTGTTAGGCCGTCTTTTCGACAGGCCTTACACAGCCGCGGCAACGAGACCCGGCTTTTGGCTTTACTGCGGACCCTACGTTCCTTACCCCGCCTACCCCGGTCGTCGGCGCTGACGTGCCACACCATTATATGGACCCGACTCGGCGGTCACCGTCGTCGTCTTTCTATTATGCTGGCGTGCGATTCACGCGCGAGGTCCCTCGATGGCGCCGGCTGCGCGCGTCCCGACGTGTTTCGCCGGTGGCTGCCCCCTGGTGGCCGCAGACGCTGGATGTCACAAGAAGGTCTCGGCACTAACGTAGCATTTCGGGAAAGTGGAAGCGAATTTCGACAGAGCAAGGACGTTTGCCGCAGGACCCCGGCCACCGCCGCTGGGGCCACGAAACTACATGTTCGTGGATCACCTAGGAAGCCGCCGCCGATGGGAAGTCGCCCCAATCCTGCGCAGGTGTTCTAGGCATAGTCGATGGCCTGGCCGCGTCCCCTTTGCTTGTTCCTTGAAGGTCACATGCTACTTTCGCCACCTGGTTTATTCCCTCCCTTTCTTCTTGTACGCACTGCTTTTATTTATTCCCTCTGGGCTTAATCCTGAAACACTTTAATTGGCTCCTGCCATATCATGCCATATTTGGTCATCATGGCACTTGCCTTCTGCGTGGTGTTATCTGATTTGCCAACAACTGGGCTGCGAAATTTGCCCATTGTACCTTGGTGTTTAGGCACGGCAATCTTTCATTGCTTCGTTGCAGGCGGGCCGTTCGAATCGCCATGTTTATATGTATATTTTTTAGGGGATTTTTGTGCATCCTCTCTCAGTGTTGCCTTTGACACATGACAATTACCTCCCGCTCTAAGAGTTTTTTTCCAAAAAAACTGCTATCTCTTGGCAACCGATGACCTATTGTTCCACAACCCTTGCTCATTTTGCATGCGTCCACTCTTCTCCCCCACTGCTCACTTCCTAGGTTCCACTTCACTCCACACTTCAATTCACTTTCACTTGTTATCACTTGTTTGTAGTTCGCTCAGTCCACAAAACACACACTTTGTACTCATTCTCCTTTCACCACTTCTATTGGCAACACATTCTTTCTGAAACACACCAGTACTAAAACACTCTGCTCTAAATAATCACCGCAATAAAATGCTTCAATGATCTCTGATTCGACTACTCTGTTTCTCATTCCGTACAAAATACCGTATTCCCTCCTGGCGCTCTTCTATCCATATTCGCCACAGTTTCTTTCCTATGTACAGTTCATACACACACACCATCTAACTTGTGCATTCTGCATCCAAACGCATCACCGGAATTAAACACTTCAATGATCTTGTAGGAGCCAATTTGGTCGTGTGGCGGGGCCTACATTTATTTGCAGAGCAGATTCAATAGCAGCGGGAGCCCGGGACACAAGGATCGCCCACAGAATGTGGCCGTGTAGAGTGTGGCTCGCGTGGATCGGGCGCGTGGCTCGTCCTGCGTAAAGAGACCTGGCGCGGCAGATGCTGGTACAGCGGGCCATCGTGATAATAGTCGGCGCTTGCAGTAGATGGTGAAGTGGCCGCTAGAGGGCTCCCGGCCACGTACCGTGATGATTGTACGTGGCCGGGAGACCGAAGTGGAGACAAACGCTGCGGCAACTGTGGTAGCCGAGATGTCCGAGAGTGGCGTCACCATTTCGCCATCTACCGCAAGGACCGACTACTACACCATGACCCGCTGTACCAACGTCAACAGCGGGTGGCCATATTTATATTTACATGTATATCTTAGTGTTGTTGGAAAGTTGCCAGTTTTTTTAGTATTCATGCCCATGTCCCACTCAAAAGATAGAAAGAGAAAGGCAGCGCCATGCAAGTAAAGAAAAAAGCAAGTGTTGGAACATAAATATTTGTTTGACAGCAGTTTTTTGTTAACGAAGGTGCTGTACATGTGAGCAATTGTTTAATAAGGCTACCTTGCGTAAAGCTACCTTTGGATTAAGCTACCTTCGATAAAGAGCCCCAAGGAAATTATGCGCATGGCGGTAGCCAATAACGATGTCATTTTCTGGTAGCTGTTCTTTAAGCTCCTCAAAATGCAGTACCTAAAAGCTGAAAATCAGGATACAAGGGAAAGAGAACATATCGTTTTTAATCTATTCAATAATTTTGTTCAAATCGCTACATCCTCAAACATAATGTACAAAATGATTTGGCGGCTTGGTCAGGATTTCTGTGCAATAATGCGTACACCACCCGGAGATTGTTTGCAGCTATACCTGTCCTTTCTTTATGTCATGTAACAATGAAGAAAATTTGTTTGTTTACTACAAGGTTTCTTTTTCATAGGCATATGGCGCCTGGCTGATTAGAATGCAGTATCTCGTATATATCGTCAATATATTTTAAACGGCCTGTGCAGTTTTATTGAACAATGTGTACTTTTCTAATTAATGAGTGTTCAGTGTTACTAGATGGTGAGTGCTTAGGTCCTTTATGGTCTGTGACTCTTGTAGTGTGTTTTCCGGATTCAGAGGAGGTTTAGATGAAGGAACCTGTTTCTTTTGCTGCGAAGCCGATAAAAAAATGTCCGATGTTCATTACCTCATCGCATGTCCGGGAGATGTCCGGGGAACCGGCGCCATTGGACGTAGCACCTTTCGGGTGATATTGGTTGCAGCCGCCTTGGCGCCCTCAGGGGTACTGTTGCACGCGAAGCAGAGAAAAAAGCAGCGGTGCCTCTTCTTCTTGTAGCCACAGTGATCGCTGCGGGCTTTCCCTTTGGTGTGGTTGCGAGTTGGGCTAGCGGAGTAACCGAGTGGGGGTTGGTGGCGGGAACAATTCAGTCTCGCTGACATTATTCGCCGCCAAATCCAGACGCCACTACACCCTCCAGTGAGCTGCGTCATGTGCCTTTCCAGAGGGCAAGAAGCAAACCTGTATCGTGCCTGTGGTAAGAATTCGTCCTCTGTTGCTGTGATATTTACGATTTCCGTCGGAAGATGCCGGGAGTCAGGAGTATTCTGGGTGCCATCCCCTGCAATTATCAAAAGTGAACATATGTGAGTTGCAGTTGTCAATGAAATGGCCCTTTGCGGTCCATTTTGCTCAGTTTGTTTTTCCCCAGCAAGAATCTACAGTGCGTGAACCACTACCACTTGTTGCAGCTGCGTGTGTTAGGTATGTAGGGAAGCGCTACACACCTTATAAAACCAGCAATATTATGTTTGGAACTTTCCATCAGTTGGAATAAAGATGATGCGTTTTGTTGACATTTCTGTGTTACCATTGCTGATGCTGATTTTATCCATGACCGCCATACCTTGATTCTTCAGGCCTTCCAAGAAGTGGGGTGCAGTTACTTAGGGCAGATATGCCTCACATATCACACCCTGCGAGCTTTATAGGCTGCGGTGAGGTATTACACTGATCTCCAGATCTTCCATAAGTTTGGTTTTCGGTCACGAGGCTCATTTCTTGCTGCATAGTGGTTATTTCGCCCGCGCATGATCTGTTTCATCGTACGACGCTTCGAGAGTGCGATGGTTCCAAGGTGAGGTAAAATTTCGATTGCCACCCCATTCCGACGATCTTGTTTGGAGGGGTTTTAAGAAACCACCTTACGGCCGAGAAAGTATGACAGGGAAAGGTTTTTTTCTTTGCTCAGTATACAATGATGCCCAGAGAGGGGCCGGAGCTCTCTGCCTGGTAAACAGACAGCGACACCATCGACCGAGAGCTATACCAAAGCTCCGACTGCCACCATTTGAGGGTTCTACCCTTAACCTTAGAACTCATAGCCATGGTAGGATACTACGTAAGTATCAGGGCTCCGGGTCTGAAGTGCCGCCAATACCGTCGCCATGAATTCTCAAGGTGCTTGAGGCGGAGGAACTAGAGTTAAACTACCTTATCATCTGTTTTCTACAAACTGCTGGGGCCGAACATTACCACTGTCTTGAATAGGAACGTCACGCCGTATTTTTGTCTTCTTTAATGAGCAAGGATTTCAACAGAAATGTCGTCAGTTGGCGTGTTTTAATTCGGTACTGCGAATCACCCTTGGTTCTCTAAACCAGTAATGGGGAAAATGCCATAATTCATAATTATACACAGGGCTATGTTGTCGTCAATGTTACCTAATTTGTTTTGGCCTGGATATAGGGTATCGGCTTCACTGTTTTCTCGAATCCAGATAACTGAACACTAAAATATGGTTATGTCGAACCTTTGTAGTTCTGCATTCCCCTTGTAGTTCAGTAACTCCTTGTTACGTTGAGGGGAGATATCGGGAATAATCGGTTAAGTCGAAATTTTTTTCGCCGTTCATTTTCTTCCTATAAGTAGTGTCGCGGAATTATGGAAGACGAGGAGGCGACCGCCTACTATCATGGCCATCAGGGCTAGAGGAGAAAGAAGCGAAGAAACTCGGTCCGGCTCAGCCATGGCCTCGCGTCTGCGTCCCGTTCCATAACATTTCTGGTGCCGAAACCGTTCTATAACATTTCTGGTGCCGTGAACCCCGGGAACGACGGACCAGCGGACTTCACAGCGCAGCGCCTTCAAAGTAGTGCGTGGCCTCAGGTACGTCGGATCTTCTCATTTCGGAGGCCTCACCCTTGAGCGGTGCCTGCCATGGCTGCGTGCTGGACGCAGACCCCTCGTCCTAGAACCCGGAGATGAGCCTCACCCATCGGACATCCCGACCTCTTGCTTCGCTGCGCTCCCTAATTCTGATGATTGGAAGTCGTAGAAAGATTTCGAATTTCGCGGGTCATCCTCCGGGCAGACTTAACAGAATTAGCCAGTACAACTGTTCGTGCCTTGCAATCGTCAACACCGAATATCAGTATGCTTATGGATTCGTGCAGTGAGGTAGAACAAAAACAGGATCAACTTCGAAAGCTTGACGGGCAGATACAGAACCTTCTGGACTTTGACAGCTTCGTAAAGGACTTAGAAGAGGCCGACGAATACTCATACATGGTCAGTCGGGCTAAGGTTTCATTAAAGGAATGAATTTCTCTCGCAACTTTGAGGACGTCGTACACCCCGACGAAGACTTTTTCTCTACCTCAACCACGCAGGGGCCTTTCAGAGGGGGCACCTCCCTGAAAAAGGACGCGGCCAATACAGCACTCCCCTTCGCAACAAGGGCGGCTTTCGAAACCGCAAGTTCGTCGTTTTTAGTGGAACAGAGGACGGAGCAGCACAGCGTCCCTACATTTGCAACGTCGTCGGTGAACCAGGCGGCGGGACGTAGCCACGATACCGAGTTCACGAAGCAGCCAGCGCCGTGCCATTCCGCCCAAGTGAGGAAAATACCATCCCAGACTCGCATGCTCTCGGGGCCAAACCCAAAGGGCCATCGCGCACTCGCAAAACTCAGATGAAGTCAACGGGTGACAGGTGTCCCGCGTGCAACGAGAAGACATTCACCCGTGTGCCAGCGTTACGAAACGAGTGGCTCGGCAGTAAGTCCCTGAAGAAGCGAATTCAAGCACGTAAAAGACAAGCGTCCGCTCGACATCCTGAAAACAGAAAACGCAGATACATTGCGACAATACAGGTGCAAGTGGCTAAACCTCAGCCAGTATGCAGAAAAGAATGTCGAAGACGAACAGGAAAAGAAAAGGGCACCACTGACCAGAAGGTTCAGGCTGCATTCCGAACACCATTTGTCCATGCTCACTCGAGGAGTAACTTTACTGCATCAGTTATAATACAGCCCGACCCAAGCAAAACTTGGGGCCCCGTTCTACCCACGAAAGTATCCAGAAGAAGGCATCGAGCCTCGAAGCATCGATGGAGGGTAAAGCAGGCGGCAAAACTGCCACCTGTCGTCTTCAAAGGAATGACACTGGACCACTCATCTATGGCAGAACCATACTAACCTGTTCTGAACTTACCCACTAGTGTCACCATCGGGGGTGGGAGTATGTCGCGGAATTATGGAAGATGAGGAGGGCGACCGCCTACTATCATGGCCATCAGGGGCTAGAGGAGAAAGTAGCGAAGAAATTCGCTCCGGTTCAGCCATGGCCTCGCGTCTGCGTCCCGTTCCATAACATTTCTGGTGCCAAAACCCTTCCATAACAGGTATTATGCCTTTCCCCCCTTCACCAGGAACGTTTTTAGCCTAACCGCGGGTATCTCAAAATCTTGACGGATAGTAGAATATAGAAGTCCTATACTGAGAAGTGCTATGGTATCCATTTTAATGCTCAGATCCCACGACGCGCTGAACGTGGTCGTGAACGGGCCATTTACACTGTTCGAGACCGCTCTCCTGTTAGAATGATGTCTCATGCCTACAACACTGAGAAGTGTTGACGATGCAGGAGAACATGAGTACGAAGAACCCCGAGAGTTGCCTTGAATGGCAAAAACAACAAAACTGCTGCTCCTGCTACGAAACAGGCATAATGTAACGGGGGCGATCTAGTTTTGATCCGATGCATTGAGCAGCTCAATAACGCTTTCCTCTAACCATATGCGAATGCGAAGCAGGCGATCATCACCTAGCTCGTTTATTCCGCAGTAGCAAAAGTTTGTTTTTCTTAGGATTTTTCTGTATTTATTAGAAACGCTCCGATGTGCAGTGAAAGTTCTGTTAGCAGCATTATCTCATATTCCACTGACCTGTCCACAATTTTTCGCATTTTTCGGATTTTTCGTGAATTACGTAAAAGAGAATAAAGTTTGTGGCGTGTGCCAAGTCATATTCCTTAAACTGTGTTTACCTTTTTTGAACCGTCAGAAACACAATAATAACAATGCAAAAGGGCCATGCTTCACTGATCACGTATAATAGTACAAATGTATTAGTCATAAATTGTTGCCACTGCAATCATGACCCACGTTATTGTAGAATTTTCAAGGCCAGTGACACTCGTTGCATTTTTTTGAAAGTTTGTACGGATCATCGAACCGTAAAAAAATGAAAGCCTAAATACCTTTTGATGTACGATTTATACAAAGTTTTCATTTCTTCATGTACACAGTGTCACACAGTGGCACTGTGTACACGGTGTCACCGAGTCACACTCGTTGCCTCCTGTTGAAGGTTTGTACGGATCATAGAAGAGTAAAAAAATTGAAAGCCTACATTTTTTTGATATACGATTTGGACGAATCTTTCATTTCTTTATGTACACACACAAGAAAACAACCCCTTTGCTCAAATCAGTAGACACTCTCAATTCAGCGGGTTACAGCGGTTTACACGAGATAGCATGGGTTAACCTAGAAATAGGCATGATCTGCACACCTACTAGTACACGCGAATAGCATAACCACACCAGCACTCTTTTACCATTTACTACGGCTATGCATCTTCCACACGCAGAACGTTTGCCCTGCTAGACTGGTTTTTCACCCTGTGGGGATCTGTTTAGAGTTTTTTTTTTTCCTGCTAACTTCTAAAAATATGTTTGTATTTGATTCCCTACCCTAAAATTTACCGTCGGATAAAAAAAACGCAAGTTTCTCAAAAAAGAACCGTTATTTTATCAACTTTGTGTATTCTTTATGTTGCTACGATATGGTTTGGCTTTATGGTGCCATAGGTGTGGAATAGGTTTTGTACACGAGATAATTCCCTACCTGGGGACAATTCAGGAATTACCATGACAGCACTTTTGATAATATGTAGCATGTGAATCTGTTCTCTTTTTTTTCTGCACCAATTGTTATCATCTTTAGAATGAGCCCAAAACATTTTTCGAGGCATGTAATAAATGAGTGCTTCTTCTTGTACGTTATTATAATTTCATGTGTGAGATTTCTAACAGCCTTGTTGAACAATATTTTCGCTTTATTGGGTTCGTTTGAATTTATATTTAGCCTCGAGCTGTGAAAGTTAGGAGTATTGCAAAGTCACCGGGGGGGAGGGGGGAGGGGGACTGACGGAACTGAACTATGTTATCTTGCAAAATGTAGTGTAGCTCAGGTATCAGGTATCCCGCATTTCTTCCTTATGAAAGGCGGTGAACCAAAAAAAGTTCATATATTTATGCCTGTCTGAATCTAGTTTAACAAAGAACTTTCTTGTATTTATATATTAAACGCACCCGTGCATTCTTTCTAGTACACGCGAGCAGCGCTGGTTGGTTATATATCATAATATCATCCCCCGATGTTTTCTCAAATGGTAGGGTGGCTGTTGATAAATGTTTTATTTATCTCCAAAAATGTTATATATTGGTTTATAATACTCATTAAATTTGCCACGCCTCATGTTGCTCATTGTATAGTTGGTACGCAAGTCGTGGCCAGCAAACCACTAGCATCTCTGCGACGTTCCAAAAAGATCCGAACGTCTACGTCCCAGCAGTATCTCTATTAGACATCCGTACAGAGTGCAATTTTTTTAAAGAAAATTTTTTGATGTTGAGATAACGAGGCTGGTACCCTAATGTCTGACGTTCTTTCAACTTTGCTAAAGACATACTCTGGATGTTGCTGCTGCTTCATTTGGGAGGGTATTTACCATATTTGCTGACGTTGTTCAGATGGTGCTGGTATGTCCGTTTTTCACTTCGAACATGTCTATCGCAGTTACATTTATTTTAGCTATATCTGCTATACTTTATTTTCAAACTCTCCGCAGGCGTACTGTATTGAAGTTACCGAGGGGTTTTGTGTGTTTTTGTAAGGGTTTTGTACCGAGGGTTTTGTGCAAGAATTGTAATCCACCACTATTGCTTTGAACTTTTGACCTTCAAAACAGTAGCCCATACCGAACCTCACGGAAAGAGGCAGGGACTTAGTGCAGAATTCGTTTATAGTGACGTTTCCAACGAGCCTTGTAAGGTTTTTTTGGGGGGGGGGGTGGAGCGGGGGGGGGTCATTGCCATCAAATCTGAACAAAATAAGATAGGATAATGAATGAAGACGCAATTAGCACAACTGTACTTGCTACTTGATTTAACCTTGATGTTACGTACCGACTGCAGCTTCATGAATTCAAAGTTTGAGCAAAAAAAATTTCGGAGCTGCCTTGCTACTGAGGTTACCGTCAAACGTCACTTGTAGGTTAAACGGCAAGGTACTCTTCCTTTTTTTGCCTTTAAAAAAATTTCGATTAGACACTCATTGCAAAAAAACCCCAAAAAAATCAGTGAGGTTTTGCCCAGATTCGTACCATAGAATTGCAAAACCTAATACCAGCACCTACGCTCGACTCCAGTCGACCACGCTGGAAAGCTGCGTCGACCCAAGAATTTGGAACCCTAACAGAGGCTGCCAACGAATATTGTCGGGTGAATAGTTTTGGTCGTATTTGGTAAATTTCGGCAGTGCTAACGCTTGTTTCTTCCGCACCGATCTTGGAAGGGAGGTCAATTATGCTAATACTGCTAGTGATGTAAACCCAAAACTCCCTTATTTAAGCCAAGAAAAGCTATCGCGCTTCATCGTTCCCCCTATGCAAGCTACAGTAGCCGCGAATGAAATTGAATGCACCGCTAGATTTCTGGCGTTGATAAACTTTGTTCGTTACGCACCGATCTTGCAGACAAGCCCATCATGCTAACACTACAAGCGATGTAGCCAGAGCTCCCGTGTTTAACTCGCAAAAAGCTCTCTCAAACCCCCGATCTCCCCGATGAAAGCCAAGCTAGCCACGAAGGAATGCGCACTTTCGAACAGAAATAGCTTGTAATTTGCCTCAAGGCACCAAATTACCGCACGTTAATAAATTATTGTTTTCTGCGAACGTAATGGCCCCAAACCAGGAGATGGACATGGAATCCGGACGATATCGCCTGCTTTCGGATGCTTTCTGGCGCTGCGTCGACGCTGATATCTGGCAAGCAGCATAGACATTGGCGTAGCTACATAAGAGCAGTGGGAGAGTGAACCTGCCAGCTCGGACCTAAGTAAGCAGCTTTGGATTGCTGAAAGAGCGAAGATGCCAGGCCGCATCAACGGAGTCCTGGACTGAGGACCCCGCCCACTTGGAAGCTCGATCTACCTGATGATGATGATGATTGCTATTGGATTCCCCTTTGAAGCGGGGTGATGACGTGTCATCCTACCAAAAAGGACTACTATAACCATGTTTTATACTCTTTAATACTAGCGCTGCTTAGTGCAGGCACTAAAGCTTATTAGGAACGAAATACTTTTTTCCCTGTTGCAAATGGTAACTGTGCTCCTTGTCCTCCTCTCCTCCTCCCACGTCAGCTCACGTCGCCGTGCATTTTGCTGACGCCGTGAACGCGGGGCGATGTCGACGCGCGAAAGCGCGGAAAATACACTGCAAGTGGTTGCGGCCTCAGAACAAACCGTAAAATTACTGCGCCCACAACTCCATGGCAGCTGTAACAAACTGGAGTATACGAACTCGACAACAGACTAGGACATCATGACAACAGAATCGGACAATAAACTCGGACATCGCCGTGAGTTTAATTAAAGCGCCCTATTATTTTCGGAAGATCGGTGCAGTTTGTTTTGAGTGTCGCGGTTGCTCGCATGACTGTTATGTTACACGCTGATACTTCCACGCCTGCCATTTTGTTTTATTGTCTGGAATAAACTGGTTCTTTCTGTTTCTTACGTGTCGGTGTCATTTTGTCGAGGGGGGTCAGGCTCGCGAAACCTTCGCACAAGAAGGAAGTTCCTTCACGACGTATAAATAAATCAAGCAGTTCTTGGAACGTTTAGTGCACGTTTGGTAACTAACTTATATTGGACGTAAATGGCTAATGTCCAAAGCAAACATGAAATCTGTGATCATTTCTTAACAAATGTGGATGTGCTTCAAAATAAATGTCGTACGTATTCGTTTCAAAATGGTGATCCGTACCGAAATCCGTTTAAGAATAAAATGAGGGCAAGTGGATCCATCCCACAGTAATAATTCGGAGGCTGGATAAGAGCACCGCCATCCATTGTGGGTTCGATGCGATCGCAACCCGAGCGCTTCTGAACTGCATTGACTATGCAGACTGTAAGCCGAGATAAGAAATACGTGAAAATTATAACCTAGGTTATTTTTAGGGAGCTGGACGTTATTTAAGAGCCCCAAATTTCCCATCGGTAATTGGGAATATGGTCGGTCTGTCAAGGACGTAATGTGGCACAGAGCATGGTAAATAAGTCGCATAGCTGCAATCGTAGGTGAAATAAATGCATTATCCGGTTCTATGTCTTGCTTCGCATCCAAAACATCAGGTGTTTTTTTTATTGCGATACAGAGCGCGAAAGCTAAACGAAAACCCATTTCGAGGAGCGTTGTACGGCTGTCATTTGAACCATCGGCTTCGCGACCCCTGGCATGGTACCCGTGGTCGACGGAAAAGGGCGATACAGCCGCTTGGAAATTCGACAAAACGCTCTATCAGGGCGATTGGAATGGGCAAGACGGGCGGAGCAACAGCGCCGCGCGGGTTGCTTTGGCTGCCGCATTGGCGCACCATTCGCGTCGTTTCTTTCCTAGTCAGTCCTATTTTTTCCTGTCCGGCTATGTACCTTTTGGTGTATTGCGCGAGGCGACCAGAAAAATAGCAATTCTCTTCTCTACAGATGTTACAATGGTGTTCCTGGCAGGCTCGCCACTTTTGTAATGAATGCTTGGCCGGACCGCATAGAAAGTCACGATGAGGATGATGATGATTGCTATTGGTGATTGCCCCTTTGAAGCGGGGGTGATGACATGTGATCTTATCAAGAAGGACTAAGTAACAATGTTTTACACTCTTGATTTATTACTAGCGCTGCTTAGGGCAGGCACTAAAGCTTATTAGGCCCGAAATACTTAGTTTCCCTGTTACAGGTGGTAACTGTCCTAGGCAATATTCGTCTCTCTGCTTTTCGTCCACCAGCATTCTAATCTTCAGAATTGACGAGCCTGGACTAACCAGCATTCACGACCCTGGACTTAGCTCTCGCAAATGCACACACACACAAACTATATTAACTCAATAATGTATAAAGCCGGAACAAACACATAGCACATGAACGAACTATACGAAGAAACACGAAGGTGCGGACGACGCGGACAAAGTCATTAAGGAAGTCGTATGCTCACAGACGGCGATTGCCGAGACGAGATGGTCTGGACGTGACGACTCGCGCGACGCAGTTCCCTGGCAGGCCACGGGGAAGTTACAAGAGTCGTTGCTGAGGTGTCTCGCTGGTCAACAATTGGACGGTGGCCGATGGGTTGTGGCGGACTGAGGGCTTGAGAGTGCGCCGCGGCGAGGCCTCGCTGCCCGCGCTCCACGCCACCGGAACATCGCTCATGGCGACGGGCGCCACAGCGTCTTGTCGTCGCGTGGTCGGCCGTCGTCTCGTTGACAGCCCTAGTGGTGGCTCATACGGGAGACCCCGCGGCGGTCTTCGAGCGTATGCCGCGAGGGTGGCCGTCTTTATGCCTCCGAGAGCGAACAGCTTCCGACGTCCTCTCTTCTTCTGCACTACCCTTCACAACACTGATGATTGTTTCAGCTACCACAACAACACCTGAAAAGCTTACTTTATTTATTACAAAATGACGGATTTGAGGTGTTTCCTAGTGTAGTTTATGGATAACATCTGCAGGCCTGTCAAGTGTACCTTAATAAAATTTCGAAAAAAGAGGCTTCAAATCTCAAACTGTGTCATGGCCGGAACTATCTTGCTTGTAGCCTCGGAATAAACGTTTATCCGGATCAATTTTATAGGAGATCTGTGTTACATATTCATATTCATCACTGACCACTGCACGGTTGTGGCGTGCAAACATTTTGAGGCGCAACTTTATAAAGGCTCCAAAAAAGCTGACGAAAAGCTTGTACATACCGGATGTGCGCCCGATACAAGAGTACAATTGCAGTGCCTGGGACAGCTGAACGAAATCAAATATATAAGTTGTAGAACGTATACAAGCAAGGCGGCAGGCGTCGCGACAAGAAATGATTGCTACAGCAAGAGATAACCCACCGTACGGTCAAAGGTCCGTCAGTCTATTCTAAGTACCTCAGGCTGCCCTTATGTTATAAACGATTCAGCAATAGAACAGGCATGGGCAACGAAAATATTTGCGGCGGCCTACCTACGTCTCCCTCGTCGTGACCATTGTTTCAAGCTTCGTGAATGCACTGCTATAATCGATATTTTTTTATATTCAAATTTCAAGCACAATGCACGAGTGAACATATTCCCAGAAGTTGTTATGCGTCTTCCTTATGTGTTCTTGAAAATTGACGGAATGTGTGTAATATATTTCGTACTTTGCATTCTGGACTCGAACATCGTTTCTGAATTTGATGTGCTGTGTAACCTTCAGCAACGTTACCTTTTATTATTGGAGTTTGTTTTGTTATGGCCTGTTTATGACAGTGCAAATCAAAATATTTTGTTCCAATTGTTAAGATTCTGTACCCAATATGCGACCCAATTTTCTGAAGTGTACTGTACTTTATTTTTTGTATATCCCCTGGCATTGTATCGCAAGAACAATGTAGTGTTACGATCGGCGTATTGGCGGTTGCACAATCGTTGAGAATATTATTGGATTTAATCACCCAACAGCTCCTGCCGTCCGCTTTTAGCAGGTTCCTGCATTGCCACCCCTCCTTCATCCCGGGAGCCACAAGGCTTTGTGTGCAAGAACGCGCGGGGGACTAATTCTGCTACTGAACACAAGCCGCTTTCCGCGGCTTCACGGTAACCCAAGCGCCCGCCGGCAAGGCAAGTCACAATGAGCGAGAATGGTGCAGGGAGGGATAAACAAAGGTTTGCTGCGTTCCTCATCCGGCGGCAACCTTCAGCTGCGAGCAGAACTTCGTGGGGCCCCTTTTTTGTGGTTCCGAGACGCCGCTGTGCAAGGAAGGTTGCACCATAGAAGCCAGCCGATTTACATGTGAGAGGGAAAGTGCCTTCTCTTTGGGAGCGTGTGGACATGCGTTTCAGTGCCACGGATTGGTGCGTCCTGACGTCAGCCGGAAAAAGGAGGAGAAGGCGGCGGACCGAACCTGGTTATTTATTCTCATGCGCGCAAGAGCACAGAACCCTGTCCACGCAGTCAAACGCAATGTAAATATCTGTACATAAAGTTTCTTTTTTCGCCCTACCCGGCCCCAATGTTGGCCCCAACTCCGGATCAACGAACGCCACCACCGGTCACGCCACCAGATCCGCCACACTGGTTGGCAGCAAGCGCGATCGTCTCCACCATGGCGAGATCATCTCCACTGCGGAGGAAATCGTCTCCATGAGGCATGGGTCGACTCCAGATCATCGGAACCGACTTCACAGAGGCATGACTGCAGTTTGGTGAGTGCGAGGCCATTTTGTTTGAGGGATTACCAGGTTCTGTATACAAAGTGTAGCAAAGGAGGTTAAGTGTATTACTCTTTTGACGCGAGGTTTCTTTGGTGCGTCGGGGTAAAAGATTTTTTGTAGTAACTGTTGGCAGCACTCGATACAGACATGAATGTGAAGTTGTTACAAAAGCCGCAACTCTTAGAGTTGGCAAAAATGGGGGGTTAAGCTTGGGCGAAGAGAAAAGAAAGCGAGATTTCATCGAGGCTATCGAAGCAGTGGGGGCAGAAGACGATTAGCTCTCAGAATGCCTGGAGCTAATGAAAGAACGGGAGCAAGATGAGAAAAAGGGAGCAGAGGAGCTAAGAGAAAGAAAGTGGAAGTGGAAGCACAACGTCGTGCAGATAAGTTAGAGAAAAAGGAAGCGGAAGCACAACGTCGTGCAGATGCGGTAGAGCGAAAGGAAGAGGAAGCGCAACGTCGTGCAGATGAGCTAGGGGATGAAGCGGCTCGAACTTCAAATACTAAAAGCCCGAGGGGATAGTGGTGTTGGCGCGGCCTCTGGTTGAGCATGAGTAAAGCTGTCCTTAAAAAAGAAGGAACTGATTTAACCATTTAGAGTTGGAAACGACGTGGGTTTATTTCTGGTAAATTTTGAATGCACATGCGAGAAAGTATATTTCCCTAGAGGCTCTTGGCCGCAATGCCTACTGACTTTGTTTACCGTGTGAAGCCGCCGATGTGGTAGCCCACCAGACTAAACAAGAGGCAGAAGATTACACCCAGGTAAAAGCGTGTCTTCTAAAGAACTACAGGTTGTCAGCGGAGGCCTACAGGCAGCGGTTTCGGGAAGGTGAAGAGGGAGAAATGAGTCATACTCGGAGTTCGCGTATAAACTGATGGCAAATTTCCAGGAGAGGCTAAAGGAGAGGGGCCTGGAGAAGGGAACGCCTAGGTTTGGAGCAGTTCTACCACCGGCTTCCCGCAAGCATGCGTAGCTGGGTAATGGACAAATCAGATGTCACAACGGTGACAGAGCCGCCGAGCTCGCTGACGAGTTCTTGTCGCGTCATGCTAGTAAAATGAGGGAGGGTCCGAAGCGGGAGTTCAAACCCAAATGGCAAAAAGGCAGCGTCTCCCGAAATGCCGAGGGTGGTGCGACAAATATTTCAAATGCTGTGACGGTGACAAAGCGGAAACAAAACACGACAGGGCAAAGCATCAGAAAAAGGTTTTAGAAAAGAGACAACCACTCACTGGCTTCAACGTCCTTCAGCGGGCCACGTGCCCACCTAATGTAGGAATCCTAGGGTGGCTTTTCTGTCGGAAGGTGAAGGCGTGTGAATAAGAAGCTGCTGGAACCGCACATTTGGGAGATGACGGTGAACAGCAAATGCTGCCGGGCATGCGAGATTCCGCGGCGACGAAGGATGTAATACTCCCATCTTGTATCCACAGAGCAGTTCTCTGGACGAGTGCGCCTGCATCATGCAGCGGTTGAGGCAAACAGCGTGTGTCTTCCGATCGCGCGAATTGTATCGAGGGCCCCTTCGGAATACTTGACACCGAGGCCACGGTGTCGCCTAGTTTGCGCCCGAATATCCGTACCTGTTTTCCAACCGGCCTGATGAATTGTTGGGACAAAACGTTTTCATCTCTGGGTAGTCGTCCAACGCGCTGACCCGCTCAAAAGCTCGGCAGTTGGCGGCGATAGCGCCCAGGGCAGACGAGGTAGCCCCCACAGTCAGTGAGTGGGAGAGAAGCAGTTCATACATTGAGGCAACCCCGCCTGCCACGGGAATGGAGGTGACATCGCAAGACTTTAAAATCATGGACAACACCGGAGACCAGGAAGTGTTTTCAGACTTAGGTGAGGTGTTTATCCCAACCACTTCCCAGATTTTGCAGAAGTTGTTAGGAGCAAAAACAGCTTTACTGATGGCTGAACAAACAAGATAAACCACGATAGGAACAATAAGTTGGACAGAAGCGAGGGAGTTGCAAACAAAATGATTCCTCGATTTTCCCGAATTAAATCCAGTGTCGAGCGAAAAAGACCACTCCAGGGTCACCAAAGAAATGGTTTAAAAACGCAGACCTAGAGCCTAACCAGAAGTGCGACTTGAGACAACTTCTTCAGCAATTTGAGGACCGGTTTTCCATGAAATCCGGTAAGCCTCATTTGTGGTTCACGATATAAAAATGACCTCGGGCCAACCCGTTTGCTGTAAGCCTTCCCGTGTGTCATCGCGTCAGCAGAGTATCATGCAAGCAGAAATAAAGCACATGGTTGAGCTGAAGTAATCGAGGCATGCGAGATTGATTACACTTCACCGTTGATCTTGGTGGAATTTCCCCGGGAAAAGGGACCAACGACCTTGTATAGACTACCGGAACCAACCTAATCACCAGGATCAAACGTACCTCGATACCTCACATTGGGAACGAATCGAGAAGGTGAGTTTGGCCCGGCTCATTTCAACCTTAGACTTAGTTAGGGGCTATTGGCTGGGGCCTTTGAAAGAGCAGGCTACAGGTATGTCGCATTCATATCTCCTCTTGGAACGTTCCGATCAAAAGTCTTGAGTTTCGGGTTGAAGAATGCACCCTAATGTTTTTCTGGCCTAAGGGACAAGGTGCTTAAGAGAATGGAGAGCTTTGCGCTACCCTATCTAGACGACGTAGCGATATTCTCTCGGTCGTGGACTGAACACGTAGAACATCTTCGCGCCGTCCTAAATAGGCTGAGGGAAGCAGACCTCACGGTCAAGGCTTCGAAGTGCCAATTATTTCAAGCAGAGGTGACCTACCTAGGCCACGTGATTGGTCAGGGGTACGACGGCTTCAGGTCAAAGTAGCTGCGATTCGTGATTTTCCGCAGCCCCGTACTAAGACCAACATCCGTTCATTTTTGGGCGTAGCAGGCTACTCCAGCGATACATTCACACGTATTCTGAGTTAGCCAGCCCCCTCACTGACGCCCTCCGGAAAACTGAGCCCCTTACAATAAAGGGATGAGAAGAAGGAGAGGCTTTCAATGGTTTGAAAAGAGCGCTGACGAGCCAGCCGTTGCTTGCAGCCCCTGACTAAAACAAACCTTTTGTCAATCAGTGCGACGCTAATGAGTGGGGCAAGAGGGTGGTATTGCGCCGGAAAGGGGGGGGCGGGTGACGATGATCCCGTGCTTTCACCAGTCGGAAGCTGACAGCGCGCGAGGGGGTATACAGCGCCTCAGAAAATGAATGCGCGTGCGTGGTATTGTAGTTCAAAACCTAGCATGTTACATCGCCGGCTGCACTTTGGTTTGAAAAATGACAATTGTCCCCTCACATGGTTGTAGACAATTTCCGCTAAGAACGGCCCCCTCCTGCGCTGGAGCCTCGCTTTGCCGCAGTACTCATTTGAGGTCCAATACAAAAAGGGGAAGCTCAATGGAAACGCTGACGGCCCAAGTCGATGACCTTGTGTAGAGATGGCGTCGAGGAATATGGTTTCTTTGTTTTTCTGAACTATTTTTTTTTTGAACCAGTATAGAATTCGTCCGTTGGTGTCATTTGAGTTCCTTTGTTGATGCGTTTTGCATACCAGATTGCAACCAGATTTAGTTTATGTTTTTGTGTAGAGTGTGGCCACACTAGGGGGTTTTACTCAGTATGCTTGTTTGACTTTAAAAAGGGAGCCTGGTGGTCTTTCAGGTGATTGTCCTCGCTCAGGCTTGCTTTGCAGCTGTGTTTTTCGGGACCTGCGAGTACACGTGAGAGATCCATGAAGCCCTCCGCGACAGGAAAAGCCATTGAGTGTTCCCTTATTTGTCTTGGCCATGATTCTGACCTTTTTCGTCGTGTTAAAACAATCAGCTACCCTCTGGAAGGACTGATTGAGATGTTTGTGTGCCGGCCCGAAGTCTCTACCTGGGACAAAGACTCCCTCCTACAGGGCTAGAAACCAATGTCGTCGGGATCTTCCCGCCGGCCGGAGATATTTTACGATCGTCGTAATGGCGATTGCCACAACCGCCTGCAATATTATCGGGTTCAATTACCCTACCCCTCCCACCGTCTTCTAATCGCCGGTTCCTGCTCCCCTCCTTTTCATCGACGGGAAGCGACAAGGCTTTGTGCGCAAGGACGGGGGGGTGACTAATTCTGCTACTGGACACAAGCCGCTTTCCCTACTTCCGGTAACCCAAGCGCACTCTGAAAAGCAATCACAATGACCGACAATGGTTCAGGGAGGGATGAACATGTGCGTGCTACGTTGTTCCCCCGGGCCGGCAATCTCAGCTGCAGCAGGCATCGTGCGGCGGCTTTATTGTGGTTCTGAGATGCCGCTGTTAAAGGGAAAGGGTTTTGCACCATCGAAGCCAACCGACTCACCTGTGAGAGGAAACGTGCCTTCTCTTTGTGATGTGTGGGACATGAGTTTGAATGCCC
Source organism: Haemaphysalis longicornis (assembly GCA_013339765.2). NCBI lineage: Eukaryota > Metazoa > Arthropoda > Arachnida > Ixodida > Ixodidae > Haemaphysalis > Haemaphysalis longicornis. The sequence continues at coordinate 137,014,799 of CM023452.1, forward strand.
CGGATTGGTGCGTCCTTACGTCAGCCGAGAAAAAGGGTAAAAGGGGGCGGACCCAACCTGGTTATTTATTCTCGTGCGCGCAGGAGCGCAGAACCCTGTTCACTTAGTCAAACGCCATGTAAATACCTGTACATAATGTTTCTTCTTCGCCCTACGCGGCCCCAATGTTTGCCCCAACTTTGGATCAAAGAAAGCCATCACCGGTCACGCTACCAGATCTGCAACAGTAGGTAGCAGTAAAAATAATAAAAGACTTTCCGTTTCAACTGCGTGATACCTGGGGATGGCTGAAGCATGAAGTGTAAAAGTGTAATGTCGGGTATAGGTTCTCCCTTGACACACGGGGCGTGTGGATTTGGTGAACAGAAGGGCCGATACGAGAAGAAATCGCGCGCCTGCTGCGGGACTGGGGCAGTGTCTTGCGTTAAACCTGATTTGGTGATTGAGTGAGAAACAGACTGCCGTAAGCTGTTTTGATGTTAGAGGCAGTAGAATGCAATGCAGTAAGCTTCACAAAAGAAAACACGGCGTTTTTAAAAACCCAAATTTTGACTTATAAATAAGCATATTTCCGTTATGCAATAAAATCCTAAATATTCGTATACTTAATTAGAGAGTTTGAGCGTGATGCGTTTGAAAGCGAATGCCCGGTGTTTTACTAGCGTGGCTACATAAGACGACAACGACGAAATGGTACGGCGAGAGCCCACGCACCAGAGGGGACTCGCCTGTAATAAATTTGTGTAAACAAAACTGCAATATGGCTACACCCAATCTAGAGTGCTATTCCAGAGGGCCCGACATTGCGGGAATATTTGCACGACCTCTGGCGAAGCCGTCGTAACATGATGCTAAAATTTCAAATGGAGGTAAAAGGTTTCAAAATATAATTCACGCTATTTTCTTTAATATTGACGGGATGCAACAGATCCAGAGCAGCGCAAGTCCCCCGGAAGTGCGGCAATGGCATGACGGTATTTTTCCTGCACGTTCTCTTCTCTGTCTTGCGGTAATGGCTACTGTAGGCAAGTAAATTTACTGTTACGTGTTTTTTTTTATTTTCCCACAAAGTGCAAAAACTTTTATTTCTGATGTTAATATCAGCTTTTTGCGTGAAAATGTTCTTCACAAAAACAGTTGTCCCTCCATCCCCGGAATGTGCAATGACGTAACTATTACCGACTAGAGGAAAGAAAGCGTGTGATCTGAATACGCAACATTCAAGATAATTGCTGCTTTGTATTACGTTATCGAAGCCTCCGCCATGTTACCAATGCAAAATTGCCTCCGTATTCTTAAGCCTGCCCACGTGTTTCGAACCCCTGTTCCCGAGATTTTTTATCAACAGCTTCTTTATTAATACAATGCACTTGGGCCTCCGCCCTCGAATTTTGTTTTTGTATTTAGGCACGAATAACTTCGAACGGCGTCTTTCTTGCTACGTCGTGTTTGCGTCAAATTTTTCTTTGCCATTGCTTGATGAATTACATTCCTAAGAAGACTGGAACACACCACGACATCCCTAGAATCGGTGATCTGCGCAGCTGGTCTACACGCGTCCTACTCCCATCCCATCAAGTTCATGTTTCACTAGAAACACGCTATTCAACATCATGTACTTTGCCAATTTATTGTTGCGTTCGTTTTCAGAACACCGCCCATTAAATCCTCAAAGTTGAAAACTTCGCGCAATTCCCATAATTTGGATTGTGGATCGGGGATAAGTTTAGCAAGGAGAACACTTTTCAGATTTGTTGTCTTTATTTCTCTTCTCTCTTCCCTGCAACAACAACAATTTTATTTTGCTGGTTGATCTGGGCTTCGTATTTACTGGTATTGCTCGACGAAGTTCTCTCAAGTTGATGGTTTTTTTTTAGTACAACCCCTCAGTCCCCTCTCTACTTTTGCCATCTCCCTGTGGTGCTCATTAGACGCCTTCTGACGACACGCTGTTACCCTAGGACTCCACTCTCTGCTTTCCACGCTTTGCATACTCTGCCCCTGCCAGACTACAATGGCATTGAACGAAACCCAAAGAAATGTGTAAAGATCATTTGAGTAATTGATGCGCATCGTTGATTGCGTATATATATAAAGTAACCTCTTAATACTGCTTTTACCAGAAAGGTACTACAGGCAATGTCTCAAGCTTTTTGTTTCCTTTTGTGTCACTTAACCTATAATGATTACTCACCCCATTACCTGTATAATTGATTGCCATTCACTCGTATTACATGTTGCTTGTTTACTTGATCTAATGTATTGTTTGTTGTTATTCATTCGAGGGTCCCATTAAAGTTTTTAACTTTGGGAACATCGTCTGTGTAACAATATTACTTTACTACTTTTTTGGAATTAATAATAAATTGAAACTGAAACTGAAGGCCATGCTGATGATAAATGAAACGCACGGTCATGCAAACCTCGTTCGAAACAGTTTTGCGACCTGACCATAACTGAAGCACACGCTCCGGCTGCAGGCCAATAGAGGCGTGGCGGAACCAGCGGAAAGAACGTCCAGCGAATCACTTAAAAGTAATAGGTTAGGGAAACACGTCCACAGTGATCATACTGCGCACACACCAGGGTAATATCGCCTTGTGTTGGTCGAGAGTGCAGTGTCTACCAACACTTTATTGGAAACTGCCCACGCGTACAACACAGTGCACACTGGAGTTGCTCCTCGTGGGAATAGACAAAAAGCTTTCTAGCAATAGACTCGAGCTAGGGTCAGTAGGCGCAGGACAGCACAACCAATGCACCGTGCCTTTCATTTGAAGAAAACGATTTCAAAATTACTTCTGCCTTCATGATCGACAAACGGTCGGGCTCGAAATCTGCCTCCAACGGCAAGCGTGAACGTGAGCGTGAACGTGAGCCTGAGCGTCAACCAGGCTGCATGAGCGGCTACTTCGAGCGTCCCGATCATGCAACAACAGTCATGAGCCTCCTCCAGTTCTACCGTCAATCAATCACACCCAGCATATTCGCGGGTGCGGCGTAGCGACCGAATCCCCACAAACTAGGGCATCGACACTGTCAATGGGGATGCGTCGTTTCCCACAAAGTAGTCACCACTCTGTGCACGTTGGCAGTAACGAGCACTCAGCACCAAAAAAGAACGAAGACCAGGAGCTATCTTAAGCCAAAGCTGCAACCATCGCGAGGATGTCCCCACCGAACTAGAATTTATTCGAGTGCACGCCAATAGTAACATCCAAGAAAGGCAGGATTGTCCCATAGGAGCTCTTTTCGTACAGCGTGAATGCATATATGTTTGTAGATCACAGGACTTCAATCTCTGAAATTCAATTTTGAATGCTCAAACACGCGCTTGAATAACTGAATAGGGCCATTTTAGATAAATGATCACTGTGCCTAGACACCTGAAGTGCAAAAAAGTTCCTATTTGACAGCTGCGAGCGGGATGCCTTCCCTTTGCTAGAGTGAAATCATTTGGTTACATGGTCTGTGCTGAACAGAACATCGCTGGGCTACACTTAAGCCAACTTTTGAGGAATAATGTGGTGGACGGACAGAACCTAGAAAAACATATATCTAAAGCGCCAGACATAGCCTACAGCCAGGCCGGAATTTGGAAAATGGTGGGGTTATACATTTTTTGCTACGAGTGAATACTGAGCTCGATTTCAGGTAGTGCATCATTGCATATGTTATGACAAACCGTACTTTCACAACGTAAGCGGCCACAATGTGGCGGTCTAAATATGCCAACCGTGCGTCGCGCAATACCGCAGGTTTCGCTACAGGTGTATAGGATGCTCTTCTCCGACTACTTTCTCCACCCTGGCAGCTGGGAAATCAAGAGTAGGCATACGCGGGCATTGTGAAATAGCGCCCTGTATATTGCTTGATAGAGCTCTGCTAATGATTGAGCTTTGCACTATGATAGAGCTTTGCACTACTCGGGAAATTTGCTGTTTGTTTTGTCCCCTTATCTGAGCTCGTTGTCCATTCGCGGATTACAATTCAAGATATAAGAATTGTCGGTTTTACAATTTATAAATACCGCTTCTTTATACATGGGAAGCACTCACACCCAAATATTCAACTGGCTTTCTCTACAATACACACATTAAGAGAATTCTGAGAACGAGTGCTGAATTGAGTGGGATTTGTTAACACGAACAATTACTGATTGTATGAAAAGGTACAGTGCTTCATATAATAAACCGTGGAAACACGGAGGACTTAGACAATTTAAATAAAGGGATCGCCTTTTATCCTTCCTTCCGCTTTTTGAGTTTACGATCTGTCTCCTGTTTAAAAAAATATTAAGAATTGTGGTACGAAAACTTACGAGTATCCCATCTTCCTAGACTAGTACCAATTATAACCCACCGCACTTAACTGGGGTAGAAAACAATTTACGGAAGTGTTACAGAAGCCCGTGGCAGTGCTAAGGGAATTGAGCGCGGTTACCAAATCTCTGAGTGACTGACAGAGGGGAAAGGTAGTAGTGGTTTATATGTCAAACAGCGCAAGCACGCTGTATTTACAAAAAAAACAGGAAACATGCTGTACTTTTGTACAATCCTTTTGTTTGGTCCGTGGTGTTTTTCGGTTTACAGTAAAAAGTAGAAAAAAGATTGTAAAACTTTACACGAATTGCTTGTGTGTACTGTGAATTATTTATAAACAAAAATAGGAATTACGAAACATCAATTTTTACTAAGTAGGGTCAAAGTCTGCCAACAAGATCAAACAGATTGCTCGCGATTAGTAATATCTTAAAGTGACTCAAAATTTGTAAGGTTTTAATATGCCATAACGCAGACACTATGAAAACACTGGACTTAGAAAAGGCGTAGACAGCAAGTGCCCTGTCCTTTCCCTCTGTCCCACTTTCAGTGTCCGTAATCGTTCTGCTGTGTATAATAAAAGTATGCAGAAATTATGAAAATTCGCAAGAGACTGCACGTTTGTAGAAGTGAAATATTTTAAAACCCAAGCACTTTTCTTGTGCAGACCACAATGTATTCAACTGTTGTAGAAATCTCTGATCAAGTTCTAAGAATTTAGGAAGTTTAGAAATGTACAAGAAACAACGGAAAGGTATGGGTATCAAAGCACTTGGCATATACTCCACAAAATGAAAAGTTAGCTGCCTGTGTAACTAAAAAAATTACGTCCAGTGCGTAGCGCCTATTATCGCATGGGGGGTTGAAAC
>CM023452.1:137020089-137165089 GCA_013339765.2 Haemaphysalis longicornis
GTCTTGAGTGGGGTGTGGGCACAGACCCATATGGGAGTGACCATTTCCCCACTTCCCTAACAACATAGGTAAAGGCCCATGCAGTCCATCTTCCCATAACAGGTTTAATGAATCAAAAGCAAACTGGAGTACATTCACAGAAACATCTAAACTACACCACACAACCATAAAAACACCTACACGTGGAGAGAGCAGCCCAACTCGTCACGGCACACATACTCGACGCCGCCGAAAAGTCTATGCCCCAGGCCTCCAGTGCGTCCCGCAACCCAAGGAGGCCCTGGAGGAACGAAGACTGTAGCCGGGCGCGAGAGGCCCAGAACAAGGCGTGGGGTGTCGTTCGCCGGTACCCCACGCCAGATAATCTCATTTCCTTTAAAACGGGCAAAGGCTCTTGGGAAGCGTGTGCGTCGTGAGGCGAAAAGGGAGAGTGGCGCGCCTTCCTCACTTCCATCAAACTCATACACCGACACTCACAAAGTCGACACGAATACGTAACCTTAAAGGACAACAGACACACAGCCTGCCCCTGGTCAGTACAACAGGGGACACACTAGAAGACCAGGCTAACACACTGCACAACACTTCCAACACGTTTCCAGCTCTGCACACTACACAAACACTTTCCTAAAACATAAAAATACTTGTGAAAAGAAGTCCCTACATGACAATAACAGGTCAAAATCTGGTTACAATCTGAATTTACACTCTATGAGTTGAGGGTTGCCCTGAGCACATGTAAACCTTCAGCTCCAGGGGCAGATAAGATTACATACACCATGATACAACACCTACACCCAGCACTCTTGAAACACTCCTACACCTATACAATAAAATATGGCTTTCGGGCAGATTCCACACTCTTGGAGGGAGGCCATAGTAGTGGCGTTCCTGAAGGAAGGAAGGACCCTTCCTCCCCGCCAGTTATCGTCCCATTGCTCTGACAAGCTGCCTGTGCAAGCTGCTCGAGAAGATGATTAAAATCGCAGGCTCGTGTACTTCCTTGAGTACAAACGGTCTTCTCGAGAGCTGCCAGGCAGGCTTAGGGTGGGGCGATCTACCAACGATCAACTTGTGCGTTGGAATCCTTCATAAAAGATGCATTTGCTCATAAGCAGTTCTGCCTTACGGTATTCTTTGATCTTTAAAAGGCTTACGACACAGCTTGGCGATATGGCATCCTTAGCGACCTGAAGTCCTTTGGTGTCAGGTAACAGGTAACATGTTAAATATTTCTAGCTAAATGTCCACGAGGGCATTTCGTGTTAAGTTGGGTCATCCCTCCGGGATACAGTGCAGGAAAATGGTGTGCCGCAAGGTGGTGTTCTAAGCTGCACATTGTTGTATAGTTAAAATGAACTCCGTCCGAAAGGGCATTGCCACCACCATTTCCTGTTCCATCTATGGAGACGATGTTCAAATATCTTTTAAATCTGTAACCTGTCAATTTGCGAACGTCAAGTACAGCTCGGTGTTAAGAAGCTTGCTGGATGGGCGGACCTTAACGGTTTTAAACTGAACCCGGGCAAAAGTACTTGTGTTCTGTTCTCCCGCAAGCGCGGGCTTAGTGCGGACCCTGAGATTGCTCTTGGCCGTGCATCTATTCCTGTTTAAAGGGAGCACAAGTTTTAGGGTGTCATATTTGAAACAAGCTCACGTTCATACCTCATGTCAAAGCACTTAAAAAGTAAATGCCTCAAAACACTAACATTCTCAAGGTCCTCTCCCACCAATCATATGGGGCAGACAAAGAACTACTTCTCCGGGTCTTTACCGCCTTAGTCGGGTCCCGGTTAGACTACGGCAGCGTCGTGTATGGGTCGGCATCACAAACCGCACTAAAAATGCTTAACCAGTACTCCACTTGGGCCTCCGCCTTGCGTCGGGTGCGTTCCGCACTAGCCCGGCAAAGAGTCTATAGGTTGAATGTAACAAATGGTGCCTTGAGGACCAACGAACGTACATGGACTTGCTCCACGCTTTCAAAATTTCATCGATGAATAACCATCCTTTTAAACCTGTTTTTAATGATGCATCCACATCACTAGTGTTTGTAAATCGCCCGTCCGTTCCTTTGCCATTCTCACTTAGAGTGAGACAGGAAGCTTCGGATTTCAACATCTCCTTTTCAGACATTTACACATCTTCCTTTACTGATGTTTTACCACCCTGGCAGCTTCAACCTGTGTGTTGTGACTTGTCTTTCATGAATATTGATAAAAGCAGGGTACCAGAAACTGCAATTTTGCAGCACTTCTTCTCCCTGCAGTACAAGTATCAACGTGCAGAGTTTTATAGTGACGCATCAAAAATTGCAACCATAGTGTCTTGCGCTGCTCATGGACCAAACTTTGATGCATGCAGAACCATGAGCACATACACCACAATTTACTCAGCTGAAGCATATGGCATCTTACTCATTGCACAACACATTCTTGAACACAAAATCTCGAAGTCCATCATATATACATTGAGTGTGTGCGCGCATTGGCATCATACAAGCCATGCAAAAACAGAATTGTCCATATGGTTTCAACACTATCATGTCTATATATGCCCAAAAACTTGTTCTGGTGTTGTACTGGCAATGAGGTTGCGGATCAGAAGGCCGCAGTTGCTGCACTCAGGAACACAGTAGATATAACCATACTACCACAGAGTGACCTTAAGCCACAAATTCGACAATACCTTCGTAGGAAATGGCAAGCACAGTGGAATGAACAGACAGATAACAAAACTACACGTAATAAAGCCACACTTGGGACGATACACAAGACTCACACAACAGACACACGGAAGTCGCCTTGGGTAGGCTGCGGATAGGGCACACCCATGCAACGCACTCGTATCTGCTGACGGGATCTTCTAGACCCTAGTGCAGCAGATGCGGAGAGGCCCTATCCGTAGTGCACATACTAATCACATGCAAGGCACTTCACACAACACGACACAAACACTTCAGAGAACTCTACAGACAACATATTCCCCTACATCCATCGTTTTTTCTAGGTGACGATGCCATTGTTTCAGTGAAACGTGTGTTTGAGTATTTGTCAGAAGTCAAGTTTTTAAACCTCATTTCCTATCATGCATAATGAAATCTGGCCCTATACACCAGCCATGCCCATTGTCGTTTTGTGATTTACTTTTGTTTTTGCTGACTTTACTTAGTGGTTAAGGTTTCACCCTCATATGTGACTATTGTTTTGGTGCTCTTTGCCCCAGTTGGCCTTGCGCCATAAACATCCAACCATCATCATCATCAGATTGGACAGGAAACCAGGAAATTATATTGCCAGGAAACCTGTTCAATAGATTTGAAGGAAGGACACAGACAAATGTTCGTACAACTGGCTTTTAATGCCATCCGGTCCAGGTTTTTTTAATATTCACTGCAGAGATGAACGCTTTACCTGCCTTTTTATAGTATAATAGGCCAGAAATCAGTAGTCACTGCCCGTAACCATAGTACGTTGGTCAATGAAAAAGCGGCATCCAGGGTACTGATTCAGTGCATTTGATCAACAGAATAGCATTGTTCATTGAGCTTGGAACCTGAAACTATACTTACTTCAGTGTAACTAACGCTGCTGTACTCAATCGCAAGTATCTCTATTAAGAGTGCATACTGACGCGCATCACTCATGGAACGCCGATAATAGCTACGAAAAACCTTTCAGTCTAGATCGAATTAAATGACCATGGCAAGTATAGGTAACATACGGCTCAAACTCCTCATTCCCAATTTCAAATTAATCTACACTGAAACCGGCACTGTGGGCTTCTCGTATGTGAGTCATCGTAATTTTATCAGTGATCATGCACTTCAAAAGTTCCAAAAACAATAGAATAGCTTACTTTCCTAGTGGAATTCCTGAGTATCTGCCCGGAAAGACACCATTTTTGGTATTCTGGAGAATAAAAACATGTTGTTAGAATACTAAGTTGTTCGGCTCTCACGAATATCATTGGGCAGCAAATAGTCGTTCAATCTACAAATTCAACAGATGTCATTTTTTGGACAATCAAGGCGAGATGAGCACTGCACAAATAAGTTAGACGATTTTTTCCTGCTGCAATACATATTCGGACATGACGTACAGTCGCGCTCACTATGACCTACACCGCTCATTAGTATTCAGCGCTTTGTAGAACCTTTGTCTGGCACCCGGGGTAACGACCAAGCACACATTAGGAGCATAACGTCCTAATGAATCAGGCCTTATCCTAACGTATATGCCCATAGTCATTGTTTTGTCGATATAATCGTCTGAATACTAATGAGCGGTGTAGGTCATAGTGAGCGCGACTGTACGCTCGAATGACTACAACACGAGTAAAGGGGCTCATTACGTCTTGTCTGTTTCTAATCAGCAAGACCGCCTCACGCATTACGTTATTCAGTATGGCTGCGCTATAGTTTCAACGGGTAACTCGTCGGCAACGACCCTGCTCTCTGCGGATTATCATCGTACCATAATCATCATAATTTATTTACCCTTAAGGACCCCAGTATTCTACTTAAGGATGGTTTTCGGTTGTGAGCGATGGATAGTTGCCAAGGAAACAGTAATTACTTTCGCTGTTAACATTTAACGTGAGCGTGGATACACTTAATACGCCACGAAACAACTGCAAAGGCAACAACACTGCATATAATCCGGTGGGCATCGGAAGGCAGCGGGACAGGAAAGTCAACCACGTTTTTTGCCTAGTTTGAGTAAACGTCCTCAAAAAACAGTAAAGTGAGCATCGCGTGTGCCTAAATTCTAGAAATAAGGTTCGATTGCACGAGCTATGTTCTCCTCACTGGAAAAAAAAGTCCGAGGAATGGCAACAATGCCTACGTCCGCCCATTATTATGGGCGTAAAAGCTGATACTGCATCCTTCTCTTTTACTGCCTTCACATCAAGCGCACCTGCGCGAAGTGCCGTGGCAGTTGCTTATGTCGCAGCAGCTTGCATTGTCTTGTTTCTGCATAAAAATCACCCCCGTGGGCGGCCCTGGACAACTCGGGATTTTGTTCAGTAAGCCAGGAGCAAGGGACTTCAAGCGAGGACGGGAATGACAGGAGAGTTAATAATGGTGGACACCTGCTTGCTATCAGCTCGACATGACTTTACTACATGTTTCTACAGGGCCGACGACTTCACCCATGGGTGGAATTCTGTCTTGTCTGTTTTGTGTCCGTTTAAAAAGTGCCCTTGTTGGCTGAAAGCGGTCGGCCCAAATGTGACGGAGCACAATTAAGGCGGAATGTCGTCAGTGCATGTCATTCATTGGTCAGAGGCCATGCAAGTGCAACTATGTAAGATCTGAAATTGACGAGAAATGGATATTTTAGAAACGGACACAACTCAAGATTGCGGCCCAGGCCCCTCTTCGAGATGGGAAGTACCTGCGTGCAGGCACCAGTTCGTGCTTGCTGATTTGGTAGAATTAATGACGTATTCAAACTTTGTGCCCGGCTTTAAGGCTTAGGAGGCAGAATTGGAAAACTAAAATGGCTTGCCGATATGCCGGAAAACAAAATCGGACAACAGAGAAAATAGCGTCGTTTCACAAACAGCTGGAACCTGCCTGTTCCTGTCTGTGCCCCAGCAGTCATGACACCTGTCTGCACAAGCCATCGGTGAAAAATGGCAATGCTAATACAATAATGACGAGCCTGGAGAACGATCGGTACACGGCCAATGCGTGCATTGCACAGATGGCGCATGACTAATTGACACATGCTTTCGTTTACTCCTATTTTCTGTTTCTTTTACCCTACTCTGCAGATTTCGAATATACCACACTGTATATTTTTTTGTTTAATAATTATAATCGAGCAACAGCATATTAAGAGGGGTCCCTGTAGACCGCAACACTGTGTCCCAATCGTCTGTCTGATGTTTTACTGTGTTTAAACCGCGTGCGAACACATTTGCGGTGCGGACACAGCAAGGAAAAAGGGAACAGGAGCAAGTACACTTCAAACATACACCCGCTGTACATGACCGCTGTAACCCATTTGGATGATGTACATGCGCCATCAAAGTACATTGTTCTTTATTTTGAATTTTTTGTCGTTCTTCCGTTCAATAAATCCCCATGCTCCAGCTGTTTTGTGGGAGCATGCAGTTGGAGATAGCTCGGGGCAAAAAACTCACATTCTCACAATAGGGTAACGCAACAGCTGGTAAAGGTCTTTTACTTCAACGCAACGTCCACAATGAAAAGCGTTTCATTTGCCGTGTTGCCGTGCTTCGATTGGAAATCTTGAAATACCACACGGAATGGTGCTAATTCTTCCGCCGGGCTGACTCTTACGTGAGTATGCGGGGTTTTGATCTTTACTCACCTCGTCAGACAACTAGATCTTACTACGTACAGTTTTGAGATATGTACATCACTGCTCAGTCATCGATCGATGATTTGTCCGTTCATTGGACGGGGAGGTCGGTGTTGCGATTCGAGCGTGGCTTCTATATCAGCATGACTGCAGTGCGTGTTTCCACCTTCCCTGTTTTTTAAAGGTGTTCGCTTTGCCTTCCTTCCCGGCATAAGCTGTCACCCTATAATCCGAAGCTGCTGTAACCATGACGATTATGACAGTACAAGATCAAAAACTTGCAGAATATTCGCTTAGGCAAATAAATTGGCGTCCTCAACAGGAAGTACTGCAACGTCATCAAAATGCAGTTGTCTAAATTCAAGTATGGCACTTCAAAGTACTGGCTTACCAGCTGTTTTCTTTGTGTGTGTGCGTGCGTGCGTGTGTACGTGCGTGCATGTGTGTGTGTGTGTGTGTGTGTGTGTGTGTGTGTGTTGCGGGTGCGTGCGTGTGGGCGTGCGTGGGTGTGTGTCTATGTTAGCAGAAGCCATATTCTGGAGCAATTTACAATGTCACAAGCATTCTGAAGGCGACCTCAGTTGCATATTCGTAACCACGCTGCAGTCGTGCCAATTTTGAAATAAACCTCATTTATGATTCTGAAGTCGCGCTGCGATTTCGCGAACTGCTGTAGCCCCCTGAGAGAGGTGATATATAAGGTATGATCGAGCAACTCTATGCCATCTCCAAGATCGTACGCGCCATGCATGACGTTGTTGCTCGCACATGTGCCTTGCAATGGTCCGCAGGCCGCAGTTCGGCAGGATATAGGCACGATATCAAACTTCTTAAGAGAGTGTGCTGCATGGCTTCTACATACTTGGAAGTCAAGTCGATTCACCTTCACTTTTTGTGTTTCTTCGGCGGCGATGTCGAGCATTTTTTGTTAGCTCAGCCGCAAGATTCTTTGCTTTCGCATCCCCGGCCCTTTCTGGTGGTGTCGGTGCTTCCAACGGCGATTCTAATAGGAGGTAACTGCGTGATCCTTATCAATATAATTTATTATTTTCTTTTGAAGACCCCTTTTGAGGTAATTCGAGGGGGAAAAACAATAATCCCGAAAGGCCAAGGTTCACTGGAGCGGTCGATGTACAGGGCGACCGTTTTCGGAAGCTCGAGCGGGGAACGCGCGCACAGACCGTGATTACGGGTATCTACAGAAATGAGTACGAAGCGCTGGTGCGGCAGCTAAGTATGATGATTACGTATAGATGAAGAGGGAGCTGGCTAAGTAGCTCACAGTCCACGCAGCATGGTGGTTCTACGAAGCTTTACCGCTCGAATGGCCAAGGACGCGAAAAATACAAACATTAGATGATCCGTCATGGGAAACGAAAAGTAGGAACAACTGAAAAAGACATTTAAAATACGCAAGCACAAGAAGGAAAACAAGGAAAATAAAACAGGAAACACGCTATGTGCACAATTAGTTGAGGATATTAGCAGTTGGTAATTTTCCCAATTTAGCAGCATTTCGCTTTGCAGCAATGAAACAATTATAGAAACATTAGATTTATGGTCATCTAAAAAGCAACAAAACAGCAACAACCGAAACGGGCACTAAAATACGCGTTGGCAAGATAAAAATAAAAGAAACACGGTATTACTAGCTGAGTGAAGCGTATGGGCAGTTTGTAAATCTCAGAGGTGTCGTGTGCCTTTCTTTTTTATGATTAGCATCGCTGGACTGATGTCATTTCAGGTGTTTTCAGCATCTATATCGTAACCGCCAAAACCGGGTTTTCGCACCGGTGACAGTGAAGCGACCCCCTGTTGTAGTCTCGCATGGTCCATAATACCGAGGCTTCACAAAGCGAAGCTGGTGGGTCCACTAACCGGCGATTGCTTGTAGAAGAGAAGATTCAGAAGCCGAATGTTTCTCAATTGGCTAGATTCGTAAAATGACCATGTTGTTTAAAATCGGGCCATCTTCGGTTTCAGAATAAACCCGGTGATCTCCTTTCGTTAAACTTAAAAATGAGAGGCCTTTTTGCGACTACAATAAAATTTAGCTCGAAGCAACTATAATTGATTTTGAAATAAAAAGCTAGAAACTATTTAAAAAATATGAAATATTAAAAGCATAGATTGCAGGCAAGTGAACAATTTATTTTACACTGGGCTACCTAAATGACAGATTGTTTGCATCCTTTTTTGCATGGCCGTACGCAGGAACCGGCGCTTGTTCAGTTTCACTCGACCATGGCAGGCGGAGTCGACCATCGCCAGGTGATCATCGTAGACAAATGCTGGACCCTGCTGCCGCTGTCGGTGCTCTCGTGTTTGCTTATATCCCTCATCCCAAAGAACGGGGCGGTGTTCTACGTGGCCCTCATGGATGCATTTGGTGTGAGCCACCAGACCGCCAGCTGGCCTCTGATGCTTCATACACCTATGACCCACATGGCAGGTCTGTGTGTGAAATATTCGGCGAAATGGATGAAACTGAATGCGAAAAGTGCAACCGATCGACTATCTAGCAGAGTTAACGCTCGCCTTCACCCGTAACAAACACTCAGCTATGGGCATGCTGTCTGGTTAGTGGATCGAAACGAGATACCTTGTCTCCTCCACACACTGTCTTCACAAGTTCACCACAGAATGCGTTGAACAACTGGCTACCACAAAAATATGTGTTGATATATGTATCTAGTCACGCCATGCTACGCATTCACAGGTTTTTTTGGCGTTAAACGAAACATACGGAGAAACACAGATTTTAAAGACGATAGTCTTTCTTGGGCTACTTGAACACAGAAATTTTGGTCTGTCTGTCTGTCTGTCTGTCCATCTGTCTGTCTGTGACTCGATTCAGCCACCCGGCCAAAGTAGAATTGATACTGCGCAATCTGTTTATACTCACAGCCAAATGTAAACGTCTAAGCACGGTTTATATGTTCTTACTTGTCAACTTTGTTGAACAAGAACAAGACATTACGCCAATATAAGACAGGGAATTAGTACACAAGGACATTTACAGTGTTCCTTTATTAAAAATTTATGGATGCTTGGTTTTTTGATAGAAAATGATATCCTACATCATTCTACATCTACTGCAGAAAACTGCCGCCTGCTGTTGCCCGCGACACCTTTTGGCGACATATGAGAAATAACGCGGCAACGGCAACGAAAGGTTCCACTATCTAGCTTCCACGTTCTGCTTGGAACGCACGTGGAGCACGGCCAAGGTTTTATCAACCTTGAATTGGGCCGCCTCGATTCACGCGCGTCTCCGCCGTCCTGCAGCGCTGGCATCGAGGAACCCGGCCTGTAGCAGTGGAACGCGGTAAATTCAAATCGCCTTGAGCAAACCTTTAACGTGTTTACCTTGGGCTGAGCGCGACGGAACAGGAACAGCACGAGAGGTGAGCGGGAAAGTAAAGGGGGGCATTTCTTTGGCAAATGTCTACAAAGACTGTCGTCTTTTGACGACATTTGCAACGAAAAGAGCAGATACGGGGCGAATTTTTTACACAAACGGTTCTAAAATATCACGCTGTGTTAGGAGTTCAGTAACAAAGGGGAATGGCGGAAGGCGGTCAGGCAACCTCAGGTTGCCTCGGTTTCCACAGCAGAATTTTACGCTGTTGCTGTGGCTGCAGAAAGAGTAATGAAGGAAAACACTGAAAACAGCATTATCTACACCGACTCTGTCAGCGCTATCACACCACTGCACTACAAAAATGCAGCCTAGCGCATAATAGAAGACATGACACGGAATGAAGTAACAGCTCAAACTCAAGGACGCATAATTAAATTCTGTTGGGTTTTTAGCCATGTAGGAACCAATGTAAATGAGAGGGCCGATTCATGTGCCGCTCAGGCCAGTAGCGGAACAATAAAGCGAGTACACATTCCCAACAGTGATTGTATGAGATTTAAACGGAGTAAATTGATAGCCAAAAGGCAGTCCTCATGAAATAATAAAACTAACAAACCACATGGTTATACCCTCTGTAGCAGAATGGCAATCAAGCAGACACAAAAAGTTTCTCACAGAAGTTATTTTACGTCGACTTCGCACAGGACAGCACATCTGACACAACTTTCTCCTTATGAGACAGGATAAACCATAATCTAAAGAACGTGACCAAGAGCTAACAATAAACCGCATATTACTCTCTTGTGCGAAATTTGAGACCCTGAGAAAAAACGTGTAAGGTAGTTCCGAAATGAAACAGATTACATTTAATCCAAGTTTACTCGTAGGAGACGATGCCCCTGTGGAAACTTCTTCAGTGTTTAGTTTTCTAAAACAAGCAATGCTCTTAAATAAGATTTAAATGTCATAAAAACAACGAGTAGACACCCACAAAAGTAAACACACAACCTTCTGCTTGGCGCATGATAGCTCAAGTGTTGCTTATACGCCATAAAACCCAACACAACACACCCTCACCGGAAATCCTTCACCCGAAAAGGCTACAAGTAGTGACATGAACATGTCACTACTTGTACTTTTTTTTCTGGCAAAACGACTAAGGCACAAAATCATTTGGTATCTTGACGTGTCATCAGACAGTAAAATTGCGTGTGCGTCTTGTAAAGACTACCAAAAGGAAACTTCTTCAGGGGGAGGACACTGAGTAAAAAATGGGTGACTACTATAGATAAGAAAAAAATTTGTCACATATTTCAAAATACGTGGTCATCATCTACGAATAGCCGAGGGATGACCGGGTCCTGGATCTTGTTAGTGTAAGTAATGATAGGCAGAATTCAGACAGTGCTCATCGCGCCCATGTCCAACGCGTGAATGAACCAAGATCAGAACCGAAACCCGGTCTTCATTAAAAACCGGGACAAAGAGTAGGCAGAGAGGAAGAATGCCTAGAAGGTCAATTTTTTGACATGCGAATTTCGGACTTGTTGAGCAACTAAAGGTGTTGTGTCCCAGAATTAGGTCCGCAATAATAATTCAATTCAGTGTCACCTATTGAATTGGGGTTCCGTTTTGAGTAACAAAAAGGAACCCCAATGTTCCTTTTTGAAAAAAAAGATGATTGTTTTACGCTGTTACACGTAAGAGCAATCTTTATGCATGTCGAACTGACATGTCTGCCAGGCAGCAAAACAAGCCGACCGCTACGTAAAAAGAGCACTAGTGACAGATGACCGGCTCGGCAAATTCGCAACACGTGGTGCTGCTGTTTGCGACAGCGCCGGTAGTGTGAGCACTGGGCACATTCCTTATTAACAGCGGGGGACCGGTAGCTGAGTAATTAAGGTGGGCGTAATGAAGGGACATTTTTCGTTCAGTTTTTCGAATAAGCTGTGCGATTCATCTCTAGAGCGCACGTTGGCCCGGTGTTTGTTTCGCGATTGCTTTCGACGCAGATATTTTCTTTTTCCTGTTGCATACATCCCCATGAAATAATTTTGGAGTTGCCTACGAATTTGTATGGAGGTCGCACGATAGTCAGCACAAACTCGTGAGAACCTCCGTAGAGGTTGTATAGAACTTCAATGGATAATTCCCTTAAACATTCAGGTAAACCTCACTCGAGGTACCTATAAATATTCTATAAAATTTCTACAGCGAC
The DNA here is from genome assembly GCA_013339765.2 of Haemaphysalis longicornis. Lineage (NCBI taxonomy): Eukaryota > Metazoa > Arthropoda > Arachnida > Ixodida > Ixodidae > Haemaphysalis > Haemaphysalis longicornis. Next base: position 137,032,010 of record CM023452.1, read on the forward strand.
GCCTCTAAAAGTTAGTGGACTTGAAATTGTCAGAGCATGCATGGGTCCGCAGAATATTGGTTGGAACCCCGCACAGGGCACCTTCAGTAATCTTGGTGATGGTATTGGCGACACCGCGGACCCCGAGCCCCCATACTCACGCTGCAACCGACCGTGGTGATGATGATGATGATAGTTGGGTTTTATTGGCGCAAGGCCGACTATGGGCAAAGAGCGCCAAGAAGAAGTTACTGAATTATGATGAAACCGTACATACTAAAACATGTGACTAAAAGTAAAGGTGATGCAAAACAAAGACAATGGAGATGGCTTGTGTATACGCCTCGAGCTTCGCGATCGCTGCGCCGCCTGCCGCCGCTTCTCCGCGGCGCTGACGGGATTTGCGCTGCGTGACTGATAGGGCCGCGTGCAGTGTTAGGTTCTGTTTCGCTTCTTTTCGCCTTTCCGCGCCCTGAAAAAAACTTGTTATGGTGACGTCTATAGGCAAAGAGTACGTTTAGGTCAATTAAAAAGTAGCTGTGTCTTTGTAGAGTATGCGATCCCTGCAAGAGCTACCCCGGGACGCGGTGGACGCGGTGCTGCGCGCTTCGTCGGCGCTCTTCGGGCGTCGGCGACGGTAGCAACATATCACCCCTGTCACCTCCAAAACATCAGGCACAAATGAATTCTACTGTCACCTCTGTTTAGACCTGATACTGGCACAGTGAAAGGTTGGCTTCATTTTGCAGCGTGGACAACGAATGCGGCTTCGTTTCGAATATATACGTCGCAGAAAAATATGTTTCGGGGATGTGATTACCCAATCCCGGACAATAACTTATGCCTTTTATAAGCATATAAACCATGCGAAAATGTTAAGTATATTCCAAGCCTGTGCGTCGTTAAATATGTGCCCACACACCCTAGGAAGTTAATGAAACCACGGAAAAATAAATGCTGTGCAAGTGCGGAATTAAGAAACATAATTCTCTAACGGAAAAAAAAAACAGTGCCGCTTCTGACATGCTAAAGACGTTCGTCGAAACTTAAGCCAGGTAGGTTCACTAGACCAACTATACGCGAAATGCACTGCTATTTCACGAGACATCTTGTGGGGGGGGGAGGAGGGGGACGCTGTGTACAATGCGGAGCGGAATCAAGCATGAACGTTTTAGTAATCACACACACACCCAAATCTCGCGTTCACTTTCCTTTTGTTTTTCTACTTCAACGAACAGCTGATCATACGGCGGCCGCATTTTTGGAAGTACCAGGGTAGGCTGTTCAACAAGCGATGAAAGGTGTCGTTGGAAGAGTGGTATGTGATAAGGCCCTCTGATTTCAGTTTTCTGCTTTATTTCTGGCCTATGTGTGCATATGACGATATTTCGAAGAAGCATTTAGTCGCGGACGCGATTATATTCTAAGCCCGTCTCCGCGCTGCTCGCAGAGGGCAGAGTGAATGTTTGCGGGCGCTCACTCCACGACAAGACGACTCTTTGGCGTGTGCTGATCCCCGAGTATAATTATGCATTGTCCATCGTACTTTTGTTGAATATTCCCGAAATTAACACAGACTGGCTTGTAAATGGTGGTGATCAATATCTGAGGTATAAGGTGATATTGGCAAACGTAACGGCGTGCTGTCAGGTATGAGTGCCCTCCGCTGATTATGCAAGCGCACAAAACATTTAAATCGTAGTGTATAGCCGTAGCATGAACATCTGAGGAACCGGTGGTTACGGAGACACTGCTAGTAAATTCAGGTCAGTGTAAACAATCGGCTCCATCATACGCCGGTTCCGCGACGCTGGCCTGTGACACACACCTGGCGCTTATACAGACCGAATGTACCACACTAAGATCGCGTCAGAAACATTTACACTCTCGTAAACACACCTCATTTGCGAACAGAGTGACTGCTCCACACAACAAACATGAATTTCAAACGCCCACAAACGGTAAATCTCAGTCGTGAACGTGCCGCAAAAGCAGCGGCGCCCTGGGGAGCGGGACCCGAATCCCGTTCCTGCTTTCGAAACGGGCCGCTAGGGGATTTCAGTGGCGCCCTACAGGCCGCGCTCGGGCGTATAGGGCCAGGGTGATTACACATGATATGACAAGAGCTGCAGAAAGTTTACCTCAGCTAAAAACTTAAAAACACGTTGACTAGAAAACATTGGTTCGTCGGCTAAAAAGTATGATGGGTGCAAAGGAATGTTTGTCTGTATAATTCAGGGAAATGTTTGTGTCGTGTTGTGTCAAGTGCCTTGCATGTGATTAGTATGTGGACTACGGATAGGCCCTTTCCACACCTGCTACACGTGGGTCCCGAAGTTCCTGAGCAGGTGGGAGTGCGTACATGTGTGTGGCCATCCGCAGCCTAGCCAGGGCGACTTCAGTGTATCTGTTGTGTGAGTCAGTTATGTAGCGTCCCAGTTGTGGTTTTATTATGTGTAGTTTTGTTGTCTGTTTGTGACTCCAGTGTAATTGCCATGTGTTACGAAGCTGTCGTCTGATGTGTGTCTTTAGGTCGGTGTAAGGTACTGTTGTAACGTCAACTGTAGTCATGAGAGCAGCATCACCAGCCATTTGGTCGGCGGCCTCATTGCCAGGGATTCCACATGCCCTGACCCAGCATATAGTTATTTCAAGATTTGAGGCATATGCAGACATTAGTACCTTGAAAAGAGCATTTATGACATAGTTTTTAGATGACCTTCCTAATGACAGTGCCTGTACAACGCTTTGAGAGTCTGTGTACACAATGGACTTGGAAATTTTATGTTTGATGATGTGGTTTGAAACGAGTAAAATGCCATATGCTTCTGCCGTGTAAATACTGTTATGAAAATTCATTGTTTTGCTTACTCTAAAATTTGGTCCGTGCGCTGCACAAGATACCGTAGAACCAGTTTTCGACGCGTCGCTATAGAATTCTGCGCACCTGTACTTGTCCTGCAGGAACAGGAAGTGCTGCAGAATTGCATTCTTGGGTACCCTATTTTTTTCTACAAGAGTGAATGACAGGTCGCATGATACAGAACGAAGATGCCATGGTGCGATGAAATTATGAATGGGTGTCTTGTGCGTGTCTGAAAGAGGGACCGTGAGTGCAGAAGCCTCCTCCCTAACTCTGAGAGAGAAAGGTAAGGAAATAGATGGCCTGTTTAAAAAGAGTTGCAAGTTTGATGTATTGTTCATGATGGGATTAAAAGGATGGTTGGTAAGGGACACAATCTTAGATGCATACAGCAGGTCAACATACTCCCGCTGATGCCCTAGACACCACTTGTCGCACTCGACATAAAGGCTTTCGACAGGGCTAGTGCGGAAAGCGCCGCATGAGAGGCGAAGGCCAAGATGCAGCACTGGGTCGAGCATTCTCAGTGCGGTCTTTGTCGCCGACCCATACACGACACTGCCGTAGTCGAGCCGGGACCCCACCAACGCTGTGTACAGGCGCAGCAGGAGTTGTTTGTCGGCCCCATAAGATTGATGTGAGAGAACCTTAAGAATATTCATTGCCTTTAGGCATTTACATTTGAGCTGTTTGACATGAGGAATGAATGTAAGTTTTTCATCGAATAAAATGCCTAAAAACTTGTGCTCCTTGTTCACAGGAATTGGCACATTCGCAAGAGTGATGTCTGGGTCCGGGTGGACCCCACGCTTCCTGGAGAATACACACAAGAGCTCTTTTCCGGGATTAATTTTAAAACCATTCTTGTCTGCCCAGCCGGCAAGCTTCTTGACGCCGAGCTGGACTTGACGTTCGCAGATGGACATATTACATGATTTAAAAGATATCTGCACATCATCTACATACATGGAGTAAGAAATTGTAGGCGGCAGTGCCTTCCCAAGGGAGTTCATTTTTACTATGAAGAGAGTGCAGCTTAAACTCCGCCTTGCGGCACGCCATTTTCTTGCACGTGTACCTTTGACAGTGCAGAACCAACTCTGACGCGAAAGGTTCTCTCCGACAAATAGCTAGCAAGGGTGTTAAACATATTACCAGAAACACCGAATGACTTCAGGTCAGTAAGGATCCCATAACGCCAAGCGGTGTCATAGGCCTTTTCTAGGTCGAAAAACACAGTTACACAAACTGTTTATGCACGAAGGCATCCTTATTATACGACTCTAGTGCCTCAATATGTCCGCCAAGAAGGACCCCGCCCTGAAGCCTGCCTGGCAGCTCTCGAGAAGGCCGTTATACTCCAAAAAGTACACGAGCCTCCGGTTTATCATCTTCTCGAGAAGCTTGCACAGGCAGCTGGTCAGGGCAATGGGTCGATAGCTAGCGGGAGAAGAAGGGTCCTTCCCTTCTTTCAAGAATGCTACAACTATGGCATCCCTCCAAGACTTTGGAATGTGCCCCGAAAGCCATATCTTGTTGAAAAGGTGAAGAAGTGTTACAAGAGTGTCTGTGTGTAAGTTCTGTATCATTGTATATGTAATGTTGTCTGGCCTGGAGCTGAGGGTTTACACGTGCTCAGAGCAGCCCTCACTCATGTAGTGAAAACAGGGAGTTGTAAGATCTGTGATTGTTGTTGTCGTGTAGGAACTTCTTTTCACAAGAGGCTTTATACTTGGAAAGTGTTCGTGTAGTGTGCTGAACTGGACACGTGTTGAAGTGTTGTGCGAGTGTGTCAGCCTGGTCTTCCAGTGTGTCCCCTGTTGTACTGACCAGGGGCAGGCTGTGTGTCTGTTGTCCTTTAGTTTGCGTATACGTGTCCATACTTTTCGTGTGTCTGTGTATGAGTTTATGATGTTATGAATGAGCGCCAACTATCTCGTTTTTGCCTCACGGCGCACACGTTTTCCTAATGCCTTGGCCCGTTTGAACAAGAGGAGGTTTCCCGACGTGGGGTACCGACGAAGGATACCCCACGCCTTGTTCTGGGCCTCTCGCGCCCGCCTACAGTCCTCATTCCACCACGGCCTCCGCTGGTTGCGCGGGGCACCAGAGACGTGGGGAATGGACTTTTCGGCGGCGTCGAGGATGTGCGCCGTGAGGAGTTGGGTAGCTTCTTCGACGTGTAGGTGTCCTATGGATGTGTGGTGTAGTTTGGATGTCTCTGTAAATGTATTCCAGTTAGCTCGTGCTTCATTGAACCTATTATGGGAAGATGACTGCTTGGGCCTTTACCTATATATGTAAGTGAGGTGGGGAAGTGGTCACTGCCATATGGGTCAGTTCCCACACCCACTCGAGAAGAGGAAAGAGAACTGCGGAGCCAATCGCCAAGTCAAGACATGAGTATGTGTTGTGTCCTATGTTATGGTATGTAGGCTGTTTATTGTTGAAAAGGCATGCTCCTGAAGATGTAAGGAATTTCTCTATCAGGCGACCTCGGGCATCCGTGCGAGAAGAGCCCCAAAGAGAGTTGTGAGCATTAAGGTCGCCTGTCAGGATGTATGGTTCGGGCAGCTGGTCAACCAGCGCCTCGAAGTCAGAGCTTAAAAGTGAAACATCAGGAGGAATGTATATGGAGCATACCGTTATCAACCTATTAAATATTATTCGTTCGAATTGCTACAGCCTCCAGGATAGTGTTCAAGGTGACAGGGTGGCATGCTAAGGATTTGCGGGCGATTATGGCCACACCGCCAGAAGAGTGTGTGCAGCCAACCCTGTCCTTTCTGTATACCAGGTAACTATTCAAGAAATTTGTGTTCTTGGAATTCAGGTGTGTTTCCTGAACACACATTACACTTGGCTGATTAGCATGCAGAATCTCATAGACGTCGTCAAGATTATTTAGAAGGCCTCTGCAGTTCCATTGAACGATATTTTCTCTTCCCATTATTATGTATTAGAGCTACTGGAGTGTGACTATTTATGTAGGGTCTTTCGGGGCTTGGACTCTTGGACGGGGTTTCTTTACCTCCTCTGGAGGTTTAGATGGGGGGACCCGTTCCTTCCGCTGCGAAGCAGACAGGAAGGGTCCCACATCCAAGTCATCATCTGATTTGGAAGGGGTACCCGGCGTACCGGACCCCCCGGACCTGGCACCCTTTGCGGTGCCCTTCGTTTTGGCCGCGACCGCCGAGGGCGTCAGGAGCGCCCCGGGTGGCACAGGCGGTGCGGCGGAGGTGGGAACTGCTGCGGTTTCCTCCAGCTCCATCTCCTCCGGGCCCTCGCATGTGCTTCGGGCCGGTGGAGAGGAGGAAACAGAGGGTGCAGCAGCATCCCCAACGGACGTGGATGCCACCACAGCCGCTGCTGCTTAGCAGGCGGTGCGGTGGCGGGGTGGGGTGCCAAGGGCAACCCAGGGGGGGGGCGGGGGCGGGACCAAGTCCGACTCGCGGTACTGGGTCCCCGCCGAAACAAGACGCCGCTCCGCCCCCCGGCGAGCTGCGTCGGCGTACCTCCCCAGGGGGAAAGAGGCGAACCTCTTCCGCGCCTCTGGGAAGGTGATGTTCTCTGTTACCTTGACATTAATTATCTGTTTCTCCTGCTTAAACTTTTCACATTTTCGCGAGTACGCTGCATGGGGATCCCTGGCAGTTGGCACAGTTGAAGGTTTCGGATTCACAATTTTCTGAGGGATGGTCATGCTGACCGCACTTAGCGCAGGTAAGTCGGCCACGGCAAGAGTTTGTGCCATGCCCGAACCGTTGGCACTTGAAACAGCGCCGTGGGTTCGGGATGTACGGGCGGACATTGCAATGTATATACCCGGCATTTATAGATTCTGGAAGGATGGATCTATCGAAGGTCAGGATAATGTGTTTAGTGGCTATTTGTTTGTCATCGCGGCGTATGGATATGCGCTTTACAGCCGTGACGCCCTGATCCCTTAAGCCTTCCAAAAGGTCGGCATCGGTTTCAGAAATGAGATCTGCCTCAGAGATCACACCCTGAGAGCTGTTGAGGCTGCGGTGGGGTGTGACCTTGATCTCCAGATCTGCCATGCGGGTTTGTTTCAGGAGGATTGCGGACTGCTGCTGAGTTTTTACTTCAACTAGTACTTCGCCTGTTCGTAGTTTTTTTGCCTCGAAAGATTTGCCAATGATTCCTTCAAGGAACTTGGAGACAAGGAATACAGACTGGGAGGAGACGGGTTTCGATTTATCTACTGATTCAAGGACCAAAAACGGGGATAGTTGTCAGGTTTCGGAGTGTTGATGGTTGGTAGGGATGGAAAAGAAACTTCGGTGCGGCCCCTTTTCGGGGGCCGATCACGTTTGGGGGGGGGGTTTTGAATTATCCATATGGCATAGAAAAAAGCAGGGAGACGGGGGTACTTTCTCCTTTGACCTTACCCTGGTAGTCAAAGAGGTCCCGGAGCTCCCTGCCTGGTAGACAGACAGGGAGCCCATCGGCCGGAGCTTGACCAAGGCTCCGACGGCCACCGTTTACGGCTTCTACCCTTCACCTTTAAACACGTCGCCACGGTTGGACACGGCTTATGTTGGGAGCTCGGGGTCCGCGGTGTCGCTGCTCACCGTCACCATGAATACTCAAGGTGCCCCGTGCGGGGGGCACCGTAGAACACGTGGCCTACTAATTTCGCACGCTTTGGTGTGGAGGATTTTATTTTACACCTTTAATAAAATCCAGCAGTTCACCATTTGAGCTAACAGCAACTATGACCGAGTATTAATCTATTACTTAGTCTTCCGGATTGTGCAATTGCTTTACTTAAATATTTTTACGCTTCGTGTTAGTACTGGAGAGGGGTAATAGAGAAAGCTGAGATGATCACTTATACGGAATAATGGCTGTGTAATATCTTTAGTGCGGCAGACCAAAACACTTGTGTAAGTGCGTGGTGTTTGTGTGAATGCAACAAAATTAATTTTAGAGGGGCCATCACAAGTATCGCCAATTCGAAAGTCCAGCTCACTTGCAAAGAGGAATCAAGGGCAAAGACAATACTACGTAGAGCCTCGCGTCCATCTTCTGCGCTCTGTTGAAAACATGGGTCGATGCCTGCGCGAACAATTTCAAATCGAACAGCGCGTTCAGCAGGCTGTTTTTCCAGACAGACGCCTATTGCTGCAGTGTCAGGTAATCGGTACAATGTCAAGTAATCGGTTAACGCCCTCGGTACACTGGTGCTGGTCGAGCCATTATCGTGCGTGGTTCAAGGATGACACATGGTGCACCAATTTGTAAAGTCTCTTACGCACATTGCCTCAATTTGTGACGCACATTTCCGTCGCATTTTCCGTTATAATGGTAAAACATTTATTAGCCATTCTATTTTGTTAAAGGGAATAAACAGCTAGGGCGGAGTATGGGCTTTACGCACCCCCCCCCCTCGATTCCCATTACTACGAGAGATGAGAAGTGAAGTTCAAAATATACAATGGAAAGCTTTCTTGACGACGGGACCGCCACACCTAGGGGCCGAAGGAAACTAGACACGCAAGCGCTTGGAATATCGGCAAGGAGGGCGTGGTCATACAGTGGCAACCTTTATCATGTAGCCGAGATTGTGGTGATCTTCAAAACGCGTTAAATAATTACTTATATGCTAAAATGCGTATACAAGAGATGAGACGTACAACAACATTTTGCACAGAAACAAATATTTTGTCATGCGCTTCAGGTCCTGACTTTTCGCAGAAGGAGAAGAAAAATACACAGTAGCTTGGGCACAAATGGCTGTCTTGTAAGAAAAGGCGACTGCTAGATCACATGCATTTAATAGCGGCCTTCATAAGCACAAAGGAGCACTAAATGGAATTCACAATTAGAATGAGTCTTCGTTGGTGAGAAGAAAATATCCATTTTCGTGATTGCTTTGTGCTTCCTTGCTGTTTCGGCCCGCTCATGACAGGCCTTTCTTTTCTCCGTGTACGCATTTCTAGTCAAGGCAAATCGACCCAAAAACATATAGATATTTTTTAAAAGGACCCTGCAACACTTACCACCGACTACTCGGAATGTACTTTATGGTAAAGATTATTGTCCTGGCAATCTCCTCCCGCACGAATTATGAAAATCCGTTCACTATCACCGACACTACGCGCGAAGAGAAATCGCGCATAATTGTTCCCTCTCAACTCGACCGCGGTCAACTGGGACAACGCGACGAAAGCTGCGCGCTCTCTCCTGGAGAGTGGGGCGGCTCGCGGCGTCTTCTCCGGCGGCCTTCCATATATGACAGACCTGGGAGTTTTCCCCTTTTCTCCGAAATGTGGAGGGGTCTATTTCCGGTTTGGTGCCACAAAAAAGCAGGCACGGCTGCCAGCTTGCAAGCGTGCCCTCAGGCTGGTAGGGCGTTTTTGAAGCAATAAACGTCTGTTGTCATGTGATCTGGCGGAAAGGAGAGTATTACGTCCGTCACTCAAACTCCACGCGCACTCAAAGCACAAAAGAAACGTCAAAACTGTGCGTACAGGCTCAGGCATAGAAGAGGTTGGTACACAGCGCCGACAACGGCGTATCGTCACAGGAGGAGGAGGAGGAGGTAGCTTTTATTGTGGCAGGAAGACTCTACGTGAAGTGGGGGAAGGGGAAGTAGAAGGTGGGGGTTGCTAACTTGGGACATCTTAAATGCGTACAGTTCGACCCAAAACAGGTGGGCTCCTTAAAATGCTGAAGAGGCCGCGTGGGGTGAGGAGAGCAGGCTCACGACTCTAGACTGCTCGCGCTAGACCGCTTTTTAGGGAAAAGTGTGCAATTAAAGCCAGCATGGAGGGTTCCAGTGTACGAGGGTCGATGTAAAGAGAGGTTGTATTTGGAGGAGGCTTGAAGGTTCTGTAGCGCGCGAACTTCGGGCAGTGCCGAATTAGGTGCTGGAGGTGCTGGAGAGGTGCTGGAGTAAACCTGCGCGACGTTTAGATTACACTGCCAGGAATACCTGAGCCGAATATTACACGTGCACGTGAATCGGGGAGCGGGCAAATCGCTCTGAAAGACGCGAAAAAACGAACCGCGCGCCCTTCAATTTCCCTCATTATGCACCCCTGGCATGGCCTAAGCGACGTCATTGGGGCTATGGCTGCCTATTGGCTGTCGCTAGTGAGCTTCGCGGCTGATTTCTCGCATTTCCTGTGACGACATTGAAGGGTGCGCGGTTCGTTTTTCTGCGTCTTTCAGAGCGATTTGCGCGCTCCCCGATTCACGTGCACGTGTGATATTTGGCTCAGGTATTCCTGGCAGTGTAATCTAAACGTCGCGCAGGTTTACTTGCACTGCTCAAAGAGTGTGGCAGGGTCCCTTTAACGTGAGCAATATTTGGCGCTTTACCTCAAAAACTTGGTAACCCAAATGGCCAGACACATCGTTGAAATGACTTCAATCATATGCGGTAGGCAAGTCTATATGTTAAGCGCCAAACGCACTGTCTTCAAACACAATTGCATACTTAGAATCTCCCGGTCATAGAAGGTGACGAAGGCGCTTTTGTATACTGATTTTCTTACTCACTGAGCGAACAAATATGTGTTCTTTCGTATAGGGAGTGGTGTAAATTAGCGGTCTGCCCGTCTGTGTTCTTGTGGCTCTTTGTCTTCTGTTGTCCTGTTTTTTTCCGACATCTGCGCATTGATTACTAACTACTTCATTCACTGCTATTAAAATTCACAGAACGTTTGTAGATAGCAAGATACATGTCGTTGTATTTTCCGCCACAAGAGCAGGTTGTTTCTTCCTACTGGGAACATTGCAATAAATAAAATACTACAAAACGTTCTTCCCTCGGTCGTACGGTATTGGTTGCCGGAGAACTTGTAAAAATTTACACCTTTTATGTGCTTGTGATGTGCTATAGGCGGTGGCAGATAAGTAAAAGAAATAATGCCAATAATTCTGTTTAAAAGTTTATGTAATCTTATTACTTTTGTGGTAAAAATTTTTAGTTGCAACCTTTCGGAGTTCTGGGGTTTCCCCACATGTAAAAATACCTTTTTGTGGCTCAAGATATTACATTTTAGTAATTAAGCAATATCTCGAAGTTTTGGCTTTTCTATGGCGAGAACGAAATCGTGGGGAAAGCAGTTAGCTTGGGCAGAACACGTCATGAGTATGAGGAACAACGGATGGACCACCCTTTTAGCGATGTGGCTTCCAATGCACCGTGAGCGAAACAAGGGCACCCGGAAAACTTGATGGAGGGGTTAATTACAAAAAGTTTGGGAAAAGCATAGACTCGGAGACCTCACGCTATGCGAGTCAGAAAATGTTAGGGGAGGCTTTCGGCCTGCAGTGAAGAACAAGGTGATGAATGTGATGATGATGATAATGTGATGATGATTATGAGGAGGAGGATTAGGAATATTGTTATGATGATGACGATGACGATGATGATGACGACGATGAGTATGATGCTGCTGATGATGATGAGGTGGAGGAGGATTATGATTATGATGATGATGGTGATGGTGGACATCGGAGATAGAGAAGACTACTGGAAAGGTACCGTGGAAAAAAATTCCACTAGCGTAGTAAGCAGTATGAACGGCGAGACCTGTCGAATGAAATTTACTCGCCCTTGCATACCAGGGTAGCGGAAGCATCAAAATATCTTTACTACGTAACGAAGAGCGCCTTTTGAATAATGCGCCTAACGTGCATGTGCCTGAACACTGCTGCTACGTTTGTACGCACAGAGCCCCCCCTGAATGGGATAGAAAGTATTTACATGGGAATTGTTGGCATCCCAATCTGTGAAAGAGATTAATTGAGAAGACCCACAGTTTTTCTAAGCGCAAAGAACCAAAAATGGAGAACCTGGGCGGCTGAAAACGGCTGTCGAGGTTCGATGGACGCAGGTGCGCCTAGTGGATCACTTTAGGTCAGTTGGCGCAGCTTTCTCTGCCGGGGAGTAAAAAGAGCAAAAAAACTTCTAGAAAGTGTCGATCAATACTTCTGCTATACAGTGTATTACAGGATTAGTGAGTTTAGGTTGCTTCAAAACTCATTCAGCCATCAGTTTACCGTCGTGGTGCTCACGCGGAGCAGAGCACCTTTTCATGGGGTGAGTTCTGCTTCAACACTTAGTTTTGGTGATTCTGCGTTAAAAACACGAAGGTAGGAGAGAGAAGATATCATACGATTAAGGACAAAGCGTTGAGGAAGCCTGATTCTCTTGGTTTCCTTGAGTCCGTGGTTGCTGCCGGTAATTCTTTGAATGAGCCTAATTGTTTGAATAACTTGCGAGCTTAACAGCGAGATATATTTAATGTTACTCCGATTAGCTGAATGGCGCCTTGAGGAAGAAAATGTTCATTTACGTACATTTTGATGTGAGGAGAATTTTGAGAGTCGATGTGTATGGTAAGACGAGCAGCTCCGATTTTGTGGGAGAGCACTCCTAGCCCACCAAATGTGCTTTTTTCGTTCATTACACATGCACCTTGCTGTAATGTGTCTTACATGAGCATGACAACCACCAGTGACTCACAGCGTAATAGCGTTGTGTATAGCGGAAGTGAAGGTGCGGAATGGCCTCAAGTTATTTTGGGATATTGAGGAGAGCCAAATTAAATAATAAAGGTGATAAAACAACCCCTTGTGGAGTCCCTATGGAAGCAAAACGTTCGTATGTCACATTGAACGTCTCCTATTCGCACGTAACCATGTCGAATGTTTTGGTAAGATATAACACCGGAATATCACAAGTGTTGAGTACGGATGGTAGGTGATTATCTCCCGTAAAAGGTGCAGAAGGATGCCGTGAGTAGTCAGTCAGGTAGAAAGCCAATCATCGAGCACGGAAGAACGTGGGTGGAATCAAGGTGGAGCGTGAGGCGGTCGAGAAGTCTGTACACCACGACCTCACCAGTGAGGTGGGAGAGATGGGTCGGATATGATCAATGATAAGGGGCTTTCCGGCTTTCGAGATGAGCGTGACCATAGCATGTTTTCACGCGGAAGGGAGGTGTAGCGCGTTTCAAAAAATAATAGAAGTATCCCGTGAGGGCCAAGGTTAAGGGATCATAGCATGTCGAATCATTTTGTTTTATCAGGAATACCTTCAAAGGTGCGCTACAAGTCCGCCTGAGTGCATTCACTGTCAGACTTGATCACCGCGGGTTTCTTATTACCGCCCACGAACTGGTCCAGGTGCTTCATATCAGTCAGCTCCGACGCCTCTCAACTGCACCCACTGGCCAATAAGTAATGATCCGGCTTTTTATCGGGGTCCCAGTATGTTCCGAATCGGCTATCCCCATCACCCAGCCTAATGGCGAGGAGGAGAAGTAGTTAGTCTTTAAATGAAGGGGGAAAGAAAAGGACTGTGACAGTTTGAATGCGTCTTGAACTTCACCAGCATACAACCCAGGCCGGAGGTGGTAATATAGGGGGAGAATAGAAAGAGAACAGAAAAAAAAAAGATTAGAAATGTGACAGAGAGTTCAATAGACTAGTTCCACTGTGGTCGATCCCATCGCAAAACCCACACCTGGAACACTGCTGGCTGGCGTCGTGCTGCGTCCGGGAAAAAAGGGCACTACCGCCTTCTTCGCCGCCGATACCCACCCCTGCACCAACACTTATTTCCGGAGGCAGGCCACATGCTGCTCATCCTACGAACACACACGATACCACACAGAACACAATTGATACAGAGTCATCAACACCTCTTTACTGACCCTACCTGTCCCGCCTGTGGGGCACTCGATACTCACTACCATTCCCTCTGCGAATGCCCCGCAGATCGGTATCCCCACCCCCTGTTCCCTCCCGTCCCCTTTGGGAGCAGATTTTGCGCGACCTGGGGGAGTCAGGCCAAGTCCTGACCACCTCCCGGGCCCTGGCGGTCGCGGCGGCCCTGTGGGCCTTCTCCACCCCCAATACATGATCCCGACGGACGATAAAATGTATTCCATCTTCCCTCAACAGGAATGCTTGAGTGTAGAAGCGAGCTTGCTGTGACAAGGAGCGAATTCTGCGGAGGTTCCGGTCACTTCAAAGTTCTCTGGCCTAAAATGTGGCTGGCATACGGGCAGTGGGGAGCAGCAACTTGCACTCGGTGCCCACAGCAGTAGAGAGAAAGCCGGGACATATCCAGATTTAGGGCGACGGCCAACGTGCACAACTGGCCACCGATACGAAGCCCACCCCCCTCCCCCGTAAACGGTGGAGCGCAAAAAAAAATTACACTATCTCCCCGAAGGGAACTATGTGGTGATGCAAAGCAGAATAGTTGGCGTCCATTCAGTTCATCGGACGGTGCAGCGTGTCTCGACCGAATCAGCAACTGAGGAAGCGGCGCGCGGACCAGGGTTATTATATAGAGCAGATGGAGTGGAGAGGAGGAGATGAGAGAGGAGACGCGCATGCGCGCTTATCGCGCAGCTGGCGTGTTGCCGTTATGTTCAGTGATCTGGTGTTTAGTAGCGCCAGAGGGAATTCCACGTCCGGGTGCACACCGGTGGCAAAGGCATGCAAGTACTGTTGTGTTACGGTGAGTAGGCGGTGGTGCTCCAGGCGCTGAAACTCGTCCATCATGTTCTTGTCGATGCTGTCGTCTGTGTCGTTGAATCGGTAGTCTCCGTCAGCGTTGGTGAGGTAAAGGTTCTTGACGTTGGTGCACCGCCTGAGAGCAACGTACACGCCTTCGTCGTCGCAGCTTTGTCTCCTCCCCGTCTTCAGCGGTTCCCCTACGGGAAGATGACGACGGTGATTGAACGCGAAGCTATCTCGTGATGGATTCTTTGGTTGGCCAGACCCTAGGAGCATCCTGCCACAATCATCATCAGAGACGCTGCGGACGGGGCAAGGAGGCGGGACATCCCCCCGAGCAAGAGACGCTAACCTCCTCCTCTAAAGTTTTCAGTTCGTCGTTTCTATTGACGTTCAGCTTCGCGTGCCTTCGTTGTATCAGTAGACTCTTGACGGACTTTAAATGAGTCAAGGTGATAAGGCGCGTTCGCAGCACTTGCTCCCGTCTCGGTTTTGTAGCGCAGTAGTAAGAGCGCCGCCTACCTCCCATTGCGGCCAGAGAGTCGTGGGATCGAAACCGGGCGTCGCTAACTATTTCTTTTTTTATAGTGTAGGGGGAGAGGTGCGGACAACGGACAGACGCCGGACATAGCGCCGAGCAAGAGATGCTTTGCATCTAAAAGACGTCCTCTAAGCTCCTAAGCGACCACTGAACATTCTATCCAAGACTGCCGCCGCATCAACCCTCTACCGAGGAACATGCACCCCAGATACCACAAGGTTGAAGGGAGCAACGGGCCCTGAAGCCCAACAAGGAATTCCCCATCAAACCGTACACACCACATAACGTACGTAGATGGATCAGAGTACGGCCACTTTGACGCCTTTGCTCTCGGAGTCGTTATTACCCAAAAAATTACACGATCTTCCCGCGAGGGGAACCATGGGGTAGATGCGACGCATCGGGGGTTGCCGTTGCGTTTTAACCGAGCGCAAGCTGCGCGCTAACGCACAGCTGGCACGGCGACGGGAGCGAGCGCAGCCGAGCGCAAGCTGCGCGCTGACCGCGCTGACGCACGGATGGCGCTGCGGTGAGAGCGGCGGAGCGCGCAGTTGCCGCGGCGAGGAGAATGGGGGAGGGATGCGGACTACGCCGCGACAACGCGCGACAAGGTGAGTTAAAGACATGCGTTGCATCTAAAAACACCCCTGTAAGCCCCCTAACTGTCGGCACCACCATTCCGGAAGCGACAGAGAAGGCCGAACCAGCACTGTAACTAGCGAGTCGCCTGTCAACCCCAATTACAATAACGTTTTCGAAAACAGCTATACAAAACTTCACCCGGGTACATATCGCCCGTGGTGTCGTCCACAATTGTCGTTTGAAATCTCCCGAGATCCCCGGGAATCATCGCCGGGACCCCGGATCACACTGGTTTGGGGGAATTGAGGCAGTACACTACTCAGCACGATTACTTATTCTCCGTGCCTGTGCCAAGCCTTGTCCCCTACCACGTCGCTAGGTTAGCCAGAGATTTCTTAATCATGCATGATGTAACTACGCGTTACTGGACTTAATTTAAACGCCGACGATACAGCAAAATGTAGTGTGGATTACTACAATTAGGGCTTCTACTTTTATTATCTAACGCTTCTTATTATTCGAAGGTACGCACACGCCACCAGGCATGTCCCTCGAGGTAAATGCCGGAATTTATAGATGTGGGTTATTTTGATAACGCATTAAATTTCTGTCCCAATCTCGAGTGTGTCACAAGGTTTGTCCTTCATTGTTTAGGTTTTAACATAGCCCGGTTGCATTATTCAGCAACCCTAGTTTCTGGTTAATGTTTTATTGGTTTCCCTTTCCCGTTCAATCAAGGGTGGTAGCTTAGCTTGAAACAACGCCAGTTGCGCATCAAACAGCAATGATTTTTACAATGGAAGAAGAATGTACCAACTGTTTACGAATGTATTTTCGTGCTGATTTTGAGAACACTCTCTTTGTTTCTATTCTTGATATCTTCTCGCATGCTCGGGTACTGGAAAAACAGACTCAGCTTGTCGGCTATTTTAACATTTTTATAGAATTTGTTTAACAGTTTGTCAATAAGAATAAATAATTTCTAACAATTGTTTGTCAATAAACAATAAAACAAATAAATGCTTCCAAACACCTTTTCTGTGGTTCCTGTATATGTTCCACTACACACGGCCCTTTTTTCCGCCATAACGTCATACCGTATCTTCCCCAGTATTAGCAACATCCCGTTCTGGAACAAGTTCGCTACGTCGCCTTTGGAACTTCTCAGGGAATGACTTGCACAATTTTATCCCTCTTTTTAGAGATACTTTGAACGTAGGTTGTTTAAACTGTAGATTTAACCTGGAATCATCCTGCTCAAACAAAAGCTCCCCTTTGTGCCTCCCTACCTCTATCGCTCTATTTGCTTTTTCTATGGTAGTTCGTATTCTTTATTGAAGCTTCTGGTTGCGTGCAACGCACAACCTGTCCACCTAAGAAGTAAACCAAATAGACAAATTAAATAAATTATGTCGATGTGTCAGGCCCTGAAAAATTAACGCTGTAAGGAAAAACTGATGCTCCAAATAAAAACGTAGCAATATAATACAAACAAATCAGGATGAATAGGATTACTCAGCAAGCCTTTCGTCGGTGATGAAGCAACCTGTAATGACGACAACAAGAGTGCACATTTCTAAAATCAAATTCCAGTTACCGCACCGAATGGAACCTTTTCCTTGTGGTGACAATAAACTTGCCTTTGTTTTCGTATTCCGCTAGAAAATGCTCCCCTTCCTGGCACTTTTCCTTGCTTATAATAAAACTGAATATTTTGTAGTGGAGGCTGCCCTTAGAAGCTCAATATTAGAAACTGTTGTAATTTCGCTCCAGGCGTAAAGTCGTATTTATTTATGCATACTTCCTTTATTATTCGTGGCTGCTCGAACGCCTTTGTTCGCCCCGCCGGATTCCGGTCTTTTTCCGCAGCATGACATAAAACAACATGTCTCAAAAAAAGTTAAAAAAACTCCTGAGGGTAGTCAGATATGCTCGGGGCACGAAGTTCATCTGATTAAAACTTGATTTTTCTGCCTCTGGAGTATCATACGCATCGCAAAACATAAGAATCAGTCTCGTAAGTTTGGGTCAAACCTCCATTGCCTGTTTATTATGTATAACGGTCTCCTTTATGGTACCATTTCTTATTTACAGCTTGCCTAAGTCATTTCCTGCCGTATATCTTTTACTCTTTTCTTCCTGAATCCAAAAACTGTTCAGAAATGAGTACACTTTTGCTTCTAGCTTGAGTTAGCGCAGTTCGCGAGGAGGTGGCTCTGTTTAATTCAGAGGTGAATGTCTGGGACACAGTGTCGACGTTACCAACATTGGAATTGTCATTGCTCGACAGGTAATTTTGGCTTGTTCGCTTCTGTGCTAATGAGTTTGCAGCCTAGATCTCCACAGAAAAAACAAATTCTGCAGAAATTCGGGGAATTATCTACTAATGCGTAGCATTCTTATGCTGCTTGTTTTGAGTATAAGTTTTTTCCAGAAAAGTTTGTGGTTTCTCTAAATCCTGGCCGACCAATTATCTCTATTTTACGCTATTATAACTAGAATTGAGACTTTCGCGAAATCAGCACTATTGCGGAAATGTAGTGCGTTACAGTGTTCACCATTTTCCGTATTTTTTGATATTTTTCTTATTTTTAGTGTTTCATGATTTCTTTCTACCAATTATCCTATTTGCACTAATGTAACGATTATAGGTGGTACTTCCGCAAAATTTGAATTATTGTGGAAATGCAGGTCGTTATACGATGCAGGTAGTTCTGCGGTACATCAAGTTTCTCTCACCTGCTTTCATGCAAAAGCTTTATTGATTTTCCTTTTTACCTCTCTGCTGCATCCCGTTTTGTTCATGCTGGCTCCATGAGGCCAACGTAATGCTTATTTGTAGCTTGTCAGTACTGCCTTTCTGATGGTCTTCGGACTGGCACACACCCATTCAAGAGAATTGAGCCATGACGGTTACAGCCGTCATCAGCTGTTCACGGTGGAATTAAACATTTGTAGATTGTTGCCATGTCTCCACAGTAGTTCGCAATTGCCGCATACCCACTCAGGACGATCGACCAGTAAGGCTCACAGCTGCCGTAAGGAGCTAGTGAAGATCGTTTCCCCGAAGTCCGGTGTCGATCAGGAACCCAATCGCCCGGGCTCCGGTTGATTTGGCAGGAGGCTGGCTGGGCGATGGTGTTGAAGTTCTTGGAGGTGGCGGTCGAATTGACGAACTCGAGGCGTTGAAGTTGATTTAGTGAAACGGAAGTTTATGTACAGCTATTTACAGTACGAAAACTGGGTACATGAATAATAAAAGAAAAACTGCAAACTTCAGCTAGACGCTAGCTCCGAGTGCGCACAAATCACTCGAGCTCCTCAACTTCGTCTAACTCTTCCTATTCTCGGAGCGTACACAAACCGCTCGAGAAACGACGGCCGAGACTCTGTCTCGCCGCAAGATCCGTCTAGTTGCCCGGTGCGGCGCTGCACCCTAAACCTCCGACGCGATCTTAACCTCGACTAGGGGGCTCCTAAATCCCAACCTAGCGTTAACGGTCGAGACTCCTTGTCTCGCCGGGAACTGCCAGCTCAGCGCTCAGACGAGAACCCTCTCCAACGGCCAAGTTCGGCCTTTTAAAACCTCGAGATCACCCTCTCTCGGGAACGCCCCTGTAGCGTTCGTACACGCGTATGGGAGTGCCCGAATTCACGTAGACAGCTGTCACTCAGCACGTCACGGAATATTCAATGAGGCGCCGCTATCTCAGGTCAACGGCACGCTCGTAGACGAGCAAGTTCGGGTGACCCCGCGGGGGGGGGGGGGGGGGGGGGAGCGGGAAAGACGGCGACCGTGCGTCATGCTGACCAGGGCGCGACAATAGAGACACGCCGGTAATCCCAGCGGGTCCGGCAGGCGTTCCTGGAATCCGGCGCCGCAGTCTGCCTTCTCAATGGGGGATTACCCTTTAGGAATGCGGAGGGCCAGACAATCCGTCTCCCGCGCACGCCGCGACGAATTAGCGGTGGTTGCAGCGCAGTGTCGGCAGTGCTACGTCGCCAGACAGAGCGGCGCGTTCTCACGCGCAGCCCGGGCACCTGGCCGCTAATCTCATAAGTGGACCTTACAACTCCCCCCTTTAAGAGGGTTACTGGACCTCTTGGTTCAGTCAATCCGAAAAGAATTTAAAAGGGCCACTCGTTTCATCTCTCCTTCCGCAATAACAGCGGCATAAACAAACAAAAAAAAACACGTGGAAGGAGCTGGGTATAACCACAAATGAGCCCCCTGCTATTTCTGCAGTTCAGCTGATCCGAACTCTCTCTCACCTAATCTACAAACACAACCTATTCACTAGCCGTTCAACAGGGACGGAATACTCTAGCAAACCGGAAACACACCAGAAAATTGCTAAAAACAATAAGTGCGGGTAAAAGAAATTGGGTCGTGTCCCCGGAGCGCGTAAACGCCACGAACTAAGGTCCCTGAAAGAACTAAGGTAGCGCCAACTGCTCCCTCCTTCTCCGCTGCCCTCCTCTTTTTTCTCTCCCTCACCCGCGGCGCCGCCGTCCTTTAACTCCCGCGGGAGACGTTGAATTCACAACTCGAACGTCTAGGGCAGGGCTTGTGCATCGGCAGCTTCGGGTACGTCACGCGTCACGTGTGCAGCAGTGCTTTTTTTTCCTGTTTTTGTCGGACTAGGCGGCTCTGTGCAAACCGCAGCGAAAAACCCCTGTTCCGTGGAAAAATTGCACAGGATCGGTGCGTCATCCCGCGTCTGACATGCTGTGGAATTTATCGCATTGCCTTTTTGCCAGTTATGGTCTATAGTAAAGGTCTCTGCGATCAGATGTGAAGGAACCACATCTAGATAAGATGAGGGGATCGAGCTTGGTGTTCGGCAAGTTTTTACGCTCGACTGTCTCTATCTCTATCAACAATTGGCTCTCGTCGGTGAAGATTTTGGAGTATTGATTATTTATTTTGCCGAAGCTGAAAAACTCACCCAGCCGCAGCAGTGCGAAACAAACAAAAAAGGCTTCACTAGAAGTAAATAAAGTTAAGGAGATTAGCAAAATATCAAAAGTAAAGATGTCATTCGAAATTAATTTGTTCGTCATTGCTCTTGATGTATTTTCTATGGTTAGTAGTAATGTCAATCCTGCCGTAGACTACTTTATATTTGCGCTAGGCAGAAAAAGGCAATATTGCAAAACAGTGCTGCAAGTCTTGCGAAATGGGGTTCTATCTTCAGAATGCGATTGAACAGGTCTTGAAGCCTTCTGCTGATAGCTGCACTCATTGGCTATGTGCAGTAATTGATTGATTATGGGGTTTAACGCGCCGAAACTACACAGGTTATGAGGCGCGCGCCTGTAGTGGAGGGCTCCGGATTAATTTTGCCCAACTGGAGATCGTTATCGTGCACCGAAATCTCGAACACACTGGCGTTTTTACTTTTCGCCTCCATCAGAAAACCGGCCGCCGCGGCCGGGAATCTAACCCTAGTCCTTGGGTTCATATGTGCAGCAATCAATATAGCATGAAAACTACACATTTTCACCTCTCAATGCACCTCTGCATAAAAAAAAATCTCGGATGCTTCTTGAAGCTTAGCGCCTGCTACATTGCTCGCCGCTTTCAACTGGGGTATCCTCACATACTTCTGCTTGCACCAGTCTATGTTCTTATGGGGACTAAAAGCAGAAAGAATAGACAAGTCACACCTATGCTTTGCCGGATCACCAGTGTATGTTCTTATTGGGACTAAAAGCAGTAGGAATGGACAAGTCACACCTATGTTATGCCGGATGTGAAACTAGATAAATGGGAAGGATGGTATGTTGGAGAAATTTCTGACATTTGTGCCAGGCAAGTGCTGAATAGAATTGACGTCAACACCAATGCTGCCAACTGCTGTGTTTCGCAAACAAATAAAAAGACGGCATAATTGCAGCACAACTGACATTTATTTACATGACACACACTCTCCTGCATACATATTCTCAGGTGTATAAACATGCATCATTAAAGCAGTACATAATAGCACTATTTCTTGTCATGGAGTTTCCAAGTGTGCTGGATGTGCAGGATAAAGTTGTCTAAGCTCGATAAAACTATTCACACAATAAGGCCATTTAACAATAAACCAAATACATAAATCATTGCACTGGAACAATATTCTAAAACAAAGGAGAGCAATTGTGCAAGTGCAATAAACTGACAGGACAAAAAGGAAAAAAATAATGTGTCTACACTCGCACAAACAAATATACCTTGTCGGTTGTTGAACTGCACTATGGAAAAAATGATGCAGGTACATTTACTGGAAATACATGAACACCTGGGCATTAAAACTTACAAAAATCACAACTTTTTATGGAACTCAAGGAATATTGTGAAACCAAGGACAGCGATAGCACAAGTGCAGTAAACTGAGAAATGCAAAAAAAAAATTCTACATGTGTATACAAACAAAAGCTTCTTATTTGTGGCGACATTTGCGGTACGAGAGCACTTGGACATAAATCCCTTTCAAAATCTGATTTTTTTCGCCGTCCTATTGAATCCAACGATCTCGGCTCAAGCTACCTTTTCAGAATTTAGCAACGTCGTCTTCGCTTTGGCAGAGGCTTTAAGGATGAACAACCTTTTGTTGGAGAGCCCCTAACTTGCAGGCTAGAAGACTGTGGCACAGCCTTTGCCGTAACACTTAAACTGGACACAAGGAAACTATTTGCACTACGCAATGCTTCGACGTCATCACAGTAATGGAGAAGTGAGTGACATTTTCCCCACTGAGCAATAATTTCCTTACGCAGTGTCGAGACACCTCCATGCGTCACACTTGTTTGTGTAATTGCAGGCTCGGAAAGCACTTCTGCAAGGTGACATCATTGTTTCTGTGTTCAATACGTGGGTCCATATCTGAATGCTGCAATGTCACCTGTGGCCCCTCAAGGTACCCTTGCGGCAAGGAAAGAAAGGACCACCCTTCAATGTGGTCAAAAACAGCACAGAAGTGCTTGCACGGATATTTGCTCTTTGCAAAATCAAAGCAAGTGCACGATGGTGTGTTAAAATCAACTGTGTGCTTTTCCTCACTGTTCTTTTCAGAGCGAACAGCAAATGTACCTTTAACGCCGAGCTCCTCTATGTCGTCAAGGGTATATTCAACTGCATTCATATGCCGTCTCAACATGTGCTTGACAAAACTGTGGGGCCTGCCATGTAGATATGTAGGGAACATTTTCATTCCACTGTCTATACAGTGCCGACTGTTTCATTGTTACTTGATGATATCTTTTTTCATTCTGAGGTAGATAGCTAAACACAAGAACACTTATCAGAGAAGCCAGTGATCGTTTCCCACTTGCACTCTTAGTGTGTTGTGCTTTCAGCACTTTGTTTTGAGCCTCTATGCCATTGTTGGTGCTCAAAACTACATCAAAACCTAGACGGTAGTAGGCCACCCAGAGCTCTTTGACAGGCAGCCACACAGTTTCAAAATAGTTCTGAAGCTTCTCATTCTTCCAATGGACAGAACTGAGAAGATCCTCTTTAGCCTTTTCAAAGCTCTCCTCACTTTGAGAGTTGGCAATCTGCTTCATCAGATGCAGGACAACACTTGGATGTTCAACATTATTCTCTTTTCGACGAAGCCACCTATTCCAGGCTTGGAGTCTGTGAAAGTCACATAAAGATATGTGACTGCTGGGAAATGCCTCTCGAATTGCACTTATTTCAGCTTGACTGAAATCTACCATGAAGTACTGGGAGAAATGCCAGGACGACCATTCTTTAAAAATGTTCAGGGCCTCTGCAATACAATTTGCTGTTTCAAACTGTACAATAAACACTCCAACCGTCGTGTACCCCACTGGAGTTTTCACAACAAGCAGAAACAACGGTAGAGCATAGTCACTCGTTTTATGTGTCGCATCTAGACAGACAACGGAAGCACCATATTTGGCAAACATCTCTTTCATAAACCTTGTTTGAAAACAAAAAAGAAGTGTCTGTTCACACTCACCGGCCACCATCTCCTCTACATTGTCATTGACGACACTAGCTTCTGCACAGCCTCCTGCTGCATATGGCCGATAAAACACCTGTGTTTCTGGTTGCTCTGTCCTAAGCCGCTCGATTAGAACAGCTGTATTCTCTTGGTCAATTGTGCTAAACCGGTCTTTCTTAAGTGCAGCCTGCACATGATTGTTGATGTCTGCATGGGTTGGGAAGTATGCCCTGCTGCTACAATTTGGCTTTTCTTTTTCTGCAAAAAGCACGTCATGGACATAGTAACGAAGACATTTATCTATGTCTGACACAGATGTGATGCCCTCTCTCACAAGGTCGTGGATGCGCAGGACAACATCTTTGTCAACAGTTTGACTAAATGCCTCAATTTCGCCAAATCCATGGTTCGTGTGAGCACAGAAGTCAGAAATCGCGACATATACCCTTTTCTCAGAAGCAATATCGCGCTCACACTGAAGAGCTTCACCCAGTTCCTTCGCTTTGCTGGCCTTGAAGTTGTTTTTCTTTATCCGACCGCAGGGCTGGGGCAGCTCAACCTACGAAAAAGTTTCTCAATTTCAAATACAGATCTTCCACATCTGGACATGAGAGAGATAACCGTGCCAGCTCATAGAAATGTGCATTTTCACTGTACAAAGACCGAACTATAATTGCCTACCTTGTGTTCTGGGTACAGTTCTATGTATTTCAAGTGCATTGTGGCTTTACAGCCTTTCTTTTTTGTGCCCTGTAGCTGCAGCCTCTTCTTTTTGATGCCTTGCCAGTCTGCAGCTGTTTCATCCTGTAAAAGGTAAACAAAATGAGTTTTGGTAGTGGAGGTCCAAAGGCTTATGCTTGAATTATATTTTTTAATCACCTATTTATGGTGAACACTAAAAACTGGGACAATAGAAGCCAAAGTGGAGCCCTAGTCCAGGGCGTCTTTTAGCCTGGCCTCTTCATTAGCATGCTTCCAGTTTTCACCTTCTACTTGACAGCCAGATATTCACGACTGGTTACATAGGCAATGAATGTCTGACAAAGCCAAGAAGAAATAACAGGAAACCTAAATATCAAATTTTGCAGTTTTTTTTTTGTATTTCAAGCTACGTACCTGGTGGTGAGCATCAGACTTCTTGTAATATTCGTCCCCAAAGATGCATTGCTTCGTTGCGTCTCCCGTCACCCGGAAGGGCACGAGGTCCAAATAAATTGGAACACCGCCGTTTGCGCTGTTGAACACAATGTTGCCTGCGAAGAAAAACACACATGAGCGCGCACTTCCTTTTGTTAAACACTACATCGTAAGCAGCACCCCGCACTCCACTGCTTCTAGTTATTAAACCACGTTATGAACGCCCGCTGCACGGTTTGTGTTATTCCGGTTTCACGCACGAGTCAACGGCGGTACTTTGACATCTAGCTTTACATCGATACTTGTTTTGTTCAGAGAAGAGTGTCGAATTCATTCTTTCCTGCTGCACGATGAAAACTCGCGCCATCCCCAAGCACAGCGAGCCGATCTGCGAACATTGAAACGGCCTCCAGACTGTAATACTTCTATTACTCGGGGATTTACAACCCCCCACCCTCAAAACGCTCCCAAAATCGAAATTCTGGATAAGCTTAATAACAACTGAAGTCTTTATAGACGATGACGACAGAAAGAAGAGACAATGAGGTCCTACATTTTACTCATTTATATCATAAGTGGGCTATAAGGACGAAAGAAAATTAAGTGAAATGAGATTAAATGACACCGTAGCAGCGATTGGCCCGAATTTCTATGAGGTTCGCGGTAGTCGGCGATTGAACGTGGCTCTGTGACAGCTGTGACAGCAGTATGTAACGCCGCCTTCACCGATGTTCGCTCACCTGGCTTTCTTCGAGATGAACGTACAGAAAATTTTACGTTGGCAGCAGCCAGGGATCTTTCCAGTTGTTTGACGTCATCTTCCGTCGTTAGGTACCCAGACCAAACACCGTCGTGAAGTTTCAATTCCTGCAGGTGCCTCCTAAGGATAGGCACCTGAACATCAGTGACGTCGCTCATTGCTTCGATAAGACTTCGCTCATTGCATCGAGTCAACGAATCGAGTGTTACAACGCACGTGAATCCACGGCCGGACTCTACAGTGAACGCGCTTTTCTCACGCGCCGTGCTCGCCGGCCGCACACGTGACGCGTGACGTAGACGAAGCTGCCGGTGCACAAGCCCCGCCCTAGACGTTCGAGTTGTGAATTCAACGTCTCCCGTCTGGGAACTTGCTCCGACCATGCGTGACGCCCGATCTTCAGCGAAAGGACGAAAATGTTCGACCTACAACAGCACCGCGGTTAAAAATACTGGGTGCAGGGCTAGATAATACTTAGAACAATTTATCAGCATTGCATGTTTATTTCCACTTGTACCAGCATTCGTCTTTCATTTGCTTAGAATGCTTCAAAAATCATGAAGTTTCGCCTGTGAGCGCCTCCGCTTCTTGAGTCAACAGTTTTCCGTTTTCAACTTGGTTGATCGCGTATTTTCGGCTTTTCGTTTCTTCTTGGAATGTCTGAAATCAGCAAAGTGAGAAGTAGTCACTTTCAAACTTCGTCATACAATACCCAATTTTGAACTTTTACCTCGTTGCTGCTTCGGAAGACTGGCCAGCGACACTTCCGCCATAGTCGCAACAAAGCATCGCTTGTAAGATGAGATTGCTGAGTTTTAGTTCGCATTTCACCTGAAATGATTATGGCCAAAATAACGTTTTCAAACCGAATTGATGGAATGAAAAGTGTCCTTAGCAATATTGCAATTTTCTAAACTTCTTTGTTATTGCAGATAAAGAAGTTTGTTGTGCGAAGACGTTTACGTGTTGAAAACAACGCGGCCAATTGTACCTTTACTTTGCCGTATCCATCTTTGAAGGCTTATCTTACGACTGCTTATCTTACACGACGGCAATCACTTCTGCGTTCTGGGGTACAACACTGGGTTACTAACAATGGAGCGAAACGCGCTTTATAACAAAAAAGAAACAAAATTTCACAAATTTTACAGATATGTTTCTAAGCAGCTCAATGGAACATTTTTGCAACCCGCCTTTTGAAACACGCCTGAGTCTTCTTGTAATGTGCAATGGCGAACCAATGAGCCGATAATAAGGTTTGTTAAAAGTGTGTGTGTGGCTGAGCCCATTCGGAAAAAAATCGAAAGAGGTTTATGCAGTCATGTTATCTTCGCCGAACGAAAGTTTACAAAGTACATACAGGAATTCTAATCGAAATTTGCGTGGCAGATTTGGAACCTCATGGAACCATCCCGTCTCAGATAACCACGCAAAGGTAAAAGCTTATTAAAAATGGTAAAGGATGGGTTCGAACGTTATCTTCTGAACGAGGAAGCACGAAAAAGGAAAGGGACGTTATGTTTGAGGCCTTGTTCATTGATTTGAGATATTTTTTTTTCTTTTGAGGATTAGTGGGTAAGGAGAAGTGGGCGACAAAATTTTGACTTCGCCTTTGGCCAACGCATGCTTGGCCCCGGGAAAATTCCACGACGAGGGCAGGAAGTACATCTAAAATTTGCGATGCGGTTCACGCGAAAAGCAGTGAAGAGAGAATTAACAAAAAATACGCATGTAAAATACTAGAAGAGCTAGGATTCTCAAACGATAGCTATGGCCTCGCAATAGTCTGTGCTTTAATGGCCCAACTGCGTGTTCTACCAGACAGCGCAATAACCAAAATAATAGACGTTGGCTCGGCGGGTTCATGCTTTTATCGTAGCTTGTATATTCCTAGAGGGAATGCTCCTCTTCAAAGGCAATAGCTTAGAATTGACATTGTACTGATATTAAAACATTTTGACAATTTGCGGGACAGAATACAAGCAGAGTGACATTTCAGGAATATTTGAGTGGAAATGGTTACTCCCGCGAAATTAAGCAACACGTCTTCAGGATACGACATTGCACCTTCTTAGGCGTAACGTATTAAAAGAAAGGATTTCCCGAGGAATGAAAGCTCAAGCGTAATGGTTTTCCGAGTTCTACGTTGCAGTAAGCTAGTTCGTTTATAACTATATTTTAGCTAAAATAACCGTAATTTGTTACCAAGGTACAGTGGAAAAAAGTTACCTGTGACGGCGCTTAGAAGTATTCCTCCCAGAAGCGTTCCGACAATTGCAAAGAAGCTGCTCCAAAAAAATGACAGGCGAAAAAGAAAGAATTCTTCTTCGAGCCTAGAAAGAATATCAGAATAATTCAGACACTGTTAATCGATAAAAGGATAAACCCTGCATCTTGGCGAGAATGCTTCCTTGTAGACAATTTGACTACTAGTGGCAAAAACAACGCGCTAAGTATACAAGGAAGACAAAATAAATGATAGCAAGCGGCTCACGTGATCACCATGAAAAGAATTCGAAAAATACCAAGAAGCTCGCATTACCGTTACGTGAAGTTTGTGAACAAGCACAGGTTTCGGTTATTATTGTGTGGTCAAGTTTTATTTTAAACTTCCTTGGTTTAAATTCGTGTTCGGGTATTATTCCTAAAAAGATTCCTAAACCATTTTCAGCTCCTTGCAGTGGTACTCCAAGTGATGTACACGTTTCTATTGCAAACAATCTGTGCAGCGTCTCTAGCTAAACTAAATTGTCCCTTACTAGTAATTATTCATAAAATATTGTGAAGAGGCATTCTTCGAGGCAGCCGTACCGTGTTGTCACTTCAGGATGTTGAGAGCGGCTTTGGTTTGTTGATGAAAGGCCAACGGTGATGCTGGTGGGGCAATACTGCAGAGAAACGGGCATTCTTGGTGGCCGTCTTCCACTTGCGATTCTTTGAACCATGTGGAAAATTTGATATACAGCCATCAGCAGCGTCGCGATACCTGCGCCCTGCAAAATTTCAAGATAAGCTCGTGCAGGGATTTGAAACGATGCAACAAAAACAAACTTCAACCATTTTTTATCTGCTTAAAAAGTGTCCTCCATCTCTTCGTACCACTCACTATGTATTGGCCGTTTACATGGAGAATGAGCAAGAGTAGCATGCGGGAAATACAGCAGCTCTGATTTTCGCCTCGGAAACAACAGTCAAAGCGAGATTCTGTGTCTCGTAACATTAAGCGTCCACTTGGGTGTAATGGGAGATTAAGGTCTGAAGCGCTTTTAACTCTACTCCCTCTGTCCGTCGTCCTGTGTATACTTTGTGTTCGTCGTCTCGTGTCTTTTAAGTGCAGAGCACTTTATGGGTTCGCCTTGTCGTCGTAGCTCGCTATGTATACGGTCGATGCTACTGCTGTAATCAGGCTGGCCAGCGAGATAACAGGACCAAGTACAGCATGATGTATCCTCGTTAGAGGGTCACGCTGAAGACCACGCGGTTTAAGTAGTCATAACCGTCAAACCTCGCGAAGCGCTGGCGCTTGTCATACATCTTTTCCTTGTTTAGCACAAAGAAAACTGCAGGCACATTTCAGACAAAATCTGTGCTATATAACCGGCAGCCCCCGCGTTCATTTAGTTAGGAATGCTCGTTGGGTTGGTTTTTACGATAGCAAGCGAAAAAATCCGCCGCGCAAGAAGAAGAAAAAAAAAAGGAGCGTTTGAATTGCGGCAGAAAGGCTCCAGCCACGCAAGAAAAAAATGGCGTGTTCGAAATGACGCAGAAAGGCTCCAGCCGCGCAAGAAAAAAATAGCCGTTCAAAATGACGCAAAACAGATCCAGCATACGAAATAAAGCAAGCACAAAGAGAACAGAACTCCCGGTGGCGCAGTTTCAGGCAGGGGGCGCGCGAGCACTGCGAAGGCGGGAAATTTGAAATGCATTAGGTGGCAGCAGTGAGCGGATAACGGCGCTGCCGCCCATTATGGCGAATTACTCTTCTGCACTTCCGACAGCTTTCAATTGAGTAGAACGGCTTACATTTTTTTGTTGGGCTTAATTCCTATTATGCACAAGGCCTGCTCGTATCATAAGAACTGCCTCAACGCTCTCTCTATTACGTCGCTGTTCTCATACTAACTTACGAAATGAACGGCATAAAATCTCTTAGGCTTCCACCAGCATTAGGCCGCAAAAAGAGAAAAGCAACAGCCAAATGATCAGTCCCAAAAATTTCACGAAGTTTATTCGTGTAAGCCACAAGAAAGCAAAACACCTATTTTCATCTTATAAAAGAACACTACGTAAGACACAGTGATCAAAAGATGGATTTTATATTCAATATAAAGAAGATGTTTGCTGATTGCACCGTAGTCGCACCAGAGCATGCCATTGTACCGTACTAGAAGTCGAGAGCATTGGGGGTCGAGAGCATGCTATGTTATCTGACTAAATGACGTGTATGTAATTGCTTTATACTCAGGTTTCAAAATAAATCTAGGATACTAATCGCTTTTTTATTGAAGGAGCAATAAAGTAGCACGTTGACGTCTTACCATACGCTATATAATAGCAGTTAGCAGTTTATTTTTGTTTTTTTTTTTGCTGTAAAAAATTTACTTGGAATGATCAGTTGAATTAAAAAAAATCAAAAATAAAGATTTCAGCAGAGCATATACTTTTGAGTGGACGAACGGGAACAGCACAGCCAGAAGGCACAGGCCAACGTACGGCGCCGCAAGAGCTGAATTGGCCATCATAAAGACCTGCGAGGGGAAAACGTGACAATGAGTACAGGCTTCATTTTTCAGTTGTTTTATACAAGTAAGTAAGAAACAAAATGTTTATTTGGGAAAGAAAACCTTATGTATTGAACTTATGAAAACGTTAAGTGTTAACATAGCCACAAAAAATTTCCCACCTCTTTAACGAGAAAGTACAAAGAATAAATTAGACGTGGTGAACAGCCTCTTGTCCGTAGGTTTGAGTTATTTGTTGTTGATTGCCATAATGCTCTTGTAGGATATCTTGAGCGAATGGGCATGCTTGCGTATGCTTGTCATTCACACAATGCTTCCATTTAAATATCTGTGCGCTGTTTGTGACTACGAATCTCAACCGATTTCCCTAGCCTCGCATTCTCTCCTGTCTCGGTAAGCTGATTCTGTTTCACAGGAGCTCCTTAGCAGGTACTGAATGAGCGATAAGGGTTGGGTATTGTGCGAAACACTGAAATGAGGGCGTAAGCTGGATGCGCTGCTAAAAAAATTGGCTCCATTCCACGCTGTGAAGGTGGTTGGAAAGCAAAGCTGTGAACGATCCCCACAACTATTCCACATGCGAGGTCGCGTGAATTCACACACGTGGCTCTAGAAAGAGTGAAACCAGAGATTCTGCCAGCCGTTACTTGGAATTCGCGAGGGCACCGTCGCGAACGCAGCAGCGTCGGCCACGGCCGGGCTCGAGCGGCGGACGCCGCCGCTGTAGCCCGGACGTAGCGTCGGCAGAAAGAAAACGGAGAGGAACGTCTTTCGAACGGCGGAAGCGGAACCTGATGTGCTAGCTCGGAGGCTACAGCACCGCGCGACACAAGCGCAGACACCGAAACAATCCGGCATGTGAGCTTAGTAATTCTAATTTATACAGATTTGAACTAAATAGCTTCGTAAGTTTGAGAATTGCGAGAAAACAGACGGAACTTTATTAATCGCTATTTACCAGAACCAGTTCTCCATTCGTCTTTTGCAACACCTGTTAAAACACAACCGCATTAGTATTCAGCAATTTGGAAAACGCAGTCCCATTCGTGACAAGCAGTGCGCAAAAGGCGGCGTTTCTCTAGCGGCCAGATGTCTGTAAGTGGTCTCTACATTTTGTTTCCCGCCCTGCAAACTAATCCTTAACGTATCTTTGCCGTACGACCACTTACTTCCGCCGGGTCCGGTTACCCAGAAGGTGCTGTCGAACAAGTTAATCAAGCCGTGCGAAGTAAGGCGCGCAATGGACGCGAAGCTGCGCCAAAACAGGCCCAACCCTGTCGCTAAAGCAGACAACAAAGCCGACGGAAGGGTTTGCTTACGTCCACGCCGGGGCGAGCACGGGGAACCCTGGGTAATAGGGCCCTATCGCCGCGCCATCTACAATGTGCTCCGTGAGTGAACAGCGCCCTCCACCTCCCAGCCGCGTTGGGAGTTTCTGGTCCCGCACGCCACGAAAGAACCGTTGGCTTGTAGAGGTAGAAAGCTGCTTTAAAAGCAGTAGTAGCTTAACAAGGACGCTAAGGTCCGAGTGCTCAGGTACAGCTAAAACAGGACTGGTGGAACTTTTCTGTTGTTTATTGAGAACCCTTGGGTGCACGTAGCAATCGTGGCTGGTAATTTGTCGGTTGGGAACGGTTGCAAACATTGCTGGGAGAAGTACAAACGTGTGTAAAAATACTAACGCTGTGGAGAACGCTCAGCATTACTGATGAGTGGGAATTCATTTGGGAAAATAACTGACTGGGCTTTGCACAAATCGCAGCGTGCAAACAAGTATCTTACTGGTGATTTTTGTTCTACTGCGTCCTTGTAAGGACAGTGCCATCTCAATGCAAGCTTGACTAATTAGGCACGGAGAACAATCAAATCTAGTTGCCATTATCAACCACGGCACGTGGACACAAACGGTGCTAATGACAATAACGTCCTCAGCGCAATTATTACTACTAACGAGTGTGCGTTCGGGTGTCGAAAATACGACTGGGATATACAAAAATCCAAGCGTGCAATGCAATCGTTTACAGTTGTTTTGTTTGTACTCCAGAGGGTCCTATAGCAAGGAAAGAGCAACATATGAACATAAACTTGCCTGAATAGGCTCTGAGAACAATCAAAAGGCTAATTACCGTTGTTAATGACCCCATGTGGATGCAAATGGTGCTGTAAATTGTCATGGTGATGCCTATAACAAAGGCTGCAGGAAAATGAAATACAGTAAAATGAAGACGCTGCTAATACAACGTAAAAGCACCATAACAAGATATTCTAAGACCAGTTTCTAATCCCACTAAAAATGGCCGAAGGTGGGATCAAACCAGTCGTGTATAAGCACATGAATCGTTCTAAACATTGTTATGTACAGCCGGCCAAGTTTTTAATAATATCGCGGGAGCATCGACCGGCGAGTGGTTCAACGAATTATCCCGGTAGACAGCGGCAAAATGGGCGAGAGTAGCTCCGCATGCTCAGAACAATGCCGGCTTGCGGGAACAGCCAGTCATTTGCTTGGCTGTGCCCGGAAGCACGACACAACCCCTTTCCGCTGGTGATCCCTGGCCTTGCTGTGAGCAAGGAGCTGCGAGAAATTGGTGACACCACCCGCCAATAAAGGGAAAGGGGTTTTGTCATGCTTGCGAGGGCAGCGTATACGCTCCCGTGATATTAATGACAAAATGGCCGGCTGCACGAGATGCCCTGAAATATTACTGAAAAACGGAACATTACCACAAAACATGCTACCTTATTTGGTGCATGCCATGCATGAATGAATGAATGAATTTGTTTCACAAGGATGCCGCTATGGCCGAAGAGGAAAAGGGGTGGTGAAAGGGAGGAAAGCCAGTATAAATTGAAGCAGCGTATCAAACCGGGCTAGTTGGTACAGATTCATCTTCGCAGCGCACAAATAACAGGACAAAGGGGAGGAAAACACTGGACAAGCGCCGACTGCCTCGCGAAGTCCACCCAGCGTCCCCGGCGCACGTTTGTCAAGCCAAGCATAGCCCACTTGGCGAAGGTTGGCCAAAAAAGAAACTCCTGCGTTCACCGTAATTGTGGCAACACTTGCTCGGAATGAGAGAGACACGTCATACCGTACGCCCCTCCAAGGTGATGTCCAGTGATTATCACTTACAAAAAATGAAAGAAGCACACACTTATAGCACCAACGATGGAAGTAAAGGTCGTTGCGACAGCGAAGAAGAAGCAAATGGGCGGCAATCGTGGACCTAAACCGTCGTGATGGTGATGAAGGTTGCGTACAGCACCGCTTCCTTCACGTCTTACGCGTTAGTGTGAGCTTCCTTCATTTTTTACTACTAGTTCATGCCCACTTCTATTATTTCAGCGCAAAAGCTTGTTCTAAAGTTTCCTTGCTTTGCATCCTAAATCTCAGAATAAAAGTTTGCACAGTGCAACCGCAGAAATGAGAGTTTTGGTGGTTTGCAGCTTGAGTGGGAATAGTCAGGGGTGCAAGTGAATGAAGGAAATTAAAGTGAATCAAAGAAATGAAAGAAGCTCACACTTATAGCAACAATGATGGAGTAAAGGTCGTTGCGGCAGCGAAGAAAAAGCACATCGGCTGCAATCGTGGACTTAAACCTTCGTGATGGTCCTGAAGGTTGCGTACATAGGAGTTTGGACCTTCGCTACAAATAAAATACAAACTACCTTCAAGTCTTGCGCGTTTTATGAATTAATTATAGGCTGCTGGGGGAAAAGAGTTGGTGTTAGTGAAATATAATAGTAAGTGTAGTTTTTGTTTCCAGAAAACTTGGCACTGGGAAAATAAAATTGAGATTTTGCGCGGCAAGGCACAAGAGAAACTGCTTTTTACCTCTACCCCAAGGGTTCTTTCGCGACTTTTTATTCGTACCACCAGGAATCTAACAAAGCCAGCGCGCTACCGATGAGGCGCGAAAGAAATGAGAAATTCTTGCCCATAGGAGTTAATGTAAATAATCTCAGCTCCTTGTCGTCCGCCATCTGGAAACCACTCAAATACGAGCTATACAGAAACGCTTCAAATAAAATACAAACTCAGTTTTTGTCGTCTCCAATGCTTCGTGTTAGGCGGTTCAATTGGTCTTCCCATGGGGGCGCACATGTTTAGCACGGGGCTACAACACGGTGGAAGAGCTGATAGAGGGCCATATTTCATTCCGACTAAGCAGAACGGCGGCGTTGCATCGTGGAGCGATCTTGATGTACGTGGCGACAAGAACCATGCTCCCTTTGCGTACAAGATGGCAGCAACACCACCCTCTTCAGAATTAATTATAGACGATACTGTGCTGGGGGAAAAGAGTCGGTGTTAGTGAAATATAATGGTAAGTGTAGTTGTCTGAGAGTTGCCTGACCCAAGCTGCCTGATACGTGAGAGGGCGGAGAATAAAAAAAGATTATTGCCCACAGTTTCGCCTACAATAGGTATGCTATAAAAATAAAATTGAAATTTGATTACGCGCTGCAAGGCACATGAGAAACCCTTTTCTATTCCTACATTAGTTTTTTAAAAGTTGTTTCACTATTCGTGCGTAACGTGATCGTTGTGGGTGCGGTTTGCAGCCCCAGGGTGGATTGGGGATTTTTTTCTATTCTTACATTAGAGGTTTGAAGAAAAAAAAATGTTGTAGCTTTGTGCTCTGCCTCTGCGATTAAAAGCCCGAAGGCACAGGCATAGGAAAGCCACTTTTCTATTTTCCAGAAAAAAGCTGGTTTAGCTAGGCAAAAAAAGAAACGGTGCAGTTACGCGGAAAGAGTACATCATCAATGATGCAGCCTGCTGCTTTTGCATGTGCGTGAAAATAGGCCGAGCAAGTTGTTGAGTACAAAAATTGATGAAATGCACTTTTCTAACGTTTTTAAGAAGGAAACGAAGGGCGGGAGTAGTAGGCAATCTTGGGGATGAGGGATGATTATTCCCAATTAAAGAAAGATGTCTCAAACATCCCCAAGTGTATTTTCCAGTACCTCCGGACATCATCTACGGTTACTACGTAACTCACGTTATTTTGTGGGAATGGTCTGTGTGCATCAATTAGACAATTGCGCTAGGTCAGGATTAAGGCAAAAAAGCCCGAACTGCGAGATTGCTTTTATGCGTTAACACTCAAATCATAGGGGCGAAGCCCCTTAGGGGCCGGGGCCGTAGGCGTCTCCTGTCGTCGTCGTCGTAATCGTCGTCTCATGTAGTCACCGTACTAAAATACCGGGAAACTTGTTTACGCCTCGCGCTACAACGTAACGCGTACTAAAAAAACACCGGGACACTCGTTTACTCCACGCGCTGGAGCTCTTCGTAATGCCTACTAAAAAAATGACACCATCTTTCCGTAAGGGAACCCTGAGTAGTATGCAAAGTAGCCATGGGGTCGATTCACGTGCCCATTAGTTTTCAGTTCGTCGTTTCCGTTAGGTTGAGGTACGTAGCTACCGTTATATTTACAGTTTGCTTTCCATGGTAACTACCACACTTTTCACTTACCGGAACTACGAAATGGGAAATTGCGTTGAGCCCATGGCTGTTTCGCATACTACTCAGGGTTCCCCTACGGGAAGATGGTGTAATTTTATTAGATGCGACGGGGCTATGTCCCTCCTGTCGTTGTTGCGCCGTCCACACCCCCACTGCGCATGCTCGGTTTGCTGAACGCCCGGTTGTCTTACCCTTTAATGGCTCCTGGAGCGACAGTGTTACCGGTGTCTTCCTGGCCGGCCCGAGATGAGCCGAGCATGCGCAGTGGGGGTGTGGACGGCGCAACTAAGGGACATAGCCCCGACCATGAGATGCTGGAGCGACAGTGTTGCCGGTGTCTTCCTGGGCTGGTATGGACGGACGACGGACGACGGACGACGGAGCCGAGAGCAAGACATGCTTTGCATCTAAAAAATACCGGGGCACTCGTTTACGCCTTGTGCGAGAGAACTTCGTGCTTAAAAGACAGGAGACTTTTGCGGCGAATTTGTATACCTCCACTCCCAACGGTTTCATCTCCGTTGGCATAAACACCAAGGAGCCAAGAATGCTTGCTTCCCCGCCAAGACTGCATGCTTCCCCCTCCCCAGGTTTCACTTGAGTGGAGATGGCCCGGGATTTTTCTTCGGATGCAAGCTTCTTTGCAGAAACGTCGTATATTTGAAAATACGAGCATACTTTGTCCCACCGATTAGAATGAAATCGCGTTGGGTGCTATTTATACGTACCACGCACAATACAAGAACTGTCGTGTTTTAAACAGAGCATATAAGCTCTTGTCAGAGCGTTGATATGGGCTCAGTTGGTTACGGTTGTGAGACACTATTTTATTTATTCAATTCTGCGAGCCGCCTCTTGGCAGCCAGGGCAGGAGTGGTACAGAGCAGAGGAATAACGCAGAGTTATACGCGACCAGTAACACGGTCGGTGCTACACAAGGCAGCAATAATTCTCTTTACAGATTATTACAAGTTGTTACAGATTATTACAGATTATTACACTTGCAAGCAAAGTACACTACGCTCATGGTATTACTTGGCGCGCGAAAGGACAGGACGAAAAAAGGACACAGGGCAAGCACTAGAGCTTGTCCCTGCGTTATTATTTCGTCCTGTTGCATCGTGCGCTCAGTAACAACGTTTCACGATCTTCGCTCTACTCAGTGGGCCTCTTGTGTGTTGCCACAGGACGCCGACACGCCCTTTGCAACGGGATCTAATTTTATCACTTCATTGATCTTCATTACGGGTAAAACCATAGATCGTACCTAAATTTTTCCACGAAAATTGCAGGATGCCTTTTGGTTATCTGACAATTCAACAGAAGTGTGCACAGGACAAAGGTTGGAAAGCTGAGAAACAAGAGCTTCAAAACTGGGGTCGGTTTCTTTGGCACACCTTCATCACCACCACGGTATGATTACTTTTTGTTTCCGGTGTGAACTAGCTTGCCAGAGCCCCATTGGCTGGCCCAAAATTCCATGCCCTTCGATTTCAACGGCCAGTGACGGCCACAGCTGCCATCGGAAACTCGCGGGCGATTCACCAATTCCGAGGGAAAATAATAGCCAACCGTAACGACATAACTCTACGGTCACCGCTTTATTCAACGGCCCCGCTACCTTAAAAATGAATCTGAAACGTCCTATACCAGTGATGAAAAACATCGCAAGAAACACAGGGTTCCTTCGGCTGTTTTTCCTCATGAATGTGCACCTGAACCAGCTAGCCCAACTTGCCATCCTTCCAGTGGCCCCATCTGATCCGCAAACAGCGCCGCTTTATCTCGGTACCTAGGTATTCCAGCTTCATCCTCTGTAGAGCCAATTTATTGACCTCCACCAGCAGCGTTGAGTCTAAAAGCCACCACGGCTTGGTCGGCGCCACCGACGCTAATCCTAGCTGCGCGGCTGCCTCGCCCCTGGCAGGGCCCCAACTATCATGATATCAGTGCCTCCTGTCGCTTTGGCTTTACCAACGCTGCCGCCACCTTTTCGCTGCGTGGTCTTCTACAACAGGGCCCCACAAGTCCGCACCAACCAGTCGCTTGACTATTCCTCACAAATCGGCGCCTTCAAGTGCCCCAGGTACGCCGCAGGACGCCGCCGTGCAAGACCCATCGCTACTGGAAACAAGTGCCCCGAAACTCCCTGAGGTCGCTGCTGCTGCTCTGAGAAAACGCCCTTTACTCCGACCCCTGATGGTCGTGGTCCATGCACTTGGCCAACCGAGCCAAGAAGCTCCGCCATCAACCGGACTGACAAGTGAGTGGGCAGCCGACCGCACCTACTGATCCTGCGTAGACCGCTCACCCAAACGCAGTGAACAGGATGCAGACCTAAGACAGCGCGAGACGGAAGCCAAACGTCGAAAGCGTAATGTTTTCTCACAAAACCAACGAAGGAGTCTAAAGGGACCCTGCAAGACTTACCATAGAGTACTAGAAATGTATTTTGGGTAAAGTCTATGTCCCAGCAGTATCCTCCCGCAAGAATTATGAAAATCCGTTCACTATCACCGAAAACTACGCGCGATGGTGGTGGTGGTGGTGGTGATATATCCTGAAAAAGGGAAGAGAAACGAGCTGGGGATATTGTTGAAATCATCGGGGAGTTCACCCTCGCTACAACCCAGTCCAAGAAAGGGGAGGGGGGGTTTCAAATGATAGGAAAGAGAAGAAAGAGGAAGGAAGGAAGAGAGTGGGGCCCACTTTGTATAGCGTTCGCTTTCGTCCAAGGCGCGACGGCTACAAGCGCTGCACTAGTCCTGTCACAACTAGGAAGTTGAGGAGGTGCTGGAAGACCTCCCGTCGTAAAGCGTCCGATCCTGTGGGGACAGGAACTCTTCCAGCTTGTGGCTGGTACACCGAGTCGCTGGAATGTCGGTCCCCGGAGTTCCTTTTTCTACTCTCTGCGGGTTTCGTGCTGGCGGCAAGCACAGTAGTTCTCGCGATCGTCTCGGCTCTGGGAAGTGTGAGAATTTAGTTGGTGTACGCCCAGCGGCCGTGGTGGTGCAGGCGGGCTCCCACGTTGCAGCAATTAAGCCGCAGGCGAAGCAGGAGCGACCGGGCGTCTCTACTGATGAGGCCGGGCAGGAGCCGTGGGGCCTGACCACTGACCACTCGAGCGTCTGGATGTTGACCCTCCACCACTCGGGCCAGGATAGTCCTTGCAGCGTCGATTGACAGCACATCCCGAGAGTCTGGTACCCCTGCCTGGCGAGCAGCGCCCTTGGCCAGGGCGTCTGCAACCTCGTTACCCGTGATGCCACGTGCGATGGTAGCCAGTGAAGTCGCTGTGGACACCCCTGGGACTCCACTGCATGGAGCTTGGCCGCCAGCGACCGCTCCACATAGCAGCTGGAGCTGGCTGGCTGAGAAATCGCGCATAATCGTTCCCTCTCAACTCGACCGCGGCCAACGCGACGAAAGCTGCGCGCTCTCTCCCGGAGAGGGGGCGGCTCGCGGCGTTCTCTTCGGCGGCTGCTTCGATATATCACAGGCCGGGGAGTTTTCTCCTTTTCTCCGCAGCTGGAGGCCCTAATTCTGGTCCGGTGCCACAAAAAAGCAGGCATAGGTACCTGCTCGCAAGCGCGCGCTCGGGCGGGTAGGGCGTTTATGAAGCAATAAACGTTTGATGTCGAGTGTTCCTGTTGAAAGGGAAGTATTGAGCTCATCACTCAACCTATGCACGCACTCAAAACACAAAAGAAACGGCAAAACTGTGCCTACAGGTTCAGGCATAGAAGGGGCTCGTACACAGCGCTGACGACAGCGGAAATGGGAGAAATTAGCCGCGAAGTTGACCAGTGACAGCCGATCGGACGGCCATGGCCTCAGTGACGTCGCTTAGGCCATGCCAGGGGTGCATAATGAGGAGAACTGGAGAGAGCGCGGTTGGTTTTTCCGCGTCTTTCACAGCGATTTGCACGCTCACCGCTTCACGTGCACGTGTAATATTTGGCTCAGGTATTCCTGGCAGGGTAATCTAAGCGTCGCGCAGGTTTACTTGCACTGCTCAAAGAGTGTTGCAGGGTTCCTTTAACTATCTCTCTGAATTTTTGTTCTCTAAAAGTGGCGTCATAGCTTATACGGCCCGTTTACTTATTACTGGCGCTATTTTCAGCCTCGGTTTTATACTCTCACCCGTCATGATAACTCAGCGGGTAAGTGCGCTGCTGAACCAAGTGATGCGGCTTCTATTTTACCTCGACAGGTGTTTTCTGATGGCGCCGAAAAACAAAAGCGCCCGTCTCAGTATTCGGGTGCATGAGAAAAACTAGGGTGGCCTTAATATATACGCGTACCCCTCCATTCCGGCACTCCTCATAGCACAAGAGGAGCATCGATGTGCAAAACATAAAAACTGACGGGTTTTACTCCAGAAACAGGTCAACTGGACATTGGCCCGGTGCGACGTTCCTGGGGCCATTTTCGAACCCATGAGAAGTGGGTGCCGCTTTAAAATGGCCGTAGCGGTTTATAATTCCACTACTGGTGACCATGAGCAGTGCGAATTATTACTGCGTCAACGTGACCCGATGCGTGTTAGCTGTCTGCAGTCGCCATACGTTTCCGGAAATTCCGCCTCGGCCCCTGCCCCACGGACTTCGTAAAAACCCGTGGCTGGTAGACGCAACGCGGCTTGCAGAAAGGTTTGGGGTGCATGACCAACCGAAAAATTGATAAGGGTCGTCATCGGCCCGCTATTGTTAGGTAAATATTGGTACTTTTGCTTTGGTAATTTCGTCAAGCATCAGAGAAATATGACTAAAAAAATTACACCATCTTCCCGTAGGGGAGCCCTGAGTAGTATGCGATGCAGCTATTCAAGTGCCCATTAGTTTTCAGTTCGTCGTTTCCGTTAGGTTGAGGTAGGTAGCTACCGTTATATTTACCGTTTGGTTTTCATGGCAACTACCACATTTTTCACTTACCGGAACTACGAAATGGGAAATTGCGTTGACCCCATGGCTGTTTCGCATACTACTCAGGGTTCCCCTACGGGAAGATGGTGTAATTTTATTAGAGGGGGGGGGGGTGTTAGGGTGGAGAGGCATTAAAGAGAGAGAGAGACGTTGTACGTGGTATGGGTTTGTCTTTATTTAAGCATTATCATCATCATGTTCAACGTAGGTGGTGACGTCAAGCTGTGGTTGGCGTTCCACTTTGATTATGACCGCCTTATGGTCTGTGAAATGTAAAGTGAAGGGCTGTTGGATGAACCCTAAAGTTGCTGAAGATGAGGTCGATGCACGTTCCCCGGATGGTTGTGGGCTGCTTGTAATCACGGCCCGCCGAGACTCGCCGACGCACGCCGCTGCCGACGACGATAAAACGTCGAAGGCGCGTGAAGCGTGCTCGTCTCGTGCCGGCCCAGGAAGACACCGGCGGCATTGTCACTCCAGGAGCCATTAAAGGGTAAGACACCACCGGGAGTATGCAAGCCGAGCATGCGCAGTGGGGGTGTGGACGGCGCAACAACAAGGGAGGGACATAACCCCGACCATGAG
Organism: Haemaphysalis longicornis; assembly: GCA_013339765.2. NCBI lineage: Eukaryota > Metazoa > Arthropoda > Arachnida > Ixodida > Ixodidae > Haemaphysalis > Haemaphysalis longicornis. The sequence continues at coordinate 137,073,072 of CM023452.1, forward strand.
ATGCTTCGAATCTAAAAATTGCACCCCCAGTGCTACGGCCTCGCAGCCGATGTTTTTACAACAAAAGCTTCGCCATGTCTGGCAAGGTCATTCGCATCGCAATGCCCCTGAGCCGCCGGAGTTCACGTGTGCAAGGTGTCACGCAGGCCTCGCCACTGCGGTGCACGTGACCGGGCGAGGGTGGAACAGCTGCATCTCCGGCGCATGGCCGCTCGATTTCAGTCTTGCCATGGATGGGGTGCTGCCGCCAGCGCGCAGGTGTAGCAGGTGTGACCAAAAACACTATGCGCACAGTCTGCAAATATCAAGCCAAACTGACTTCTCGCTTGTGATAACTAGGTGCGGAAGTGTTAGACCTGACCCATTTTTGTTTGCGCCTAGCGTACACCGGGCCCTTCACATACAGACGGTAAAACGTCTTTCTATAACACAGCTTTCGTATTTTCAGCCTTATCCTGCCTCGCCCGAAATAAAACTATATACCAGGGCGTTCTGAAAGGCTAGCCCACCCCTTTGTCTACGGCATGTTTGCAAAGATCATGTTTCTGCAGTTTTCAGATGTAAGTATTTCAAGTTGAAATCGATAGACGAGCGTTTTACCGACTTTACGTCGGACGACGGTTGGCTGGGCGACATTCCGATCCCGCGCCCGGGGAAGGTGCACAAGACTGCGGCCTTGACCCGACTACGCTTTGGGCCTGAGTCAGTGCAGCCTCTTTCATGTATTTTTTTATGCGGCCGCTCATTTCCCTGCTATTACAGTAAACCCCGCTTATATCGAACACGGATATATCGAATTATTGCCTATATCGAACCCTTGTATAATTCTGGTTAAAAGTACATGCATTTAAAACTTTCTATATCGAACGCGATTTTGCTTACAACGGATATATCGAACTCTCCCGCGCGGGATTTTCCGCTCTCCTTAGGCATGCGGCAGGCTTTCCCGCAGTACATCGGCGCGCAGTGGTGGCGTGGGTGTCGCTTGCGACGCCCACGCGAGCTCGGGCGCGTGCAAACCGTCCGTGGAAGAGTGGACCAGCTCCACCCATATGCACGCATGCATCCCGTTGGTGCCTAAACCTAAAGCGCCACATTCGGCGCTGCGGGCTGCGGTGTCACCGAAATTCAAGTCCGCGCCACTCGCTTCCCGCACTTGCTCGGTTCGCTGGGTTCGCCGTTATTCGCTAGTATACATGCTTGTCTCCGCTCTGTCGAAGACGCCGAGGACTCCGTACCAACGTTACTAGAATTGCTCCGTACCGCTTCCGAGCACGAGCGAAGCCGTCGCTGCCGTGGCCCTGCTACGGCGAAACTTGTGCTTGTCGAAACTGGTCTTGTGCTAGTCGACTGTTTAGATACCGTGGAGCAAGCAGTCACCAGCAAGGCGTTGCGCTCCAAGAAGCAGGCTATACTCACGCAGTTCTTCCGCCCCAATAAATGATTGTTTTCTTTCCAAGAAAGTGTCGTATCAATAGTGGACTGCAGGGTGGTAAGAGCTCGTTAGCTCGTGACTCCATCGGCAAGATTGCTCTCATGTAAGTTTTTTTGCTTCACTTTCTATGCCGAATTTTTGCTATATCGAACTATTTTACAATCCTCGCGCTGTTCGATATAAGCGGGCTTTACTGTATGTTAGGAATCTTCGTCACGTACCTATGTTCGCCTGCCCTCTTTGTTTAGACCAGCGACAGCTTGCGTGTGATCGTGTGGTATACATATAAAAATATGTCGTCTTCGTGGACAACTATGTACGGCTGCTCCCTTTGGTCGTTTGAAATGTTCTTCTATAGACTCGATTCGTTAGCCGCCTACGATTTTCGGCTGCCTGGGGATCTGAAGACAATTGCGACTTGGAGGGAAGCTCGGCTGTATGCATACGATACGCAATCCAAATCTACCGCTTCTTATCTGTCCGGCGAGAAAAGAGACTCATCTTTCGCACCAGCAGAAACTGTAGCCCTACAGTTATATCTATGTGTATGTCGCTGTCTGTGCTAACCACAAGTACGTGGAGCGACGTTGATGGCTTGGGTGTACGTAAAATACAGCATGACTGGGCTTCCGTTCTGTAACACGAAGAGAAGCTTCATCTCTCGCATACTGTATTCCTTGTTATTCGTGTGCACGCCCTTGCCTGTGTTGAGCACAATTATTGTGAGCAACGCTGATCGTTCTCGAGCGTTTACAGCAGTGCTCCGACTCACCTGTATGCTTTTTTTTTTCGCAAGAAAGTAACAGTTGCAGAGTCTCAGCTCAATTCTCAGCTCAGAAAATCTAGCATTCTCAGCTCAGTTCACGTATTTTTTCGGAAGGACAATTAAACAGAAAGATATAGCATGTACAACCACTGCAGGCTTGTTATTTTGTTGTTTTTTTTTTCTGAAAAAAAAAACTGGCACTAAAAATGCCGTATTTTATGTTTTTTAATTTCGAGGACCGTCTACAGTTGTGCACGACGATGTGTTTACTCAGGTTCGAACTCGGTCTGTGCGTCGGCTGTCCTCTCAAGGTTTCTGCCTGATGTATTGCTTCAATTCTCTATTTTAGGAACGCTTTCCGGTGATCAGTCTGAGCCCTAACGCCCAGCGAAGCACAGCCCACATTCACGCTCGAAGGCGCGTCACTGCTTTCACGAACAACACCTCTACTCAAATGGAAGCATCTGTTACAGGGTGGAACTTCCGTATTTCTGTATTTGTATGATATTGTGGCGTTTTGTTTCTTTGGTGTTTTGGGCTGATTTTTCCGGTCTTCCAGCTGCGCTCGTGCACTTTTCCTGCGTTGAACTTATCAGATTCCACTGTGAGGCCTTCTTCCATAACAGAAATTCCCCTCGCTCTTTTTATTTTATTTGCGTAGTAACCTGTTATGTCAGCCTTTTTGTATTTACGATTGGGTTATCATATCATTGGTCTGTGCCTTGAGATTATTGCATAAATATAGCCTTGGACGCTCACCCTGATAGGTCTGCTGTCACTTCGTTTCTCGATACCGCGTTGCGCCATTCATTTTTTTTTTAATGTGGGATGCGTTTCTAAATTTCGTCTGCACCGACTTCATTTTTGTATTCTTTGTATTCACGATCACAAGACGACTTTGTAATTGGGTTTTCTACTAGGCGGCTTTGCGTATGCCTGTCGTATTTATTACTTTTGTACCCGGCCTGTACACCCTTAGGAGTATATACGTTTCATTAAAAGCGTTTTGTAAGTGCCTCATTTTATAACAAATGATTGCAAATTTTGCTGTTGGTAGATTGATGCTGACTGGTATCGGTAAGCAGCTCCACACACTAGTCAGGAGCTCCATCCACAACTTCTGTGAAAATGTTAGGGAGTCGTGAAAAAGTTTTCGTGTGTGGGGGTCGCAAACGTCCGCGTACAGCGTCTCATATTTTAAAGCGAAAGCTTTCTTACTGGGGGCCGCCATGGACCGGTTGGTCGACTGAAAAGCTCTGGTAAGATTTCTGGACACACGGCCTGTGAGTGAACCCGGGCTTCCTTTGTGTCAAGACGGTTACTAGAACATCGCGAAAAAGGATCTGTTCTTGACGAGACATTACACGCATCAATTACGAAGAAGGTGTACAATAGTATAGCTTCATCCCACGAACCACGTGTCGGTATATTTACGTCGTTCGTAGATGCGTTAACTTATCGCGCGAAAACTGGTCGCATGTGTTTGTTCTTCGTTTGCGATTCGGGTTTTTGAAGGTTTGACGATCGAGTGGACACCCTTTCAGCGAAGGTTCGACCTACTTTTAGTTTTCGTGCTGCTCTCAATTTTGTTTAGGAAAAGTTGGTCAATTTTTTGTTCAGCGTCTAATTTAATTGTCTGGTGCGTTATTTGTTTTAGAGGGTCGTAATAGTATTGTTGTACAGTCGCTTGATTCATTGCCTGTTCCCTTTCTATTCCCCCACAGTACTCTACAATATTATGGTCGCAAAAGGCAAGGGGTGGGCGGCGTCATTAGCGAGTTTTAGCTGATCGTTTTTCACGGTCCGCTCCGCTCTGATAGCAAGACGCCATTGCGCATGCGTGGCGCGCTTGGCCGCGAATGGCATTGGCTCCGGTTGCGCTAAGCGGGCCGCTGATACCGGAGTGGACCGTCAGCTAAAACTCTTTATTCGGCCGTCGACGCTACCAAAATAAGCGCCGCATTCCCGCGTGACGGAGCACCAACTACTCACGGGTCGACGGCAAAACTTTCATGTCTTAGGTATGAATCGAACTGATTTGAATAGTTGTCAGCCTAAAATTAACCCAGACCACAGACAAAGACGAAAGACGAAGCACAAATGCTGACGCCTTTCGTCTTTGTCTGTGTCCTGAGTTAAATTTAGGCTGACCAGTATTTAAAGAGACGGACAACCGATTTTTGTCGCTTAAATGTTCTCTGGCTCATATGAAAGCCAGCGTTTTATAGTCCGGTAACCACAAGCAATTCATAAACAATTTGGCGGAAATAATTTTAATTTGGCAACAAACTTTCTGAAATCGGAAGGGTGGCGGTTCGTAGTGTAGAAACTCTACAATATGTGTCCCGGTCACATGACCTGCAAACCTAGCAGCTACTGTAAGTGCTGCAACGTTTATTCGCTTACTGAAAACCTTTTAACACTAGTGTTTGTATAAGTTTAAACTCTCTATGTATTTTTGGACTATATTTTGAAAATTTTTAAGACACGCCGCCACCGCCGCTGCGTTGCTCTCAGTGTGGCTAACTGAGCATCCATGCCCAGAATAAACGGCAGCGTTCACTAAACAGACCCAGTGAAGGAGCTTTGACGATTCTGCCTGATTCAGGGGCGTTTCTCCTGCGAAATATTCGATTTGAGTTTCCAGATACGCCAACGGTAGCCTAAAGAAAAAAACAAAACAAAAAACAAGGTGACCCGCCGCGGTGGCTCAGTGGCTAAGGCGTTGCGCTGCTGAGCACGAGGTCGCGGGTTCGATTCCCGGCCGCGGCGGCCGCTTTTCTGATGGAGGCGAAAAGCAAAAACGCCCGTGTGTGCGAGATTTCGGCGCACGATAAAGATCCCCAGGTGGTCAAAATTAATCCGGAGCCCTCCACTACGGCGCGCCTCATCGCCTCCGTTGCGTTGGCGCGTTAAACCCTACAATCAATCAATCAATCAATCAAAAAACAAGGGCACGCCCGGAAAGAATCCAACTGCCGACCTCCCTCAACGTGAAGCGAGATTCTACCTACCGTCCATCCCAATAGATGGCGCCTTCGTGCAAAATAGAGTAGTGAATTAAAAAAAAACACACAAATGAATAAAAAAGCCTGTGATTCGCATTTTTTTAGCTGGGGACAAGTTTTTAAGTGTCGATTTTCATCTCCCATACAGATAAAAGTATGTTGCCGCGCTACTGTATGTCATGGTGCCAGCATTATTTTTGGGAGGGACACATACGGCTCGTAGATCTAAAAATTTCGATTTAAGAAGTTCTAGGGCGTTATCAGCAAAACCGTTTCTCGTTAAGGTGCTTTAAGGGATGCCCTTTCATTTGGGATAGAGAAAATATACTTGACAAAAATTGGTTGTCTGTCCCTTTAAATCAATTACGATCCAAATAGCTCAGATTCTGCCTAATCTGAATCGAACTGTTTTTCTTTAAAGCAAAGCTTTACTAATCGCAAGCGCGGAGGATTTGACCTTCATTTGACCGCAGCTGCGCCGTACAGCATCACGTGACTCAAAGGGCCGAGCTCCACCGACAATGGCGTTCACAGCGTTCCCTACCCATCCATCACCGCTGCCGCTGCTCCCGTATTGGCGCGTGCATGCTCCGTAGCAGCTGAGTCGCTGCCTGACCACGTGACTGGGTAAGTGTAGGCAACGTTTATGTAGGCGTGCTTGGCCATGAATCAGAGCGTGGCGGAGCCGCGTTCTCTAAGCGTTGCGCGGAGGCGGGGGGCTTTGAGTCGTCGTCGGGAAGCGGCTTTTGACCACCCCTCGGATATCTCCCGGCGAGCTACTTCACTGCAGATGGTCTGGAATGCCAAACGCGTGAAGCTATCATCGGAGACTGAGGAAGAGCGAGCCGTTCGGCTTGGAAAACGCCGGAAGCGGGCCCAGAATTGTATACAAAGGCAGGCTTGAGCGAATCGTATAATCATCATCAGCCTATCTAAGCCCACTACAGGGCAAGGGCCTCTCCCATAGATCTCCAATTATCCCGGTCCTGTACGTATGCGACCAATTTATCCCCGCAAACTTCTTGATCTCATCTGCCCACCTAACTTTCTGCCGCCCCCTGCCACGCTTTCCTTCTCTAGGGTTCCACTCTGTTACCCTTAATAAGCAATGGTTATCTTTTCTTCGCATTGCATGTTCTGCCCACACCCATTTCTTCTTCTTAAATTTCTACTAATATGTCCTTATCCACTGTTTCCTGTTTTCTGACCCACTCCGCTTCTCTCCTTGTCCCTTAACGCTACACCTATCATCTTCCGTCCCATCACCCGCTGAGTCCTCCTCAATTTAAGTTGTACCCTTTTAGTAAGCCTCCAAGTTTCTGCCCCGTAGGTGAGCACCGGCAAGATTCAGCTGTCATACACTTTCTTCTTCAGGGACAATGGTAGGCCGCCATTCATATCTGAGACTCAGCGGTGGCGTAAAGGTAGCACAACCGCCTCGCGTGCAGAAGGACCATGGTTAGAATCCCGGTTCCGCGAAATTCCCACCGGATCAAAAAAAAAAAAAGAAAATCCGCATGTTGTAGGAATTGCAGATAGAGGCTTGGGGTGCCCTGATCCCGGTGACCATTGCCGGTAACGCCCTCCCTCACCAGAGCAGGATTGGCCACCCTTGGCCACAACCTTCCACGAATGCGCCAATTAACCCTTGGACCTCAGTTTCTAGTGGCTGCGAAACAATTGACCACGGTGGCGGTCAGACCTGTGACGTAGCAGAGGGTGCTAACGATAGTATAATAAGTACAGCTAAACCAAACGACAACCAAGTGAAACCGAGTCTGAACCCTTCTAAGTCAAGCTTTCGCTTTGCATATTGTCACGAAGCCAAAAACGACGCAGTTGTCTTCAAAGAAAATAAGTTTATTGGAGCGAACTTGTGCTCCCCTAACAACTCAAAGAATACACAGGCGACGAGACAGCAGTCAAGAAAATGACGTGCGTAGGCGAGCGTCGAGAGTCGAATACCGCGGCGTATGCTCTGCAGGCTTTTATCTTTGGGCGCGAGTGTTTCTCGAACCGTCGATTTACATCCAGAACATTGTAGATCAAAGAAGATTATTCCAGGCCAGTGACGTTAGGGGAAAACGCTCTCCTTATCCGAATGAGATAACCCGCGCGGCATCAAAATAAAGAATGGAACACGCGCTTCGCTTGGGACACAGATAACACAGCCGGGCGCAGCCGGGGAATAAAAACAAACCATAAATAAACAAACCCAATGCTTGGTTCGCGGCAATATCCAATGTTAGCTGAGCTAAGCCGTAGCCATTCTTAGTTAACTCTTTACTTAGTGACATTCGTGTTGTAAATCTCACATTTGTACCATTTTCCTAACGTTTGACTCTCTCGTAGTTCTGCCATATTAAGTTACATCTCTTGTAGGTTTTATGTTATCGTGCCTGTACGCCTGTTGAAATCATTTTTTTTTGTTTTTGTGTTCATGGCTATGTCTCGTTCTTTCCGCTGCTGCCGGGAAAAACCGCGCATTGGACGGCCACCTTCTCGTCGCTGGTGATCTGTGCAGTCGATGGGTTTGTTCTCTCGACAGAGTTGACTACTAATCTTTTGTTTCGCACACGTAGAAACGGTGATAGTGGGCATGCAACTGTGATGTGAAAGAGTGTGCCTAACTTTCCGCAGTGTTGACATGTAGCGGTGAATTGTGAGCGAAACTTGGCAAATACATTCCGCATCACATGCGGAAACGCGGACACGTAAATTACATGGACGCAGACTTCATATGCACGAATTAGTTTTAATATCAATGGTGAATAATTAAAATAAAAAGGAAACGTATGAATATTTTTTTATAACTGAATATTCCAAACTTGTACCAAAATAAACACAGCTAAATCTCACCCAGACTCCACCAGTATGCATGGAAAGCTTATGAGACGGAACATTGAAAATGTTACAAGAAAGTGGCTGTCATCGTGTAGCGGTGCGCCTAGAAAGTTTGTGCTCAGCTCGAAGCTTGGGCAGCATCGCTTGATACCTATAGACGTTTAAGGCACTGAAATAGGTAAGACGTTTTCAAAATTGTCGTTCATGATGCTCTAGCTGTTGATATTAACTCACAATTTTACAATTTCTCAGCCAATAAAGAATGGCAAATGACAAACCAAGCCTTTCACAGTATTTAACAGCGTGCGTTGCATTTTGTGCCAGCGGTTTCTGATTGCCAAGTTGACGATGTTTGCCTTGTCAGTGTCTCCCATTTTCCAAACCGTTACTGAAGACTACATCATCATGTACTTGGTATAGATTTGCGAGCCCTCATCTGGCGCTACGGTGGGTATCGACAGACAGGACTTTGACGTTCTGACATAAAATACCATACATATTAACCAAAAGTGGAAATGCGATTTTAAATAAAATATACATTTTCAACTGATTCAAGACCAGCTTCTATAAATAAACGAAAAGTTGAACACGAAACTTCTATTTCCCAACAAACGCTTAGTTTAATTTTGTTCGAAGTCCATGCAAGACCAACGTTCACGTTCACCACTTAGGAATACGAAGCGAAATAAGCGCGACGGCCTTGCTATAGGAGTGATGCTTTTATAAGAAACCTGTAGTAGGTTCCTGCTCCTGTAGCCAAAGTATCAACAGTGCTGTTGAGAGTGCAAACACATCGAAAAAGATAAATCCTTACCTTGTTGAAGCACAAACGACACCCGCCAGATATAGCCCAGACAACCCCGGTATGTCCTTTAAGTATTTAGTTATATAATAAGGAACGATCTAGAGAACGAAAAGACAAAACATACACAGAAATATCGTAAAGATAACGATAGCGATTTAATCGAATCTTTTGCCCTTGATGAAACATATGCTTTTGTGTAGTATTGCATGTCTGCAGTGCTAACTTGAGTGTTATAAACTTGCAGTGTGGGAATCTCGTTGGAAGGAAAGTTACCTGAACTCAAAATGCACGGAATGAGGTTATCTTAGTGTCATACTTTGGGTACGAAGCTAGCATCCAGTGATCCTGTAATTGGGCATTTTCAATGAAATAATAAAAAGAGAACTATTGAAATTCACTGCGTGCGATGCTCCGTATGTACAACATGCGAGCGCAACGCTTAGCGTTGTCGAAAAACGATGTTTTAAAGTACACAAGCAAAGCCAATCCTCACAGTGCAGAGGTGAGATACAAGCATCAGGAGATTATTAAGAGATTAGCAGATTAGCTTGACAGCCGCATGAAAAATTCATTAATCTTTCCCACGGACGAGTATCAGCGGATTATTGCGAATATTGTGACCCCTATATCGTAATACTAGTAGAAGCTCGGAAATCGACATTCTGCACAGGAAAGTATTTGAGTATGACCTTGGCCAGACGCGAAGCGTTCCCAGAAGGCATTTAAAGCTGTGCTGACATTTCTGCGTAGCAGCGGCCTCTCAGAGATATTGTAGTTGAGGCCCGTCCGCTTAACTTTAACACATGCAGAGTATCGGTATGGACATCTTCTATACATAGCCATTTATTTATTTCTCCGGAAAGTATTTGAGTATGCTATTATTTCGAGAAATTACTTCGAACACTGACTCTAGGAAACCTTCGCCCTATATCTCACTCACATTGGGTGCTGGGAAACTTTACGAACATTCAGTACATAGCAGCTTGGTATCATACAGTCGAGGATAATGATTGTTCCCAATGACCATGTTTGGCTTTTGACCCCATCTGTCCACGCATGCAGGGTATCTTAATCCAACTTAAGCCGGACATTATTCATCGCCTCTAGTCATACACAAGCGCTGCATAAAACACTAACTGTTTTGAATAAAACAAACTTGTATTTTGTCTGCATGGTCCCTTTAAGGCCTTCCTTTTCCAATACCTTAAACAATGGTGAAGCCCAGCAGCTTGGCGTTTATGTCAGCGGAAGTAAAATGAAATAAATGATTCATACGAACAGAAATATACGCATACGGTTTACATTTCCTGCCTCGTGGAATTGGCAAATGAGTATTTGAAAGGAGACATGGCTTCACGTTACCTGGTCGACACTCTTTATGTCACCTAGCAACCCAGGGTCACAGCCGCGGAACCAGAACAATCAGGGCGAATCCCGTGGCATCTGTTAGGACATATTGCAGAGCCGTTATGGCCGCGCCAGAAACGGCGGTTCTGTGAAGGAATTTGTGAGCAATTAGAGAAGTCACACCGGTTGCGCTCAGTATGTATGAGTGCCGGTGCACGTGAACATGTCAAAGTTATGTGAAAACACCGGTGCAAGATTATGTGGGCTTGCAGGTTTAGGGTAAAGGCGTTTAGGCTGTGTCACGACTCTCACAAGAGTTGTCTAAAACTTCAGGCCGCATGCGCCGAGGTTTTTGAGGTACTGTGACAGTCTCAGACGTAGCATTCTTTCAGCCAAAAAGTAGCGAAGGAATATGGGAGATGAAAATAGACGCTTTTAGTTGGGCGTGACGTGCGTACGCCCGAAGATGCGCTTAGCGTCTGCGCATGTGCAGTCGATGCGGGACTACGCACGCGACGGCTAGGAGTGCTCTCCATGAAGCGTATCCGTGAGCTTATACGGGCCACTCCTCCGCGATCTTGTCGCGGCGAGAAGGAAGCTTTCAAAATGGCAGCTGACCAAACGACACAGAACGCAAGTGCCGGCGCTCCGGTTAGATATCTTTCTCAGTATGCGACGACGTTTCTGTTCTAACATTCATACAAGACAGGCGTCAAAGAGCAAGATCAACTCGGATGGCTCCCGATGTAGGCGGCGGTGAACACGTGCGTGTCGCAGTGGTTGAATTCGGGCAGTGTTTGTTTGTGCAGGAGGCCCCCCTTTCGGGGCACTCACGAATTTTCACAATGTGCGTAGTCGCGCTTCGGGCGCGAGAGAAGAGCGTTGCGCTACCCGTGTGAAGCGCAAACGGTTGGGAGTGCGAGCCCATAAATCAAGGAAGTGAGTAACAGAAAAGACCTATATAATTCGTTGAGTTGCGACAGCCGAGTAAGGTGAACTGATAAGCCGCCGAGTCAGGCTATCTGCTGCATAACTTCGCGCGTCGCATTCCTGGCCTATTTCGGTACTGCAAAAAATGAGTATGCTGAGCACTGCCTATTCCTTCAAAACATTAGTGTTGCGTGATTGAGAAAAACAATCGCAGCCGGTATGTGGTGTCCTTCCGTAAGATTGAATCAAGAGAGGAGGTCCTCTTTATCATACTTTTTAGGTTCTTACAATAGAAACCAGTCTTTAAAGAAAAACTTGCCGACAGGTTACCTTGGCTTGAATTGTCACGTACAGTAGGGCAAATTTTGGTGCTTCGCATCGGGTTTAACAGGTGCCAATGCATGCATTAGCGTACGCAGCAAAAATGAAAGTTGCTCCAACTAAACGTGAAAGCTTTCGGAAGTGCAGAGCAGCGATTCGCCAGTAATGAGCTGTGGGGCCGTTATCCACTCACTGCTACCGCTCATCACGCTCTTCGCCTCCCTGTATAACTCCTCTCTTGATAAATTGAACGGAGGTTTGTCCAGTGTCATTTCAAATTTCCCGCCTTCGCAGTGCTCGCGCGCGCGCCCCCCAGCCTGAAACAGTGCCCAAGCGGGAGTTCTGTTTCTTTTGTGCTTGCTTTCATCCCGCACGTGCGGGCGTTTCACTGCGCAGTTTGAAACGAGCCGTTTTTGGCGGCCATTTTTGTGCTTACTGTCGTTAAAACCAGACCAAACGTGCGTTCCTGACTAAATGTTTGCGAGGGGCTGTCGGTTATATACACAGGATGTGTCCTCAAATGCACCTGAATTTTTCTTTGCGCTAAACGCAGAAATGTATGACAAGCGCCAGCGGTTTGGGAGTTTTGAACGGTTATGACTATATAACATTTGTTTTTCGAAGCCTCTCTTTGGGTCGGTTACGCCGTAACGCTGTGGTGCTCTACTTAGGTCCGTTATTTCTCTGCGCCGCCTGATTCCGGCAGTAGCTAGACATTGTGACAGAGAACGAGGTACGGCTACAGGGCGAGCCCCTAAAGTGCTCGGTACTTAAAACGGCGAGAAAGCTACAAGGGCATTCAATGTTGCATTCATGATGCCGGAGTGCGGAAGTATCACTTATGGATCGGCTGTGGAAGCATACGCGTAGGTGGATATGTTGGAACCGCTGCGAATGGTAATCGATGCATCGGCCAGGGCAATGTGGGGACTGCTGTAAATGGTCAAGTTCCCCTTAGTGGGTATGTTAGAATTGTGGGATGATATATTGACGTCGCAGGCGAATTTAAGGTTGTGAATTTGTTGTGAGTTTCTCATGCCAGTTGTATTGTCATGGACAATCCGCTAGAGTGGGTACGAGCGAATTGTGGGTTGGTATATTTGCGTCGTAGCCAAATGGAACTTAGTGAATCAGGCCGTGAGCTTCTGACGGCACCTTCACAAGCCAATACCCACGAGAGGATATGTTGCTCGGCATATATTCGTGTGATTCTAGGGGTTCTGAACGTCGGGTTTTGAACGCTAATTTTATCTCAGGTCGAGTGCGACTCCTAGCACATGTCTCCCCACCCGCTAAAGAAGGAGACCACCTGCAGCGAGCGAGAACAGAGCCTCCTCTTCTTGTGGAGATCTTCGAATACGCCTTAGCGAACGGCTTATACAGGCTCGTGTGACGGTCGGAACCATCTCCCGTTATGACTGCTCCTCTGAACAAGCCATGTGAGCCTCTCAGTGCATCATCAATGAACTCCAGCTCCTCTACAAGGAGACATGTGAGCATGCCATTGCCAAGTGAACTTTATCGAGACCAATGACCTTTACGTGTCCTAGTGAATTTATGAAGGGTTCTTTTTCCCTATATACCCTCCCTACCCGAAGACCTCGTGCCTCCTTTCCACTGTTAAATTTATTACTACTACCAACTCATTGTATGTTAAGATGCGGGTACCCGTTGGGGACTTGAATCCTAAGAACTTAATGTTCGGGGTAATGTTGTTGAATCAACCGTAAGCTTCTGGCGGCTCATTGGCCGATCCATCGTCACTGCTTATGATGTGAGGCCATCGCAACCAAAGGAAAATTTGGTGAGGTGTTTCGGGTTCTATGCAGACAATGGGAATATTGATAAAAGGCTCCGGCCCCGTTTTTTTAAACGCGGGTCTGGTAAGGACACTCTTCTCGACAAATATGCCAAAAGGCGCGTGAATGGTGCCCACTAATTGAAATAAAGCTCCGCCAGAAGCACCAACCGAGGTTTGTCGCATGTTCATTTCGCGTGTTGTTCAAGTCTGTGGAGTAACAAAGAGCTACATTTAATGAACTTTAAGGTCTCTCAATACTAGACAACAGAACAGGGAGAATCACTCAACAATATTCTTTCAAGCCTTGTACACTACTATAGCTGCGATGGCGGCTACCGCCATTGAAAAATGGTGCCACCGTAAAATTCGCAAAAAGTGTGACGGGACACAATGAAAGCATTAGGAGCTGATTATCTGGAGGGAGAATGCGCCAGACGTCCACCTTTCGTTACTTTAACAGAAAAATCAGTGATGAAAACTTTTACTGTAGCCCAGTATATCAGACGGAAAGCAACTTGAATAGATAATGGCCCCGAATTGATTGATTGATTGTAGTATATCAGTGGACGGAAAGCAACTTGAATAGATAATGGCCCCGAATTACCACGCCCGCTTCAACTCCAGTTGTGATCACTTTTGTGGGTGTTTGGCATCACCACGTAAAAAAAAAAACATTTCTCTTAACAGGAAAAAGCGTTCACATGTTAAAGGGACACTGCAGTAACTTGCAAACATTGCGATATTACTATTACGAAGTGTAGTTTGAAGTCTCTACGCCATGTTTCGACCACTCTCGTTGCGTTTACGCGACTTGATTGAGTAGAAACATCAATTCGGAAACACTGTCCTCCTCTCTTGATCCTCCTTGCCGATCTCCAACGAAGTTTCGTATGACGTCAAAACAAGATGGCTTGGCTTGACTGCGCTACTGCACGGCTCGCCGAACCTCCGACAGGATCAGCCGGCCCAGCGTTTAGTCTGCCGGCCACCTGCGGGTCGTCGCAATTCATTCGCTCAGTAGAAGCTAAGCCACAACACGTTTGTGCCTGGAAGAATGTGCCTTTAGTTTGTTAGTTTCTAGACTGTATCAAACTCTAAGTCGAAGTCGCCCCACACAAGACCACATGTGACGCTTCGCTGACTGTACGGTAGTAGAAAATGTAAGGCCACTTGAAGGCGGGAGAAGAGTCAGCGAAGTCAATACAGGTACTAAGGAAATAAAATCAACTGAAAATTTTACCGTACAGCGTAGAACTATGGAGCAGGAAGCACTTTTTTTTGCGCTGGGTGAACAAGTACAGCGGGCACCAGCACGACCACACATCTGCGAACGCTTTTCCGTCTAAGAAATGCAATTGCTAGACGTGAGATATTGTGGAAATTTGGGGGATCCTTTCTTCACCAGCACTAGTAAAGATATAGTCATCTAAGATGCTTGAAATGCTACAACTAACAACTAATCAAAATTTAAACTGGCTATACATTTTACACTTTATATCTCTGTTCCTGGCAGGGCTGGCTTATGACGGAGTGGTCTGGAGCACTAGGTATATTGTTTTGCAATTCGGAAGTTCAAATCCGTGATAGTGCATACTTCTGTTTTTTTGTCAGTTGATTTATTTGTTTTTGGGCAATATTTGCTATACTTAAATCACCATTTTTGTGCTGTAACGTTCATTGCTCATAGAGCGAGTTCGCAGAACACGTGCAGACTGACACTGACGCGCTGGCGAGTTCTCGTTGGCGTGGTGTTGCCATAAGCGCCAAATGCTTGCGGGCACAGTACCCAATACAGGCACAAGCCAGGCAAGCTCCGAAGGTAAGGGAAAAGCGCATCGCATTTGAGCGTCCGCGCTGACGCGGAGAGCGTTCATCCACTGCGTAAGCCTCATCTAGTGACTGTTACGATTCAAAGCCGTGCTGCGTCCGCGGCGGCCGCTTTTCTCATAAAGGCGAAAAGCGAAAACGTCCGTGTGTTCGAGATTTCGGCGCACGTTAAAGATCCCCAGGTGGTCAAAATTAATCCGAAGCCCTCCACTACGGCGCGCCTCATCGCCTGCGTTGTGTCGGCGCGTTAAACCCTACAATCAATCAATCATCAATCAAATCAATCAATCAATCATCAATCAATCAATCAATCAATCAATCAATCAATCAATCAATCAATCAATCAATCAATCAATCAATCAATCAATCAATCAATCAATCAATCAATCAATGAAAGCCGTGCTGGTAGGGATATCTAACGCATTTTACAGCCACAAAAATGGCAGAGCCGCGGTATGCCGATTACTGAGATACCGAGAATTCCCAGCCAACGAAAAAGTCGGATGCCAAGCATGTGGCTTCACAGAAACGAAAGCGAACCTGGTTTGAATTCTTATCTCGGACATCGCCCAATTGCGTAGCACCTTGTATTGACGTCACTGCTTTAGTTGGCGCGGCCACCACGAACCGATCATGGCAGTAATTTTTCTTTCGGGCTTTATAAAATATATGCCGCCTTATCGACGGGATAAACGATGAAAAGTGTGTTTATTTGAGCCAGTCTACGAAGTGCAAGTAAAAACAGGAGCTTGACAAATTTACTTCGGTGTCCTTTTCAGCTCAAAATACACTGCACCCGCCGCGGTGGCTCAGTGGCTAAGGCGTTGCGCTGCTGAGCACGAGGTCACGGGTTCGATTCCCGGCCGCGGCGGCCGCTTTTCTGATGGAGGCGAAAAGCAAAAACGCCCGTGTGTACGAGATTTCGGCGCACGATAAAGATCCCCAGGTGGTCAAAATTAATCCGGAGCCCTCCACTACGCCGCGCCTCATCGCCTACGTTGCGTCGGCGCGTTAAACCCCACAATCAATCAATCAATCAAAATACACTGCAATGAATCAAATCGCTCTGCTGGAACCAGTTTCGAATGAGTCTATCATTCTTGCAGGCACTGAGACATCTTATTTCAAGAAAGTTTTTTTACTGGACAACAGCCATCTATTCATTCCACCTGTCAAGACCGAGGTGGGAGGAATCGGAAATGAAAAAAGGAAAGATAATCGCAGAGGTCACCGTACCTTTTTGCTTCTTGCAGCGTTCGGGAGGCCAGCTGCCTTTGAACCACTACTTGATCGAAGCAGAGTCGGTACAAGGACAAAGCTGAGAAGCCCCAGATGCAGGACCAAACATTTTCGTCACTGGTGAAATCCAGGCTGAAACTGTGGTAGCAAAACGAACATCAATAAATTGCAACTGAAAGGGAGCCTACACGAATAAGAGCCATCTAAAGAGCCCTTCGGTATTTTTTTTGTACTCCTTCGAACAAGGAATTGCAAGCCCCTTTTTTTAACTAAGCGCTTGTGAATCAAAGCTCAGGTCTTGAAATTCTTAGGACGACAATTTATTTAAGGTGCATTAAGGCCTACTTTATTATTAAAGCTTCAGGAAACATTACATGTTTTATCAAACGCAAAGAGTGACCGATGGTGTCATTGGCGTAGACACGATTGGTTCCAAAATGGCCACCGCTCTAAAGATGGCGGTGATAGTTCGATTTTTTTGGCGCAAGGAAAAGAGCGCCAAAGAGCGCCAAGACAAATTACTACTTAAAACCAAGGCGGAGTAGAAGTAAAAGGCAGTTGAGTACAGTGCTTAAAATTAAATTAAAATACAACATGGCTGGTGTATAGGGCCAGCTTTAAAAGAAAAAGTGCTTAAAAGAGTACTGACACGAAAATTTTATGTTCTGTTTTTATTGCTTTTGTCGATGCATAATAGCCTGGCGAACCCGAAACAGCACTTTAAATACTTGAGTGCGCGATAATTAATTACATTTAACGGCCTAAAAATCGTTGGTTTCAATTTCCCGCGCTTTGAACCCGAAAGGCGCATATGACAGAACCCCGGCATGACGTCACCGCTTTGTGCGGACGACAAAACATTGCGAAGGGCGGTAGGGGAGTTGTTTCTACCGCCGGAGCTGAATGGCTGGGCTGCTTGAAGGTTCTAGGCCTCCCACTGCGGTGGAAATTCGATAACCGCTTTCAATAAAAGTCCTGATGGCGACTTCTGTTACAATTCCTAGCTATATTATCGCTTTGTTTCCCGTGTGTGGAACTTTATTTTTGTTTTGCCAATAGTGCCTTTCTGGGCAGCGGTTATGCCTGAAGCTCTGGCTACGTGCACCCGTTTGTAAATGCGCCGGCGCCCGGTCACCGCTGGTGGGGCCGCGCGCATGAAGTGACGTCACGAGTTTTTGACGAGCGCTGTCCGCGTCACTTCTTTTGGCTAGCCCGGGATTATGTCACGCTGATGTCCATTTGCTGAGCGCCGCTCCGCGTGCTGCTCCGTCAGCGCGATAAATGAGATCAAATTAAAGTAAGTTCTTCGGATCACAGGCCGCTCCTATTTCGGCCGGGGTATTGTTTTGAGTAAAGGAAGCGAAGTGTGCAATAATGTTAACGAAGAAAATTGCTGTCCGCACCCTTTTAAAAGATGAATGAGTAGTGTATAGGATCAGGTGTAAAACTATGGGTGGTATAAAACAAGTTGTAAAATTTAGAGTTCAGATAAATACATACAAAAGCGCTTAATAGAAAGCTTGGCATCTTCTCCTAAAGAGAGTGATGGAAGTAGTGAAATATGTCGTCTGCATAGTTGTGGGAAATGCTTGTGTCGTGTTCTGCCGGGTGCGTTGCATTGAATGAGGATGCGGATTACCGACAGGCCATCTGCTAAATATGGATCTTGGAGGTCGAGTGGGCAAGTGTAAGTGTGTTACATTTGTAAGTGTGGCGCACAGCATTTCCTGTGGATTCGTAGCGCGGGCGTAGGCTTCGGACTTTCCCACAGTTTCTAGAGCGTGCTAACGCGACCCACTTTGGGGGAGATGTGAAAGCCTGCGAAGAAGAAACAATCCGCACCTGCCAGCCACGGAGAACTTTCAGCGGCAAGTTCAGAAATAAATGTGACGTGATAACATATGGAACGGAAACCTGGCGCCTTAGTAAACACCTTGAAAGCTAACTTAGGTCGGTTCCACGGGCCATGGAACAAATAATCATCAGAGTAACACTTAGAGACAGGGAACGAGCTTTCTGGATCTGAGAACAAACTAGAGTAGGAGATATCATAATTCAAATAAAAAAAATGTACTTGGGCTGGCCACGAAATTAGGTGAAATGACAATCGGTGGACTACCAGGGCGACAGAGTGGGCACCGAGGGACGGGTCTAGAAAAGGGGGAAGGCCAATTACTCGATGGAGGGACGAAATAAGGAAATTCGGAGGCAAAGAATGACTCGAGCGGGGCGGGACAGGAGCGGCTGGAGGTCGATGGGAGAGGCCCTCGTCTTGTAGTGGACATAGTATGCTGCTGCTGATGGTGATTATGCAAAAGACGCGTGTCCGACGAAGAGAAAGGGGCCGCCTGCTCTGCTGTTTCTCCAGCCTTGGATCACTAGTGCAAACTGCGTCAATTTTTAAATGCAGAGCATTTCAGTAACTCACGATGTCACCCGCGTTAACGTCCGTAGTCGTAGTCCGCACCCCTCCCCCTACACTATATAAAAAAAATACTATCCGGCGCCTGGTTTCGATCCCTCGACCCTGCGGGCGGAACGCAATGTACATGGTGCTCTACCCACTGCGCCACAAAGCCGACACAGAATGGGAGGCTACGAACGCGCCTTATATCCTTGACTCATTCAAACTACGTCAAGAAGCTGCTGATACAACGCATTCACTACCACCAACTCCCCAAACACTAAACGTTAACGCAATACACCCACCCCCTATGCGACGCATTTACTCGAGTCCCCTTCGCGGGGAGATGGGCGCAATTTTTTTTCTCGAGGCGCGCACTCCCAACACCTGCTCGCGGGCTCCTTGCATGCTGGCCACGTTCTCTCACACTTCTTCGCCTAGTATTCCCCCCCCCTCTAGACTTCGCCGACGGACAGACAGACGGATCCGCACGGACAGAAAAAAGCTTGAACAGCTCCGCTGTTAAAATTTCGTATTCCCATAATTTCGTATTATACGGAACATTTAAAGAGGGTCAGGGCACTCGTGCAAAGTTGGCTTTGCCAGAAGGCGTTTCGGCGCACGCCACCACGGACGGCGCAAGTCAGCCAGTACAAGCTTCGCTTGAAAAAGTCAAGCAAGAACACACTATGTGATTTACACGTGCACAAGTCCCGTCCCATGTCTAGTTATAGGAGCACAGTCGTGCAATGGGGGAGTTGAGCGGCCAGGCCACATCTCAGTGTGGGGGAGCACGTTCCGAGATTCTGACAACGTCGCGAAAGCAGCTTTCTTTCGAACGCGGATGTTCCGGAAGCCCGGCGAGACGACTGCCTTGAAGAGGAAGGCGTAAGGTTTACGCCGTTAATGACCGCTGGGACGCAGCTCGTGTCCGGGCGCCCGACTACCGAGCATCCATATTTTCCTTCTTACCATTTGCTCTCTGGCAGCTCCTGATCGGCCGGCGCCTTCCACGAGCTTGTGTTTTTTGAAGAGCTTGGCGCAGGAGCCCGGGGGAATGACATTTTAAATGCAGAGCATTTCAGTAACTCACGATGTCACCCGCGTTGACGTCCGTAGTCGTAGTCCGCACCCCTCCCCCTACACTATATAAAAAAGAATACTATCCGGTGCCTGGTTTCGATCCCTCGACCCTGCGGGCGGAACGCAATGTACATGGTGCTCTACCCACTGCGCCACAAAGCCGACACAGAATGGGAGGCTACGAACGCGCCTTATATCCTTGACTCTTTCAAACTACGTCAAGAAGCTGCTGATACAACGCATTCACTACCACCAACTCCCCAAACACTAAACGTTAACGCTAAACGTTAACGTAATACACCCACCCCCTATGCGACGCATTTACTCGAGTCCCCCTCGCGGGGACTTTGGGCCAAATTTTTTGCGTCGTCTTCTCTTGTGTTTTTCTTGTTTTACTTGCGTGGTCTTCTCTCCACAGTGACATTGAAGCAGTCGCGCATTTTGTCAAGCTCCCATAATCTCGTATACGTGGAAGCACAGAATGACTCGTATTCTGAAGCTTGCTGGAAATGGACGTTACAGTTTGCAGACTCCCGTGTTGTAGGGAAAGGATTCACAGTGCTCATGCTATCGCCGTCCCATGAAAAAATTTGGATATCTAGAAACATGCGCAATCTGACAGTGTACCAGCATGATGTCTTCATTTATATGGCTTCTTTACAAATTTGCTTTATATAAAATGAGACGGGTAATATCCGACGACGGATAGGGTTTGTGCACAAGCCATTGCGGGCACCCATATAATGTAACGGCTCAGATCAAGCGGGGCGACGGTATCCAAAGGTTCGTGTGCTTCAAATTTATTGCACCATCAAACCCTCAAACGCGGGCCTGCACATGCCTTTTTGGCGGGTTTTATAATACCAGCATGTTGCAGAGGAAATGGGCGAACTCAATCACCTTGTCACGTGTGCTCTGATGCCCGAGGATCGCGCTGGGCTGGAGCGTTTATGGCAGCCTTTCGCTTTAATAATCATGACGAGGTACTATTAGCCCCGTCGATATCATTTTAATATTTGCTGAATTTTGTTAAGTGTAGAATACGTATAGTGATCTCACTTGCCTCATCTGCTTGAACACAACAGGGACGTTATATCGGTGGGTGGCTGTAGTGTTAGACTATTTTGTGTGCATCATATGTCGAATGTTCATTTTGTAATCTAAGTCCGTTCTAGTGTAGTCTAAAAGTAAAAGAAAAAAATTGCGATTGCTGCAATATAGTGGTGAACGACGAAATGTATGCAATTAAAGTACTCACTCTCCAATGTATTGCTTGACATTTAAATCTGTTAAGGGTTCAACGGTTGAGTTCTCAGATGAAGCGTCCATTGCAACTTTTGTGATGAGTGCAACTGGGCCAGCAAAATATGACCAGAAGCTGCACGCAGTCCATCCAGACGACACCTCTAAGACCACCCTGAAAGAAAAAAAAATGTCTGCCAAAAAATACACACTCACGTCGATGTTTCACTGCACAGCTTTCAAGGCAGCTAGACCAGTGAGTGAGAATAGTTTTTAAAGGTACTAGTGAGGAAAGCCTGGCCGAGGCGCGTAGCTTGCTACACCAAGACCAGTTTCTACAGAAAAACGTAACCTCAGCACCAAAAATGGAAGTTCTTTACACCTTTCAAACTATTGTAGACTTTAAAACGAAAAAACAAATTTGTTGGGTTCTGCTCAATTGCTTTCTATAAACGAGGGTGAACGAAATATGACATCTTGATTGGCATTGCATACATTCAATGCTGTGCATGCATTGATGGCTGTGCATGCATTAATGCAAGGTTGTGCGTGCATTTGTACTTTTTGTGTAAATACCTGCGGGTCTGTTTGGAAGGTCCTAAAGAAGGGAGTCAAAAACCAACAGTAAACAAAAGTTTATACACAGTGAAAATCTGCAATACCGGAATCGCATTTCGCTACAACTGTGCATGTAAGAACAACAAAGACGTATGCATGACCTTGCGTGTAACCAAACAGTTGAACAACTTACTCCTTCATGCTATGCATTTAAGTTGTTTACCCTGGTTGGTGCCCCTAATTAAAGACGACACGGGAATTTTTAACGCATAAAATGAGACAGCGCGTTCAAGTTCGTGTTTTTAACAGCATTCGGAAGTTTGTTTCATACTGAATAGTATTAAAAAATCAAAATTCAATGGCAAAAGTCATCTGCATGAGCGTTGTAAGGGTGAAGAAAAAAAGTTGGGTTAATCTGAATGGTTCAAATTTTAGTTGCCCGTACACACGTTTCTTAAATTGTTTTAATTTATATGGCAAAAAATAAAAATATTTTAAACTTAGTGTTTCTGTGGGCGCGTTACCGAAAAATATTAACAACATGATTTCAACATCTGCGCAACTGTGTCTAATTACGGTTTTTTCTACAACAAAGAATGACGTGCTCATTACTGAATTGTTTGAAATTTATCGTTTAAAAATATCTAGCCGGGACTTAAAACGGCAAAAGGGTATTTGAGCAACGGCCTAATAAATGATTTGGAGTGCTTAGTTTGACGTCCCAGCTAGGAAAGTATATAGTTTTATCAGGCAGGTAAACAAACGCCAGGAACCTGGTGATGTCTGGTAATATTTTGCGCAAGTGTAATACCAAACATTGACCGGTACGCGGTGAGAAATTTGTTGCCAAATAAATGCAAAAAGTGAACTTTTTGTTGGAATGCTCATAAACTATTATAAAGCACTTCTTATTTCTGTAAACGACTTATCGCATCACTCCCTTAAAACCTCTAAACACTGGTAAACTTCAAGCTGATCTTTCGTGGTAAGAGCGAAGAAAAACAACATCCTTCAAACCTTTGAGTTTTACTTTTGGTTAAAATACAGTCCTGGTGTCGTTATTATGAAGTTGGTATAAGCATTCTCCCAGAGAGAAACCTTGGAGGGTCCATAAGTGTACTTCTGCTGAACCTGACGCATCGCCATCCACGTTTGCGTGTTGCATGCGATTTGTCAGATATGCTTCATTCTTTTGCCATACAATGTCATGTCTTCTATTTTATGAAATTTAAAAACCAATTTATAATGTGACACTTTATTAGTGTTCTTTGCCAAATCTATGCAAATCTATGAATGTGACGTAAATCATATTGCCGCGAACCATGCATTAGGTTTGTTTATTTGTGTTTTGCTTTTACCGCCCGGCTGCGCCGGTCTGTGTTATCTCTGTGCCAACGGAAGCGCGTGTTCCATTCTTTCTTTCTTTCTGTGCCGCATGTGTTATCTGTTCTGATAGGGAGAGCATCCCGATCTAACGTGAACAGCCCGGAATAATCTTCTTGGATCTACAATATTCTCGATGCGAATCGACGGTTCGAGAACCACGCGCGCGGAAAGATAAAAAGCCGGCAGAGCAGACGCCGGGGCATTCGATTCTGCGAGTTCGCCGACGCACGTCACTTTGTTGACCGCTGTTTCGCCGCCTCTGTATTCTTTTGAGTTGTTAGGGGAGCACAAGTTCGCTCCAATAAGCTTGTTTCTTTTCCAAAACAACTGCGTCGTCCCTGGCTTCGTGACAATATCTCGTACATGAAATGCACCGACAAAATTGCAGATGGTTTTCCAAGCTGTCTTCTATTGAACAAATTCCTATACTCATGTTGTTAAAATAAAGCAAATAATGCTCGATAAGCTTACAGCAGGCAGTCGTAAGAAAAGAGCGGTAGTTGTTTAATAATGCTTCACTACCGTTCCTAATTATTGGCCTTCCCGCGATGGAAAACCTGTCTTTAGACAATGCCTGAGTTTTTATCGACACTGCGGGGATAATTTTTAGAAAATCAGGTGCTAACGCAGCCTATCGCCACAGAAACTTGGTGTCATTGTGATCTGGTCATTCAGATGCTCGCTTACTAATGATCGCAAAAGGCATGCTTTCTTAGAGCTGCTATAATGCAGATGGAGAGCTGCGAAGGTGGCAAAGAGTGGCAGGAATGATTCAGGCGATTTCATGCGACATGGCACATGACATTTTAATTTCATAGCTCTTGCGGACGTTGAACAGAGAAGCAGCTTTCCGGCTCAAAGCAGTCTTTCCAGGAGCGACTCTCTGGAGTTCTTCAACGGAATGCAAAATATTTTATCACAGATAATGTTGGGGGCGAAAGCCTGCTTTCAGCCCCCTGCCTTTGCAGCTTCAAACTTACCGCGCAGCGGAACCAGGCTGCAGAGCCATGGAAACTATCCCATTGAAATACATTGGGAGTAAAATTTAGCAAGGAATTAAAGAAAAAAAATTCACAGCCCTGGAAAGTATTTTTAGAGTGTTTGTGTTGAAGTCCGCTCCGTGCTGTATGCGAAATATCCCTTTACTGCGATTGATTTACTGCGCTGTTGAAAGGTCGGAATTTTGTGCCACAAGGCTGGAGATGTATTTACGCGGGAAGGCGAGAACATGCCAACGAGAAATATTTTTCTGTGTGCGTAAAATTGAATAAATATTTAAATAACGCAGGCAGTAAAAACTGCTTCATTACATTATCTTCCTTCTACATGCGGCTTCATACCTTTGTTGAAAGATTATGAAATGTAGAAAGCTATTGCTGGGCACGCTTATCTATGTTTACGGGTACTGAGAGGTTTTTTCCTATTTAGAATTGAAACGAATCGCCGGTGAATGAAAGCCAGAATAGGTGTAGATATTGCGCAATATTATAGCAGTTTTCAACGTATGAAATATTTATTTATTTATTTATTTATTATTTATTTCAAGATACTGTCAATCGCCCGATGGGATAATTATAGGAGTAGAGTCACATTGTAAAAACAAACAATATAAAGACTCAAAAACATATTGCAAGCAACTGGAACTAAAGCATAAAATCACAGACGTGGTGCAACATTCAGCGCCGTGAAGGACAAACAATCGTCACGATTACGTAAATATAAACATAGGTTCACTAACTGGTGGGGACAAGACAGAATAATAAAAACTATAAGAAGCGCAGGCACAGAGTTAGAACTTGCGACGTAGTCAAATTGAAGAAATGTGATCAAGGCCGATAAATCACAGGCACTTTTAGAGATATATTTGACGACGAGAATCAAGCGTAGCCGAAATTTTGTCCCGGCACAGAACGGCTGTGATATTGTGCGCAAATTGTTCGTGGCACGGCAAATTCTTTCGGAACACCTTCCCCCCAAAAAACTAGGCAATCCATTGCACTAACGTCATTTTAGTGACCTTTGAGGTCCACTTCCGCAGGTGCTGAATAATTCACATGCTTCTGCACAAGTTACTGAATATTATGAAAGCCGGAGGTTTTTGTAAAATAAAAACAAGAGTATGAAAGTGCCGCTTATATAAGCGGAACTTTCATACGCTTGTGAGATTTACGTGCGATAGCATGTCCTGAACTAGCTTTGCGAGTCTCGTCTCCGACGCGAAAAACTTTTCACGGCACACTTGTCTGGCACAACATTCAGCGGAGAATTCACGCGGCCGTGCTTATATCAGGCACGCCGATTTCTCGCGTGCACTTGTGGGTGACAATACAACGCTAAAGAAGATACCGGATCGGAGTTTGTAGTAGTTGCAGTGTTCAGGCGATTTGTCTCGTGACAGAGCAAAAGTTGCAATCATTTAGTTTTTAGTTTTATACGAGTGCATTGACCGCTGTGTTTCGCCGGCAACCTGTACTTCTTAAATAAGTGACGCCTTACGATAAGGGCAACTCTTTATGCAGTTATCTGAATTAACTCGGGTTGGACAGCCATTGGTCGTAAACAAAATTAGGTGCTGTCGATTTCATCCGCTGCGGCTTGCTGTGTCGTCGACTAGACGGGTTTCTATTATTATTGCTTGCCTTTAGCCTAAACATATAGGTGTCCACCCTTCAGTGCTGTCCCGTGTACTGCTGTGTTCTGCTGAGCGTAATGCGTATCTAGTGTACACATTCAGTGTACACTAGGTACACTAGCTACACTAGCTAGTACCTAGTATACTAGCTACACTAGGTACACTAGGTACAGTGTACACTAGCTGCACTCGAATTCTGCCCAGCAGAATTCGAGTGCAGCTAGAAAGTCACCAATTGTCTCACATACCTTTCCAGCTAACCCATGCCCTGTGGACCCGATTTTAGTTATTCGCCTAGGTGGAATTTAGGGTGGCCACTGTGGAGGCCCACAACCGGGGCCTGGTTTCCAGACGCTAAATGCCTTAGCCTTTTAGGGCTCATGGCAATAGTAAAGATGGCAGAGCTATTTGGTATGCTGCATTGTCCACCAACGCTAAAAAGACGGTGACACAGACCAAACGGACAATACAGCGCTTGTATGGCGCGTCTTGTCTGTGTCCGATGTTTTTTCCGCTGTTCGAAAATGTTTCCATGGCCAGGTTATGGATGATTGGGCCTCCTAACACGCGTTGCTTGAGCACAAGCGACCATCAAGGTGTGCGCATATTTGCTTAACTCCTGCTGTGATTGTGTTCAGCCAAATGCCGTGAAGCGCCTAGAAGAAAAAGTATACAGCTCCTTTGTTATAATGACATTTTGCTCATGTATATGTTGCTTTTTTTGTTGCTTAACAAAAATGCAGACTCAACCAAGGGCATTGCAATTTGTGCTATATTTTCAATATTACCGAAAGCTCCACCAGAAACAATAGTACAAAAAGCGACAAGAGTTGAATAAATTTGCAGAAGATGAATGCGTGTATCAAACTATAGAGAAACAGAATACGCATCCGTGAAACCTTCACCACCTTCAGATGGCTCAGTTGGTAAAACGTCGCTTCAATGCTTTGCTATTGGCTGTTAGTAACCCAGGACAGGATACTCACCAATGCTGTGTAGAAAGTTCCACCTAATCCAATGCAGACGTTGCACCAAAACAGAGGAGCGTTGAACACTGCAGAGGAATTGAAAACCAAACTGGTGAGAACAACTTGTTAAGAAATGCAGAGGAAATAGTCTGTGATAAAAAACTTGAATTGAATTGAATTGAATTGAATTGAATTGAAAATAAGTTTTATTAAACAAACATGATATGGGTACACAGTATATACTTGTGGCATACTTGCAGAGATGCGTCGCTAAGGTAAAAATCTCGTTACCGTTTCGCGTTTACTATCGTTGCCCTAGTGCAAAAAATCCTTTGCGTCGAAGAAAGAGACAGAGCGGTGTTTGCGCGACTCCACGGGAGGAAGAGTGGGCAAGAAAATGCGTATTTCGCCTTCTCTCTTTTACATTTTTGGCTAACACGCTATGGTGTAGATCACACGTGCGCAGTTGACCACGTTGGCTTACTCGTTTTTTTTTTGTGGCATTTTCCTGTTTCCTGCTGAAGCATAGCTGCTAGACGTAATGGTTTGCCCGTGCGTGACCCCTCCCCCCGTATACCCACTTCCGAGTGTGCCTCCTAAACAGCCTCCCCACTTTGTGAGATGCCCAAAATGCCATTGTCTCGCGGCTTGTAAATGATAACTAGGAATTGAAGCGGCCAATATAGCATCAAAGGAATTCGCGCCAGAAGATTGCGGGACAATTTAACCATGCGCCAAAGGATTCCCAGCAACGGACGGGACCCCGTAATTCAAACCACCGGCACACACGTCAGCACAGCGGCAAACCAAACACGCTACAATCACAAAGCAGCTCAAATGACAACAAACGAAGTCTCCCCAAAGTATATGTAAATGTCTTCGCATTTTAATAGTTGACATTAGCACAAACGTTGTACTAGGTTTCAACCAGGAATTACCCCCATATGCAGCTAATTGTGTTATTTTATCGACCGGGAAAGACGTTACTGTATCATACAAGCATCCTTGTATCATACTGTATCCTTGAGGCATACCTGTGAAAAGAGTGAGCGATGCTGCAAAAATTGAGATGGCGCCAATGCTTTGCTGCAAAAAAAGAAATGGAAAGATATGTTAGACGACAGCAAAACGGCCGCAATATTTGCATGGATGTTGTTAGCTTTACTGAAATTCCCTCCAACTTTTTTTTTGCCAAAAACATGGCTCGACAACCAACCGTGCTTAGATGAGAGGATAGTGAAGCTGCTGAAGATCATGGCATTGCTATCAAATACTGTATCAAGCGGACTGTGAATTTTTTAAGTGCTGAATATTTGTAGTTAACTATCAATGCACAAAAGACCAGCATAAAAAGAAGGAAGCAACAGGAGAGCGCTGAACGCTGTCTTGGCGGTTCCCGTTTCTTCTGTCTGATCTTTTTGGTGCTGGTCGTAATTGTGCGCTCACTGTTTGATAATACTTTCACCAGGAACGCTGATTACTGCTTTCTACTCTTCTGTGGTGCGAACTCAAGTGCAAAGTCTTGATAATTTGGGAAATATCAATTTGGGCCCATCGTCGGCTATTCTATTGACGCTACACTGTGTTTTCCGCTTTGCTTGCGCAAGGTTTGCGCTCTGATTTTCAGGCGCGAATCGGTAGATCCTGGCTGGCCTGATTTGTGTGAGCTTGGTTTTTTTGCCTAAAATTGCTGGGCCTTTCCTGGCATTGCGCCAGTATGGTAAGGAATTGGGCTAGTTGGTTATGCATGTCGATCTACTGCGCCTTAGGTTACAAGGGACACCATTTAAAGAAGTCAAACTGTTCAAGTCGACAGCATGAGCGCAACTTGAGCTGTCCACTTGCGCTCGGGCTGTTTACTTTGTCCGTTTTACTTCTTTAAGTTTTGTCCCTTATCTAAAGCGTAGTAGACCAAAACTGGTTCTCCAAATGTAGGTTTTGTGTCATAAGGCATACTATCGAAAAAAAAAATCGGATGATGCGTCCACTCTCCTCCCAGGGCGTGTTGTGTGATTCACTCGGCGTCTCTGTACCCTATGCCGTTCATCACATTCCTGTTACTTTGAAGGAGCCGGAACGTTCGGTGGCTTGTCTATAAACATGTGTCAACAGGTATCAGTGAAGGTATCTGTGCTCTTCAAGTTAGTTATATTTGGCGTCTTATTTTTCGTTATTTATGATGGCCACTTCTTCTAGCGCTAGGGAATGGCGTCTTTCCTTGGACAAATGAGGTGCTGGCGAGCCGTTACTTGCTCTTGGAGTTGCTCACTTCTCGGGATGCTTAGGCTGAGGACCGCGGGAGAGCGAAAGGTGGCCGAGGGAATACGTGCTGTGGGTTCAAGCTGCGGCGGTGTGAGTCTGGAAGTGGCTGCTGGCCCTCCGGGGTGTATGCTCACCCGGCTTTCCGATGCGCCTGGGCCAGTGTAGCAGACAAATAGATGGGACACCACGTTGACGCTTTTGTTGCCTCAACGATTTGCGCTAGCATGGTGGCAACCTTGCGTTCTACCAAGGGTAGTCAGCAGCTAGCAGCATCGCAACCACGAGCGCTTCCCTGCGCTGGGTCATCACCGACAAGTGACGGCGATACGCCGGCTCAGTAAGCTGTGTCAGGGTGTAAGGAAGCCTCCCATATCGTGTCCGTGTTTCTGGTAATGAGATGTTAGCGACTTCTGTATGAATAACTTGCTCTGTATTCGCTCTATACTTTCCCGCCGTGCAGCGAGAACCAGCTGCACGGCGCCAGTCACAATCACACCTGAATGTGTGTGCTCTTATTTAGGTGGTCATGTGTTTGTCATGCTGATTGTGATGCAGAGGGTCGTCATATAACCGAGCTATGAACATGTATGGCGTGTATGTTAGATTACGACGATAGGTGTTTGTACTATGCCTTGAAATTTTAGATTTGAAATAATAGCGGGTGTTCTGCATACTGGTAGGGGTATAAATTGCTGCTTAGACTGATTCTGGTAATATTCTACGGGTAAATGTTTGCCTGGAACGTTTCATTTCAATTTTCTTGTCGAACTTGATCGCTTTTCGTGTGCAATGTTTGGCCCTGCTCACAGAAGACTTTAAGAAGATAAGATTCAAATTTATTTAGGCTTTCGGCTTAAGGCTTACGCTTCAGGATTCGCTGAGTTGTCATAGTGACATAAGCTTTCCTAGGTTTGTTAATTTGGAAAGACAGCTGAGCTGTGCTTTGTTTCTTTACTTCAATGAAAATTTGTCTATACGTAGATCCTTGGCCTCGTAGATTTTTTAACAGCACTTTTAGTAAACATTGCAAGGCAGAAAACGTAATTTCCGTTAACAGGAGTATCTGTGACTGGTTTACCTATCCCAAACCGCGAAAGCTGCTATGGTTTCAGAATAGAGTGTGGTGCAGGGCTTCTAGAACTGCTTTGGTGCAGGCCTTTTTGATGCACCAAAGACGTAGTTTGAAAGGCGTAGTTAAAAAAACGAAACCTTCACCAGCGGAGCGAAAGTGAGTTCGTTTAAAAGTCGACTGTTTAACCCTCACACTGACTTAACTACTTCAGCTCCATACTTGCAGAAAATACTCGGTGCGAATAAGCCGCTACTGAACCGCTGCAGCGACAGCCACCGTTTTTGGGAGCTGGAAGTTAACGTTGTCGCCACACACTATCGCCAAGACTGCTCAAGATCTTCTGATTGTAGCTGCACGCATCTCCAAAGCTCTGCGGCGGCTTAGTAATGCACGGCCTAACAAATATTTTGGTAATTCTGAACACCATCAGCTACATGTTCCACTATTCTAGTTGTTCGTATGGTCTGAAAGGAATTCGATATTATTTAAATGTAATTATTTGAGCGGTAACAATATCGCCAGGGTAATATTGCTGCATTTGTGCCCCGCACCGTACAATTTATATTTCACTGAAGGATTGCTCAATTTCTTTGAAAATATAAGTTAGAAATAAATGTAAACCACTTTCAAACCCTCGGGCAGAAATGTGAGGGAAGGAACATAAAAGTGATGCCTCGTGTAACTTTTAAAATATTAATAGAATGACCCATGTGATGCAGGTATTTCCATCAACTAATTTTGCAGGTTTACTGGGCCTAATGTTGATGTCGCCTGTAAATGAACTTGGTGGTGTCCTGGGGCTCACGATGTGAAACTGCGAGCTTTTACAAGCAGCGAGGGTACTTGGCTTGCAGATTACTGTTAAGAAAGGGAGCGAAAAGAACGATAGATTTCGGAAATCAGTGTGGCTCCCCTAATAGCCACGAACCTGTTGGCATGAAAAAATGTTCTGCGACAAAGTTTTTGATACCAATTTTCTCTCCTGTTGCCTGTGGTTCAATTACCACTTTTCAATTTCCGGCGCTTTGGCTCCTTCTTTTTTAAACATAAATGGTATACTCGTCCTGCTTCAAGCATGTGTCCAGTTAATGCTATTTTTCAGCTTTACTCGTTCGTAAATGGGATGCTTTAGGCCCCTTTCTTCTCACCGTGGTGGTGTGGTTTTTGTGTGGGATCACTCGGTGCTAGCGTGGCGAGATATGGCGGAAATTGCTGCGCCCGAGCTCAGGGTAATTAATCAATATTAGGGTCCTTTCACCACGAGTATGCCAGCACTACATCGAAAAATAGGGCATGCATAGCAAAAGACTTTGACATTATGTTATGCTGGAATGTAAATCAAGCTCTCTACTCGGAAGCGATGCTTCTTAGATTCTTCGAGAAGAATGTATAGATATAAAGTCTTTCTACATTTTGATGCAATTATTATGCGACGTGGACGCGCTTAAAAGCACATCCAAGGGTTTTGTTGCAATAGAAGTTCAATGAAAAACATTTTAAATTCGATGTAAAGCAAAAATGTTTCGCATTTAGGTTATCTCTAAAACTCCGCGATTCAAAAGTGTCGTATATATTAGGACGTGTAGTTTCCCGGGTTCGGCTTGTAATTGTAAGTTTTCGTGTTTTTGCGGTGCAAGATAAGTACGTAGGCTTTGATTTGGCACATAGGTGCACACACAAAGCGAGCTCATGTTTTGTAAGATAAATAATTGTTTGTGGAATTTGCGATAAAGAAAGGCGAAAGCAACGTCACGACGTTGCTAACGGGTTAAAGGTTAGTTTTTGCCACATGCCGAATGCTTTTCAAAACCCTGTGTATCTCTCCTCTATTTTGAGAATGTTGCTTAAAACAAAACCACCAGAAGCGCCTGTGTCATGCACTTGCGAAACCTATACGTTAGTGTAGTAAAATGTATGCATACTTACCGTTAGGAAAATGTAGATGGCGCAAGCCGTTAAGAAATTGCACTGTTGAAGCGCAGGCGAAGGTACTGTGAGAAAGAACGAAATGGGCGGAGGACAAAGGACGTCGGATGAAATGAACCTTATGTATAAGCCGCGAAGCGGAAGCAGTTATTGAACTATTAAAATTTAAAACCATCATCATCAGCCTATTTACGTCCACTGCAGGACGGAGGCATCTCCCACTGACTTCCACCAGCTTCGGTCCTGCGCTACCCGAGTACGTTCCTTGGAAATCGAATTTTCTCATTTAGTCCCTCCATATATAATGACCCTCCCTTTCTTCCAGGCCCGTCTCTCATTATCCACTTCGTCATCCTGGTCGTCACTTCATCTCACTACAAGGCCAACGCAAGTCAATTTTTTTTCTTAATTTCAACTACAGTGGAACCCCGATAATACGACTTTCTGGGACCACGAGAAAGCGTCGTATGACCGGGGTGTCGTACGACCGGGGGTGCGGGTAAATGCCGGCCTAGTAGACGGTCTCACGCGACAGGTAGGCTAAGAACTTATTTAAACTTATATATTCAGTGCATTCTCGCGTGTCTTGCGACCCTTTACCTGAAATCCGAAATTTAAAAAATGCAACGTCTATTTTGTGCCCGCCTGCCCTCCATAGCGTACAGCTAGCGCCCCCCCCACCCCCCCAAGCGCCGCGTGCTACGCGACCCCCCTTGCCGTTCGGCGCGATTTATAACCCGCCTGCCCCACGCC
Organism: Haemaphysalis longicornis; assembly: GCA_013339765.2. Lineage (NCBI taxonomy): Eukaryota > Metazoa > Arthropoda > Arachnida > Ixodida > Ixodidae > Haemaphysalis > Haemaphysalis longicornis. The sequence continues at coordinate 137,105,681 of CM023452.1, forward strand.
TTGCGCGCGCGAGATAAGGCCAGCGTGGTCGAGCAAATTGATAGGGGAAAAATTGAGTGTGAAACTGTCAGGGCCAAGGGAAACGAACGATACTAAAAGGCGGAGATGAAAAAAAAAAAAACGTCATTGCCGTACATGGTGGAGACATGGTATGAACGGTCACGTGGCATCACTATTGTGTCAAAGTGCTCAACACATAGCTGTTTTCGCTGTCCACAAGACCCAGCAACGCGAAATAAGATGATCCAAACTTCGCGAGTAAACCATGTTGCGGCGAAAATTATACCGTGGTCTTGCTACAGTGAATTGCTGCGGCGGCCAGCGAGTGACCCAAAATGGCGGGGCCAACGCATACGTGTCTCCACCCTTGCGGCGGACACGCGTCAATTGAGGACTTCTGGCAAAGAAAGGAGCGAAGTGACAACGCGGATTTGAAAGACACTGATAAGCAGAGAACAGAGATATAGGGAGAGAGAGCGTCGTGAAAAGAAGGAACTTAGATCGAGCAGGCGGGAAAAGCGGGTGTTCAGTCATCGCCGTGAGGTTGCGTCGTACGTATTTTCGCGTTCGTCGGTGGCTCGATGGGAGCTTCAAATTCACGGTCCGCCTGCCCCCTGAACTTCGACTTCTCGTGGTATTCGCGTTGGCGTATAACGGTGCCGCGTGGGGCCGTCGCAGGTTAACTCCTGCTCGCGAGCACCCGCCTGCTTGCTTGCGTCTGTTCAGAAAGTGGTCTGACTCGACTGCGCCCCTTTGCACTTCAAGCAGCGTCAAACGTGGGTTAAGAATAAAGAAGGTCGGGACGGGTGGCAAAGCGGTGTGAAACATGAAAAAAAAAAACACCGGTTTATCCGCGCCAGGATCCGTCGTATGAAGCGGACCGCGTTCACCCGAGCGTCCTATCATCGGGGGTTTAAATACAGTGTTTGTATGGGGAGTTCACCGGGACCGCGGTGATCCGTCCTAAGAAGCGGGTAGTCGTAAGTTCGGGGGACGTAACAGCGGGGTTCCACTGTATATTTGTACTCGAGTTTGCTCCCAGATCCAGGAGGCTCGTTTCCTATCGCTAAACGTTACCCCTATCATCCTTTTCTATGGCTCGTTCCAGTTGTTTTGTGAGACGCCAAGCTTCAGCTCCACACATCATGACTGGCAGCACGCATTTGTTGTATACTATTATTTTCATGGACAGAGGTAGATTACCTTTCATTAATCGGGAGTGCTTGCTCAGTGTAGTCCAGCCCATACCTGTTCTGCGCCGGATATCTTTCCCGTTGTTTGGTTCAGCATTGACAACTTGTCTAAGGTAGTTATACTTTTGTACTTGATCTAGCGTGGCGCGACCTAAGCTGAAGAGGGTGCTTTCAGCATTCTCATTTATCATTACTTTACATTTACTCATAATATTTTGTAGCCGAATTGCAGTTCCTCAAGCATTTTTTGCAAATGCTCTGCCGACTCCCTCAGGAAGACAATGGAGTCTACAAACCTCAAATGGCTCAAGTACTCCCTGCTCCGTGACACTTATTGTTCTAAGTTAGCCAAATTTTGCATATATTTGATATGGAGAAGTAGTGGCGTCAAGACATACCTCTTTGCTTGGGGTCGAAGAATATTACTACCCAACAGAGTACGAAGCCATAAGAGTGCAACAATAACGTTACTTCTGCAGTCACCAGTATTACGCCTACAAGTGATAAAAACACATGACGAATCTTTGCACGCGGCGACAAGCTATGTTCAGAGCTTGCGTGAGATCGCTTACATAAGGCCGAAGTATCAAGTCAATTAAAAAATGGCTCCAATCCGAGCTGTGAAGGTGGTTGGAAAGCAAAGCTTTAAACGACACCCAAAAGAATTGCCCATGCGACGTTACTTTAATTCACGCACGTGGCTCTACAAAGATTGAAACCAGAGATTCTGCCAGCCGTTACTTGAGATTCGCGGGGGCGGCGTCCTGAACGAGGCAGCAGCGTCGGCCACGGCCGGGCTCACAGGTCGGCCACCCTCCCCCCCCCCCCCCCACCCCCCCCCCCCCTCACCACTCACGAGTGAGTGGTGATTGAGCCTCGACATCGTTTTGGGCTGGCGAGTGTGAGTGCGAGGGAGTGCGAGCGCCACGCGCAGTGAGCCCCGCTCATCACTCACGAGTGCGAGCGCTACTTGCGGCGAGCACCACTCACCCCTCGCGAGTTCAAAAGCAACTCGCGGGGAGCCCCGCTCACCACTCGCGAGTGCACTCGCGAGTGCACTCGCGCTATCGCGCCATTTGCGGGGCTTACCGCGGTGAGCGCCACTATTGCGCTTATATTCGCTGTAGGCTATTCGTGGCAGGAGCCGCTCGCTGTTAATGGCGGGATTGCTTTTAGCTTCGGAAATATGTCGTCACTGAGCTCCTGCTATGGGGCACCCTAGACTTAATTCTCTGGTGGCGTGTTGACTTAGGAATATGACTTGGATGGCCTGTCGCGGAAGCTACCGCGAGTCACGGCCCAGAGCCCTAGACGGAGCGATACGTGTTTCTTTATTGGCTGTCCTCGAACGACTCCCGATGATGATCCTGGCGCGTGCTCACGCCTGCTTCGTCCTTCTTTTCTACATCCTCCCGCGGGCCCAAGATGATTAGGCGGCTGATTCTAACAGATAAAGTTTTGCACTGGACGGTTTATCACGTGACCCGTTGCTGTCCGCACCGAGCACGCTCTAGCGACGCCGTCGACGCCGTGGTGCAACATTGTCACTCGTCCCAGCTTCCACTGCATTGGCGGAGCGTTGTCGTCATGCACTATTACGACGTCGCCCACCTTCAGCTGCGGTGAAGTAGCCTGGGGACAGCTGTGAGCCGAACGCAGTAACAGCAAGTATGCGTTCCTCCATCTGCGCCATAACTCAGCCGTCAGCCTTTGATGGTAGCGTGCTCGTCGCTGCAGGTCAGCTGGGGTTGACGACGTCTCGGTCACCGCTAACTCTTTGGGCATGCAGAGCGCACGCCTGCCTGTCAGGAAGTGGGAAGGCGTAAGTGGCACTCCTTCATCGGGGTGGTCTTCGACGTAGGTTAGAGGTCGGCTATTATGACTGTCACAGAATTGAGCGAGGTAATAATTTAGTGGCCGATGCTCGGACGGGAGGAGCGACAAACAACTCCCCCCTGGATACGAATAAAGGATGTGGTTCGGACCTGCTAACCGGCGATAGGTCCACGCCTGATTGGCCGCTGGCGTGGGCACGAGACGGGGCACGGGGAAAACAGTTTCAAAACAACGGGCATTTACTTCACATTCAACAGGAAATTCAAAACAGACAGGACAGAAGGTTTGACGAGTTAATACACACTGCAGTTGACACCCCGTTGGGGTCAGAGCTGCCCTAGACACCGACACAAAGTACATTAATTACAATGAAAGAAAAGGTACACGCCGTTACGAGCCCGAGGAGAAGACGACAGTAATGAAGGGGACAGTAGAGTATACAATAGGCGGGGTTGGAGGCTTCCCCCAACTACTAACAATAAGCCCGCTAGAAACACATACCGCGTGGGTGCACTGAAGGAGGCGGATAGAAGCCCGTGCAGTCCGCATAGGGAAATACAACACAGAAGATGAATAGGAAGAGTCCGAGAGAAAGTGGAGAAGGGGAGAACATCTTAGCTGCGGTCCGGATGATGGTCTCGCCGGGGTGACGGAGGCTGTCGGTCGTCTGTGGTGGGGCACCGCTGATCAGCGACGCAATTTGGGTGAACTCCGGCCGCGCACTGTCGCCTCCTTGAGGAATCTTCGGGGGCCCGAAAGTTCACCGCCGTCGTCGCTCGGCCTCCCCAGCACAAGGCCCTCAAAGCCGACGCCGCGTCCCGGCCGTACGTCCGGCCACCACCAGTTCTCAGCCCATTCTCCCTGGAAACCCCGCGCGGCAACACGCACACAGTCCACCGGGCCGCGCGCCTTCTGAGAATTCGCGGGGCGCAGCCTTCAGTAGGCCGCGGCATTCTCTCCTACCTCTCTCCCCGAAACACATGGCCAGCCGACCCGGGTGCGACAATGGCGGCGAGAGCATTCCTTCGCTTCGCGGTACGGCTCCTCTCGGCGAGCGGCAAGAAATGGCGAGCGGCAAGGAAACCCCGTCAAGGAGGACAGGGACATGAATTTCGCGACATATGACAGCTTCCACTTCGCAAAGGGTGGTGGAAAGAGCTTCGGCAGTAAGGCTACTGCGCCCAAGGTAACGCTTGAGAACGTCCTTGGTGGAGCGAATGAGACGCTCCCACCAGCCACCCCACCAAGGGGCTCGCTCAACGATGAATTTCCAGTGCACGTTGAGCCCAGTCGCATATTCTTGAAGGGCTGACGCAGCGGCCTTAAATGCTCGAGCGCAACTATGAAACGACTGAGCGTTGTCAGAGTAAACAGTGTTCGGTATGCCGCGTCTTGACACGAACCGACGGAAGGCCAGTAGCGTGGTAGCCGCTGTCATATCCGACGTCAGCTCCAAATGTATGGCACGAGTGACAGCACATGAAAATAATAAAATGTAGGCTTTTGCCGGAGGAGCTTTTCCACGCACGTAGAGTGGTCCACAGAAATCCAGGCCTACCACAGAGAACGGGTGTGCTGCCGTGATTCTGGTCGCTTTGGGCAAGCCTCCGGCGTCTGCACGTCAGACATTGGGCCAGCACCCTTTTGACGGTTTGGCGTCCCTTTACAATCCAGAACCGTTCTCGTGTCTCCGTGAGCGTGGCTTCGACTCCACCGTGAAGAGTGTGGTGATGGGCCGCCAAAACAATGAGGTACGTAAACTTGTGCCGCGCAGGTAGCAGAATCGGGTGCTTGACGTCGATGCTGCAATTCAATTTGTGTAATCGGCCTCCTACGCGGAGCAGACCTTCGTCATCCATGAAGGGTGAAAGTCGAAGCACCGCTGATGTAGAAGGAACGGTCTGACCGACTGACAGTGCGCGTACTTCAGTGCTGAATAACTCCAGCTGTACGTGCCGCATCCAGTAGCGTTCGGCCTTCATTATCTCAGTTGCTGTGAGGGGACCGCTTGCTGATGGCCCTCGCCGCTGGGCATTTTGCAGGAAACGTTGAATCCAGGCCGTGACCCGCAAAAGGCGCCTGAGGGTGCTGTAATTCTCTACGGTCAGTAGCTGTTCGTGCTTTGTGACATCGCAAGGGCAAACCAAAGTTTCCTGTGACACTGCGAGCTCCTTTGGGTCAACATCATCAATCTGCGTTTCAGGGAACTCCTGTTTTGGACCTAGGAGCCACGAAGGTCCGTGCCACCATTGGGTTGAGTGCAGAAGAGCCGCCGCCGATATACCTCGTGTGACTAAATCTGCCGGGTTGTCTTTCCCGCTGCAATGGTTCCAGTCTGTAGGAGCAGTTAGTCGTCGTATTTCGGCCACGCGGTGTTCTACGAACTGGTCACGCTTTGTGGCGGCGCTAGTAATCCAGTGCAGCGCGACAAGAGAGTCCGTCCACAAACTGACGGGGGAGTCTTCCAGAATTGCAGTGGTTTTGGCATAACGTACGAGTCGTGCTCCAATAACGCAGGCAAGAAGCTCTAGCCGAGGCAGGGAGATGGGCTTTGAGAGGGGCGACTCGGTTCTTGCTAATTAACAATCTGGTGTCATATAGGCCACTGCACCCAGCTTTCGGACGTATAGAGAAACGCCGTAAGCTCGCGGGCTTGCATCGCAAAAAGCGTGGATCTCGATTGAACCTTCCACATCGAACGAGTGCGAGAACATGAACCGTGGAACCTGGACCTCATTCAACTCTGTTAATTGGGCGCACCAACTGTTCCATCGCGCTTGTTCGTCATCTGGAAGGCGTTCATCCCATGAGCGGCTCTTTTTCCAGAGGTCCTGGAACACAAGCTTGGCCGTTAAGGTGAATGGTGCAAAGTATCCCAAGGGATCATACATCCTCACAAACGTCTGCAGCACGGTGCGCTTGGTTGACGGATTGGCTGCCGCAAATTCTGATGCGTCTTTCGTCGACAGGTAAATGCAGTCTCCAGCACGCTCCCATGGGACTCCCAGCACCTTCATCCTGATTGCGTCTCCCGCTTCATTTTCGATTGCGACGTTGTCCCGCACAAACTGATGTCCGAGCTCCTCTGAGTTTGATGCCCATTTTCGTATCTCCATTCCGGCCTCGGAGAATATTTTGCGAGCTTCCTCGTACACTTGAATTGCCTTTTCGACGCTAGGTACACCAATTATGAGGTCATCCACGTAGAATGCCCTTTCCAGCAGCGCTACTGTTTCCGGTACTGCTCCCGACAGGCCTGGAGATGGTGGCGAATCGTGGCAGCCAGAAGGAATGGGCTGGATGACGCGCCAAACGGTTACACGGGTCATCCTCCAGGTGACAATGGGGGACGCCGGATTATCTCGCGTAGGCAGTCGTTCCACCCAGAGGAATCTCAACGCATCGCGATCTTCTGGTCGAATCAGCAACTGCAGGTACGCCTTTTTTATGTCTGCGACGATTGACAACAGGCGTGACAACGAAAAAGTCATGAGCAGCTGAACGACTTCGACCCCCAAGCTTCATGCCCTTGAAAGGACGTCGTTTAGGCATGCTGGCCGGCTGTATGCGAAGAGCGTCGAACACTACTCGGAGTTTGTTGTCACTGCGTCCTTTCGGATGACGGCATGGTGGGGCATGTAATACAAGTTATCGCCTGGACGCTGCTGTTCCGCAACTCGTTCCGCGTGGTTTTCGTCAAAATATGCTCGAATTGCTCTGTCATACTGCTCGAGCAACTCGGCTTGTTCCCGGAATCGGTTTCAGTTGCGTCCGCAGACCGGTGCTCCGCGAGCTGACGATTGTCGCTGCCAGGAGGTAAACCAGGAGCCTGGATCATGAGGGGTACTTGGTACCGGCCTTCGATACGGGTGATGTTTCGCTTCGAACGTTCCATCGGGCTATCCTGCAGCGACTTTTCGTGACTCGGGGTCATCAATGCCAATGGCATCAAGCCGCCACATGGCGGACGCGTCCAAAGTCCAAATGTCCGGGTGAGGTGCACGACAGGAACATGGCACTGGTAAAAGGGCATGCGGTTAGAAGCGAGCCTTCCTTGAACGCGTCCAGCCTAGAACTGTTCTACCGCCTGTGTGAGGTCTCCGTTGATTCTGTCCACCCTGCCCGTGGCCACCTTCCAGTAGGCGTCTGAACCAACCAGTACGCTGATTTCATTTGCCTTCCATGCTGCTCGGATGGAAGGCGTTCGGCTATGTCGTACCGCTTTTCTATAAGGGTTTTTACGGTCACGTTGTCGAGTTCCGGGCTCGTAAGGGAACAGATCTTCGGAACCTCTAAAGCTTCCAACACGACCGGCCTTCCACGAGCTTGTGCGCGTAGCGTCACCTGTACTCGCCGGCACCGTTAGAACCTTGGGTGACTTCGCAAGCTACCGAACGTTACTAAGGATAGGTCTTCCGTGCCGAGAACCGCTGCATTTCAGGGCCCTAGCCGCATCCTGGCGAATGAAGGTGCGTTGGCTGCCAGTGTCTAACAGCACTCGAACAACAAGGCGTCGCCGTACACCCTCTGCCAAGGCTCGGGCCGTCTGGAGCAACACGGACGTTGCCCCGGAGTGTCCGCTCGAAGCCGTCATGACGGCAGGTGCGCTTTCTCTAGCTTGTACCTGGTGTGTTGATCTGGGCGTGCTGCTGCCAGTCGGATTGAACAAGTCACACAGGACGGTTAGGTGGCGCCGATTACAACTGCTGCAGGTCAGGTTGCGGGAAGCTCTGCACTGACGCGCCACGTGGTTGCGTCGGCCGCACCGAAAACAGCAGTGAGCGTTGCGCAATCGCGTCCTCTTCTCGTTCGCCGACATGTCAACTAGGCAGTCCGCCACCTTGTGACCATGGCTGTCACACAAGGGACACGCCGGTATTATTATGGACTCGGACTTCGCGGCCAAGGCTGACGCTGAGGGGACGGGTGTCTCCGGTTGTCCTGGAAAGATCAAATCGGCGTTTGGACGGATCGACGAGCTGCGTTAGATGGAGGCTGTCCTTGTCTTCCTTCCTCGCGAATTTCGATTTGAATTCTTAGGAATTCCATCAGCTCTTTTCACCTGGCCAGCTCCTTGTTGCCGCGTCGCGGATTCGTCCGTTAGCCCCTTGTCCGTCTCCTTAACCCTCTGCCGGTACATTAGAGTCAGGTCATCCGGCAGGCATCGGAGGAGCACACGGTTCAGGATTACGGCGTACTGCTCTCGCGGAACTCCCAAGGCTTCGAGGGCGCTGACACGGAATTGCACCTTGTCGTACATTTCGCGGAGCCTCTCGATGTCCATTGAGCTTCTGATCGGCTTCGTTGCCATGAGTTGATCAATGTGCTCATTGATGAGCAAGTCTCGTCGGCCGAACCGCTGAACTAAGGTCTTCACCGCGAGGTCGTAGTTCGCGTCAGCAAGCCGGATTCCCTCAATGGCTCGTTTGGCGTCGCCGATCAAGTATGTCAATAAGTACTTGAACTTCTCAATCTTCGGCAGCTCGGCATTTTCGTGGATCGTCACAGTAAAATGATCCCAAAACGCTTGCCAGTCGTGCAGATTTCCCGAAAACGCTGGGATCTGGAGCTTGGGAAGCATAACCGTCCGATGACGTGAAGCATGCGTGTGCCCGCCTGACGCACCCGTGGGAGCAGTAACTGGAGCGGCTGTCCCTCCGCTGGCGCTGGAATCGGTTGCGCTGGGCACTTGCTCGGCGTTTCGTAGGAGGAAGCGTGCTTGAGAGACGGCGTAGGATATCTTGCGGGTATACTCTGCCGCTCCTTCGAGCTCCTGCTCCAGCCCGTCGTCATCCGTGGCATCGGCGATTTTCTCGTTGAGGGTGATGCTCAGGCTCTCGCTGTACCATGTACTCGACGTGGGAGCTAAGGGTTGCCGCGTCGGGAGACGGCTGCTGCAGCAGGTCATTCAGCTGGTTGAGCGCTCGCGTGACGCCGCTCCTGACGACGCCACGAGCCTTCCGAAGGCGGTCGATGGACGAAGCCATGCGGAGATGCTCCGAAGGGCGATTTCCCGGGTTGATCGGCACCAAAGATGTCGCGGAAGCTACCGCGAGTCACGGCCCAGAGCCCTAGACGGAGCGATACGTGTTTCTTTATTGGCTGTCCTCGAACAACTCCCGATGATGATCCTGGCGCGTGCTCACGCCCGCTTCGTCCTTCTTTCTACATGGCCTTCTGACGCCGTAATGATACTGTTCGCTTTCATGAATCACGTGGGTATGCTACACACTCGTGTGCGAGGGGATACGACAAGTGGTGAGCGCGAGTGCGAGTGGTGACGGCAAATGGTGAGCGTGGAGGTGAGCGCGAGTGGTGATGGATAGTGGTGAGCGTCAGCGCGAGTGAGTGCGAGTGGTCACGGGGCGTGAGAGCGAGTGGTGGAGGGTGCGTAGTGAGCGTGAGTGCGAGTGCGAGTGGTGACGGCAAATGTGAGCGTGAGTGAGCGCGAGTGGTGATGGATAGTGGTGAGCGTCAGCGCGAGTGAGTGCGAGTGATCACGGAGCGTGAGAGCGAGTGGTGGAGGGTGCGTAGTGAGCGTGAGTGCGAGTGCGAGTGGTAAGGGCGACTGGCGAGCGTGAGTGTGAGTGAGTGCGCGGGGAAAAATTTATTTTCTGCGTGAGTGTGAGAGAGTGGCGCCGAGTTTCGCCGAGCTAGGGCCAGGCTAAAGCGGTGGACGCCGCCGCTGCAGCCCGGCCGTGAGTCAGGAGAGAGAAAACGGAGAGGAGCGTGTTCGAAGGGTGAGAGAGCGGAACCTAGCCATCCTGATGTGCTAGCTTGGGGTTACACCACGCGCGACACAAGCGCAGTCACCGAAATGATTCGGCATGTGGGTTTAGTGGTTCCCATTTATGCCCATTTAAACTAGTCAGCTTAGTAAGTTTTGAGAATTGCGAGAAAGCTTAGGGAATTTTATAACTCCTTTTTTATCAGAACCTGCTGCTACTTTCCCTTTTGTAATACCTCTTAAAACACAGCCGAATTGGTAATCACCAATTTAGAAAACGGACTCCATTTGTGGCAAGCAGTAGCAAAAAGCAGCGTTTCTCTAGCGGCGAGATGGGGTTTGTCATTTTGTTTTCCCTCCCTGCGAAGCAAGCTTAACGTATGTTTGTCGTACGACCGCTTAATTCCGTCGGGTGCGGGTTGCCTGGGGTGCTGTCGAACAATTTAATCAAGCCGTGCGAAGGCACCGTGCAATGGACGTGAAGCTGCACCAAAACAGGCCCAAAACAACCGCCGCTGAAGCAGACGACAAAGTCTTACCGCCGCCGCCGCCGGCGGCGAGCAGGCACTCCCGTGCGGGGAACGCTGAGTAAATTCGCGGCGTTATCTCTAGTGTGCTCCGCGAGTGAAACCCTCCGACCCTCTCCTTCCCCCCACCATCGCCTCCGACGCGTTAAAGAGTTTGTTGTCCCGCACTCCACGAAACAACCGTTGGCTGGTAGAGCTAGAAAGCTTTGCTTTAAAAAGAAAACCGACACCAGGTAAAAAGCTACTTATAAACCACTTAAAGGGTCACTGACACAAAATTTTGAAGGCGAGATACCTTCGGAGATAGATTGGTCGGAACACATATACCTCATCTGCAAAATATCAGCGGCGAGTACAGCCTAGAACATATTTAAAATCAATTTTGAAGTGTGCGAAACGCAACCGAGCAGCCAGCAGAGGACCACGCGCAATTGTAAATAAACAACATCCAACACGTCACGAGTTTGTGTTTGCCGCTTCCGCACTACCGGCGTTTTTCACCGGCTCGCCCGGCTCGCCGCTCCAATCGGAGGGCCGGAGGGCGGAGCTTCTGCTCTCGAGAACGACCGACCCGATCGTTGGCGCGGAGGCGCCGTGATTTCGTCAGCTAATCGGGCAGCTGCCGCCACCAAAGTTTCTACAACGATTCCAGGCACTCTGTTTCTATTACTGTTTATTACCATTGGATGCGAAAACGCGCCGGAGGCACGAAAAGCTCCCTGAGCTAGCCGCACGGTCGCTGTGCAGGCGGCGGCCACGGCCGCGAAGTGGCCCAGGCCGGAGCAGGTAGCTCGAGTGATAGCTTATTACCGCTGCACGAAATTGTCCCAAGTCCCGACCATGGTGGCTTACATGAGAAAGGAGTTAATGATGCGATGGCGGGTTGCATTAAAAATTGTCATCTGCACCGCTTACGAGAGAGCGGCACTCGAATATCCGCCGCAGTGCTGAGCCGAACACATCTGTAGGCGGACCTGTAGGCAGACCGGCCGGCTGCTCCCAGCGCGCGTCTTGCCACCCACCGTCTCGGAGCGTCGCGCGTCGTTCTGCAGCCGCGGTAGCATTTGCACTCGCAGCGCCTGCGTCACATCCACGGTCGCTTTTTAATTAAGCGCCTCACAAGATCAGTACGTGGGGGCATTCGCAGAAACTGCCGTCGATGCGGATTCGACAGTGCTACGGCCGGCTCTGCTCTGTGATATCCCTCCGACGGTCACGTGGTCAGCTTTGTTCACACAAAATCCACAAAATCCATCGTTTCGCGGCACTCGCTGAAACCGAAACTGCGACTGGCCGCATTGAAAATGCCTCTAATTAAACAACCATCGCACGCTGAAGCAAATGAGGTTTCTACAGGTTATAAGTAGGTCACTAGCTACTTATCGCAACGAAAAAAACAAGATGCAAAATTTTTGTGTCAGTGCCCCTTTCATGATTCTGGGACATTGGAGAGAGATCTATGATTATACCTTTCAAGCTATTTGTATATGACGAAACTAGCCAAGTGGGCGAGCTATGCTCATAACCGCTTTGCACTGTTAGGGCTCCTGGGCACTTTGGAAGTTTTTTTCACATTGTCAGTCGGTGACCTGCGATAAGACTCGCCGAACTATTTTTTTTAGAAACCGATTAGTAGGCTGGCTGAGCTCGCTGATGCTGATGCGGACCTATCTGTGTCGGATGGTCAGACGCTAACGGGGCTTCGTTGCGGCGGTTCCCTAACTGTGCTCAGGAACACGATATCATTTCGCATTTACCGCTTGTTCAGGACCGGAAATGACAGCTTAACATCTTATTCACAAACATAACTCCAGTACAACTGTTGCCTTCCTGCACTTTTCGGTGCGTGAACGCGTTTTAAGAACCAAGCGTGCACCGCAAATGCGTGTTTTCGCAAACTTTTCAACCCGAAAAGCAAGCGCTATATACTTCCCATAGCTCCCAGTCTACTGTCAGCGTGCCTTATATCAAACAACATTGCTGACTACGCTGACAGCCTGCATCAGTTTGCAGATTTCGCACGCCGTGTGCGAGAAGTTGATAGAGGTGAAAAGAATTATGTGTTTTCTTCACGCGAAAACTACTCGCGCACACACCGGCGGTCCTTATACGCGGCCCTGTACACACCTGCACACCGGCCCGGAACGTCCATGGCGCTGCCAAGGACGACCCTGTGGTGCTGCCTCCGCATATACAATGGCGTAAGTCCGTGCGGCAACAGTTTGTCGCCGATGGCGAAAACAAGGTTACACTAGTGAGAAAGGGGATGATAGTGTAGGGAAGCATTGCCAAAAGGATCTCAGTCCGCGTTACTAGTGAATGCGGCGCTCAAATATCTTCCACGATTTTAATCCTGAAATTCTCAACGAGAACCAGCCACAGACAGACCTGGCTGACATGAAGGCTTCCTTTCATACTGTTGCTAAAGACGAGACCCGCCTACACGTCGCACTAAATTTTCGCAGCGCGCGCTAGCCTCGTCTGCGGGTGCGTAGCTTGCTCCGAGAAAGATATCTTCGTTAACGTTACCTTAATAAAGGTTTCTGAAGCGCGCAGTTGCTTTTTCTCGATGTGATCCTCCTCCGACCCTTGCGAAAAGCTGCCTTATGGCACAAGCTGGGTTTCGTTTCCGAACGCGGGTGCAACATAACGTTGTTCCGGGGGAGGGGCAAAAACGGCGCAATGAGTTGATGCGCCTTATCACTGTGACGACCGACGCGCTGCTGAGGCCCTATCCTCCATTGACGTCCGTACGCGGTTTCCCTTCACCCTACCGCGGCACCTGTTGAAGAGCACAACGTTAGAAATAGGCACGAGGAGCACGAACTCAGCTAGACCGTGAGGGACATCAGTGTACTTGGCAGTGTGAACCTTCGCCTAGCTGACAGGGAATCTGAGTAGCAATCTGGGCCCTAAGCGTGGATAACCTCTCGGCCTTTCCGTTTGCTTTTCTCTCAGGTACCCTTGAGTTAAGTATGGTTTGCCCTTGACTCGGTGTCATTTCTGGACAACATGGACGGTCGCTAGAATCTCGTTACCACATCATGTTGATTTAGCAGTGTTTGGCATGCTGCAATATAGTTATTTCTCGTAATCTTAAGAACTAGTCGGCGAAGTCTCTATTTGCAAGAAAATCTGGGAACCTAATTTATACTGTGCACTAAGGGTAGTCTAGCTATCGGACCTTACAGTTGTAGATAGTTTTTTGCTTTTAACTAAGGTACTGTATCTTGGGCTGATTGGAAATGGTGTTCAAGGCTTTACCGATTGTAAATGGAGGCGCCCAAACTGAATGTTCTTGCGCTTCAGGTGAGACAAATAAAGAAGTTTGCCCATGCGTTCACCAGATGCTTCATTTTGGTGCTTCGCAAACTGAATCTGGGACCATGGTAGACTACAAAAGACAGTTCACGTCGCATACAAAAATTGACGTTGTTTCCGCAGGCGTTGTGGTAAATTTGTTGTGCTTTTTCTTATGCGCAATGCCCAACAGCTGGAGAGGTCCCCAAGAGGGCTCCGTGATATTTCCGCAGATGCTGTTTTAAAGAGACCCTGCAACGCTTTTGTTCAACTTTTTGTCGAAGTCGTAAACGTTTTCAGAGCGCATTCAACCAACACATCCAGTACTTAAGATTAGGACTTCACAAAGTACCTCAGCCAAAAACATGACCGGGTTTCTAGAGCGACCTGCCCGTAGCAGCCGGCGATAATGGGAGCCAGCGTGCCAAAAAAAAAAAAAATGCTGTACAGGGACGGCGCGCTCCGTCACGTGTGGCTAAATTTCATCCCTAACCGCGTCCCCTTCGCTTCATTCTCGCTGCGACCTGCGACTGCTCGCATAAAATGTAGCGGACATTCCAATCAATACCGCTTGTACCGAACAATAGATATAACACCAGCCAGCACCGAGAATTTGTGGTTGTGTAGAGCCGCTTATTAACTATGCAAACTTCAACCCACACAAGTAAACCATACTGCTACTGTATCTGCCTGCTCGACTATATCCTTCGTTTATTTTTGAGCATTTTTTTTTTCATTTAAATATTCGGAAAGTTTATCGGCTTTGGCTTTACGCCGAGAAGCTTTCTTTTTACGTGAAACTCATTTATGCCCGTGCAAAAGTTCAGAGAGAGAGAGAGATCAAACTCTATTTAAAGCGGCCCATGTCCGGGCTGCCGAAAATGTGGTTCTGGTGGGCCTGGAAGACGTTCAGGTGGGAATTCCGCAGGTGTCAGGGCCCCGCACGTGGGCAATGTGCCGGGCGAGGCGAGGCCAAAGGATGGGGCGAAGATCAGGCGGAGGAGCGGCCCAGTTTTCCCATGAGTATGGAATGTGGGATGGTAAAGGTGTGGATGAAGAAAGTGAGGTGATCTCCTGGCGCGAGGACAAGTCCAGTAGGTGTGTTTAACGTCGGGATAGGCACCACACACCTGACAGTGGGGCGTGCCATCTCGGGTCATGATATAGTGAAGAACGAGGTCACAAGGGAGGGAGAGAGTCTGAGCCTGGCGGATGTAAGTGCCTTCGCGGCGTGTGAGGTCAGAAGTGGGAGGAGGAAGATTACGGCGGGATCTGCGAAGGTCCTTCAGCTGTTGCCTCCGGGCCTTGCGATGGGCGGCGCGTTCTTCCTTGGGGCTGTAGTCCTGGGGCCAGGGTTGAGGGTCGCTCGGGTTTCGATTGCACGAGCAAGGGCATGAGCCCTTTCATTCCCTACAATTCCCTGGTGTCCGGGGACCCATTCTAGAAATACGTGCAGGTGACTGTGGGCTGCCATGTAGCATGTCAGCTCGTGATGAATGTGCGCAGGTAAGGAGTTAGTTGCGAATTCTCTGAGGGCAGATTGACTATCCGTGCGGATGGTAATTTGGTCAGTTGAATGGGTTTGCAGCATGATCGAATCGGCAATGGCTTGAATTTCAGCAGCTGTAGAAGAAGGTACATTACAGTGTTGACGGATGGTTTCTTCACGTGGACCTGATGATTCCTATTGGTTTCCCCTTTGAAGCGGGGTGATGACATGTCATCTTACCAAAAAGGACTAATATAACCATGTTTTACACTCTTGGTTTAATACTAGCGCTGCTTATGGCAGGCCCTAAGGCTTATTAGGCCCGAAATACTTTCTTTTCCCTGTTACAGGTGGTAACTGTCCTAGGCAATATTCCCCTCTCTGCTTTTCATCCACCAGCATTCTAATCTTCTTTTCGTCCCCTCGACAGCCTTGAAGTTAACTTCCTCACCTACCGTGACAGTTGTGGCCATGTTGTCGGTAAACGTGGCGTCTGTGTAATATCTGTCATGTGATGGGCGGGACGGCCTGAATTTGTACAAAGAAGTTCCAACAGCGCATTCTGTGCATAGAAGCGCCGTCATTCTTTCGCTATAGTATTATGTTTTTCTTGTGAAGTGAGCACTAACCGACGGAAACCTCTTCAATTTATTCAATGTTTGCACCACAACTGGACCCACGCTTGTAGGACCTTCCTCGGTGTGGCTTACAAGCAAAACAAATGACAAAGTTGGTATAACATTCGTCCCCGGTCAGTGTTTGCGCCGAGAACCAAGGTTATCTTCGGTATACCCTTTTGAGCCGTGGTCGCCGTACCGAAGCGATTGGAACGTGGTAAACATACAGTGCCTTTGCCGTGAGGCTGCCGGTCTTGCTGAGAGAGACAGAGAATAAACGTTTACTTAAATCAACTGGGGGGATTGTACTGAAGCTTCAAGGAGGCGTCCTCAGTCCAGGAGGCCTTGAGCGCGGGCAGCATCGACAGCCCTTTGAGCCAGCCGAAGCTGGACGTCCAGGCCGGTGCTCGTCAAGGCGCTCTCCCAAAGCTCGACAGTAGAAAGTTGCAGGTTGGGGGAATCAGTGGGGATTGGTCACACCCTCCGACCATATGGCGTAGCGTTCCGGGTTCTCCGCAAAATCGGCGGTTAAAAAGGTGAAAAGCCAGCCGGTTAGGATGGGGGATGTATTCGTCTGAAGAGCACGGAAATGACGTTTGTGCTCACAAATACCACCGCCTGTGATATGTTCCCTCAAAGCGCAATAAAAACTTGGACAAGATCTTTCAGCATATTATCTCGCCGAAACAAATCATTTCGCTAGTTCTGTCACCGATCCGTCTGCCGACGTCGACTTTAGCCTTCAACGTCGCCAGCAGACTCACTGAAGCTACTTTTGTCACGATAACTATCCGTGATGCGGCGAAACTGCCTCCACAAAAGCTGAAGGACAATGAAGACTGCGGATGAAATTTTGGATGCACGCTTGTTTTTTTTTACTGGTTTTGCGACAACCTTGCTAAGAAACGCGTCGTAAGCCAATGGAAATCGAGCGCGCTCCCAGTGTTTGTTCCTGCTTTTTGGCCTTCCATGCACCAAATAAAGCTGCGCACGCCATGTTCCTGTTCGGGTTTATTTTTAAACATCCGCTTTACGTACGGAGAAAAACGCCCTGCATATTTCTGTGTGCTTTATTCTTTGTGATGTGCGCGCGCGCTATGAAACGCGTGGAACACTAGGGAAAGGACGCTTTTTGCGGCGGATAAGCTGGTGGGTGCACGTTCCGTAGACGCCTGGGGGGGAGGGGGTGGGGCGTGGTTTTCCATTCTAGGCAATTAACGATTTAGCGTTAAAAACTTTATTTAAGCTCACCATCGAGCCTACAGGCGTGAGCTTCCCCCATGGTTTATCGGCAAGGACTGTTCACAACCAACCAAAAAAAATACTAAACCATAAAGACGGCGGGCCGAGCAAAGGCGTATGCAACGCAAAAATTGGTTAATTGATTTATTGACTGATTAATTGTAAATGGCATCACTTTTTTTAAGAGGGTGACGATGTGTCATCTCACCCAGGACTCAATGTTATATATCTATATCTTTATCTATGTCATATATATGTGTTGTGCTACTGGGGCCCTAGTGCCCTATTCTCGACTGCACAAAATGCCGGCAATTTGCCGGAAGTCTTTTCTGATTGGCTTTCAATTTTGGTCACGTGCTCCCGGCTGACAAAGCGGTTGTGTGTGCTGTCGTCATTTTGACGTTTTATGACGTTTACGGGCACCAGTTCTAAAGTTTGCCTTATTTCTCTTTACTGAAAGCGCATAATTCTTGGCCGACAATGAAAAACCAGACTAAAAGCACTAAACATGACAACGTAAAACTGTCTTTGCTATGCAACAACAATATTGCCTGTAATACACGCCCTCTCTGTGATTGGCTGAGAAGGCATGACGTAATTTAAACAGTTGGCGGGAACGATTACGTCAACATTGGCAACTTCAGCCTGCGTAAAAGTGACGTAATGCTACGTAACAGCTTAAAAATGGCAGCTTTTTTTTGTCGCACAATACAAGCAAAACAGGGCAAAAAATTGCCCCGGCGTTCGGCGCCGCGAAATGTCGGAATTTGCAGCAGGCGCAGTTTCGCATGTACGATATTTAAAGCATGTATACTAACTAAACAAATTATAGTTTCAACTGCTTTCAAGTCAGCAATCATGGAGCATAGAAATAACGTGCAATTTTGCTTTTATGTTTGGCAATAAAATAAAAATTATTTGTTTTGCGTAACCGCAACATAAGAGGGCAGTACAAGCCTCTCCATGACAAAGAGAACCCAATGAATGGCATTTGTCCACACTCGTCCTAGTAAGCTGTTAGGTCACATGATCGAACTCAAGAGAAAAATAACAAAGAAAAGTGACTCTTTGGTTAATTACAGCGCTGATTGAAGTCGAGATTGACGAATGAGTGAATCGGCGACATCGGTGCGCTCCGCGGTTATCAGGCGTAGCGCTTCGCTGCTCTTATGTGTCATAGAAGCGATGGTCGCGGCCGTTTTTCTGTGATCACGCCATCAACTTGTAACGTAGCAGACGATGACGTGGCGGCGGTGGTGGCCGGGAAGGTGATAACGCAACAAAGCTTGCATTGAAGCAGAGAGCCCAGCTATGTTACTAAAAGCAATTGAAAGAAATAAATAGACACGGTAAAAAAATTGTGTGATGTTCTTCAGCTCAACATCCGCCTATCGCTAGCTTTTGCATCAACGTTACTCGATCGCCTTGTGGCGTCGACGCCAATTTTGACCTCCAGAAATGTGTTTTTCTTGTCAGCCTCAGCTACCGTGTTAATTTTTATAGTACATGCCAAGTGTTTTTATGTCTTTTTGCACAATATTTGATACCTTGGTTGCGATCCTTATGAGTGAATCGTCAAATTACACTGCATGTCGTCATAGCTATAGGTGCAGCACGTCACTGATTGCTTACGTCGTGCTTACGCAAAAAATTGCCGGCAATTTGTGCAGCCGAGAAGAGGGCCCCTGGTTTACTTCTAGCGCTGCTCATAGCAGGCTCAAAATAAATTTTGACTGTTACAGGAGGTAGCTGTCCCAGGCAATATGCCCCTATATGCTCTTCTTCCACCAACATTCCAATCTTATTTTTGGTCTTCTATGCGGCCTTGAAGTTTGCTTCCTCTGTGCTACCTTTAAATCCTGGGGCTTCGGGAAGCTGAACATTTCGCTCAAATAGATTCGGTTGGATACACTCACATTCAAACACTGCGTGCCGCATAGTTTTTCTTTTCTTTCCGTAAACCATGCATACCTCATCATTTCGTGTATACGTCCCCACAAAGCTCGTATTTCTCAAGCAACATGCTCTAGCCTCAAAAAGCAAAGCACTGCGCTTCAAACTATCGTAGAAATTTTCCTTTCTGATGTCCAATTTCTCTGCCTTGTACATCTCTAACGACGTCTGAGCTTCATTGCAATCAAATGGGGATCAAATATGGCGTGCGGCGGTGACTGGCGATGGAAATAACTAAAAGAAGCCAAAGAAGTAATAACAAATCAGGCACGTGGAATCGCCGTGACTGGGCAGGTCGCTATCTATAAAGCCAGTCCTGGACAAAAATTACTGCTTTATGCTCATCAGATACCCTAGAAACTTGCTCAAACAATTCTTCTCTTTTTCCGGTCTTGGCGTTTTTCGACCGCTGGAGTTACGTAATTACAGCAGTGTAGATGATATTGGCCTGCTTTCTTCCAGTTGCAGCAATGAACGCATTCGATAGCCACTTTAAAAAGAAAGCCACAAACGTAAAGCAGGAAGGGAAGGCGTATCTGCTTCGACGAGCAAATCACGCAGTGCCCCTCCATGCTGGCGATAACTGTAGCTTTCGCAGTGCTTTCAGACTGGAAGGAAAGAGCGGAAGCTTTCATCGGAAGTGCACTGCTGCCGAGTTCCTTTAAAAACAGCCTTAGACGACCTCCATGATAACCTGCCGTTACTATGTTACTGTGTGATATGAAACATCCTTGCGAAGTTTAATTTCAACGCTCAACCCTGAAGTGGCCACTTAAGAAAATTAACAAGTACGAGGGAAGATTGAGGCTCTTCTGATCTGTTGGGTAGTCTTCAAAGTCTTAGGAGTTTCTGACGAAGCTAGTCTGAATAGATATACAGTGAACTCCCGTGAACACCAACTCGAAGGGACCACGGTGATTCGGTCTTCTTATCAGAAGCCCTCACAAAAAAAGAATCCGCAGCACGCCCAGGTGCATGCAAATGTCTTGCTTCAAGACGGTGAATAAACTAGACTTAAAATGGAGGTAAAATACAAAAAAAATTCTTTATTTGAGTACTAAACTCTGTAGAAGACTTTCTTCAGGCGCTCTTATCGGGTTTTATCCAGTCCAAGCGGCGACGGAGAGCGTACACCCGCTACCTCAAGCGACAACGCAGCAGAGACAGAGACCCACCGCGGTGGCTCAGTGGCTAAGGCGTTGTGCTTCAGAGCACAAGGTCGCGGGTGCGATTCCCGGGCGCGGCGGCCGCTTTTCTGATGGAGGCGAAAAGCAAAAAATTCCCGTGTGTACGAACTTTCGGCGCACGGTAAAGATCCCCAGGTGGTGAAAATTAATCCGGAGCCCTATACGGCGCGCCTCATCGCCTGCGTTGCGCCAGCGCGTTAAACCCTTCAATCAATCAATCGATCAGAGACAAAGAGAGAACTCCTCGCTTTCTCGGCGGTGACGCGTTGGGACTCACGACGCGAAACGACGCGAACTCGAATGCTTCCTCTGAGAAACGGCATTTGACAGGATAACTGCTACGTTCGCGAACGGGAAGTCTCCGTTGTCTTGTTTTTATTTTTTTTATCCTCCAATTTTGCGGCCTTCTCCAAAGCAGACCGGCCAAAAAGAAACCCCTGCCTCTTTTATTTTTCTTTGAGTTGCCGCTGGCTCCGCGGGTTGAAGGGTGGGGGAAGTGGTAGCTTTATCCGCGTGTCTTCTTTTCTCGCTCCCTCCGTTCCTTTGCGGCGCGAATTCGCTTGGCGCTGTGGTTTTTCATCACTTTTATTTCCCTCTGATGGAGTGAATGCCCCGCCGTACCTCCCCCCCCTCCCCCCCAGACTCCATGTTCTTACCCAGGATCTCCAGCAGTGGTGGTCACCCGGAAAGTTGTTCGTCTTAACCGAGGAGTACGAGTAAGGCTGTTCGTCTTAACGGATGTTTTTCATTGGGTCTATGGTAAACCAAACAAACGTTCCTACGCTCTTCCGCATAAGCGAGAATTCGTCTTAACCGAGTTTGTCTTAACGGGAGTTCACTTTATATCAATGAGCAAGTTTATGCAGGGTTTTGAAGGAAGTGATTGTTGTTGGCTGGTAATGATGATGATGATCATTGTACAACGTTGGTTGGAAGTACGTTTCCGCGACGTTGGCGACATCAGAAATCTGTGCCCGATAAATCTCCCTTGGAGTTCGCATGACGCTGTCGTGTGCAGAGCGGATGTTATTGGGGAAATTGTTCTGGCCGCCTCGGTAGTATTAGGTATGTCTGGCCTCAATGTGGTTGGCCCGATCGTTGAGGAACCAGCAATGACGGGCGCTGTTCAAGAGAAGGGCCTTACGAGATCGGGGTTAATACGAATTTACAGGCCTCACAGGCCTCAAAGTGAACCTGCGGCGTCATATTGAGTCAATGGGGTCATTTTTCCAACGTGCCGTGGTAGCAGACGTCAGCTTAATCATCTCGGGGGGCTACCTCTGGTAAGAGTGCCTTAACTGCGCCTTCTCATCTAGCTAAGGAGAATGATAGCTGTAGCCTTTGTTCGTAACATTTGTTCTATTCCGCAACTTGCCTGATGGGTTTGTTTGAAATGTATATTTCCACGCTTTTCTCCGTTTACACCGGGCTGTGGAATTGGTTTCGAGAGAAAACAGTGCAAGAGGACATGTTGGAGAAGGGTGTTGTCTGGGAAGATGCGGTTCGTTCTTTGGGGTTTCAAGGGACACTGAAGGCAACCCGCCAGTTGGTTTGAAACAAAAATCTGACCTTTAGCCATTTTAGCGTTGATTAGCGGTGTCGAATGATGCCTTAATTGCTGAGAAAGCACTAATCAAACGCTGATCAAATGTGACGCTCAAAACGACTGCAGTTGCTGTTTGCCTCCCGATAAACCGGACGCAAGCGAAGCAGCGGCGCTGTACAGCGGTATAGGGACCGGACAGCTGGACGTGTGGCGCCACCACTCGGCGCTCCCCTCATTAGTGGAACGAGCCGGTGAATTGGACTACGCAGCCTGCGTTTTGCCGCCATGTTTGTGTCAGTGCTTTGAATGTTTTGGTGGCGCTGTGAGCGGATATGTGCGGTGTAACAAAGTCTAGACAGATTTGTTGGGTTCTTAGATGCAATAACGGCTACGTAAACTTGTCGGACGCTTCTAAAGTTGGGTATGGGCTACAATGACATGAGCGCTTTTTGCAGCGCTCTACACTTGGCTCAACCCGTTCTGAGCACGAATGAAACTGCTATTATTAGTATTCATTTCTTCTTAAATGCAATAACGGCTACGTAAGCTTATTTGGTGCTTCTAAGTTTGGGAATGGGCTACATTGACATGACTGCTTTTTGGAGCGCTCTTGCGCCTGGCTTCGCGCGATCTGAGTAAGAATAAAACTATTAATATTGGATTCATTTCTACTTTAAATTATCTTCACTGGTTTCAATGACTACGGTTTCCACGCCAGCTTACCGCTGGGATACCTCGATACGTGGGCTTTGAAGAGAAAAGCACTTACGTACGAGATCGATTACCGTGTGGGCGTGGAAACGTCGTGGCAGTTTACACTTTCTTTCTGTAACCGTAAGCTTTGTGCCTTTGGTTTTGGTAAGTGACACTGTGAGACCATGGGAGCCTGAGAGCCGAAGCACAACTCCCGCGTTTGTAGTGGTCATTTTATCAAGAGCCAAAGTTATTCACCACCCAACAGCCCAAGCTACAAACCATCCCCTCTTCCCTTCCCATTTTACCACTCACGTGGAATAAAGACTGGTACCGATAGTTAAAAACCGTGATAGTGTTAACGTCAGCCTGTTTTTTTAATGGTTAAGTATCCTTTACCGAGTACATAAAAAATCGTGTAATGCCTTGTGAAGCAACCAAAAACGCGCGAGTAGTTGCCTCAAATCGGGGTGCACCAGCCCGAATCTTCCAGCTCAGACGCATTTCCGATACGCTGGAAGCAGTTAGGATTTTAGAGGGGTGCATGGAAGGGCAAAATTAAACAGCAAAATCATCCAACCCTCGGTTTAGCGACGACGATGGTTGAACGCGAAGCTTCCTTCGTGCAAAATAGAATGGGAGATGGTCAAAGACAAAGACGCTGCGATCAAAAGACCAAACTGCGTGCTGGTCAAATTCGAAGCTCAACTAGGGAAAGTTCAAATCCAGAAGGTAACCGAAGTAAACTCACACGAGAAAGCTCTGCGATAAACCATCACTGACGTTAGACAGAGGAGTGCATGATTTTTCAAGCTTGTAAAACGACCTCAGCTTTCAGTTGTGAAACCGAGTACAGGTTTTCGGCACCCGCCTGTCTCTCGTCCTTCAGCCACGCAGGAATTGTTTTTTAAAAACGATTAACCAACTAGCCAGCAACCATTGCAATTCTTGTAAACCAGTGTTTTTCCACGACAAGTAATAACGTTTTACTATCATGTGGTATTTATTATGTAAACGATTTCTGATTACTGTAGCCAGCGTACTTCTGTGAAGTTAAACATGCGTCTACCGTAGTTAATGAAGTTACAGAAGTGTCATCTATCACAATTTATGTTTTGAGGTAAATCTTAGAAGGCACCTCCCAACTTTGTCTCTCGCTTGTGCACGACGCCGTTTCGTCATCAACTACCGAAGGCCAGCGCCGCAGCATTCCTGGATCAGCTGCGCACACCGGCTTTGTAGGAGCATTTAGCTGCAATGTATTCATCGACGCGCAAAACTGCATGCAGGCATGAAAAAATTTGCATGAAGGAACGTACTTGCACTTCCAGCTTGGCGCATTGAGCGTGGTCTGCTATTAGTAATTACTGAGTATTGGCGTAAATCACACACATCGCATGCCTCGGAAAAGTAATCCTCACGCTTAAGACTTACCGATCCCAAAAAGTCCTTCCGGTTATCTACGATTGGCAAGCCACACCGCAGCAGAACGACGGAAAGCCATGCACAACAACGCTGCTCTGACCGCCACCGGCATTCCACTGACGAGCGGTTCGCCACGGGCGGCGCTGTTCGCTGGTGCGACGGTGGTGCCATACAACGCATGCAACGCTACACGTACCGAGCGGCACGGCCTCCGCGATCGGCTGCCGGCGGCGCGGAGGTCGTGGAGAGGATCGGATCGGCTGCCGCCGGCAGCCGATCGCGGAGGCCGTGCGAGCCGTTTGGTCAGTTTCGGTCAAATAAGTCGTGCCTTCCCGAACTCCCATGTCTTTTGCAGCTCCGCAACGCCAAGCAAAATGTTCCTTCATGGAACTCGTGATCAGTATTCACGCTATGTTAAAGAAAAAAAAATATTGTTCTTTTGAGGCCCCGCGAATATTTGCGTTGAACCAACCACTCGTGCGTAGCCCTCATGCTTCCTCTAAAAGCGGTACCGCCGCCACAAGTATGAACGAGTAGCGCCATCCAGCGGCAGCCAGGAAGCACGTTGCGCATGCCAAACAATTTAAGCACTTTTGCTACGAGTTGCGTGGTATAGCCGATGGTGGTGCCAGCTGACTTCACCTTTGCGCTATTTTTTAGGTTATTTTAACAAGCTGCCCGTAAGAGTGTATATCCGTGTTGTCGGTGATCTAAACTATCGATCTAGAGCAACTTGTATTTTGACTTCAGTGTCCCTTTAGTAGGGAACGCCCGGTCGGAGGTCTCTGTATCTCCAAATTGCAGGGTACGTTTAACCTTTGACATCGTTAGATCAATATTTGCCCTATTCTTGTTGAAACTACTCTCACAACAACACCGACATGCTTATCTATCGCTCCAGCAATAAAATGCAAGAATTCTGCGCACTCACCTCAAATATCGATGTCACACCAAGCTTGTATATTACAGGCACGACCAAGTGTGTCACCAATGGCATGTATAAGAAATGCGCAAGGATGCCCCAAGCGATGTGCATTCCGTATGCGTAGAAGTGGGCTGGAAAAGCTATGAGCCCCGTCGAGGACATCGTAGAGGCCACTGCCGAGGCAGCTAACGGAAGCACTCGCAGTGCCCTGCTTCCCAGAAACATTTCCGTATCAGGCGACACGTTGCCACTGCCGGGAGGTCCTTTCCGAAAGGAGAAGTATAGGCCGAGGCACAGATTCGCGGCTACGACAGCTCCAAAGAGGGCGTACTCCAGGATTTGCGCCATCCTAAATGGAGGAATTTGCCCTTTGGGTTGCAAAAGTCTTCACTTATGCCGTAATGGCGACGTTGTTCTGCAACCGGAAATACAAAAATACACTTGTGGACCACAGGAACACCCGAAGAAGCTACGTAGGAATTACGCTTTAGATGTAAGCTGGCATTTGAAATGCAGCCTATTCTTTTGTGAGTTCGACGATTGAGGGAAACAGACTACTGCATTATGGATTTGTATATGTACAGTGAACAAATTACTATTATTATTATTATTTTGGAGTCAGACACAGAAATGAGTAGGGTGTGCTTCGATATACATGGATGCTTCAAATCGATAGCTTACGACTGAAGCCTACTCATCTACTTAACCATAAAGGCACGCACGCACACGCACACACACGCACACGCACACACACACACACGCACACGCACACGCACACACACGCACACGCACACCACACACACACACACACACACACACACACACACACACACACACACACACACACACACACACACACACACACACACACACACACACACACACACACACACACACACACACACACACACACACACACACACACACACACACACACAAACGACGCTCTCGGGAAACGCATGCAACTTAATGTAGTGTATGCATTTGCAAGAATAACCCAAAAATAAGGGTCATGTTAAAGTTTCCTTCGCTGCTTCGGAGCAGCTTTGAGCCAGCGACTCGCGGCAGCCCCTACATTATAATAAAATTAGGGCGCCTTGCCACGAATACCAAAATGGCGGGTTTTAGATACATGCGGTCCAATGGGAGGGGACGCAGGTTAATGTGGTAACCAAAATCTTTCCTGAAGGCACAGCTCGTATGCTGAGGACACGACGGCTTAGGGTCGCAAAGGAATCACAAATAAGGGCAGACTGAACGGCAGTGCTCAATTAAGACTTTCTACAGAACCAGCATCATCTTTTCTTAATACACCCTACAAAATCGACAACGGAAGAATTCCCGCGCTGACAAGAAAAGCTTCATTTCTTTTTAGTGACCTTTCACACTACAGACCCACGGAAGTTGCCTTAGCCGGGTTAGGGCTAGGCCACGCTCAGGTAACACACTTACACTTACTAACTGCAAGCAGCATCTAACTGGAGCAGGTGTGGAGAAGGCCTATCTGTAACCCACATGCTTATTCAAGGCCAAGAAGTCGACCCAACACGTCACAAACACTTCCAAGAACTCCACAAACAACACTTTCCACCGCACCCATCATACGTTTTTAGGAGACAATCCCATGTTTTCTGTTCATGTATTAATGAGAAGTTAAATTTCTAAACCCCATTTTATGCCACGCATTATCCGCATAATCACAACCTGGCCTTTTACACCAGCCATCCTCATTGTCTTAAATTCATTTTTCTTTTGTTCTTGGTTGCCGATTTCAGTATTTAACCTTTTATCTCTGTTAGCTGACCCCCCGTTTTGGTGTTTGCTCCAGTCCTAGCCTAGCGCCATTAAAATCCAACGATCATCGTCATCATCTATTTAGCGACACCGGAGGTTGCAGTGGATTCCATAAGTGAACCGGATTTATAGGCATTGACACTAAATTCGAAAGGTATACATGAGGTATAGCGAAGGTACTCGGGTAACACCGGAATTACACTCAGTCACAACAAGCACCTGAATAGCCCGCTTACCTCGACTTTGTGGTGTGTGCTTGCTTGGCGCGCCAGCAGAACACAGATAGTCTGAACAAAAGCTGCACGTAACAGCACATGTTACAGGTTCCAGGTGTGATATTCCACATCCTTCCTCCTTTCCCCCGCGCTGATCTTGAATATTATGATATACAGTTTTGTTTTTAGCGTATGCCGTGTTGAGTTACCACATTCCGGAGAGCGCATAAAAGAGGGTTTTTGCAGCTGGCGCACTGCACGCTCATTTATTATCTGTTTCAGGAACTCTGCGTCGAAAGGAAATGCACGCGGTACTCGCGACACGCTAGTGTTAGCAGAAATTAGCATAAGCTTGGAACCTCGTTTGCCTACCTTTATTGCGCAGTTCAGCAGCCCGCGCTATTACCGCACAAGTGGAGGAAAATTATGACAATTTTTCTGAAGCGAGTTACGTTAGTGATATATGTTAGGGCACCTTATTAGGGCATCAACACCACCAACATTTTTTTTGCAATGTTACCATCGAACAGACGCTTGAAGCAGCGATAGAACAGCCGACGTGGGTTTTCAGCTCTCGGATGTACGCAATTAGCGTGGGTGTCTATTGGTAACGCGAGTCTCGCGTTGTGCACTCTGCGAAGCGAACAGTTTGCCCATTAATGCCTTTCGAGCGTCCCCTCCCCGCCCTCTCCTGCTCGCTCCGTCCCCATAACGTGTACAATGGTATCGTCTAATCATAGTTGCCTAAATCAGTCAACGGGCGGAGTTTGTGAACTGGTGCGGAACCGCGTTCGAATGCCGGCCGCCCAAACGCGCTAGCCAATCAGCGTACTCCGTTCTACTTCCACTACGTACTAGCAAATCAATAGGTCTCTTTTTTTGCCTGCTCAGAGCAGCTCTGAGCAGTTCCAGGCAGCCCAAAACTGCTCCCGCCGTAGATGTTCTATGGGCAAATAAAATACGGAGCTGCTTGGAGCTGCTCAGAGCTGCTTTGAGCAGGCAAAAAAAAAAAAAAAATGTACTAGCGTTTGTTGATGATGGTTGGTGTTTAATGTCGCAAGGCTAACAGGGTTAAAGAGCGCCAAGAACGTGTTATTTAGTGAGTGATGTAAGTAAATACTAAAACCTGTGAGTAAATGTAAAATTGAAACGAAACAAAGACAATTCAGATGACTGGTGTATAGGGCCAGGATGATCATGCGCGTAAAACAAGAGCTGCAAAAAAGTATCTCTGCTAAAAACGTAACACGTTGGACAGAATTAACATCGGCAAAAGTATGATGGGTGCAATGGAATGTGTCGTCTGTAGAGTTCCAGGAAATGTCTGTGTCATGTTGGGTCCAGTGCCTTGCACGTGATCAGTATGTGGACTACGGATAGGCCCTGCCCACACCTGCTACACAGGGGTCTTGAAGATCCAGTGAGCAGGTGTGAGTGCGTTACATGCGTGGGGCCTATCCGTAGCGTAGCGAAGGCCACTTCAGAGTGTCTGTTGTGTGAGTCAGTTGTGTATCATCCAAGGTGTGGTTTTATTACGTGTAATTTGTTTGCCTGTTGACTCCAGTGTTTCGAAGCTGTATTCTGATGTGTGTTTTGAGGTCGGTGTACAGATGCTGATGGTATGTCGACTGTATTCATGACAGCAGGCAGAGCAGCCGCAGCAGCCATTTATCGGCAAGCCTCATTGCCAGGTATTCCACAGTGTCCTGAAACCCAGCGTATAGTTATTTCAAGATTTGAGGTGCATGCAGTCATAGGAAACCTTTAAAAGAAGATTGACGACATAGTTTTTATAAGGCGTTTTAGATGAGAGTTCCTGCACAACGCTTAGGGAATCTGTGTACACGATAGACTTGGGAATTTTGTGCTTGATGATGTGATTTGAAACGAGTAAGATGCCACACGGCCTCTGTCGTGTAAATAGTGTTATGAAAATGCATTGTTTTACACACGCTAAAATTTGGTTCGTGCGCTGGACAAGAGAAAGTAGAAGCAGTTTACGACGCGGTCGCTGAAGAATTCGGCGCACCTGTACTTGTTTTGCAGAAACAAAAAGTGGTGCAGAATCGCACTCCTGGGTACCCTATTTTTTCTACTTGTGTGAATGACAGGACGCTTGATTTAGGACGCAGATGCCATGGTGGAATGAAATTATTGATGGGTGTCTTGTGCGTGTCCGAAAGGGGGACCTGGAGTTCAGAAGCCTTTTGCCTCACTCTAAGAGAGAAAGGTAAACAAATAGATGGCCTGTTTAAAAAGAGTGATAATTGCGATGTGTCGTTAATGATAGGATTATAACATTGTGCTTGGAAGCTGGGTGGCTGCTGGTCACTGGGTTGGGCTCGCAACAAGTTTGGCTGAGGAAGCGCCCCAAAACGTTTTGCTTTTAGTAAACAGTGACCACATATTTTTATGTATACAATGACGGCGTCTCGTGAAAAATTGCGCCATCATGGCACGTGGTTAGTGTAATATCAGGGGATGTGTCCTAGCCTTTGGAAAATCTCAGGATGCATTCTGCGGGTAAAGCGGCGGGCTTGTATTTGGGTCCTCAAGGCCCTGCTCTTCGGATTGGTTATGCGGTAACCCCAGGACGGGTGAGGGGCACTGATGTAACCCATAACGATCAATAGTTAAGTGCCGGTAATAGTGAGGGTGAGTGTAGAGCAGTCTAAGAGATGTCAACGATGATGAAAGCGACTATATATATATCTACAGATTACGATTGTAAAGTAGTGGACAGTTGAGTATTGGTGGGAATATTTGAACGAAGTACTATTGCTTGGTGGAGATGTCGGCAAATTCAGAGTATGTAAGCGCAAGGAGCTTTTGTACAGAAAAGCGATATTCTGAGTATCGTACCCGGAACCTTGGCACCAGGACGGGGTCATCGATGTCTCTCAGGGTACCAATGGCGGTCATGGCTTGCCAAGTTTGAAGGTACTCCTGAAGGTGGAGCTTGCGACAAAACTTGCCGAAGTGCCACTTCCAGGCTGCAAAATCGGTGCGGCTATGGTCCGGAGCCATCTGAAGAAATGGCTAGAGTAGGTGGGGGACGGGAGAGTATAATTGGTGCTGAGCATGGCGGTGTCAATGACACGTCGTGAGAAGTTTTGCTGCGCCGAGTTCATGAAGGATGTTACTAAGCTAAAATGGTGTCTGTAGCGGCAGGGAACGCAAAAAAAAAAAAAAACTGGTCGCCATCCCTCCCTGTGAAAGTGGATGTCCAGCAAATCTGTGTAAAGCACTCAAAATGGTGATGGAGGAGGGTTTGAAATGTTTCTTGTCGTCTCGGCGGGCGCTTGATTGAATGATTGATTGATTGTAGGGTTTAACGCGCCGACGCAACGCAGGCGATGAGGCGCGCCATAGAGGAGGCGCTCCGGATTAATCTTGACCACCTGGGGATCTTTAACGAGCGCCGAAATCTCGTACACACGGGTGTTTTTGGTTTTCGCCTCCATAAAAAAAAGAGGCCACCGCGGCCGGCAATCGAACCCGCGCCCGGTGGGCTTGTCGCTAGCGCTCGGCTAATGTCCCTAGATAAGGGTGCAGATTATCGGCAGCCTTTTCTCCTATTCTTCCGTGCCACTACCTTGATCATTGATCAGTTCACATTACGTGACATGTTTTTACATTGCGATACTTCATGGGCGCCACCATTTTGTTGTTAATGCATTTTAGTCGGTCAACTCTGGTAGCCTTAGCTTGTCCTACTGCTCTGCGGCTGCGCCCGACTGACGTCGTTCCGAATGCAAATGAGAGATAACGCGTGTAACAGGATTTCAGCAGCAGATGTGCGCCCAGAAATGCTGTTTTGCTGCATCTTCGGAAGTGTTCTTAACAAACGACCCAGTCGAAGTTAACGGCGAGGCCGTAGATGCGGCAATCTCGCAACACCGATAAACGACAAAACGGCCGCCGTTGCGGACTTACGTGCGTGAGTGGCAGTACTCCAACACTAGGTTCAGACTGTTGACGCAACTGACTTAATACCTTTAAATAATGACGTCATTTGACGTCTCAGCCAACCGAACTGCGTGAAGCGCCGTTTGTTTACGTTCATAGTTCACGGTGTGGCTGTCTGAATATAATACCTCATCTACGGACACTACTGTCCGGCACTACTCTGGCGGCAGATGCTGGTTCCTGCCAGCCTGACGTATCCGCTTAGCGTCTTGGGCAAGAAATGCTCTATTTAGTTACACTAGTCTTGCATAACCTTAAAAGACAATCTGCAAACATAGTATTTACCAGGAATGCAGGGGGGGGGTCGCATTGTACGCAGGCGCCTTATCATCCATAATGCAGTTTAGATGCTTGTTTTGTGGTACTGAAACCAATTCTGAACTCTATGCTGTATTCCTGATTAATCTGACGCATGCGCTAGGCGTCTTAGGCCTTGGCTCCTTGGCGTTTTTGCTCACGGCGATGAAACCGTTGGGCGGTAGAGGTATACAGCTTTGCTGTGAAATGGATTCTGTAGAGCTCATGTGACGGCTCACGGTAATGAGGTCGTGCCGGTAAAAGTCGAGATTGTGAGAGGCGACATCCTGCGCCGAGTGGTCTGAAGGAGTTCCGTTGAAGGCAAACTGCACTCAAAATTTCAACCACTTGAAGACGTCCTTTTAGGATAGTCTGCCTAAAAATACAAAAAAAGATACAAAGTATGGCCGCGGAAAGAAGAAGAGAGCTGTGGGCACGCCCTCCGGGAGAAGAGGAGGAGGAGGAGAATAAACATTTATTGAGCATAAGTGCTGATGGCAGGGCACTCGCCCGGTGGAGGGCATCCTTATTCCGGGATACCCAGGCTGCGACTTGCCGTCCAGGCCCTCTTGACCAAGTTCCGGATTGACCAGACGAGCCATCCACTGCTCAAAAGTTGGGAATGGGATTGGGGGTAGGTTTGGAGTTTTTTTGGCACTACCCATACCCTGGTGGTACAGGGTGCCCGGCGTTGGACAGAAAATTGCAAAGGGAGGGATACTGAGTCGGTAGATGGAATGGAGGAGGGTGCATGTGGGGATAAGAATTTGTCTGCAATCGCCGAAGAGTGGTGGCTTCTTTCTCTACTTAATTGAGGATGAGGTGGTGGGAATACTCTTCTGCCGAGCCTATAATGTCCGAGGACGTCTGAGTACCGGAGAAGTGGGTTCGTTTTGGTGTCAGCGGAGAACATTCCGTCTCGGGTAATGGCCCGGTGTATGTACGCGCGGGCAGCGGTGTGAGCCGCCTCATTACCGTCGATGGATTCATGCCCAGGAACCCAGACGATTTCCATATCAGGTAGTTCTGCAATATTTTTGAGAATGGTCAGTGCTGGTGTAGAGATGCGCCCCGCTGATAACTTCGACATGCCGCTTGCGAGTCAGTTAGTATTGTTATAAACTCCTTGCTGGTCGTGGCAGCCAGGGCAATTGCAACTTCCTCTGCAGCTTCTGTTGAGGCTGTACGCACAGTCATAGCTGTCATTTCCTGACCGGCCGCGTTAACAACGCAGACGGCGTGTGCTGGTTGATTTGGATATATGGCTGCGTCGCTGAATCTTGTTGTTGGGTTATTTCCATACTTGGCGTTGACGGCTTTAGCTCTAGCGATGCGGCGTGCCTTGTTATGAACGGGGTGCATGTTTTTTGGTATCGGTAGAACTCGGATGTGCTGTCGAATCTCTAATGGAACACGTATCTTGTGGTCTTGCCTGGGTGGCGTCGCATATCCTAGCTGTCTTAAAGTCGTCCTTCCCGTGTGAGTCAGCTTCAGTCGTTCAAGCTGAGAGGTTCGGTGTGCTTCCTCTATCTCCTCCCAACTATTATGTATTCCCAGTTGGAGCAACCTTTTCGTTGATGTCTTTCATGGTAGTCCTAAGGTGATCTTGTAAGCTTGTCGAATTATAGTATTCAATCTGGCTTTCTCCGTTGTTTTAAGGGCAAGATAGGGAGTGCCATATGCGACCCTGCTGATGAGCAGTGCCTGTATGATGCGCAGGGTATCCGACTCCAGCAAGCCAAACCTTCTATTCGACACCCGATGTATGAGGTGCATTAGCTGGCTGAGAGTGCGGTTGAGAGGGGCAATGGTATGCATTCCTGATCCATTTTTGGGAATCACAAGCCCTAAAATACGCAGATGGGGCACACTGGGAACTGGTTTGCCCTGTATTGTGAGCTCGGGCTCAGGGATGCTTTTCTTCCTCTGCGTAGCTTTCCCCGATATTAGAGTAAGCAGAGCTGACTTCTCTGGGGCGCATTGTAGTCCTCGGGCTCGATGGTATTCGTGTGCCTTGTCGATGGCTAATTGAAGGGCGTCTTGTTGCTCCCCCATTGATCCCGTGGGGGTCCAAAGGGTCAAGTCGTCTGCGTAAAGCGCATGCCGTAGATGCGGGATGTCATTGAGTATTCGAGGGAGATGTTTCATTACTATATTGATAGGAGCGGTGATATCACCGAACCTTGTGGAGTGCCCTTTGGTATTGTTTTAAATGTTCTTGAACGGAGGTGGCCTATTCCGATGGTTGCCGTGCGTCCTGTCAGGAAGGCCGCAACATAGTTATATAGCCTCTGGCGACAGTCAATTGAGGCTAGTCCACGAAGAATGGCTTGGTGGTTAACATTATCAAAGGCTCCTTTGATATCCAAAGCTAGTATGCATCTTTTGTGTGAATTGGAAAGCCTGTCTATTATTTCTTCTTTAAGTTGCAGCAGGATATCTTGCGTGGATAAATGGGGGCGGAATGCATACATATTTGTTGGGAAATGCCCATTATCTTCGATAAACGGGGAAAGGCGATTTTGTACCATGTGTTCTAATAACTTCCCAACACAAGATGTGAGGGAAATGGGTCGCAGATTTCATGGGGCTAGTGGCTTACCGGGTTTTGGTATCAGTGTAATGTCGGCGTGTTTCCACTGGGATGGGAGTGTTCCGGCAATCCAATGTTCGTTAATGTATTCTAAAAGAGCCTCGAACGCCGTGGTGTCCAAATTTCATAGCAGCTTGTTTGGAATCTTGTCCTTTCCTGGTGTAGTATTCCGGGTCAAGTTTTGGACCAGCGCTTCAATTTCAGCGATCGTGAATGGAGCATCCATTTCTTGGTTGGAGCCACCCATGTACAGTTCATGGGGTAGTGGGGCCTTGTCACTTGTGTCGATCTTCTTCTGTGCGTTGATAATTGTGAATGAGGCATTTTAGTTGATGCGACACGGCTGATTTAGTTTCCTTGCTACCCATTAGGGAGCGAAAGAGATGCCACGTGCGACGAGTTCCAAGGGTGCCCTGGAGAGTCGTGCAAAACTGAGACCAATTTTGTTGACTGAGTGTCTTGCACAATCGGTGGCTTTCTGGGTCAGGTGAGCGATACGAATACGGAGCTTCCGATTTGTTCTGCGTATCTCCTGGAAGAATTAAAGAAACCGTGGGAAGACAAGTGACAAGGCCCCACTACCCCATGAACCGTACATGGGTGGCTCCAACCAAGAAATGGATTTTCCATTCACGATCGCTGAAATTGAAGCGGTGGTCCAAAACTTGACCCGGAATACTACACCAGGAAAGGACAAGATTCCAAACAAGCTGCTACGAAATTTGGACACCACAGCGTTAGAGGCTCTTTTAGAATACATTAACGAACATTGGATTGCCGGAACACTCCCATCCCAGTGGAAACACGCCGACATTACACTGATACCAAAACCCGGTAAGCCATTAGCCCCAGGAAATCTGCGACCTCATTTCCCTCACATCTTGTGTTGGGAAGTTATTAGAACACATGGCTACAAAATCGCTTTTCCCCGTTTATCGAAGATAATGGGCATTTCCCAACAAATATGTATGCATTCCGCCCCCATTTATCCACGCAAGATATCCTGCTGCAACTTAAAGAAGAAATAATAGACAGGCTTTCCGATTCGCACAAAAGATGCATACTAGCTTTGGATATCAAAGGAGCCTTTGATAATGTTAACCACCAAGCCATTCTTCGTCGACTAGCCTCAATTGACTGTGGCCAGAGGCTATATAACTATGTTGCGGGGAAGAGAACATCGAGATGTGCGATCTTCGAGATTAAAACAATATTGGAATTTAGACGCTACTTGTTCAGACCCACTTTTATCATTTGATGAGTACCAACATTTAAAGTTAGGGTGGAATGTTCATTTTTGTGGTTCTCGGCAATGCGAGGTGACCTTCACCGAGCTGCGCTGCAGGATTCCAAAGCTTAATTTCCATCTCTTCAGATCAAGACTTTCACCTATGTGTGCGGTGCCACGTGCCTGCAACAACGAACATTTTTTCTCGACTGCCGCCGTTTCTCAACAGCTAGACAACTGCGTTTGAAGGACCCAATTGAGTGTTTGGGGTTGAATTTTTCGACAACAAATATATTATCTACTGGCGCATCAAATTCGGGTTTTGCAAAAAGGGATATATATAATTGCATTCAAAATTTTCTTTCTGATTCAGGTCGTTTGAATTGCTGAAGGGTGCTAATTAATGGGTATTTCGGGTTTTATTCATAACTAAGTTTCCTTTTACAGCCTCTTTCCGGAAATAATTTAGTATTTTGAAGTCCCCACGTATTTCAACAACCGATTTACCCCTGGCCAATTTCCCCTTGTGGGTACGTGCCGAAATCTTTGAGGACATCATCATCATCATCATAATCATCTCTATCATGGCCGGCATCGGGTACATAGTGTAACATAGTGTAACACAACGCTCGCCTCTTCCATGATTCATTCCCTGTGTCCTGCTGCCACGTAACAATATGACAGCTCAAATATGCGTATCTGCGGCGCAAACTACCAACAAACAACGGAGATTTTGAAACCGAAATTAAGGAGAGCGTGGCCATTAAGGCCACGCTGAAGTTACGCTTTAGCCGGCCGGCCGGAGCGAACCTGCCGGCAATGCATCTTGGGAGAAGTGCGCCCAGCGGAGCTCGACCAGATCTGAGGCTGGTTGTTGGAAAAAGCGCAAGGCCGGCCGCAATATCACTCCCCTTCATGGCTCTCTGCGCGAACCGCTGGCAGGTGCAACGTCGTCTTCGACGGAGCTATTTTAAAGGATCCATGAAAAGAAAATACAACTTCGTTTAATTTGAAAGAACTAGGATTCAGTATCTCACTCAGCTCCATTACAGCCACAAAAGATGTTTTTTTAACGAAAAAAAAGCAACAAATATTTAAAAACTTTCAAATTTTGCACCACAGTGACGTGTTATGAACAAGAATGACGTCATACGGGCCAACAGTAAAGCATAATTTTCCGTGCGTTAACTGCACGTTAGCATTCAAGTGATGCGGTCAAATGGAACTATAGGCCCCATTATACAGACGTCCAGTCATGTGTCGTTGGGTTCGGTCAGTTAGGCGGCCGCCAATCGCACAAAGAAGGTTCCGTGACGTCATAGAAAAGTTGCGGGAAATTGGCTAGGGGGTCGCGACTGCTCCACACGTTTTCTTTAATATCTCCGTTATTTGTTCGAAGATTGCGATGATATTGGTATCATTGTTATCGGGACTAAGCAGTCTTTCTAATAAACCCAACTTGTATTTTGTCTTCATGGCTCCTTTAAGCGCTTCTAACTAACGCTACATTTGAGGGGGTTACCAGTGATGTCCCAGTTGGCTTGGTGGTACGTACGGTACGTTCGAAGTAAATTTGGCCGAGGTAAAATTTTAATGCAGTCGGCCTTTAATGACGCTTTTTACAGGAATTGTGGGAGTCATCAACGGGCACGGCTACTTCGTGGGTAGTGTTCTTATTAGGAGCGGAGCTCTTTAAGCTCGTCGTTGTAGCTCGCCAGGTGTCACGGCATCACGCACCCAAACAAAGGCTACGAAAAGAAAACCGCTTCCCGTGCTCGAGATCGTACATGGGTACCTCGCGTTATGAAGCTGATATCCATTGCGCCTCCAAGAAACACGCAAAGTATAGAGGGTGTTCTTTGCGCTTCGCCGTTGCCATGGACGCTGCCCTTCCTAGGCCGCAAATATGTGCACGCTAACACAAAATAGGGAAAACGACGAATTAACGTATTAATATCACAGAAGTATTGAAAACTCAATAATGTATTTTTGTAGCCCTTCTCAGAGGCTGCGGCGTCCCCCTACTTCCGGTATGAAGGCCAGGCTGATAGAGAGGGCGCCACAGCTCCCCTTGGCGGGAGAGTAGGAGCAGCGTCACCTGTATCAGGCAATGCTATACAGGCGGCGCTGGAAAAAAACCCACAAACACCAGGTACTCACAAGGATAACACAAAAGAAGAGCTGGCGAATCACTGCTCCGCACTACCGACAGCGTTTACGTTGAGTCGAATGGTTGAATTTTTAAAGCAAAGCATTCTAGCTCTACCAGCCAACGGTTCTTTCGTGGCGTGCGGGACAACAAATTGCCAACGCGGCAGAGGCAACGGCTGGGGGAGAGGTTGGGGAGGTGGGCGGAGGGTTTCACTCACGGAGCACAGTGTAGATGGCGCCGCGCATTTACCCAGCGTTCCCCTCGCGGAAGTGCCTGCTCGCCGGCATCGGCGTTGGCGGTACGGCTTTGTCGTCTCCTTTAGCGACGGTTGTTTTGGGCCTGTTTTGGGCGCACCTTCGCGTCAATTGCGCGCTTCCTTCCTCGCACGACTTGACTAACTTGTTTGGCAGCACCTCCAATGCAACCGGGACCCGACGGAAGTAAGTAGTCTTACGGTAAAGATACGCTAAGGATTGGTTTGCTGGCGGGAAAACAAAAATGTACAAACCACATACAGACATCTGGCCGCTAGAGAAACGCTACGTTTTGAGCACTGCTTGCCACGAATGAGACTCCATTTTTTGAATTGATGAATACCGATTCGGAGGTGTTTCAAGAGGTATTACAAAAGGCGAAGGAGCAAACTAGTTCTGATAAATAGCGATTATAAAAGTTCTCCCAGCTTTCTCGCAGTTATCAAACTTACTAAACTTTGAGTTTAATCATCACCAGCCTATCCTATGCCACTGCACGGAAAAGGCTCTCCCATTAATCTCCAATTACCCCGGTCCTGTGCTAACTGCGACCAATTTATCCCCGCCAACTTCTTGATCTCATCTACACATCTAACTTTCTTCCGCCTCCTGCCAGGCTTGCCTTCTCTAGGGATCCACTCTGTTACCCTTAATGACCAACGGTTATCTTGCGTTCGCCTTCCATGCCCTGCTTACGTCCATTTCTTGTTAATTTCTACTAATATGTCCTTAACACGCGTTTGTTCCCTGACCCACTCCGCTCTGTTCTTGTCCCTTAAGGTTACACCTATGATCTTCCGTTCCATTGCGCGCTGAGTCGCCCTCAGTTTAAGTTGAACCCTCTTAGTGAGCCACCAAGTTTTTGCACCGTAAGTGAGTGCAAGTAAGATGCAGCTGTCATACACGTTCTTCACGGACAATGGCAGCTGGCTATTCATTATATGAGACAGTCTGCCGTATGCACTCCACCCCATTCTTATCCTTCTAATTATCTCTGCCTCATGGTTGGGATTCGGGGTCACAACTTGGCCTAAGTAGGTATATTCGCTTACCACTTCCACTGCCTGGCCACCTATCTCGAATCGCTGTGCTGTCCCGAGGTTATTGATCATTACTTTGGTTTTCTGCATATTAATTTTCAGGCCCACGGTCCTACTCTGTTTGTCCAGTGTGAAAAGCATGCTTTGCAATTCGTTCCCCAAGTTGCTTAGCAAAGCAACGTCATCAGCCAATCTGAGGTTACTGAGGTATCCTCTGTTAACCCTTACTCCACGTGTTCCCAATCCAATTTTCTGAATACTTCTTGTACAAATGCTGTGAATAACATTGGAGAGATTGTGTCTCCTTGTCCGACGCCCTTCCTTATAGGTATTTTACTGCTCTCCTTATGGAGGATGATGGTAGCTGTGGACCCATTGTAGATATCCTCTAGTATTCTTACATAATGCTCATCTACTCCCTGGTTCCGTAATGCCTGAATGACTGCTAGGGTTTCGACCGAGTCAAATGCTTTCTCCTAATCTATGAAGGCTATATATAGGGGTTCAATATACTCAGCACACTTCTCTATCACCTGATTGATCGTGTGAATATGGTCCATTGTTGAATAGCCTTTACGGAACCCTGCTTGTTCTTTAGGTTGACTAAATCTAAGGTGGCAGAAATTCTGTTAGCGATTACCTTGGTAAGTACCTTGTTGACGACTGACAGTAAGCTGACCGGCATGTAATTTTTTGTCCTTCATGTCACCTTTCTTATGAATTAGGATGATGTTCGCGTTCTTCCATGATTCCGGTGCACTCGCGGTCATTAGGCATTGCGTATACAGGTTTGCCAATTTTTCAAGTACAATTTCTCCGCCATCCTTCAAGAGGTCTGCTGTTATCTGATCTTCACCAGGTGCTTTGCCCCCTTTCATTTCTTTCAACGCCTTCCTTACTTCTTCTCTATCGTTACTGGTGGGATGTCTATCTCCTCTGAACTACTTTCTCGTTCGGCATTATCCTGGATGTCCCGGCTACTGTACAGATCTCTTTAGAACTTTTGGGCTACTGTGACTATTTTATCCCTATTTGCGATGACAGTGCCTTGCTTGTTTTTTGCATACATCTGATTTTTCCTCGCGCCAAGACGCCTCTTACTGATTTCAGGCTTCCTCCATCCTTTACAGTATATTCGATCCTCTCCATATTTTACTTCCGTATGTTAGCTGTCTTATGCTTATTGATTAACTTTTAAATCTCCACTAGTTCTATTCTGTCAGCGGGGGCGGAGATTGTCATGGTTTGCCGTTTCCTAAAATAAACCTTTCGTCTCCTGGTAAAATACACACGTATCCTGTTTAGCCATGGGGCCCTTACTCCTACTGCACACTGCGTGATAATGTGTGTAAGATTGTCGCTGGCTTCTTGTGTCGTAAGCTCTTTTTGTGTCGCAAGAAATGGATGCGAACAGGCAGTACGGGAAAAGAAGCCGATGGAAGTAATTAGCAGCAAAACGCAAGAAACGAGAGTGAACGTAGGTATCAGTCGATTCACCCGCCCGGCCAAAAGATAAGAAATACTGAAACAATAAATTTATACAAGCGAAATCTTTCCAAACCACTATATCTGGGACCATGCTTCATACTTCTGAACATCGTTTAGCAAACAGAAAATAGTAGGCATAGTTCAGGCAAAATGTCAATACATTGGAGAATCGACATTTGGGAAAGTTGGTACTAGTTAAACATCGTTGAACAATAGCTAACTAAGCAGGCATTAGTGAAAGATGAAATCGTCCTGTCGTATTATTTCACTAGCGTCTGTGTGTTAAGGCTGTTGTTAAAAGAGATTTAAAGCGTCAATACGTAAGCCGTTCTAGGTACTGTGATTTTAACAGTGAAGCTGTTCAGCGATTTGTTGATTCCGGCGTTTCACAAAACTCAGTATAAACAGGAGAAATCCCTTTAACTGAAAAAGAAAACATGCAGGAAAAAGAGGAGCACGTCATACCGTATCTACACAAAGTGTCCCGTAATGTAAACAAAGTGGCGCAAAGGTACGATGTCAATATCGTTTTCAGTGCCCTGGAAAAGCTACCAAAAGTATGCCCTTAGATAAGTAGGAATAAAAAAATAATAATAAAAAAAACAGAATTTGTTGCACAAAACCACGCTGTTCGCTACACAGACTGCAGCAAGGGTATAGTGTACGAAATTCCCTTGAGATAGGGCGAACTGGAAGGTGTTTCAATGACAGGGTGAGAGAGCACAACTGTACAATTGCGAACAATGCTGGTAGCTACCTTTCTGAGCACCGCAAAAGATGCAAATGGGAAATCTAGCCTCCCGCTAGATTGCACAAAGTTTTTGAGGAGAGCAAGCAGAAAGCTTGAGCGCGAAATTCTTGAAGTTGATTTTATCATACAGGCAGGAACAACTGGGTTAGTACTCCGTCCATATCGGTGTCAGATAAAGAAGTAGCCTTTTTAGAAACGTGATGCACTTTGACGTTGCAATGTTTTTAGTATTTTAGGATTTGTGTATTTAAGCAGCGTCTTTTTCAATAAAATCTAGTTGGAAGTTCGGCACTGCGTTGTGTGTACGTGTTTCTTCGTCGTCCCTGTTTTAGCGCCGAGCAATTTTTCTTGTAAGCGAGATGAAGGTTCTTCACTGAAAGGTTTGCGAAATTGCTAAGGTCAATGACGACTTAAGAAGTGTTCGGAGAGCGCAAAAGGTAAAGATGAATTTGAAGAAATCATTACGGTGGTCACCTACCTGAAGACGAAGTTCACCAACTTCGACGCCAAGGACACCCTGCTGCGTATGAACGTCTTGTCAGAAGAACCTAACGATCAGCGCAAAAGACGGTCAATCTTGAAAAATATGGCACCAACACTAACGACTCTGCAAAGAAGCTGGCGGACGCATCCGGACGATCTTTTGAATTCAATTCGGACACTATATGGTTACCAGAGAATCTCCCAAAACTTCTAAATGAACCATGGACACCAGTGAAGCTTGGAAATTGTTGAGTTTGAAGAAAGAGGCATACCGAGATGAATGTGGGGATGGCGGTTGTGATAAACCTTTTCCCAAACCAAGATGGGACAGTTCATTTGTGCAAACTGTACAACTCTACTGAACCAATTTTGCGGCCACTGTAACTTCTTTACCATCAAGACAGAGCCGGTTATAAATTTTAGCTACTAAAAAAAAAAGAGGACGACGATGAAGCTAGTAGGTATCGGTCGCGCGTGATCGGCGGGCGCGGGCTATCATCATTATTCTGATTAGAACGATTCTTGGCGCTGAAGACGGAATAAAATGGCCCTTCAACATTGACCGGTTGGTGGACACTATTGTTAGTCGCAAATGTTTCTATAACCTAGTGAAGGGCCTCATTGTGAGCGTCTGTGGATTAACGTTTTCTAAATTCAAAGTACAGTGCGACGTACAGAGCTGACTTGCTTGGATGTAGTCTCTAATGGCATTTCGGCGGTTAACTAATATTACTATGAGAAGCAACTTGGCATTCCTAAATGTAACTCTCCACTATATTCAGCGCTTTTTCTGTGCAACTTGCAGAAAGAGAGAGGAAATACCAGGGCAAGGGCTACTCCTTCCGCCGCACTATGTGAGGCGTCTACGAAGGCCTTGCCCATGTCCTCTAGGCCGTGAGTTGCATCGGAGCGTTCAAGGGCAGACAGCTAGGATACTGGAGTGTTGTTCGTAGCAAAATGGGCGGCATTGATAAATGGCGTGGAGAAGTCATCGTATTGTCCGCTACGTGCGCAAGTATGGGCGAGGTAGAGAAAGGAAGCAACAGGCGTCAGTAGCCCTTTTAGTGTGTAGAGAGCGTGTCTGTGTCGTTATAGTTAGGCTTCGTGGGGGGACAGAGCTGAGTGTAATGGTTGGAAAATGGAGCGTGATATTGTTGCAAAACAAGCCCGCCCAATATTAGCTGTTCCCACTGTTCCGAATGTAGCGCAGGTAGAAAGAAAATTCACGTAGCACGTTGTCAGTGCTTTCCCCATCACGTTCATAGTGTTTTGCAATCGCACTTACGTATCTGAGTCCTGTAATATACTTCTGCCACTAGGAAGCTTCGTTGTGAGGGGGAAGGGTTAAGTGGAGAATGTGGAAGTGACAGTTTCCCAAAACAAATCGGTCACACAGCGGAAGGAGGATAATGTATGATGTTTATAAAGATAATAATGGGTTGTGCATCTTGTTTTGTTGCCTTTTGTGGTTATGATGTTTATAAAGATAATAATGGGTTGTGCAGGTTGTTTCGTTTCCTTTTCTGGTTTTTAGGAATGCGCGCACCCTGAAGGTAAGCACCAAAGTTAGCTGCTCGTGTTTCCTAGAACCACACGAATGTTCCGGCTGATAATTTTGCACATGTGGCGCGCACAACTTCCTGTTTTCCGCTTGGCCGCTTTTTACAGCCTAATAGCTGTGTGTACCTCTAGTACAGTGTACTAGAAGAGAGAGGTGTGTCGTTTGGGGCCGATTAGGGGGTCCCTTTTGCGATGAAAATTTCTGCTGAGGAACAACTGTTAGAAGCAGCGCCACTGGAGGACGCTGCTTACCAGTTGGTTTTAGAAGCTTTGTTTTTTAAATCAATCCTTATCTGTCACCCGAAATAGTCCTCTTTCTTTATTTCATGATATAAACTTTTATAAAACGCGTCAAATAACTGTTTACTTTGATTTAAAAACTTGTTGTTGGCGCTGGCTGCTACAGGAGTGCTCTGGGGAACGCTTGCGCTCCGTACAATTTTTTCATCGCAAAAGGGACCCGCGCTCTCCATTGGTTTTCCTCTCCATCAGACACCTTACCTTCTAGTACACTGTACCTCTAAGTACAAGAGTTGTCGTTTGAAGTTGCTTCATAGAAAAACTTTCACCACATGTTGGCCGCCCTAAATCATCTAGGGCATCCCGCGAGGAATATTAATTTGGAATTGGAGAATTTGCCTAGAGGCGACCTTGTCGCTCTCTAAAGATTTGCCGCAGTCACCAACTTGAATGTGATATGTAGGCCTCGCGTTCTGGAACGTATCTCCAAAGCATGGCTTAATTGTTGATAAACTGCAATACAAACCGTTACTATTGATGGTTATGCAGGTCTTGCTTTTTGTCAGAATGTGACAGATAGAACTCCGTAGGTGATATGATTTACTTAACTTCAAAAAGTGCGGCTCAATTTTATATTTAAAAGGTCGCTTAATTATTACTTCGTCTTGTGTACTTTAACATTTTGCCTCTATTATGTATGCTAACGCCCCTCAAAAAGGTGTTTTGGTTCGTGTATCTCGTAGCTTGTCTTCAAGAGGACAGAAATTCCTCTATTTCTTGCTCGAAAACCACTGCAATCAACGTGTTCAACATTTTCTGCGCAGAAAAGGCAACAACGCTGCCTTGTGCAACGTACAGACCACGAGGAACGACAAGTGTGTAATACGGGAACAACAAAACTCCTTACCCTTTATTTTCTATACGCTATGAGCAAGTAAATGCTGATTTTATCAATATAATACACTGTTTGTTTCTAATTGTGGAAACTTCCCGCTACTTCCTGCATCCGATGTTTTAACTGTGATAATTATTTCCAAGACTAACCTTTATTTCAGTGTGAGGAGGCCTGCGCGTGGCTGCAGGTATATCTAGAGAGCGAAAGAAGGCTTGGGTTTGGTTAGAAGATTTCTACTCGGACGCCACGCGTCTGGACACTAGCTGTTGCCGATGCCTGATCAGATGTGAGGAAAAAAATTACGTAAAAGGGGAAAGTACGAGGAATATGTTCATCAGCAGAGTCGGAAAATGAGAAATACAATGACTACATGTGTGGGGCAGTGGTAAACAGGCGTCACGTGAGCATGAGCGATTTTATTGCATAACAAACACTGACTGAAGTGTTTTGCGAAAAAAAAGCAAACGCCTTTACACACGCTCTTTGTCACGTTGGCCGCGAACTACAGCAAAACTCAGAAAAATATCATGATAACCCGACTGTGAAGCCGTCAAAGTTCACAAAATGGGGTTAGAACAAAGCCTGCAAGAAGTACTATCGGCGTCAAATGAAACGCGAAAACGAAAATATGAACCTGAACGCACAATTAGCGGGATTTCTTTCCATACAAGCCAAAATGAAGCATGGCTTAGTGACAAAAACAAAGTTGGGAAATGTGCATCTCGAAATATACCAAGAGCGTGCCATTATATGAACTCTACGAACAGTA
The DNA here is from genome assembly GCA_013339765.2 of Haemaphysalis longicornis. Classification (NCBI taxonomy): domain Eukaryota; kingdom Metazoa; phylum Arthropoda; class Arachnida; order Ixodida; family Ixodidae; genus Haemaphysalis; species Haemaphysalis longicornis. Next base: position 137,150,069 of record CM023452.1, read on the forward strand.
TTTTAAATGCAGAGCATTTCTTTAACTCACGATGTCACCCGGCGTTGGCGTGCCTCGCATCCGCAACAGCCGTTCCAGGTGCGCCCTCTCCCCCACTCCTCCTCTCCCGCATCACGCTACCCTCCTCGCTCTCAACAACAGGTCCGCACCCCTCCCCCTACACAAACCGGCGCCTGGTTTCGATTGCGGGCAGAAAAGGTACATGGTGCTCTACCCACTGCGCCACAAGGCCGACACAGAATGGAAGGCTACGAACGCGCCTTATATCCTTGACTCATCCAAACTACGTCAAGAAGCTGCTGATACAACGCATTCACTACCTGTGGGCGGAACGCGAGGTACATGGTGCTCTTCCCACTGCGCCACAAAACCGACACAGAATGAAAGGCTACGAACGCGCCTTATATCCTTGACTCATTCAAACTACGTCAATAAGCTGCTGATACAACGCATTCACTACCACCAACTCCCCAAACACTAAACGTTAACGCAATACACCCACCCCCTATGCGACGCATTTACTCGAGTCCCCCTCGCGGGGAGATGGGCCCTTCTTTTTTTCAATTTTGCACTGTCTGATTCATATTTTCGTGTTCGCGTTTCATTTGGCGCCGATAGTACATTGTGACACATTACATTTGCGATCGAACTAAGGCCCAGAAGAGTTAATACATGTCACATGGGTACTTGCGGTGGAAAACAGGAATGTGACTTCTCAACCATGAAATGTATTTTTGTACCCACATCGAGGTGGGCCCCTATCCAACGTACAGCAGGGTGTTTTCGCGAGAGATGGGGCAGGCATTTCCGGTCCGCGTGTTTAATTGTGACGACAATTTTATATACAGCCCTTTGGGCTCAGGGGAAAACATATGTCAAGTCAGTTTTCCAAAAAAGAAAAAAAATGCCTACCAAAAAAAAAAATCCCCAAAGCCGGCTCGGGTGGCAGGTGCGTTGGACAAGTCACGCGACATTCGAAAGTTTGGCGGCTGCAAAACACCAGCCATTACAGCTATTTTCGCAGGTTTGTTTTCAACGGAGACTTTGCATGCGGTATAATGAACTGAATATATATTTTGTGTTTTCAAGTAAAATTGTTTCTAACCACTATTACAAACTTGACACTTTTCAAAAATTGCCATAATGTCGGGCCCTGTTTCTCTGCATCTAGACAAGCTAGGGAGATCAATGTTTTGTTTTATTCCTCCCTCTTCTTGCATTCTTTGTTCCAATTTTAGTTTCTCTGGAAAAGTGGTTCATTAGGAAAAAGGCGCTGCATTCCAAGTATGTTGCACATTTACGTCTGATTTGAAAACCCCCCGCACGGGGCACCTTGAGCTATCTTGGTGACGGTGTTGGCGACACCGCGGACCCCGAGCCCCCATACTTACGCTGTAACCGACCGTGGTAATGAGTTTTAAGGTGAAGGGTAGAAACCTCAAACGGTGGCCGTCGGAGCCCAGGTCAAGCTCCGGCGGATGGGCTCCCTGTCTGTTTACCAGGCAGGGAGCTCCGGGACCTCTCTCGGCATCAGGGTAAGAGAAGTACCCCCGTTCCCTGCTTTTATACATGCTGTATGGTTTTTTCTAAATTTTCCAAACTCAATGATCGGCCCCCTAAAAGGGCTCGCACCGAAGTATCCTATCCACCCCTTCCGATGGCGACAACAACCCGAAAATCTGATAACTACCCCCATTTCTTGATATTGAATCCCTTGAACAAGCCAGGCCTATTGCTTCGCAGTCAGTGTTCTTGATTTTGAAGTTTCTGGAAAGTGTTATAGGTGAATCCTATAAAGCAAAGAAACAAAGAACCGGTGAAATCTTGGTCGAGGTACATAGTGAGCAGCAGGCCACAAAACTCTTGAAGCAGACCCGTATTGCCGATCTTGACATCAAAGTCACGCCCCACCACAGCCTCAACAGCTCTCAGGGCGTGATCTCGGAGCCAGATCTTGCAAATGAGACAGATGCCGATCTTATTGAAGGCCTGAGAAGTCAAGGTGTGACGGCAGTCAAGCGCATCACCATTAGAGGAGACGATAAGATAGTACCAACTAAACATATCATCTTTTCTTTTGACCGTTCCACTCTTCCTGACCACATCAATGCTGGTTTTATCCGGTGCCCTGTCCGAGTGTACATCCCGAATCCGCGGCGCTGTTTCAAGTGCTTGCGGTTCGGGCATGGTACTAACTCGTGTCGGGGCCAAATAACCTGTGCCAAGTGCGCCCAACATGACCATCCCACGGATAATTGTAGTTCACAACAACTCCTGTGCATTAACTGTCAGGGCCCACATGCGGCGTACTCCAGAAAATGCGAGAAGTTTCAACTTGAGAAAAAAATAATAAACATCAAGGTCACGGAAAACATCACCTTCCCAGAGGCGCGAAAGAGGTTCGCCTCTTTCCCCCTGGGGAGGTACGCCGACGCTGCTCGCCGGGGGGCGAAGCGGCGTCTGGGTTTCGGCGGGAACCCAGTACCGAGAGTCGGATGTGGTCCCGCCCCCCCCCCCCCGTCCCCTTTGGGTTGCCTCTTGCAACCCAACCCGCCTTCGCACCGCTCGCTGAGTCGGCAGCGGCTGTGGTGGACACCACGTCTGGTGGGGACGTTGCTACACCCACTGTTTCCTCTTCTCCACTGGCCCGAAGCACACGCGAGGGCCCGGATGAGATGGAGACGGAGGCAGTCGCAGCGACCCCCTTCCCCTCCTCACTGCCTGTGCCATCTGTGGTGCTCCCCAAGCCTTCGGCACTGGCAGCGCAGGCAAAGAACACCCGAAAGGGTACCACGTCAAGGGGGCCCAGTCCGCTGGGCACCCCCTTGCATTCAGATGAGGACATGGACGTCGAGTCCTTCCGGCTTTTATCGACACGAAAGGAACGGGCTGCGACGTCCAGGTCAGTAGAGAAGGCAAAAAAGCCCCTCCCAAGAGTCCAAGCCCCGAAAGACCCTACATAAATAATCACACTCCAGTAGCTCTAACACAACATAATGGGAAGAGAAAACATAGTTCAATGGAACTGCAGAGGCCTTCTGAATAATCTTGACGACGTGCATGAGATTCTGCATGCCAACCAGCCAAGTTTAATGTGTGTCCAAGAAACACATCTGAATTCCAAACACACAAATTTCTTGAATAGTTACCTGGTATACAGGAAACACAGGGATGGCTGCACACACTCTTCAGGCGGTGTGGCCATAATCGCCCGCAAATCCTTAGCATGCCACCCTGTCACCTTGAACACCGTCCTTGAGGCTGTAGCCGTCCGCACAATAATTTTTAATAGGTTGATAACGGTATGCTCCATCTACATCTCTCCTGATCTTGCACTTCTGAGCTCTGACTTTGAGGCGCTGGTCGACCAGCTTCCTGAACCATACATCTTAACAGGCGACTTCAATGCACACAATTCTCTTTGGGGCTCTTCTCGCACGAATGCCCGAGGTCGCCTGATAGAGAAGTTTTTAACATCCTCTGGAGCATGCCTTTTCAACAAGAAACAGCCTACATACCATAACATAGGACACAATACATACTCAAATCTTGACTTGGCTATTGGTTCGGCAATTCTCTTTCCATATCTTGAGTGGGGAGTGGGCACTGACCCATATGGCAGTGACCACTTCCCCACTTCACTAACATATATAGGTAAAGGCCCAAGCAGTTCATCTTCCCATAATAGGTTCAATGAAGCACGAGCTAACTGGAACACATTTACAGAGACATCAAAACTACACCACACATCCATAGGACACCTACACGTTGAACAATCTACCCAACTCCTCACGCCGCACATCCTCGACGCCGCCGAAAAGTCCATTCCCCACGCCTCTGGTGCCCCGTGCAACCAGAGGAGGCCGTGGTGGAATGAGGACTGCAGGCGGGCGCGAGAGGCCCAGAACAAGGCGTGGGGTATCCTTCGTCGGTACCCCACGTCGGGTAACCTTATTTTGTTCAAACGGGCCAAGGCGTTCGGAAAACGTGTGCGCCGTGAGGCAAAACGAGAGAGTTGGCACACCTTCTTGACATCCATTAATTCATACACGAACACACACAAAGTCTGGACACGTATACGTAAGCTCAAAGGACAACAGACACACAGCCTGCCCCTGGTTAGCACAACAGGGGACACAATTTTAAGACCAGGCTAACACACTTGCACAACACTTGGAACAGGTGTCCAGTTCAGCACACTACACAAGCACTTTCATGAAACACAAGACATCTGCAGAAAAAAAGCCCTTACAAGACAAAGACAAATCAAATACTTCTTACAACTCTGAATTCACTCTCTATGAGTTGAGGGTTGCCCTGAGCACGTGCAAACCTTCAGCCCCAGGCGCAGATAAGATTACATACCCCATGATACAACACCTACACCCAGACACTCTTGAAACACTGTTTCACCTATACAATAATATATGGCTTTCGGGGCACGTTCCACGCTCTTGGAGGGAGGCCATAGTAGTTGCTTTCCTAAAGGAAAGGAACGACCCTTCTTCTGCCGCCAGTTATCGTCCCATTGCCCTGACAAGCTGCCTGTGTAAGCTCTTCGAGAAGATGATAAACAGGAGACTTGTGTACTTCTTAGAGTACAATGGTCTTCTCGAGAGCTGCCAGGCAGGCTTCAGGGCGGGGCGATCTACCAACGATCAACTCGTTGCATTAGAGGCGTATATCAAAGATGCTTTCCTCCACAAGCAGTACTGTATGACAGTCTTCTTTGATCTTGAAAAGGCGTACGATACTGCTTGGCGGTACGGCATCCTCAGCGATTTGAAGTCCTTTGGCATGTCGGGTAACATGATGAACACACTTGCCAGTCACCTGTCTGGAAGAACGTTTCGCGTGCGAGTAGAACTGCAGTTTCTAGGGTTCATGTGCAGGAAAACGGTGTGCCGCAAGGTGGAGTTTTAAGTTGCACTTTGTTTATTGTGAAAATGAATTCTATTCGGAAGGCATTGCCACCGTCGATTTCATGTTCAATTTATGTAGACGACGTACAATTATCTTTTAAGTCTTGTAGCTTGTCTGTCTGCGAGCGGCAAGTCCAGCTTGGTGTGAACAAGCTTGCCGGCTGGGCAGATAGCAACGGTTTTAAATTTAATCCAGGGAAGTGCACTTGTGTTTTGTTTTCCAAGAGGCCTGGCATTCGGCCGGATCCAGACATTCAACTCCACGGTGTCTCTATTCCTGTAAAAAAGGACCACAAGTTCTTAGGTATTATCTTTGACGAAAAGCTGACATTCATCCCACACATAAAACAACCAAAACAAATGCTTAAAAACAATGAATATCCTGAAGGTTCTGTCGCACATCTCTTTTGGTGCTGACAAACAACTTCTCTTACGTGTTTTTACCAGCTTGATAGGTTCACGATTGGACTATGGTAGCGTTGTTTATGGGTCAGCAAGTAAAACATCCCTCAAAATGCTGGACCCAGTGCTCCATCTCGGGCTTCGCCGTGGCGTGTGGCGCCTTCCGCACTAGCCCGGTCGAAAGCCTCTATGTGGAGTGCAACAAATGGAAACCTACAACATCAGCGAGCATACACAGATCTCCTTTATGCTTTTAAACTTTCATTCATGCCTCACCATCCTTTTAAATCAGTTTTTCATGATACGTCCATGAGTGAACTTCTTTTAAATCGACCATCATTACCTGCGCCCCTCTCTTAGAGAGTTAGAGAGGAAGCGTCAGAGCTTGCTGTCTCCTTTTTAGATACAATCCAAAGTTCTCTAACGGATTTTATAGCACCATGGCATCTCCGCCCTGTATCATGCGACACATCTTTCACACATGTAGATAAAAACCGAGCTCCCACAAGTGCAATTCTGCAGCATTTCTTGTATTTGCAGCAGAAGTATGAGTGTTCTGAATTTTATACGGACGCTTCTAGAACTGCCACCTCTGTGTCCTGCGCGGCGCATGGGCCCGGCCTTAGTGTCACTAGAACTCTGAATAGTGATACTAGTACCTTTACGGCAGAGGCTTACGGTGTACTTCTTGTTGTCAATCATATACTTGAAAGCCACATCCCACAATTCATTATCTATACAGATTCCCTCAGTGTTGTGCGGGCACTGTCGTCAACAATGCCTTCGAAAAACCACGTTGTCAATCTGATCGTCAAGGGTATTATGTCTGTGTATGTACGCAAATTTGAACTGGTTCTTTGCTGGGTCCCTGGCCACTGTAGTATAGCCGGGAACGAAGCAGCCTACGGAATGGCTGCTGCTGCTACACTCTTGAATACAGTAGAAATAACCACATTACCCTACACCCACGTGAAACCACACATCAGACAACAACTTCGCAAAACATGGCAAACACACTGGAGTGAACAAACAGACAACAAGTTACACGTAATAAAACCTCACTTGGGACCATACACCACCGACACACGCAATATATACTCTGAAGTCGCCTTGGCCAGATTACGGATAGGGCACACACATGCAACGCACTCTCACCTTCTCACTGCATCTCCAAGACCTCTGTGCAGCAGGTGCGGAGAAGCCCTATCCGTAGTGCACATACTAATCACATGCAAGGCACTTCACACAACACGACACAAACACTTCAGAGAACTCTACAGACAACATATCCCACTACATCCATCGCTGTTTCTAGGTGACGATGCCAGTGTTTCTGTGAAACGTGTGTTTGAGTATTTGTCAGACGTTCAGTTTTTAAATCTCATTTCCTATCACGCATAATCAAATCTGGCCCTATACACCAGCCATCACCATTATCTTTAACTGATTTTACTATGTTCGGTTGACACGTTTTTTTACCTACCTTTTTGTGGTAACCACTTCAGTTCATTAAACAAACTTTTCTCTTGCGCTCATTGCCCTTAGTCGGCCTTGCACCATAAAAACCCAACCATCATCATCATCATGATTTGAAAACCAATATAAAAAAGGCCAGCTTTGATTTTTTTAAATCTTTCACAAATTGAAGCCAAAGTTGTTCTCTATCTCCGGCTTGAAAAACATGTTACAGTATTTTTAATGGTTTTGTAGCTTTACAGCCGTAAATGTGGCCTTGTAGCATTATTGAGGCGCTATTATAGAATGGGCTTCAGCATACTTCTGACTGCAACGTCAGGCGATACATGGCCGGCACAGCTAAAACATCGCGAAATGGAGGTGGTCATACTTTCTTGAAATCACCCGTGAATAAAGTACACACGATTTTTTTACACGTAGTGGATCTTTTCCAAGGGCATTGCTCAAACTACCGCATTTATATTTTCTGGATACATTTTCAATGCATTCCTCACTTTTTGTGTGTGTCCCGTGTAGGCACACTCAGATTAACAGAACTCTTAATTACTAGCGCAAATTGTAGTCCGGAGTCCCCAGGCCATGTTTCGACCACTCTAGCGCATTTACGCGATTTTATTTAGTAGAAAAACTAATTAAAAAACGCTGTCCTCCTCTCTTTATGCTCGCCCATTTTCTGTGGCGTTTTCGTGTGACGTCAGGAGGGGATGAGCTGGCAATTGGCTGCGCCACGGCTGCGCTACTGCACGGCTCCCCGGCCGACAGAGCCAGTCGGCCCAGCGTTTCGTCCGCCGGCCGCCGGCGGGTCGTCGCAATCAAGGAGGTTAAAAAAAATTGCTTGGTCGCAATTCGTTCGCTTAGTTGAAACGAAGCCAGGACACGTTTGTGAATGGAAGAATGTGCCTTTCTTTACTTGGTTTGTTTGTACACTGTATCTAGCTCCAAGTCAAGGTCGCTTCACACAAGCGCTGCACATGCGACGCTTCGCTGACTGGTACGCCAGTAGGAAAATATAAGGCCTCTTGAAGGCGGGAGAAGAGTCAGCGAAGTCAATATAGGTACTAAGCAAATAAAATCAACTGATATTTTTACCGTACAGCGTAAAACTAGGGCGCGGGAAGCACGTTTTTGCGCTGGGCGAACAAGCACAGCGGTCAGCAGCACGACTACGCATCTGCGAACGCTTTTCCGTCTACGAAATGCAATTGCTAGACGTGAGCTACTGTGGAAACTCGGGCGACGCTTACTGCACGATCGCAGTACAACAAATAGTCACTTAAGCGGCTTGAAATGCCAAAACTAAATAAAAGTGTAAACCGGTTGTACAATATATACCCTATATTAGCAAGGCATTGGCGACCACAGTACACACATTTTCAACGTGAAAGTCACGCAATATTGGACAGAGTTTACGTATCACTGGGTCTTGTGCCTCTGTGCGAGGCTTACAACGTGAAACCGCTGTCCTTCAGCGACCACAGCATGGTGACGTTTACAATAGGTCAGAAGCAAAGGAAAACTCGCTTTAGCTGGGATACCTGGAAATTCAATGTAAAACTACTGAATGATGAATCATTCACAACTGGTGTAAAGAAAAGATTAGAGGCGGCAATCGGAACAGAAAGTGGGTCACTTATCACCGTCTGGGAACAGCTAAAAAGTGACGTTAAGATAAGTGCAATAGAAAGATCGTCCGTCATACGCCATAAAGAAAAGGAGGAGGAAACACAACTACAAAGCCAATTGCACTTCTTGCTAGGCATTGAGGCTCAACAGCCTGGAACTTTTACAAAAGAAATAAGAGAAGTTAAAAATAAGTTGGAGGTCATTGACATCGAGAAGTACAGGGGTGCCATAGTGCGCGCACGCACAGAGCGACTCTGGTTGGGGGAAACGCCAACCAAACGTTCCCTGAGTGACGAAAAGGGTTATGCGCAAAAGAATGAGATTAAAGCTATTCGATACAATAATGTGGTTTCTAGGGACTCCTGAAGTCGTGGAGCGCGCGTTTTTTGAACATTATAAGGAACTGCTGGGAACGAAAAGCAAGGCAGTAAAGATTACGAGCTAACTTTCTTGCCGTCAATGCCAAAGTTAAGTGATGATGACAGAGCAAGCATGGAGGCGCCGATCAGTTTGCAGGAGATAAATAACGCCATCGACGAATTATCCATAGGGAAGTCACCGGGGCCAGATGGATTGGGAACCGAGTTTTACAAGTTCTTCAGAGAAGATATAGCATTAATTTTGTACAGGGTCATAACGGAAGCGTATGAATCCAAGAGAACACCGCCTTCGTTCCGGAATAGTCATATTGTGTTAATTCCTAAAACTGATGATCCTGAAAAGCTGTTGGCGGTAGAGTCGTATCGGCCAATCAGCTTAACGAATGTTGATTACAAAATTTTCATGAAGGTTTTGGCTAGAAGATTGCAAGGAGTAATAAAAACAATTGTTGGAACCCATCAAACATGTGGAATTCAGGGACGATCTATTTTTACCAATATTCATGTCGCAAGAAGTGTATTAGAGTGTTGCGACGCTCTAGGGGGGCACGTGGCGATGATCCAAATTGATTTGCAGAAGGCCTTTGACCGTGTTGCGCATAACATTCTTTTCTCAGTGTTAGAACACGTTAACGTAGGATCCGTCATCCTTCGAAGGTGTAAAGATGTCGTACACTCAGTGCTCAGCTCGTGTTATTGTAAACAAAAAAGTGGGACGAAGTTTTGATATACTGTCGTCGGTGAAGCAGGGGTGCCCCTTGAGTCCCTTGTTGTTTGCGATTTATCTTGAACCCTTTTGTTTAAAGATTCTTCAAAATGAAAATATACACGGATTCCGTTTGCACTGCAGTGAAGTTAAAATTTTGTCATATGCCGATGACATCGCTGTTTTTTGTAGTGATAGGAAAAGTGTGAGGGAGGTGGCGAACGATCTAAAGCGATTTTGCGAGTTGTCTGCCAGTGCAGTTAACTGGAACAAGTGCATAGGATTTTGGCACGGTGACTGGCAAAGTAGGCCAGTGTTTTTCGAGAACATGCCTTGGACGACAACTCCGGCCAGGTATCTGGGCATCCCCCTTGAAAACTACCAGGATGCTAGAGAGTACTGGGACGGAGAAACTGATAGCTAGAGTTAGAGAGAAATTAACACAATGGGGGGGAAGGGATCTGTCAATGTTTGCCCGTGCATCAGTATGTAATGTGTTTGCTGTTGCCAAGGTATGGTACGTCCTACAGGCGATTTGTATGTCAAGAAGGAACATACAAAAGCTGCACAGAGTGTTTGCGGTGTTTTTGTGGGGCTCAAGTTGGGAGCGCATGAGTCGAACTAATTTGTTTCGCTCGGTGAAAAGTGGTGGATTGGGACTGGCACATTTGTTTATCCGACAAATAGTTTCTAGGTTTATGTTTCTGAGAGATCAGAGAGATTGCTTTCTACGTACTGTGGTACAAGTCCGACTACGTGATGTTCATTCCAGACTATGTAGTTTCAACTTCTGAAATGCGATGTGTACGTGTGCGTGGGTTCTTGCGGGAAGTTGTGGATGCTTTTAGGATTTTAAGGGTTAGGTTTTCCTCGGAGTATTTGAGTAGTGTACCGCGGAAAACGTTTGTACAAAGATATGATTGATGTGTGTCTGCCTGTTCCGGTTTATCGTCAGTTATATGCAGTGGGTTCAGGAAAAGATGTTCTAAAAAGAGTGAAACGAATGCCAGTACGTTCATCTGTTAAATCTTTCTTCTTTAAACTTCATAGCGGCACGCTTCCAGTAAAACCCTGGCTGCAGGAAAAAGGACTATATGTACACCCATGGACACTTAACTGTAGACTATGCCAAAAGCTGGAAACAATTGAGCACATCTTTCTGGACTGTTGGGATGCGGTGTTTCACTGGGACATCCTCCAACGAACCCTGAAAAAAGACTTACCATTAACGCCTTATGGCATTCGCTTTTTGCCCGTAAACAATGATGGAGGCGTGCCCTATGATATGTTCATGGCACTTAGTCTGCATTCTATGTGGAAAACTCGCATGGCGGTTCAAAATGCCGAAGAGGATGCTCGCACAGTGCGAGAGTACTTCATTGAAAGCGTTGCTTATATAAGAGAAGTTTATCGAGTGATGCCGGAAGAGCCTGAGTGGTTACCCATTCTGGATGTTCTAGCGCAATTTAAGATGTTTTAAGCCACTCCCTTCAGCCGATTGGTGGCTGGAGCTAGTAATTTGTGTACTGAACAGTGCGTGTTGTGTTGTCGCCAAGCAGGCAATAAAGAAAAAATAAAAAAAAGCTCCGTGGCCTAGCGGTCTGAGGCGCTAGGAATTCACGGCAAATGTTTTGCGAGTCACGAGTTCGAATCCCCGCGGGTACGTGCTTTTTTTTTGTAAGTTAACTTTTTGTTTTCCGCCGATGTTTTCTATATTGAGTTCACCTTTTTTGGGGCCGCAACGTTCATGGCTACACGAACTAGTTCACAAAACGCGCGCAGGCTGGCACTGGCGCGCTAGCGAGTTCTCGTTGGCGTGCTGTTGCCATAAGCACCGACTGCTTGCAGGCAGTGGGCACAGGCCAGAATGAACAGACCCTTGGCCTGGTGCGAACACGCTTTTTACGATACAGGCATGAGGGTGGCAAGCTTCAAATATGGGGGAAAAGCGCATGACATTTGGGCGTCTGCGGGTACGCGGAGGGCGTTCATGCACTGCGTAGGTCTCGGCTAGTGAATGCTACGACTACAAGCCGTCCTGGGAGGCTTATCTTGTGCATTTTACAGCCGACAACATGGCAGAAGCGCGGTACGATGATTACTGAGATATTGAGAATGCCCATCCAACAAAGCCATTGGTTATGTTTTTACAGAACCGAAACCGAAACCGAAACTTGTGTGATTGCTAACCTTGGGCATCGTCCAATCACGGCGCCCCTCCTCTCAACGTCACAGCCTTAGTTGGTGCGGCCGCCGCAAACCGCGCATGGTAGTTTTTCTTCTTTCGCGCTTTGTAAAATAATTACCGATTTGTCAACCGGATAAACGATGAAAAGTGTGCTAATTTGAGCCAGTCTACGCAGTGCAAGCAAAAACGGGAGCTTGACAAATTCACTTCAGTGTCCCTTTAAGATTACCCCCATACTTTTGGGAAGAGGCTACTGTGTTTGGATATGCGCCAACGTAGTCCACCTTTAGAAGATCGTTGTAAGTGGTTCTTTAATATCTTGCGACTTGACATGGACACAAAAAAAGAAAACCGACACACGAAAGCGCTATCATTTGTCTGGTTTCATCCGTGTCCGTGTCGAGTCTGCGCTGCTTGAAGATGTTCAATTCCAGCTTGAAGCGTCGGGAAGAAGTGTTCCCGTGAAAGCAATGAGCACTGAATGGCGGCGGCTGTTCCACCTGCTTCGTTTTATCCAGGTATGATCCGTCTGTTTCGCAGAAAAGCGAAAAGCAGACAATAAAACAACAAAAAAAACGGTTTCATCCTTCATTTATAGGAATCGGTAAAACACGAAAGTGAAAGGCGTCCTCAAAGGAGCAGGTGAATGTTAAGGGAACCCCATTCATGTGCGAAGGGTTCGCGAGCCTGACCCCGCCAGTCAAAATGACGCCGACAAGCAAGAAACAAAAAGACAACCGGCTTACTCCGGAACAAAAAAAAATGGCATGCACATCCACAGCGTAGGGTGCCTCAATTCACGCGCGTCCCCTGTACACGAAGGCCAGGGTATCGAGGCGCCAACTGTCGGTGCTCATTAGCGCCATGATGCGCTACTTCGTTTCGCCTCTCCTAGACGGCAGCACCATCTGAATGAGTCATAGTAAAGGACATAAGGCGCGTTCGTAGAGCTGCTCACGTCTTTACTCATGGCGCAATCGAAAGAGCGCCACGTACCTCCTCCCGCTGCGGCGAGAGGGCTGGCTAGGGTATGGGCTCGAATCCGGGCGCCGAAGCGTCAATGGCATTTTTCCTGGTGACGTCACTTCTATGACGGAGATGACATGAGTGAGATCTTGGTGTACTCGGGCATAAAACACCTGTGTGTTAAAATAACCGTGAATATAGGTGCACTCATAGATAACAGGAGGGACCTTCAAAAAAGCTTGTGCAGCAGCGAACAGTTTCCGTGTGATCATCGCCTGCCGCTATTCAAGCACGTAAACAACTCCTCAGTGGGCTCTAGGGCCCAAGGAAAGTGTAGTTAGAAGTGCGGGCTTCTCATGGGTTATTTAAAATAGCAAAAGAAAAAAAAAAGCATCTCAATGGAACTTGCAGAGCGTGAAAGATCTGCACGCTGTCGGGCTTAAGCGACGCCTCCCCAAATAAAGCCGCCACCACTGAAGTAAGAATTTAGTTTGCGAGAGAAGCTTCTGCCGCTTTAACGAACCGACTGTGGATTCTTCAGACACGTCGGCATCCGAGGAATTGTTTGCTCCTGCACACTTAGCTGCTGAGCAGCTAAACAGCTGAACAAATGCCAGCTCTGAGCAACCGCCTAATGGAAATAACGTTCTTGGAGTCTCAAGGCCTGGCGAGAGCAAGAGGACATTGTGAAAGATTTCATGAAAAAAAATCTAATCGAGTCTGCTTGCTGTACATGATGCAGCAACATAAGCCCCAACATCAGCGCAAAGACGGTCCACGAACTTCACGCATGCATTTGACGCTTGCGACTCGCATAAAAAGCGGTATCACCTGCTCAGACTGTACGGCTTCGTTTTAAGTTATATCGGCTTCCAAAGTAGGCCGAAATGTCCAGCTGACCTGGAATGCAGCGCATTTTTCGTAAATAAGCACTCTTTCTACATAAGCGAGAAGAATAAAAAAGGATGCTGCAAAAATAATTCAAACATTTTGCTCCCTAACCTCACTAGATAAAGAGAAACAGGGCCCAACAATTTGGCAATTTATGAAAAGTATAAAGTTTGTAATTTTTATTGAAAATCATTGCATTGGAAAACTACAAATAAGTATGCGAACTCATTTGACAGTATACAATCTCGCCGCTTAAAAAAACGCTGCGGAAATAGCTGGATTACTTTGTCTTTTACAGCCTCAAAAGTTTCGAATTTCGCTCGACTGTCCAACGCACCTGCCACGTGACCCGCCTTAGGGAATTTTTCTAGGCAGGCAAACATTTTCTTTTCTGAAAACAAACTGCAGATATGTTTTCCCCTGAGCACAAGTGGCTATATTGTTGTTCACAATTAAGGGCGCCCGGACACGCCTGTCTCAGCTCTCATGCAAACACACAAGATAAATTTGGCCGTACTCAAACATTCAAAGATATAAAAAATGTATTTAACATTATCCTGCGGGCTCATTGATGGCGATTGCAAATGAGAAACGTTCATGGTACGTCGACAAATGTGTGGGCTTACCACGCATATTGAAGTGTATTCCGCGAAACAGGCTTCTGACCATATTAGTTTCGCTCGTTGCTGGCAATGACCTTATTATAAGAAAAACTGCCGTTGCGTACAAAATACTGATGTTGAAAGGTTTTTGTACCTTGCAGCATCGTAAATTTATAGAGCACTATTGGTAGGCGGGCTTACTGTGGAATATGCTCGTCAATGCCCTTAAATATTTGCTAGTGGGAAGCAGCATTTTTGCATGAGAGAGTACATATGTGAGGCGAAGAATACTATTGCTGCAGGCTCCGTTTATGTTCCTGTTTCATAATATAACCATTGCATGCCATTAACTGTTCGCTTGACCACGGACATGTAAAGTTTGCCGTGCATAGTATCAGCCGTGTAATCGTCTGACGAAAAGGAGGATGGTTTTCGCAACCATTACACAATAAACGGCCGTCCAAGACAGACATGGGTGAAGTGAGATCTAATCCTCCGCACAAAACACGGAGACATCACGAAGTTTCACCGCAGGGGTCGTATTGTTGTAAAACACGAGGGAAATTATTTTTCGAGCAATACAGCATTTAACCAATAAAATTTGTCGGATAGATTTTTATTTGGTTCCGCTGGGGTAAGGCTGACAACCGAACCTCCACAAATATCTTGCAATGCTGTTTTTTATTCATAATTTAGTTTAAAGCCGTGAATTGCGGTGGTCATCAGGGCTTTGTTACTTTGCGGTGCGACCCAAAAGCGTTCGTTTAAACTCTTCTGCCACTACGAACAACCTAAAACGTTTTACGGCCTACGTGAAGAGAAAACCATTCTTGAATTTTTTTTTTCGGCGTTTGATTCGTCATTT
>CM023452.1:137167589-137241520 GCA_013339765.2 Haemaphysalis longicornis
ACAAATAATATTGGCTCACGCCGGCGTTCCAAGCGGGGAAGTTTCTCTTTATGCGGGAGGGAAATCCAGGTGGCAACGGCGGCGGCAACGGATTTCTGTTGTTTTCACGGCCGTTCTCGCTTGTTTGGGCAGATGCTTCTTCGATTTCCTCTCTTCTTCATCCAAGCGGACGACATGCGTGCGTCCCATCACGAGATAAAACCTGGATGGCCTCGAGATTTATTCTAGCGCACACACACGTGGCTGTGTTTTTTCCCCCTCATTTCCCTCCCCCATCGCAAACATCTTACTCTCTGTGTAACAAACTAACCCAGACCCAACACGCTCGATTACGGAGGTGTGGCAGGGCGCATTGAGCTATGAGACTTGCACGTCAAAATCTCCCAAAAGCACAACGGGCATATCTCCGGTAGCGGCATGAAGGCCAGCAGTGCGCGCATTTTCCCTTCTTTCCCTTCCGCCCGTGCACGCATAAACCGACAACCAGTAATGGGCACACAGTAGGCGTGAAATACACGTCGAAAATGTCGCTCGGAAAGCCTTTCAAGTTGAAGAATTGTGGGCCCGCGCCATCATTCGAACCGGGCAAGTTGCTCTTCAAACCGGGAGGGATACGCAGCTGCTCGACGAAGTGGATTTGAGGCGGGAATGGCGGCGCCTTTCGATCACTTCTAACACCATTTGCGCTTCTGTTGATCCTCCGCAATCATCTGATTACGGCCTTACCGCCGTTGTTAGCTAAGTTCGCAACTTGTGAAAGAGGCATCGGTGGCGGCGAGGGAAACTACAGTTGTGAAGATGGGGTCAGGGGTTTCATTGCAGGGAGGCGGCTTTCGCAGAATAAGAAGAGGGGTAGACATATACTGCTTCCCAGTGAAGATTACATGGGTCGCTTAGAACTTTCTAAGAATGTAAAGGCCAAAGCCTAGTTGAATGAACCTTGTGTTAATCTGCTGCTGAATTTTCTATTAAACTTTGCAGCCGCGCCCATCACCACTTGATCGTGCCCCTGGACTCTTTGAAGCTCGTTCCGCTCACTCGCAATGACCAGAGGCCCTAAAGGGTACCACGTGTGGCAGTGACCTAACGCCCACTGGCGTGGTTCTGCGTTGTCCTTTCTCAGAGCCCTCTTCCAACCTCCCTCCTACACCGCTGTTTCTTGATTCAGGATATCCGACTCACGTGAGAGCATATCCGCACCTTTCCACTTCCTCGAAATGTGCACCCAGTGTGCTACGTACATGGACGCCTAGTGAGGGCGGCTGCTCTCCACCGCCGCCTTCGAAGGGAGAAACAAGTGTTCTACGTCACCGGTGCGGAATACCCAGACAGCGGCCATGGACATAGTGGCAGTGGATCAGCAGAATAATTCAACTGGCTCTTGGTCAATTTGTACAATTCAGCCAGAGGGCGGGGAAGGAAGCAGCCATTGCGCTTGCATATCCTTCACACCCGCAAAATATATTTGACTGACTCCAAAACAGCTATTAGCAACTTTGAGAAGGGCAGAATTTTCCCCAAGCGCAGCGCCTTCTTCAGCTCTTCATTGGGTCAAAACTCCGCGAGGACACCTGCTCACTCGTCCTTTACACGTAATTAGCACGCTCACGAAGCCGCCCGAGGTTTCAGCGACCCGGACTGCCTCTATCTTGATGACAAATTGCTACATGCTGAGTAGCAGGGACAGGCTTATGACGTATAGGGATATCACTGGTCACTATCGCTTAGACTGCCGGAAATACTCTGAAATACGCCTCCCTCAATCGGCCGCTTGCAGTCTGTGGCGCCGCGACTCTTTCAGTCCAACACCTTTCTTAACCCCGTAGCCTATACCCGTATATAGCCAGACCTTTATAAAAGCAACGTGGATGGTGCTTGGAACGAGCTAACCTGCAGTGCATCGTATGGGCCCGTTCCCATAAACCACAACACACATCACAAGCAATCGTGATAAGGGCCCTTCAGCATGGGAGGCCGTGTTGCTTAGCTCCAACCAAGTGACTCAACGCAGCCTTGTCCAACTGGCCGAAGATGCCGCTATGGCTCACAAGCACCTGACCGCCTTCTGACGCGGAAGGACCCTCGTTCTTCCCCTTCCATCCCCCAAATTGGGCAAAATTAATTTTTCTCGTCATCATACTCGACCCACGCCTCGCGCTTCTGGCTCTCCTTTTTGCGCGATCTACCTGAGAACGATTTATAGGATCTCACGCGAACCATGAAACATTGAGATCTAAGGCATTTGCATGAAAAATAGGGGTCGGAAATTATCTTAACAAGTAGGCAAAATATTTCAACGCAAATTATTGGCGGCGGTCCTGGCTTTACAATCGTAAAAACAAACAACAACAACAACAAAAAACAATGGCTTTACAGTACGCATCGGTAAGTGCCAATTTGCGTACAAAAGAAAACTGGGATGAAAAAAAATCAGGCGTGTACAAAAAAATTGGGTTTTCATCGCAATATAAAATTTCTCCCAATTTGTAAAATGTCTTTTAATTCAAAAAGTAGCTTGAATGCTTGCTTAGGCTTGCAAAATTGCTTGTAATCACAGAAAACGGTTTCCAAACGGTTCTTGAGCCCATACAGGTGTAGTATTGAGAATGTAGTTTCCCATAGCCTACAAATACTATCAATGGAGGTTGCTGCATTACTGAAATGTAAGGCTCTTTGTAGAACGTGATTAGCTATTATTGATCATAATTTCTTTAAAAATTATTGCAAGCAAAGTATTATAAAACCTCAGGTCTGTTTGGATTGCGGACATTATAGTCTTAAGATCGCCACCAAGGCAATCTCAGAACTAGAAATGGAGGGGCTCTCTCCTCTCTCTCCCCTTCAAACCCTCTGCCTTCGTCAACATGCTGTGCAGATCCCTCGAGAAGACTGTTCCAACTAATAAATTACCCTCAAACGCGAATATGCAGTCAACCAAATCGCCTAAATGCTTGAGCTTATCACAACCAAGAAGCAGAGAAAAAAGGGAGTAGACACGTTCCGCCTTTTCCAAGCATTTATCGTTTCAAAAATTGCCTACGTCACTCCCTGCGTCGAACTCAATTCTTCCGAACGCAAAAATGTTGGATGCACTGATCAGGAAGACGTACAAACAAGTCCTCTGGCGCCTGGTAAGCCCATCAACCTACGGAGTGCTTGAGCTCGGACTCCACAGCACACTCGCCGAGCTCATTGAAGCCTACTTGACCGTTCAATAGCGACGACTCGCCACCACGCCAGCAGCCCCCCACATAATGCACATTCTCAGAAGTTGAGTCGTGAGTCAGGGGCCTGCCCTTAAAGACATTCCCAAAGAAATCAGGGACAAGGGAAAGGTTGCCCCCTGGCGGAAATTGTGCTCACTCACATTCACGAGAGCCGAAGAGCGGCCAAGTCCCGAAAGTTAGCGAGGGCCTGTGCACAAACTCGCAGCATTGTTTGCGCAGACGAAAGGACTACGCCCAAAAGTACGCAACGACGGGAGCGAGAGAGAGAAAGACAGAGAGAGAGAGGGATAGATTAAGAAAGAGAGAGGGTTAAAGTCAGCTTTACTGACGGATCATAGGGCACTTGCCAGGCGGTGGGCGTTCCAATTTAGGGATATCTAGGCTGCGGCTTGCCGTCTAGGGGATCTTCACCAAGTCTTACTTTGACAGAACGCATCCATCGGTTAGATGAGCTATCCAGTGCTCATCAGACTGCGAGGAGGTGGGGGTAGACCTCAGGTTTGTTTCATAGGGAGGGATGTTTGCTGGGATAGATAGCATGGAAGTGGGTACTGTAGGGATGATAATTCGTAACCACCTGAAAGTAGTAAACGTTTTTCAGGTTAAGCGAGGATGAAGTGGGAGGAACTTTTTCTGCCATGTCTGTAGAGACTCGGCAGCCCGAGTAGCGAAGAAGCGGTTCTATTTGGTGGTAGCGGAGAGCGTTAACTCCCCTTATCAAAAACAGCCCGGTGTAAATACGCGTCGCCAGCGACGTGAGCCGCCTGTAGCCACTGACGCGGAACACAGCGCCCCCTTTGTTTGGGTGTTGAGCGCGGGTCTGCAGCATTAGCTCGGCGCGTACCTTTCGTACGACAGTAGTAAAATGATTCAGGAGCTCACTCTTAATCAGTGTCCAGGTGATCAGGCAGCTCCCATGGTTCCCGAACAAAATAGGAGCAGATGTTTCGGGGTGTAAATCACTTGCCCTAATGTTTCATCGCCGGACCAGTCGTTACACACCCTGACCCACTCGAGTTTCTCCTGCCATTTTTTATCTTCTTCCAGATTTACCCATTTAATGACGGTAGCTCTCGTGGTCCCTGCACAACTACGGAAGTTCCTGCAGAACAACGGGAGCATTGGTTATGGTGGCTGCGTTCTTCATGAGTCAGTAACGATGTGGTGTTGCTCAGTTTATCGGAAGTGGTCCAAACTCTGCTTGAAGACCGTGTTTTCGGCAGAGGGAACGAGTTGGACTTTTTTGGTGACTTGCCGGAGGTTAACCTTCATGTACCCAGTCGCCACACCAGTTTTAAGGTAGCAAAGAGTGACACAGGGCACTTTTAATTACTGAAACCTAGGGCGTGAAGTTGTGCCCCGCAGTAAAGCGGAAGAAAGGCACGAACGTTGAAGGGGCAGTCAACCAAGGATCACCCCCAGTTGAACGTCGCGCCAATCAAAAGCCGCGGTATTTGCTGCGCATGTATTTATTTCTGATAGCTTTCTGTTCGCGAAGCATTCAGCTAGATAAAGTACAATACCCATCAAACAGGAGCAGTGCTGCTTCGTGACGAGGTGGTTAGATCCCTCGCTTTCCTACCAGATTGCCGGGGTAGAACACACTTGTTAGCCAGGCCCGGCTGGCAGCAAAATATTGCGAAACCGATTATAAGGCACGCTTAGCGGCGTTACAGTGTAGAACAAGATAATTACGGAGTCGAAAATGAAAAATTGGTCTTCACTATAATGGTAGAAAAGAAAGACTGGTGTTTCAACTTTTCAAATCTTTTTCCATTCAGAGACAGTGAAAACATTTCAGCCAGTATTTTCTCAAGCTGGATTCTCCACAACAGAGGCTTTCGGTAATAGCTTCCGGAAGGGTGCTGGTCATTTCAACGCGTATTAACTGCTGAAGGGAGCCTGTTGTTCGACGTGTATTTTGGAGAAATATTTTTAGAAAAAAAAAAAGACTAGAATTACCACATTAATATTACGACAATTTTTTTGTCCGCTCAGGGGCGTGGTGGGCCGCGCTGGGATATGATATATTTGTTTTTTTACCCGTGTGGCGGTTACAGTGTCTCTTATGTGATAGGCGTACTGAGTTGGCTTCGTCAACAAGATGATATTTTGGCGAAATAGGACTGTTAATACACACCCGTGCTTTGGGCTTAGGAGCACAACGCCTTAGCCCAGAGTCACCGCTATGGGTTAGTGCGAAAAACTCTCCCCTTCTCAATAACCTCTCCGGTTGAGAATTTTAATTAGCCGATGGGTGGGAACACATCTTGAGCAAACGCAAACATATCTGGGTGGGAACACATGGGTGGGAACACATCTTGAGCAAACGTGCAAACACATCTGGGTGGGAACACATGGGTGGGAATACATTTTAAGCAAACGAGCAAACACATCTCGAGCAAACCCATAAAAAGAAATTGGCCAGGACTAAACAGGCTGCATTTGTGAAAAAAAAGTTTACGATCCGATAAATATTTTTTATAGGTTCGTTAATTTCTGTCACTAATTTGGCTTAAAAATCTATTTGTTCGTTTTAATTCGTCTGCAGCAGACTGTTTTCTTTCCGCGCCTATCACGCTTTCCTGCTATCTGCACGGCAGCTTTTCTTTTTCTCCTACCTTTGCTCACAGCAGAGGTCCTGCGCATACACACACTCGCTCAGACCATTAAAAATTGGTAGAAAAATTGCACGTGGGCTTGCGCAATGTGAGGGGCTCGCAAAAAGAAACGAAACAAAAATATCGAGCGCACGTTCCAGTCAGCGTTTGAGGAAACAGCGTCGGCGACAAAACGACTGTCCTCTGCTGCTGACGTCACTCGATCCGCTTTGCTAGCGGCCACCATCTGCGCTCATACAACTCGTACGGCCGCGGCGGCAGCGCAGAACTCTCTCCGACTCTGTGGCGCGCATGGGGGAGGGGGCGACCAAAGAAGATCCGGACGCCCAAGCGGAGGTGGCTTATCAGGAGGTGCGCCGCGCTGCCACGCGAGAATGCCATCGCCCAGAAAGAAGAAGAAGAAGAAGAAGAAAGAAGAAGAAGAAGAGAAGAAGAAGAAGAGGAAGTGGTACTACTAGTAGTAGTACTACGGCTACTAATAGTATTAGTAGTGCAGGTCTTCAACGGTGAGAAAGTCCTCGACGACTCGACGAAGACTCCGCGGTGGCGGACGATGAAGTATACGAATACTGAAGAGGGAACTGCACAAATAAAGCACTTATATACTTTACTTTGCGTTTGATTTGGTATTTTGCGGACGAGTGCCATATATGTAAACAGGGTAAATAGTTCTCAGTGACTTTATGGCGCTCGTCGGGGCTAGGTTATGAGACTAACAAAGCTCTGCTGTGACATCAGGCTTGAAACATGGTGCAAGCTGGCTTTTTTGTGGTGCAAGTGGATAAGCGTATGTCTGTGGTAACTGTTTGCCACAGGTTAGTGTTATACTGTTGCTGTAAGCTATTCCGCTACGCTCCCCTACAGCGCGCTTTGTAGCCGGGGTATTGCCTCGCGGTGGCAAATGCACTGTGAAAAAGTAACAGGATCAATATGAACAAGGCTAAAAAACATTGATTTGTACCAGCAGATCGCAAAGTGACCCACCAGAATGGCTGCATCTGTTGGACGCGTGCGTCTGGTTGCCAGAGTTTTAACGGACGGCTTATTTTAGCTGCAGTGATGTGCAACTTCTTGGATGACTCATAACTTTTGCAGGCTGTATTAAGGGCAGTTTTCCATGCAGTAAAGAAAAAAAGTTGTCCGCGTGGCCTAACGGATAAGGCGTCTGATTCCGGATCAGAAAATTGCAGGTTCGAATCCTGCCGTGGACGTATTTTTTTCGCGATTGCTTGGGCAGCCCCGTTTCGATGTTTAATTTTTGTGGTGAGAATTCTTTCTAAATAACTGGAATGAAGATTCGATTGATTGAGCGTTTATTAGCATTTTCCACATAACGTTTACAAACTCTGATTGGACTTATAGTTAGAGGCTAGTGCAGGGTCCAATAGGAGAAGTAATAGACAGAAGCGGGTAATATCAATTACACGTAATACAGGTATAGCTGTACAGACACTGTAAATATCACTTCCGTGTAATTATGAGCATACGCTTTTACACAGTAGAGAAGTCTTTCTCTTCTTAAACAATCAGGTCACAGAACAACAAAACTACACGTGCGCATACAACCAAAAAGTTCTGACAGAGCTCTTTGCGGACACACCTAGAAACATGAGAGTTAAAATACAAAATACAAGCACTGGTTTTATGAAGAGGAAAAAAGTCTAGGTTTACAAGATTCACCAGTGTATAATCGTAAAAATGATAAGCGTTTACCACCAAAGGAAAAAAAGCGGTTATAGACACTCAAGAACTGATTTTTTAGTTTTACCGCAGCATTGTGTGATCTTTTCAATTCAGTAGGCAAACTATTCCAGAGTTTTATTCCTGTGAATTGCGTTTATCTCTCCCATAAACGTTATTTCTTGGTGCCAAGTTAAAGCTACCGAACTTGAGACTTCTATTAGGCAAAAAAAGAAATGAAATAACGAGACATCAAATGCGTTATTGTAGTTTACAATAGTATAAACACACACAGTCGTCTTGTTTTCACGCAAAAGATAGAAGGGTAGTATTTTAAGCGTTCGAAATAACGGCCGGCTTGGACCGTTGTGGTAACTGTGACTTATTATTGTTATGGCACGCTTTCGTAACCTCCGAACGGGATCCAGATAAGAACCATAACTCCAGGCCCACGAACCCATGCAGTAAGTTAAATGACTATTGATGAATGCAAAGTAAAGCGTCCGCGGAATGCTTTTGTCGTTAATCTGTTAGCAAGAAACCATTAAGAATCTCCGTTCCGAGAAGTTTGCATATGAGTTCCCGTGACAGCTTTTCCGTTATGAAGGTGCGTCGGCTGCCACTGTCAAACATTAGCCTGGCCAACTTCATCTGCCTGCCACTCTCAACCCATGCTGTTACGGTTTGCAATAGAACGGCTGGTCTCACGCTGCCCTTTTCTGTAGTCTGGAGACTGACGGGCTCGTTCGGATTCTTCTCTTTTTTCGCGTGGACCGGTTGGTCAGGGATCCATTTAGGTGGGGTGTAATGCGGGTCACACATGCTGGTAGCGTGCCGGCCGTGACACTTGCCGCAACTCAGTATGCACGTGCACATTCTCGCTGTGTGATACGGCATTGTGCACCTAAAACACGTCCTGCCTTGCTGCAACATGCGTTCTCTCTCTCTGTCAGAGGGATTTCTTCGGTGCAGACTTTCGTGGCATGCTTTTTTGAGTTGCACAGAAAGCATTCCATCCCTTTAACTGTGCCATGCAGCGCTGCCGCTGATGGTTGGTGTGACTTGGCAAACTGCTGTGGCTTCTTGTCGCGTTCATGGGTAGGGAAGCGAGATGGAGGCTTACCAGTTCCGCCAGGTCGCTCGATGATGGACTTCTCCAGGTTCTCTACCTCGATGCGGAGAAACTTCAAAAGGTCGCTCAGCATGCCGAGGTGCACCGGCTTCTTTGAAGTCTCGGAGCTGGTATCGCTGCTCGATGTTCCCGCCAGAGCTGGCCTCTTCCGCATTTCTCGATGTCACCTTTCTGTTGTAATTTCAGGCTCAGGTCGGATGGAAGTACGCGAAGTAGGCCGAGATACAGCATGGCGCAGTACGACTCCTCTCCCACACCCAACGCCTTAGGCCTCGGAGGTGAGCTTGGACGTTGTCGTACATGCGGCGCAGTGCTCGGACGTTCCGTGGTGACGAGACCGGTGTTAGGTTCATTAGGCTATCGATGTGGTCTTGGATGAGCGCCGCCTGGTTTCCAAACCTCTGCTGCAGGATGTCGATGGCGTCATCGTAGCACTCCGATGTTGGCTGCAGACCCGCGATTGCCGCTGCTCCGTCTCCGATCAGTGCGGCCCTCAGGTAATTGAACTTTTCGACGGCGCCAAGTCCTGATTTTTATGAATGGCGGTTTCGAACTGCTCCCAAAAAGGCTGCCAATTCCTTCTGTTTCCGTTGAATTTTAGAAGTTCCAATTTTGGGAGTTTGACTTTTGCCGCCGTTGCTGTCCTTGCTCTTATTGTTGTGTGTAGCTGTCTTGTTCGGAGTTGCCACCACCTGAGTTATTGTTGCAGCTTCGTTTGACCCTGCCTTTCAGTCTCGCCAGGCAGGTTACGATCTTGTCACTGTACTCGATGGCATGCATGAACTCGTCTTCTGCGTCTTCGTCGGTCAGTAAAGGCTCAATTGCCGCGTTGACATCTTTCAGCTGAGCCTCCACAAGCAGCAGACGTTTGATCAGGACTTCAAGTTCCTCGACACTGGGCATAGGCAGCTGGTAGCAGCTTTTCTGCCTCGCCAACGAGTCGACTTACTTGAGCCCGCAGAGTCTTCGTTTCGTTTCTTCTTCTGTAGCTCCATGCCGATCGTCGTCCACGTTCAACGGAGGCAGTCGATCCCTGTTGCTCGCTGATGCACTCACAGTTCGGTCATCTTTCAAGACCGGGATCCCGGGTTTCGGCACCAAAATTTTGTAGTAGCGAAGATGTTTGATCCTTTCGGTCGCTGTCGTCGTTCAAGAAACACCACTACTCGTTCGAGTGCAAAGGAAAACAACAGGATTTCTTTATGTAGAAGCACAGAAGGTTACAGCGTTCCCGTCTTACATGCTTTCAATGAACCCACTGGCCCCCGCTCCCGCCGCCGTGGTCCCTTCTTTCGAGGGAGAGGGGGCCACGTTCCCTGGTGAAACAAGAACCATATGTGGCGCCCGCGCGGACCCCGCCCATGGGCGTCCGGAAGGGGGGGCAAGGGGGGGCAACTCCCCCCCTTGGAAGTTCGGATATTTTTATGCACTACAAAAAGCTGCACTTGGTTGGCCCATAATTAAAATAACTTTGCCCTGAAGGACAGAACAGAGGAGAGAACGACACCGACGTTCTCTCCTTTGTCCCGTCCTTTAGCGCAAATTTTTTTATTATGTACGCGAACCAACTAGCGCAACAATCCACGCTACTCAAATAATTAGCACACTCAGGTCCTGCGTATCCGTATGGAACGCCCTTCAGGACTGCGGTCAACATTGCACTTTAGACACTGAATAACTTCAGTTTTCGGACAAAGTCGCAGCTATATCTTGCAAAAATCTTCACCGCTACAAGGGAGAGTGTAACATCCTCCCGTGCCGTCCCATCACCTTGTACACCCTTTCCTTCGAAATTGCGAAATGTCGGCACCACCCAAGCCCCGAAACAAAACTATAAATCAGCCCCTCAAACCGCTTGTACGCCTGTACTGCACTGAAAGCCAGAGAGGCGAGTAGTATCTTTATTGCGTGAGCCATTTCAACAGACTTCATCACACATGTCATCTCGCAATTGCCCAGAAAAACCCGAGGCGTCTGCACTGCTATTCAAGGAAGATTGACGGAGTGCAGTTCTATGTATGTGAATGTATTGTACTGTGTGCTGGCGATCAGTTGGCGTGAGTCGAGAACCCTCACGCAGCGAGACTGGCCACTCTTTACAAAGTTACAGTAACTTTTCGCATTTTCTTTATTAACTTTATTTCATTGTTAGGTAATAAAATCCAATGTATATCCTCCAAGCGTGGTTCTAATTTGCTGTTTGTACTTTTGTAACTACAAATAGCGCCTTTTTGGTGCCATCAAACCGTACCCCCCCCCCCCCGCTAATGGATGCCCCCCCTTGTAAAAAGTTCTGCGGACGCCCTTGACCCCGCCGGTGGTCCTAGTGACAGCCCCGGCGGCGGCGGCGCGCGCTTTGCTTCGTCCATTCTCCCGCTTCTGCGGGGTTTCTTCTTCGCGTTCTCAGGCTGAATCCGTCGCAACAGTCACTGCGTGTAGTTCCGAAATTCCGCCCGTTTTGTTGCTCACTGTTATGATACCGCCTTCGGTTGTTCGAAATCACATTGAATTTATGTGGATCGTCAGTTTGAATTATTTAAAACAAACATGCTGTGTATTTCAAAATATGTTCACTAATAAGTAAAAGAGTCAGTGTTTTTCTCGTGTTTTATTTAAGTACAGTTGACTTTCATTACTTCTCCGTGTTGCATAATTCAGCCACACATAAGGGTTGTGGCTTAAGTTTGTATGTTAAGTTGTTGTATGCTTAATCTCACGTTATCAGTAATCTTACCGCTACCTGGCAGGTAAGCCATTTTCTGACCTATGCACGTTGTAAAACAGAGCTAAAAAGTAAATCAACATTCTGTGAGACTGAACATCTGAGTAAGTTGAGCAACCACCTTTCTTGGGGCGTTTCGCCGTAAGCTGTTCAACTGACTTCATATTTTTGGTATCGGATTGTAGTCTGATGCTGTAACAGCGTTTGAAAACCGGTGCCTTTGCTGAGGGACTTATGCATGATTCAGTGCCTAAAAGCAAATGGACCATTTTTAGCAAATAAGAGAGCTTTGAGGTAAAGTGGTTTATTCAAGCAGAGCTTGCAGTCCTACAAGTGCGCAATGGTTGAATTAACAGTAGTCGAGTGGAGTCGTTCAGGAATATGTATTTTCTGTAAAATTAACGAAACCTAAGTAGAAACTTGGTATGTAATAATGACTGTTTCTGGTGTTTTTCAGGCATGGACTGCACCGGCATCGACTGTTCATGGGCAACTGGTAGCATTCTTCATTAGGTTGTAACCAGGCAATAGCAATAGTGAGGGCAATTCGGGTGAAGGAATTAACATTCGAGCTATCGACGGTGCAAACAAATTGTTTACAAGTGTTCGTGATTTAACTTGAACAGCTTGTCAATTTTCACACGAGTTTGACACGCCAGTTCTGCATGGGCAGTAGGTGTGCCTTGCTATTGAGGAGTGAAAGTGGGCTCCCGTGCGCAGCCTGCAAAAGAAAGAAAGAGAAGAAGAAAAGGAAAAGTAAGTTATGGTGCAAGCTGAGGAATTTTGTGTTTTTCAGGAAACTAGCACAAAGAAGCTTTGCACTTTACTGAGACCATGAAGATTGTGGGGAACAGCGCGCAGAAAAGGAGGAGAAAGAGGTAGTTCGGGGCACGCGCAGCGTGTGCGCGCTGGAACGATGGAGACGAGGGACTGAGGCAGTGCGTGCCTGGGCTTCGAGAGATCGGACGTCTGAGGACGGGTTCGGTTTTGACCTGACCTGACTAAAGGTGTGGTTTCTGGGACTCGGTGTCTTTCTTGGGAGCCGCGGCCGGGCGCTAAGACCCCGGTACCACATTTGGCGCCCTGAACGTGGGGCCGGCCGTTGGTTCTCGGGAAAGACATTGTGGTCTTCTTCCTCTTTGTTCTAGAGCGTTCGCTGTTCGCGTCGCTGGTGTCTGGGGTATTCCCCAGTAATTCTCTGGAGATTTTTGTGTCGCTTTTCTCGCAAACAGTGGCATTTCCCTTGTGATAGCGCGGCGGCGGGATTCCATCATGGAGCGTAGGCCTCGCCGGGGTGCAGCCACGCCTTCTGCTCGACGGAGCCTCTCGGCCGATCCTCACGGTGCCGGCTTTGGATCGGATGCCTCGGCGGTCGTCGCTACCCTGGGCCCGATCGCACGCCTCTGCGAGAATCTTGTTAATCGCTTGGAGAATTTGCAGGTGGGGCCCGCTGGTTCAGGGCAACCGCTCCCACGAGCCTCGAGGCGCCGCAGCGCGTCCCGGCGTTCCACCCGAGCCTCGCAGTGCCACGGTTCACGGGCTATGACGACTTCAAATCCGTGGCGGACTTCCTGAGCGATCTCAATGTTTACAAGACGGCGTCGGGTGCTTCGGACGAGTTCGTGTTGACCCGTGTCCTGCCGGTTGCCCTGGAGGCATCGGCTGGTCGTTGGTGGCGCCTCCAGACCCCGTTCGCGTCCTGGGCCGACTTCGAGGCACGCTTCCGCGAGGAGTTCTTGCCCATCGACTACGACTACCGCATCCGCCGTGAGCTGGAGGCACATACGCAGCACCCGCGCGAGGGCTTGCTCGAATACATTCGAGCTATCCAGGAGCTCTTCAAATGAGCTATCCCGGGTGCGTCTGACGCGGAAATGGTAAAGCACGTCTTGCGGCGTTGCCATCCGCGCTTCCGACCTTTCCTGCACGGTCGTGATTACTCCAGTTTGGAGGAGATGGCGCGATCAGCTCGAGCAATCGGGGACGCTCTGATATCAGAGCTGAGTTATGTACCCCCTCCGCCAGTAGGGCAGGCCCTTGAGCCAGCTTGCGCATGGAGAGACACCTATGAGACTTCGCCACAGCGAAGCCCACAGCCGCGTACGGCAGCGGCGGGCTTGAATTCCCCTCGCGCACGAGGTCCTTCTGCTCTGCCCTTGGCGACAGGCAGTTGGAGCGCGGAAGACCACTAGATGGTGCAGCCCACGGCGGGAACTCCCCGCAGCGGTTTAGAGCCAGGGTTCCTGCGTTGGGAAAACAGGCCCTATTTACTGGCAGGCTCACCGCTCCCCGACCCGAGTCTCTCCCTTGGGGGTCGGCAACGAAATCCTCTGAACTCCAGAGGTCCTTCTCGTCGGCCGTCGAGACGGGAGGGTCGCGGGGCTACGTGCCCAATGGAAATCAAGCTGGCGGCTGTTACCGATGTGGACAGCCTGGACACTTCCGTCGTGAGTGTCCTGAGGTGATGGCTCGTCACCAAAATATCAACAGCCTCAGGGAAACGAGTACGGCCCGCGATGCTAATGGCCACCAAGCATCGCTATGGGCTCCGGATATGACGAACGGCGAAAACTTGTGTTTTTTACCCCTCTGCTTGTCGTGTTGAAGCGCCGGCACAGCCCATAGCACCGCATGTTTCTGTTTACGTGGTTGGAGCGGACATTGACGCCTTGATTGACACTGGCGGCAGTTTGTCACTAATTGGCGATACAGTGTTTGAACTTTGCCGAGCACGTGGTGTCAAGTTGCGCAAATGCAGCACCCGTTGCAAGTGGCCAATGGTGCTGTTGTTCAAGCACGTGGTGCTGTGCGCTTGCGCATTTCTTACGCAAGCAGAAGGTGTCGGCAGCGCTTTACGTACTGCCCGGGTTTGGCGGTGCCCATGATTTTGGGCAGGGATTTCATTATTCGCGAGGGCCTACTGCTTGACTTGGCGGGTGGTGGTTACAGATTGGGCAATGACGCAGAATTGATACCTTTTGTGGCGTCAACGCATATCTGTACCGTGCCAAGGTCAGCGCAGTCGCAACGAAATCGGTGTTGCCTGAGCGAATCAGGCAGTTGCTTGAGGAGTGTCCTTGCAGTGACTATGAGAGGGAGCAGCTCGCCTATGTGCTGGAGCCGTTTGCTGAAATGTTCACGGAGGCCCCTGGGCGGACAACCGTCCTTCAACATCGCATTGACACGGGAGACGCCCCTCCTTGGAGCTGCAATCCACGGCCGCTCAGCATCCAGAAGAAGGCGAAACTGGATGTCGCCCTTGAGGAGATGCTGAACACGGGGGTTGTGCGGCCCTCGCAGAGTGCCCATGCATCTCCAGTCGTGTTGGCGCCAAAAAGACGGCAGTGTACGTCTCTGCAGTGAACTACCCGTCGTCTCAACGACGTAACTGTGAGAGACGCATATCCTTTTCCTGCCGTAGAATCTATCATTTCCTCGCTTGGTGGTGCCCGCGTGTTTACCACTCTAGATTGCTCACGCGGCTTTTTGCAAATTGAAATGCACCCTGATGATATTCCTAAAATTACGCCTTCACATGCTCACGGGGTTCTTTTTCTAGCGTTGTGCTCTGCTTTGGCGCATGTGTTAGGCTGAAAAACTCCCCGAGCTCGTTTCAAAAATTAATGGACATCGTCCTTGACGATGCACGTTATAAGTACGTGATGGCCTATATGGATGACGTCGTCGTCTTTTCGCGTACCTTTGAGGAGCATCTCGTGCATCTCAGAGATGTGTGCTTGACCGCATGAAATGCGCCGGTCTCATCATCAATACTAAAAAGGTCCAACTCGCGACAAGCAAAGTTGACTTGCTCGGCTTTCTCGTAGACAAGGGAGAGCTTCGTCCTAACGATGCCAAACTGAAGGCAATTACAGAGTATCCGTGCCCGCGTGACGTTAAGAGCTTGCAGCGCTTCTGGGGCATGATAGCCTTTTACCGTAGCTTCATCCCTCATTGTGCGGAGCTGTCACGTCCGCTAAACCAGCTTACTTCGGAAAGGCGGGGAATGGCAATGGGAGAAGGCTGAACAGCAAGCTTTTGAAGCACTGTCTCGCGCAATCGCGGAAACAGCGGCTTTAAGGATACCGGGCGTTACCATAACTATCAACACACATTTGTCTGCAGACCGATGCTATCGACTATGGACTGGGCGCAGTGCTCATGCATGCAGTTTGAAGGTTTCGATGGCGTTCGCCGTTGGTCGCATTGCCTGGCCAGCCTCATACGCTCACTCCGGCTGAGCGCAATTATACCATCACAGAACGTGATGAGTGTCTAGCAATCCTGTTTGCACTGAAGAAATTTGACGTGTATCCTGACGGAGCTTCTTCCACGATTCAGACAGACCACATGTCATTAACGTGGCTGCAGCGTAACACGTCCTCCCCTCTCCCCTTGCTTTCTGAGGTGTTCTTCTTGACTGCCACCCTTATTTTCTCTGTTATTTCAACGAGCCTCATTTCCTATTCTGATTCGCTACACGCAAGCAGCCTCGTTGGTGGCCTACTGTTCTTACAGTCTAGGGTTCTGTCCATCGGAAGTGCATAGGACGTAAGAGGGTTCAACGATGGTGGGTCGACTCTACTCTCGTGGTGCGTGAGAGCCTGGAGTCACGGCCCGGGGTTAAAAAGAAGATCCCCTTCACCCCGTGTAGTCGAGTGGCGCTGGCTACCACTCCCAACAGCAGGAAACAAAAATACCTAAACATAAATACCCCAGAAATTGGAGGGGAATATCGCCCTGTAGGTAGCGTAGTGGTTATCGCACCAACCAGTATTCCGGAGATCGTGTGTTCGGCTCCCACCTGGCGGGCATTTTTTCCTCTTCCACTTCGTTCTTTCGAAATTTTTTATCTGTTTTCATGACCTACCACATCCTACTTTTTGCTTTCTGAGGTTTTCTTAAGTACCAACCCTTATTTCTGTGTTATTTTTCAACGAGCCCCCCATTTCCTTTTCTGATCGCTGTATATATATATATATATCTATTTAGTATATATATATTATATAGATATATATTATTTATTTTATATATATATATATATCAAGAAGAAAATTTCGCCAATATCGGGCTATAACGGACGTCCAACATTTTTTACTCACAACATTTACAGTGTATCTTCACTGAGGACGATCTTTCTAGACCAACTGTGCGTTCTGATCGTATTGCAGCCACACTGTTCAATTTAGTCCACGAGCATGATATTGTTTATGTCAGTCGGATGAAAGGAAGTACATGTGCACTTTACTCATTTTCATTGTAGCTAGAATGGCCGGCTTGATAATATATCTGTATATATTAATATATATATATATATATATAAATATATATATATATATATATATATTTATATATATATATATATGTAAGCGCAAGTGACTGCCGAGCTTCCTTCATCGTTTTCCCCTCCATTTATTTGCCATCAATGCATCCTCTTCGTCTTCTTACCTCGCCCGTTCATCATCAGCACCTCATCGCCTGGGCTCGATCATCATCATCGTGGTTTGAAGTCCCTTCTCGGGTTCAGGCTGCTGCTTGCCGAATAAAGGGCCTTCTCGCCTTCAACAAAGCCTTCTCGCCGGAGCCTCTCATGTGGTGGAGGTGCAGTTCGACCCCGCGACGTCGTCTACAACGTTTCCTTTGGAGCTCTGGTCGGGTCGGCGAATATTTCGGCCAGATTCCGACATGCAGGCGGAGAGGGTCAACTCCGCTGCTGGCAGTAACCCTGGCGGCCCACCCACGCCATACTGGACGATCAGCAGCAGACCGCGTGACCCACTGGACTTCACTGGCCTCCGCGGCGATGACGTGGAGGACTGGTTGGACACTTACAACCGTGTCAGCGTGTCTTTCTAACGCCGGGCTTCAGCTCAATGCAAAAAAGTGTCGATTCGCAAGCAAATCAATTAAGGTGCTCGGACATATTGTCAGGAAGGATGGAATTCGGCCTGATCCTGATAAAGTTCATGCGGTCCTCAACTTCCCGAGACCAGCCTGCCTGAAAGATTTACGCAGTTTTCTTGGATTGGCCTCCTATTTTCGCCGTTTCATTCGAAACTTTGCAACGATTGCATCCCCTCTTCACAATCTATTGGCCACCGGTTCTTCATTCCACTGGTCGGACGACTGCGAGGCAGCGGTTGAAACACTCAAGCAAGCCCTCACCTCAGATCCTGTTCTCTGCCACTTTGACGACACCGCTTCGACTATCCTGCACACAGACGCCAGTGGGAAAGGAATAGGTGCGGTGCTCTTACAACGCAGTGTCTCATCGCTGGAAAAAGTTGTTTATTACGCAAGCCGAGCTTTGACAGCTGCTGAGCGCAACTATTCGATAACTGAACAGGAGTGTCTTGCGGTTGTTTGGGCAGTCCAAAATTTCGGCGGCCGTACTTGTACGGACGTCCCTTTACCATCGTTACCGATCACCACGCTTTATGCTGGCTATCATCACTTAAAAAAGTCCGGGAAAAACATATGGACGCTGACGCCCTCTCTCGTTGTCCTGCGGCGTTGCTAGACGCTGACGGTCCTTCCTCTAATGCCTGGGCAGCCTTACCCATGGCACCATTAGACGCCACTCAACTGCAATCCTCCTCGGACTTAG
The DNA here is from genome assembly GCA_013339765.2 of Haemaphysalis longicornis. Taxonomy (NCBI): domain Eukaryota; kingdom Metazoa; phylum Arthropoda; class Arachnida; order Ixodida; family Ixodidae; genus Haemaphysalis; species Haemaphysalis longicornis. The sequence continues at coordinate 137,185,579 of CM023452.1, forward strand.
TGGCGCGCCAACGTGAACACCAATACTCTAGCCGCACCTTGATGCTACACTGGCCGACTAGTGCAACCGCCAGCCGCTAACCACCCCGCCGCTACACGCCGTCAGCTGAACAAATCCAGCTTTTGGATGGAGCCCTCTATCGTTACAACTACCATCCGTCTGGCGATAAATGGGTTCCGGTCGTCCCGCAATCTCTCCGGGATATCATTCTGAAAGTTTCTCATGACGACGCCACAGCAGGACATCTAGGATACCACAAAATCTACAATCGCGTCAAGAGCCATTTCTTCTGGTCTGGACTTCCACCAGCGTCGCAAGGTATGTTGCTTCCTGCATACCTTGCCAACACCGCAAACGGCGTACGTCACCACCTGCCGGCAAACTGCACCCTTTGCCGTGCCCTGTGGCCCCGTTTGAGGTCGTTGGTATCGACCTATACGGACCATTGCCTGAGACTCCTGCTGACCATCGGTGGATTGTCAACGCCGTCGACCATTTGACCAGATATGCAGAAACCGCCCTCTCCGAACCGGCTGCGCTTTAGAAGTGGCCGAATTTTCTTAACGCGCCATTTTTTTTGCGCCACGGCCCCTCCTGGTTGTTGTTATCAGTGATCGCGGCCGAACTTTTTCTGGCAGCAGTCTTTGCAGAAGTTCTTCGTGCCCCGACACTGTCCACAAAACCACATCCAGTTACCATCCCACAGACGAACGGTTTGACGGAGCGTTTTCATCACACACACACTTTCCGACATGATTTCGATGTACTTCATTTCACCCCGATCACAAAAACTGGGACCCATTCTCCAATTTGTAACATTCGCATACAACACACGCGGTACAGCGAACAACTGGATTTTCACCGTTTTACCTTGTCTACGGCCGCAGCCGTCCTCTGTCCTGGACCTGTCCTTCTTTTCTGCACCCGGTGATTCTTCAACCAACGTTGCTGAACAATTTGTGTCCAGGGTTGCACACTGCCGACGACTCGCTCGGGAAAATACTGAGGCCAGCCAAAAGGGTCCGCAGTCTAACTACGATTCCACTCACCGAGATGTATCGTTTGCGCCAGGGGACGAAGTTCTACTCTGGACACCTGTCCGCACCCCGGATTGTGTGAGAAATTTCTATCTCGCTTATTGGCCCCTACACTGTGGTGGAACAAACATCACCAGTTAATTGCCGCGTGACTCCTATCCGCAACCATTGCTGACCGTCGCTGCCGTGGGACCGAAATCGTTCATGTCTCACGCTTGAAGAAATTCATTCGGCGCCCATCCCCGACATAACCTGCGGCCAGGATGGCCGCTTCTGTGTGCCCGGGAAATATGTGTAAGCGCAAGTGACTGCCGAGCTTCCTTCATCGTTTTCCCTCCATTTATTTGCCATCAATGCATCGTCTTCGTTCGTCTTCTTACCATCTCGCCCGTTATCATCAGCACCAGCACCTCATCGCCTGGCGCGGAACGCTCGATCATCATCATCGTGTGTTTGAAGTCCTTCTTCGGTTCGGGCTGCTGCTTGCCGAATAAAGGGCCTTCTCGCCTTCAACAAAGCCTTCTCGCCGGAGCTTCTCAATATTATAAGGGGGATTATAGCTGGGGACCAGCAAGGCGGTTGGAAAGAGGCAGAGACCAGAGACGGGCAAGGCAGCGCAGACCGATGTCTCGGTGCGTTCTCTTAGAGCGAGCCACTCGCGATGCTGACCGTTCCCTTTTCTTCTTCTCCCCCACCGCCTTGCGCCTGCCATCATCATGCGGCACATAGCAGTCCTTCCACCGGCACATACCCCGTCGGTTGCACAGTGGAGATTGGCGCACACTAAGCGCAAGGTATGTCGTCGTGTCGGGGACAACTATCTCCAGTACAATCACCCCCCGGGCGAAAAGAGGAGCCGACCTGGCGACTTAAGGGGACAAAACGACGAGGGGATCGTTGTAAGGCTTTAAACGTTCTGTGTGCACTATTTCACGACCTCGACGGCGAAGGTCTGACGTGGGAGTCACGGGCTCGATAAGGTAGTTAACGGACGATGTTTGTTCGAGAATCCTATATGGGCCTTCGTATTTAGCAAGGAATTTCGTCGAAAGACCAGGAGTGGGGCATTGGGGAGTGGGACAACTATCTCCCAGTACAATATATATATATGTATATATATATATATCAGCAAAGATAATTTCGGTCATTTGGGACTTAATGTACGTCCCATATGCTTTACTGATGCAGTGAGCACGATCTTTCTATACTGTGCGTTGCGATTGTATTGCAGCCACACTGTTCAATTTATTCCATGATATTGATCTGGTTGATGTCAGGCGGATGAAAGGAAGTACATGTGCACTTTACTCATTTTCACTGCAGCTTGAAAGGCCGGCTTGGCAGGATATATATATATATATATATATATATATATATATCAGCAAATAAAATGTCAATGCATTTCGGACTGTAATGTACATCCAATATTTTTTACTGACCACATTTCAACTGTATCTGCAGTGCGCACGACCTTTCTAGACCAGCTGGGCCTTGTGAAGGTATTACAGTCACACTGTTCAATTTAGTCCACGAGGATGACCTTGTTGATGTCGGTCGGATGAAAGAAAATACATGTGCACTTTACTCATTTTCATTGCAGCTAGAATGGCCGGCTTGACAGGATATATATATATATATCAGCAAAAAAAATTTCGGGCATTTCGGACTATAATGTACAGTCGCGCTCACTATGACCTATACCGCTCATTAGTATTCAGACGATTATATCGTCAAAACAATGTCTATGGGCATATACGTTAGGATAAGGCTTGATTCATTAGGACGTTGTTCTCCTAATGCGCACTTGGTCTTTAACCCCGGGTGCCAAACAAAGGTCATATAAAGCTGTGAATACTAATGAGCGGTGTAGGTCATAGTGAGCGCGACTGTACGTCCAATATTTTTTACTGACCACATTTCAACTGTATCTGCAGTGATCACGATCTTTCTAGACCAGCTGTTCTTTGTGATCGTATTGCAGCCACACCGTTTAATTTAGTCCACGAGCATGGTCTTGTTGAGGCCAGTGGCATTTTCATTGGAGCTAGAATGGCCGGCTTGATAGGATATATATATCAGCAAAGAAAATTTCGGGCATTTCGGACTGTAATGTACGTCCAATATTTTTTACTGACCACATTTCAAGTGTATCCGCAGTGAGCACATCATGATCTTGTTGATGTCACTTGGATGAAAGGAAGTACATACTTTACTCACTTTTTTTTGCAGCAGATGGCCACCCAGCTACAATGGCCGGCTTATATATATATACTATAATATATATATATATTAATATATAGATATATATATATATATATCTTATATATATATATATATATATATATATATATATATATATAAATATTTATATATATATAAATATATATATATATCAGCAAATAAAATTGCGGGCATTTTGGACTATAATGTACGTCCAATATGTTTCACTGACCACTGTATGGTCTCAATCTTCTTCGGTAGGTCAAGGCCACGTAACATGCCGACTCAATGGGACTTGTGGAAACCTAATACCTCCCTACTGGCTGACAGAATTTTTTGCGATAGTGTGTCATGTCGCTGACACAATATTATCGCAATTTCCAATATTTCTCTGTATCATAAATGGGATGTCCTTAAGCAAGAAATTAGTAATGACGCAATCAAAACTAAGCTGGGCTTTCGTTTTAAAACGCTTTCATGTACGCGAACTTTGTCGTAGATTGGTGCAACTTCACGAACTAGAACCAATGAATGCGGGATCAAATTTGCAGAAATTGGAATTGTTATATGATAATTGAAACAATAGTTTACGAAAAATAGCATGGCTTCTTAACTTGGTTTATAACTGAAAGATTTTTTAAAAACTTTCCTTCTCGCCGTTGTCTTTGTGATGAGCACCAATCCGTTCTGGAAAAGTAGTGTATTAAAAGTTATTATAAAGCTGTTAAGTATACTACAGGAAATGAAATAGTCAGTGCTTGCACACACATTACCGCACGTAATTTGGGGGTCCACTAAAATACTGTAGGTTTAAATACTTGGAAAGTGCGCCTTGTTGGCTTTCTTACCGAGTGCACAGACAACGAGTGCAAGATCGAGTTAGAGCTTATTACCCTGGAATAAGTTAAGGATGCCATCTCCGCGCTTAAGGCTAACAAGACCCTGGGGCTAGATAACCTTGGTAGTGCGTGCTATCAGACGTTTTCTGGTGTCGTTGCTACAGTTCTCGTGGACGTACCTACGGCCAACCATGATCATAATATCTTTTCCCCACCTTTTAATAATGACACACGGTGGTAAATCACCAAAACTGCGGACGCAGAAAAACTAATGTCTATAGAGAGTTATCAACCAATCCCCCTCTGCAACGTTGACTACAAAATATTTGCAAAATCTTAACTTTGAATTTGTAATCACTAGTGTATTGGGGTCCCACCAAACGTTCGGTATTCGGTGCAGAAGTATTCACACAAATATTCATAGGGCTCGTTCCGTCTTGGAGTGAGTTTCTGATTCGGTGGACCAGTTGGCCCCAATAGAATTCACCTTGCAAGAGCTTTTTATCGGTCTCTCATGATTTTATTCACACTTATGGCAGCAGTCAATTTAGGTGACGTGTTGTGTGAAGGCATCAAGCTGTGTCTAGAATCGTCACTACAACACAGATTATTGTCAATCGTATTCTGTTTAAGCTGATTGGCGATTAAGCAGTTATGGAGACAAGGCTGCCCCCTGTCACCCTTGCTGTTAGCATTGTACCTAGAGCCTCTTTTTCTAAGCATTATGTAGAGTCTAGGAGTGAAAGGTTTTTGCTTACAATCATGCGAAGTTGAGGTGTTTCCTTGTGCTGATGATATAGCGTATTTTTGCGCTGACAAAGGGTGTGTCCGGAAGCCTTCACAGTGGCTATGCAGTTGTGTGATGTGTTTGGAGCGGATGTTAACACGGAAAGAACTGAGGGCGTTTGGATCCAAAAACGGGGAATTAGGAACTGTCAGCAATGAGCACGGTTACTAGAATGAAATCGGTGAAGGAAAATCTGTCACATTCGATTAGATTCTTTTGTAACACCAGAATAGTGCTTGATTGGACAGAGGTCCGAATGTGAAAGTCTTGAAAGTTTACAGGGCAACGGCATACCTATTCCCCTTACAAGTATTCCAACAAGTTTAAAGCTCTATTTGGAGTGACAGCTGGTGGGTACGCGCCGTTTATGCCAAATCGCTCGGGAGCTCGCACCAGCGACTCTGAAGAAGTTCAGGAAAGTGGAATTGTAGAGATCCTTCAACCAGAGCTGGCGTATTTCGGGCAACTTGTTGTGATTCTCTTCAAACAATTCAACACAGAAAAACGGGGATCAGAACCACCTTTTAGCACAAGAACTCGGTGCACGCTTTTTTGTAGCAGTTGTTAAGGTGGATAAACAATAAAATTCAATAATAAACATGTAAATACATACGCCCTTGTGTTTACGGTGTTCATTATGCTTGCAGACGGTGCTCAGCTGTCCAGCTGTTCCGCTTGTCTGACATGACAACGGCTAACTGGCCTAAGCGACACTGCCTCTACATGATGCTGTTTGTTGAGTCATACCCAATGTTTCATGCAACGATTACTATTACCCGTAACTGGACAAGTGGTGAGGGTACTATGGAACACCTAATCATTCGAATATAACATACTTATATTTCGTTTTTACGTTTTTAATCTTTTCTACCTGCATAACATAAAACTGCACTGCAGATAAACATTAATTACTCCATGCTACTTGCTTGATGCCACAGTGCGTGATTACTAAATTATAATGGTAAAGTCATGTGCTTTAGTCGCAAGTATATATAAACAGCGAAAAAAGCAATCAAATAGCTACAGGCCCGCAACAAAACTCATCTTCACCAGTCCTGGTTTGCTGCAAGCGCACGCACAGTGGTCATTATTGATGCAAGCCAGGCAAGTTCATCCTGAAGACATCGATGTCTGAAGGGCGTAGATCCTGGGCATTGGCCATAGAACCTTTCGCGCTTCTTCCTGTCGGCTTCATTTATAACGTTCTTTTTGAAAGTTATTTCGCAGAGTAGCTTGGATGGCTCACGCTTCTTGGCTGCGAATGAGCATATATTCACGGGACAAATGGACAATGCCCGAGTTGCCATAGCCCGGTGTTGAAGATGACGAGGGAAAGGCGGTCGTAAGAATATGACTGCACTATTTGAAGTGTCGTCTCTCAGCGCTCATGTGTCACTAGGTCGCCTGCCTAACAACTACGCTCAAGTGACCCAATTCATCTGCAGGGCATAGCCTGCATCTGTACTGCAGTGCTGGCGGCGGTAAGCTGCAAACCCATGACGTGTTGCCAGGTCCCACTCAGGCTGCATATGATGCAAGGTACCGAAGCAAATGAATGCCTTGTTCACGAATCTTCCGCAGTATGAAATATGCAAAAGAACTTTCATAAATTGTAATAGCTAACTTGCACTGAGCACTCACATAAACGCAGGTCGAAATAGTACGCCTTGAGCAGGCACTTATTCCAAATGTAGGGCCTGTTTCTACTACTTTTTAAAATCAACACAGTAAGAAATTTTTCACTATAACAGGTACTAGACCCTGGCGCTTTCCGTAAAATAAACACACGCACAGACATCCTACGTACGCTGTTCTTTATTATTCACTCTATTCATTTACTTGTATGTCCTGCAATGTTTGTTGTAGTCTGAGTTGTTCGCCCTCTTTTTTCTAGATCTGCGTGCATTCTACCTCGCCTTCTCCAACGCCTAAAGAAGCACTCCATTCTCATTTCAGCTCTATGAGGAGGCCAAATTACGGTTGTTGTTGTTGTTGTTGTCTCTCTAATCTCGTGGACCATTTTCTTCCTTCTATATTATAACGAATGCATACATACGAATCTCCGTTATTGTGCATACCTTGGCAATCAAACAGCGATCATAAATAGTATCGATAAAGAGTGCAGACGAAAAAATCCCAAGAAACGTGCCGAATTCCGAATTGGAGAGCATTTTCGAAATTTGTGAACAAAAGGCTCATTTCGCAACGTGGAGAAGGGAACCTAATACCCCTGTCAAACGTGCCTATTTAAGTGCACTTCCACAAAGTGCACTTGGCTAAAATGTGATTCGGGAGCAGCTAAACGGGAAACGCGAATGACACGTTACAAGAACGCGCTTTAAGCTGAGTGTGTTCCCCAAAGACACTTTACCGGGGCCAGCTCGCCGAATGAGTAATCTCGTGAGCAGAATTCTGAAAATCGGAAAAAAACAACCCACAACTGCGAGCATTTAGATGTTATTAAGTAACGTTAAAAGTTAATTACAGATATCTTGCTTATTAACTTTTACGAAAAGAGAAGCACCGACGAAAAACAAGAAAATGACCACTATCTCAACGACGTGCCAGCGCCACCTGGTGTTCCTTTGTTCCATGGCAGCCGTTTCTGCTTTGTTCTCCTAGGTGGTTTCATGTGGCACTGTGATTGAGTTCCCGCTTCAGCCTCCGCTGTTATATTCCACCCTTTCAGATAATTTCCCCCAAACGATAATGCTGCTGTTATTCGCTGCGCCGTTAATAACAGTGCACAATCAGCGCCGGTGTTCAGTCGCCGTCCTGACTCCGTTTTTATGGACTTGTGCGAGGTGCTGATTGCGATTTTGAAGAATGCAAATAAAACAAAACCTGTACATTATTTCTCACGTGATAAAGAGGGGGTATTTCAAGTAATTTCGCGTAATATTTACGCCGGCTATCGTCACTGACAACACGGCCGAGGGCACTTTATAGTGAAAATTTAAAGCGCAACAAATTTAGACACTTTATTTTAGCTTTAAATTTTCACTATGGAGTACCAACTAGCTCGAACCCTCACGTTGTTGAGGGCACTTTATTTGCCGTTTAGCAGCGCGCAGCCGAAGTGTCACTCGGGAAGCCACAGGGCACTCGGTGTAAGTGCACTTAAATATGCACGTTCGACAGGGGTATGAGTTGCTGTCATTTAGATGCAATTCACCAGAAAACAATTACCGTAAAGAACATTAGCGAGGATAAGCACTGAAAAATCCTCTGCTCGGCCAGTGCCATTTAGTTACCCATAACGTTATCGGAGCCAGCTCACTGTTTCGTTAGAGCTAACGTCCCTGATGAAGAAGATTGTTTGTGAGCAAAGGTGTACTTGCCCTACAGGACAGAGGCATTGTGCTTCCGCGATGGCGCCTCTGGTCTCACTTCTCACATCGTGTGCGACGTAGTCACTGCCTTTCATTGAAGGTATACGTATACCTCGGAAAACTCGGGTTGCGCAGTCGTGTGACACGTCACGGTACATTATAAGTCACATATATCCCTCGCGTGCGAACTGCCGGTCTTTGTTGAGCTGGTGATCTCAGTTCATTCCGGACGACTCTAAGTACTGCTCGCTCTGCTTCTCGGACGGCGCACCGGTCTGTCCGAGTTTTCTCTTCGAGCCATCATTCAACAATCAACAAGCCGCGTGGTGCAATGCCATGACCTGTTGCTTCATGCTTAGGCGTTGGAACACCAATGCAGAAACAAACTTCGCGTGTTGCTCCCCGTAATGTAGAATCGCCGGGCGTATATCGAGAGTGCAGCGGTAGCAGAAACACACGCGAACCCTGCAACTTTAACTCCCGCTAGACACGGTAGCTGGCACCACACGTAACGAAAAAGGCGGATTACGCAATCGGCACCGAACATGACCTCACTGTGCCGAGTGCCTACGAGACGGCAAAGTATAAAGCATAATAACCTAAGCTATTTCTTACACCGGTGGCAAGACTCACAAAATCTCCCGGCCGACTCACAATTGCTCCCATTTTTTCTAGCCAGTTTCTCTAACCAGCGTACTTTTGTGGAGCCTAGCCAGGACAATTATTTCCTGCATTGCAGTGAGCCGACCTATTTTCCGGTAGGTGTGTTATGGTACCTTGACTCCATGCATTGTTCCCAGCTACTAAATTCTTGAGAAATTTCACTCTTTTATACCTTGAAAACAAGGTGTACGCTTTGGGCTGCTTTCAAAAATCGGCGCTACCTACAGTAAATGTGGTGGTATTGGTGGCAAAGGCTTGGGAGTAACGTCGAAGAAACGACACAGGCGCTTGAAAAGGGCGTAGTAGACAGATACGAACATTTATGTAGACGAGGCGACTAACAAGACGATGTTACATTTGCAAGCTAAATGCGACACTAAAGGTGATCCTCAAGACACAAATCTCTACAAGTCTTAGAATAAATAACAGTTCCCAGTTCTGTTTGAAGACACACCATTGATATGTAAAACGTCTCAAGTTGTCTGGTGCAGTCGATGAAGTCGGTGCTGCTATTTCCCTGTTGTCGGCGACTTTTTCGTGGTGGTCACGGGGAACACAACGCTGCTCAGTCGAAGCCAGCAATTTAATGCGCGGTCGACGAATGGCTGGCTGTGCAGCCTGGCTCGGTGTCCGGGCGTCCTTAACGACGGCCTCTGTAGACGACAGCTACCGCACCATGCGCAGAGCCCTCCGAATCTTGGCTCCTACGAATACTCCCCTGGATCGTCACCAGGCCCTCTTCTTTCTTTTTCCGACGTCACATTATTGCCTCCGCTATTTTGCCGGTTTACTTTGAGGCGACACTTAGCCGGAAGATATCCCTAGAGTGTGATTTTCCACGCCCTGCTAAATGATCTCCGAAAATTTCTTGTTGTCGACGCCTTGGGAACACACACACAATCTGTCCTGTACCTCATCACAGTAAAGAGCGCGCGATAAAAACAGTCCCAAGTTGCAAAGAATGCGCCGATGAATAGTTGCAATATTTCTTGGGGCACCCCATCCGACGGCTACAAGCCCGTGCTCACGGTTGCCAATTTGGCCCTCCGTAAAAAAACTCACGCCATATCTACGGAATGAATGATGATAAGTGGGGCGAAGCTCGAGAGGGGGAGATCATCGGTAACCTTAACTCTCCCGTGAAAGTTCGCCCATTACATCATTAAGAAAGACGTAAGACTGTGTGCGTACTTTGTACAAATCAACTTTTATTTTGTTCTTTTATTTTGTTCTTGTTCTTGTTGTTGTTGTTGTTGTAGGGTTCGTGAGGCTGCAAGCAAGCGCTCGTATCGGCAGGCAAACCCGATGCAGTGAGAGCTCGCGAGGCGGCTGCAAAACGCATCAAGCGAGCTCAGCCCGAAGCTGCCGGCGCGCGGTTTAAGCGCGACTTTCTAGACGAGATGCTTCGGCCTCTCTTTCGCGCACGGCGGGATCCTGTCGGCGAGCGCGCGCTGCCGCCGCCCTGCGCGCCCTCCGCTCCGCAGCCTTGTCACCAACCACCTCCTCCATCCGGTGACTCGTTGCGAAAGAGGAAGCGCGTCAACAGCGATTGCCTTTTATAGTGTCAGTCACGTGCGAGTGACGTCATCATGACGTCACTCACACCAGCGCCACCTGCGAGTGAGTCATCGAACTAGGCGGTCACGTAGCGCCACCTGCGAGTGAGTCATCGAACTAGGCGGTCACGTACCACGAGACACAAGGGATGGACAGACCCACGGCTTTAAGAGCTTCGCCCCTAAAATGGCCTTAAGTGGGTCATATTGACACAAGCACCGTGCAAAGTGCGAATCGCGTGAATCACGCCCACACCTAGCCTCCTGGCAGGCTGTCTAGCACCACAGCCGGCTACGCAGCAGCTCTGAGGAAGAATGGGCCACGGGAACAGGCGCTCAAAAAACGCGAGTTAGAAAGCGAAAAAGAACATCACATCACAAGATCGCAGTTGCGGAGGCCTGCGCAGCGGGAGCGCCATGGTGGCCGCTCTTCTTTTGTTGCGCCTAAGTTGGCCCCTAATAAACTTCAGTCACGGAATTTTTTTTTCTTGTATACGTGGCAATGTCCGCTTCTTTGTGCATTTACAATATCTGAGGTAAAGAGCGAACGACTCGGAACTAAGTTTTCAGGAGAGAAAGCGCGGGTTTTGTGGTGGCTCGCGTCCCTGTGGTCCTATTCTCACGCCTATGATAGAAGAACGTAAATGCAAGGCCATCAGAGTTCACTGTCCCGCAATATGCGGAGGAAAGGTTGGAGACTTCCTTTGGTTTCCCTCGCGTCTTGATCTCACTATTTATGCTCCTTCTTCTGTTTTCTCTCGGCCTCGGTCTTTCGGAAACAGGTCCGTCTGCAGTTTGTCCCTTCTCGGCGCCCCACCCTCAGCACAGGCGCGGCCCCTTCTTTAAATAATACTCCAGTTGAACTTACAACTAATTACAAGTACTTTGTTGTTTGCATTAGTTGAGACTTATACTGGAATCATCACTATAACATCGTACTTGCATGGGCTAACCGCTCCCTAGGTCTTTTACCACATAATTGAAGCATATGCCCATCGCGCCTACGGAAACTCCCTTTAATCACTCTTATAAGACGAAATATCGAATATGCATTAGCCATTTGGGACAGTTACCAAGCTTACATAATCAACAACACCGAATCGCTACAAAACCACGCAGTTCGCTTCATCTTTTCTGACTACGCCCGTCATTCCAGTGTGGCAGCCTTGAAAATTCGTGCAGAACTGCTCGACCTGTCGCAACGATGCACAGCTTCTACGTTATCACTTTTTCACAAACGTTATCATCAATAATGGCTCCATGACGACTTCTTTTCATCACCAGCTTCCCTCCTTCCTAGACAAGACCATCCTTTCAAAGGGAAGTGTTTTGCATGTAATACTTTTAACTATTCACGGCCATTCGTACAGCGTACAATCGTTGACTGGAACGCATTGCCATCACACATAGCCACCGTCATTAATGCTGTAAAATTTAATCAACTAATACTCACGGAAGTTGCGAATTGAAAACAAGCTATCGCTTTTTATTGTATAACTTCTGAAAGATTGTTCTTTTTTCTACAGAGGTTTGTTTGTTGTTGCTTCTTCTGTGTTTATTTTTACGTGTTATTTCGGGCTGATATTACTTTGTCATATTTGTGATCGCGCATACGCTGTTCTTTTTATGCTCTATTTCTCCCCCTGTATATCTTTATATTTGTTTTTTGCATTGACCACCCCCTATGTAACACCCTCATGCGTGAGTGCCTTTAGGGTACTTTGAATAAATAAATATATAAAGCGGGTGAACGTAGCCCCACTTCGCCTCGTTCAAAGACCCAGTGAAATAATATCTTTTACTAGAGGTCTGGTTGATGCGATCTGCGGATAGCCGGTTTTTCGCAAGCTGGGACGGGTACTCCCAAAAATGAGAAAGAACACACAAGAAGTAATAAATGAAATGAACAACACAAAAAATTGAAGAGAAACAAGTCTCAAAAGAATAAAGTGGCCTTGAAAGGCCAAAACGTGATATATGACCACACATTACGCGACCTTGTGATTTTTATATCAAGATGATCGAAATGCCATGAGCCGACTTTGAAGCTCCGTCAACCGAGTGCGTATCTTGGAAAAGCAAGATTATAAATGCACTTCTTTTATAACATATATATGCACTCCATTTTTCCGACCCCTGAGGTCAAAAAATCAGGAAAGAAGCGGAGACGCCTTGGGTATGGCGGTGTGTCTGCTGGGATGTTGTTCTGATGCAAACGCTTTTGCAGGGGTATTTCTGCAAACCATGGCGTTATTCAAACACAGGGCACCTGTTATGCAGACCTGGCGAAGTAAAAACATGGGTACGTTTTGAAAAAATGTCTCATGGTGTCACCCTTTGCTTTATGCTACTGCATAAGCTATGCACAGGAATCACAGGCTATTGTTGCTGTGTATACGTCAGCCAAGAGAGTAACGGACGGTCACTGAAATAAAATTGGAGCGAACGGGTGGATAGAGCTGCCTTCCGGAGTGGACAGAGTTGTCCTTGTAGCCGCGGCCGACGTTGCCGCACCGATGTAACATCGTAGTGCTGCACCTTACTTCCGTCTGGCGACACGCCGGATAATAACGTATCGCCAAGTCCCGTGACTTTAGTCGACGCCTCTGCTACTTGCGAAGTATCGTGTACCAGCAGTGGAAAGCTGCCAACGACAAGGAATGGAAACGAACGTGGCAAAATACCGACAGTGGTGGACCTAGGAAACAAGGGAGCAGGCTCCTTATGCCACTACCAAAATGAGCAAACGTGACTACTGAGAGGGTTATAGAGGGCTACGAATGTTTGGACCGCTGAACGAGAGATGTGCCGAAAAGCCGTGTTGTGGAGTTCTGTAGCTGGAGCAACGCGTGGGAATTGGGTAGAGTCTCAAGTTAGGGATTGGCAGGTACACGATGCTCGCGCGTTGTTGAAGAGGCACCAATATATGTTCAAATAATTTTTCCCCATCAGACAAGCCTCGCGTTGTCGTTTTCTTGGGATTTTTCTCCGAGCAGCATCAGAGCCGAGCACCTCACCCCCCTACTGATTTGCAACATGCATGCTCGCGTATCCTCTACAATCGAATACCTACTGCAATACGCCCGCTTCATGAAAAGATAAACGTAATGATCACACCCTGCTGGGTACCTTGTCTGGTCGGCATCGGGGTACGGATAGAGCGAACCGGCACACCCGCAAAACGGGACTCCGGGATTTCTGCAGCCGCATCAAACCCTAAAGATATCCCTTCCCAGATAAGCCCATAACGCTATAAATATCTACGACATACCCCGGTAGCTTACCATAAACCGCACTGACGCACGCACGCATGCACGCACTCATGCACGCACGCACCACACACACAGAAACACACATGCACACACACAGACACACACACACACACAGACCACACACGCGCGCCCAGACGCACAAGCACACACATACACGCACGTGCACACACACAGACAAACGCGCACAGCCATACACGCAAACACGCACGCACACACGAACGCAGACAGACCCATGCACACACACGCACACAGACCCATGCACACACACACAGGCGCACGCACACGCACACGCACACGCATGCACACACACGCACGCGCATGCGCGCACGCACATGCAGCAAACCATACAAAAACAGATCTTAGTGAAACAGTCGCAAACGGGCACCCTCCTAACAGCGGCATTAAAAGGCCCTCTATCAAGACCGTCCACGCCCACAACGCTCTAAATCCCTGCGACGGTTCGGCAGCGTCACCTGTTCGGAAAGTGCAACAAAGTACCAGTAGAATATGCCAGCGTATGAATTTACCCATGGGAATAAACAACAGCCCTTACGGCCTTCATGAAGCAAAATTTCGAATGACGTCGCACGGAATACTAGCAAGCCCCCGAGAATGACTGCAACCAGGCCACAAGGACTACGACGCTGTCTAGGGAGCCAGTACAGGCAACCTAAGGGTGCCATGAACTTAGGAGACCAGTAACGGGGAGAAATAACAAAATAAAGGTTTCATTCATTCATTAATTACAAGCAACGAACTCAGTTGATACAAAAACTGTAGATTTATCCATATTGGACAAATGACAAAAATGTCAATGAGGCCCGTTGAGTACTGGCGCAGCCACCGTTGGCAAGTACCATCGGGTTACCTTCCTGAATCGATTCGCTATCCGGTTGCGCCGCTGGTGCAGCTCCGCCGCACTTCACGCAGCCCATCAGCCTTCCTACCACTACCATGATGGGCGCAGACATGCTAATTTTAAACTGAGTGGTTATAAAACCGAACGGTGAGATGGCAAGACATATTCAAAGGTTTTTGCTCGTATATTCCAGTCATTTTTTTCAAAGTAAGAGTCAGACAACGCGCATGTTGATAGATCTTGGATTTCAAGCCACGTTTTAAGTTAAGATTGGGTATGTTTTTTTTTGACGCGATAGTTGCTTTTTCTGTATTCAAGTTGTAGTAAAAAAAATACCGCATTACGATCTTTGGTACGCTATATTACAAGGAAACCAATCATAAATTACACACTAAAAAACAAAGAAAATATATTTTCGTGTATTTTAAAGGACAAATGCAAATTTGTCCTTCAAATGTTTTACAACAAACGATTCTGTAAACCATAATAATGATGATGATGATGGTGGTGGTTTGATGTTTATGGCGCAAGGCCAACTGGGGCAAAGAGCGACAAAACAATAGTCGTATATGAGAGGTGATACCTTAAACACTAAGTAAATCAGCCAAAACAAAAGTAAAATCACAAAACGACAATGAGCATGGCTGGTGTATAGGGCCAGATTTCATGATGCGTGATAGGAAATGAGGTTTAAAAACTTGACTTCTGACAAATACTCAAACACACGTTTCACGGAAACAATGGCTTCGTCACCTAGAAAAAACGATGGATGTAGGGGAATATGTTGTCTGTAGAGTTCTCTGAAGTGTTTGTGTCGTGTTGTGTGAAGTGCCTTGCATGTTATTAGTAAGTGTACTACGGATAGGGCCTCTCCGCACCTGCCGCACTGGGGTCTAGGAGATCCCGTCAGCAGATACGAGTGAGTTGCATGCGTGTGCCCTATCCGTAGTCTACCCAAAGCGACTTCCGTGTGTCTGTTGTGTGAGTCAGATGTGTACCGTCCCAAGTGTGGCTTTATTACATGTAGTTTGTTGTCTGTCTGTTCGTCCCAGTGTGTTTGCCATGTTCTGCGCAGGTGTTGTCTTATGTGTGGCTTGAGGTCTGTGTAGGGTACCGTTGTAATGTCCACAGTGTTCCTGAGTGTAGCAGCACCGGCCCTCTCGTCTGCCAACTCGTTCCCAGCGATCCCTGCATGTCCTGGGACCCAGCAGAGGACCAGCTCATGCTTTTGTGCATACACGGACATGATAGTGCTGAATACAAGATTAACTATGTGGTTTTGGGGGGCTTGTGCGATGACAGTGCGCGAACAACACTCAAAGAATCTGTATAGATGATGGAATTGGGAATTTGAGTTTCAAGAATGTGTCGTACAATCAGTAAAATCCCATACCCTTCTGCTGAAAAAATTGATGTGTGCACGCTCATGGTTCTGGCTGCATTGAAATTTGGACCATGAGCAGCGCACGACACCATACTGGAGGTTTTAGAAGCGTCACCATAAATTCTGCACATGTGTATTTAAACTGCAAAGACAGAAAGTGCTGCAGAATTGCAGCTCGTGGTACACGATTTTTGTCAAGTCTCATAAAGAAAGGTCGCACGACACCGGGCGAACTTGCCAAGGCGGTAAACTGTTAGAAAAGGATGACCTGTACACATCTAAAAACGAAGCACTCAGATCCGAGGCTCGCTCTCTCACTCTAAGTGAAAAGGGCAGAGGAACGGATGGGCGATTTACAAAAAGCACAGATGTGGATGTGTCGTTAAAGACAGGATAATAAGGATGATTATTGAGTGATGAAATTTTAAAAGCATAAAGCAAGTCCATATACGTTCGTTGGTTCTCAAGGCTCCACTTATCACACTCGACATATAGACTCTCCACAGGGCTAGTATGAAAAGCACCCGAGGCGAGACGAAGCCCCAAGTGTAGCACTGGGTCAAGCATTCGCAACGCCGTTTTGCTCGCCGACCCATACACCACACTGCCATAGTCCAAACGAGACCCAACCAAAGCAGTATACAAGCGCAGCAGGAGTTCTTTATCGGAACCATAGGATTGGTGGGAGAGAACCTTAAGGATATTCATTGTTTTAAGACATTTTTGTTTTAGTTGTTTCATATGAGGGATAAAGGAAAGTTTTTCATCAAGAATTATACCGAGGAACTTGTGTTCTTTTTTGACCGGAATCGAGACACCATTCAGTTTGATGTCTGGATCTGGCCTGATCCCACGCCTTTTGGAAAACACAACACAAGTGCTCTTGACTGGGTTCAGCTTAAAACCGTTCTGATCTGCCCAGCCTGCTAGTTTGTTGACACCAAGCTGGACTTGGCGTTCGCAGATTGTCATATTGCATGATTTAAAAGATATTTGCACATCATCTACATATATTGTACAGGAAATAGTTCGTGGCAACGCCTTTCGAAGTGAGTTCATCTTGACAATGAACAATGTGCAGCTCAAAACGCCGCCTTGAGGCACGCCGTTTTCCTGCAGGAAAACATTTGAAAGGGCAGTGCCAACTCTCACACGAAAGGTTCGCTCCGCCAGGTAGCTACGAAGTGTATTAAACATATTTCCCGAGACACCGAAGGCTTTTAGGTCGCAAAGTATCCCGTATCGCCAAGCGGTATCGTAGGCTTTCTCGAGATCAAAAAACACCGTAGCACAAAACTGTTTATGGACAAACGCATCCTTGATATACGACTCAAGGGCGACGAGTTGGTCGTTTGTGGATCGCCCCACCCTGAAGCCGGCCTGGCAGCTCTCGAGAAGACCATTGAACTCTAAGAAGTACACAAGTCTCCTGTTGATCATCTTCTCGAGAAGCTTGCCCAGGCAGCTTGTGAGGGCGATGGGTCGATAACTGGTGGGAGAAGAAGGGTCCTTACCCTCCTTCAGGAACGCCACTACAATAGCCTCCCTCCAAGATTTTGGGAAGTGCCCCGAAAGCCATATGTTGTTGTATAGGTGTAGGAGTGTTTCAAGAGTATCTGGGTGTAGGTGTTGTATCATTGTGTATGTAATCTGGTCTGCGCCTGGAGCTGAGGGTTTACATGTGCTCACGGCAGCCTTCAGCTCATAGAGAGTAAATTCAGAGTTGTAACCAGAATTTGACCTGTTATTATCACGTAGGGACTTCTTTTCACAAGTATTTTTATGTTTCAGGAAAGTGTGTAGTGTGCAGAGCTGGAAACGTGTTGGAAGTGTTGTGCAAGAGTGTTAGCCTGGTCTTCGAGTGTGTCCCCTGTTGTACTGACCAGGGGCAGGCTATGTGTATGTTGTCCTTTAAGTTTGCGTATTCTTGTCCATACCTTGTGTGCATCTGTGTATGAGTTAATGGATGTAAGGAAGGTGCGCCAACTCTCTCGTTTTGCCTCACGGCGCACACGTTTTCCGAACGCCTTGGCCCGTTTGAACAAAATGAAGTTACCCGACGTGGGGTACCGACGAAGGATACCCCACACCTTGTTCTGGGCCTCTCGCGCCCGCCTACAGTCCTCATTCCACCACGGCCTCCGCTGGTTGCGCGGGGCTCCAGAGGCGTGGGGAATGAACTTTTCGGCAGCGTCGAGGATGTGCGCCGTGAGGAGTTGGGTAGCTTCTTCAACGTGTAGGTGTCCTATGGATGTGTGGTGTAGTTTGGATGTCTCTGTAAATGTATTCCAGTTAGCTCGTGCTTCATTGATCCTATTATGGGAAGATGGACTGCTCGGGCCTTTACCTATGTATGTGAGTGAGGTGGGGAAGTGGTCACTGCCATATGGGTCAGTTCCCACTCCCCACTCGACAAGAGGAAAGATAACTGCGGAGCCAATAGCCAAGTCAAGACATGAGTATGTGTTGTGACCTATGTTATGGTATGCAGGCTGTTTATTGTTGAAAAGGCATGCTCCAGAAGATGTAAGGAATTTTTCTATCAGGCGACCTCGGGCATCCGTTCTGGAAGAGCCCCAAAGAGAGTTGTGAGCATTAAGGTCGCCTGTAAGGATGTATGGTTCGGGCAGCTGGTCAACCAGCGCCTCGAAGTCGGAGCTCGTAAGTGAAACATCAGGAGGAATGTATATGGAGCATACCGTTATCAACCTATTAAATATTATTAAGCGTATTGCTACAGCCTCAAGGATAGTGTTCAAGGTGACAGGGTGGCATGCTAAGGATTTCCGGACGATTATGGCCACACCGCCAGGAGAGTGTGTGCAGCCATCCCGGTCTTTCCTGTCTTTCAAGAAATTTTTGTGTTTAGAATTCAAATGTGTTTCCTGAACACACATTACACTTGGCTGATTGGTATGCACAATCTCATACACGTCGTCAAGATTATTAATAAGGCCTCTTTAGTTCCATTGAACAATATTTTCTCTTCCCATTATTTAGTGTGAGAGCTACTGGAGTGTGTATGTTTATGTGTCGTCTTTCGGGGCTGTGACTCTTGGATTGGGCTTTTTGGGCGGCCTATCTGTAGGCTTTGACGACGGAGGCCGCTCCTTGCGCTGCGTTGCAGGCAAGAACGGCACGACGTCCATCTCGTCGTCCGATGTCCTGGGTGTGCCCGTCGAACCGGGCCCCTCGGACTTGGCCCCCCTTCGGGGGCCCTTCGTTTGACCCGCCACCGCCGCTGGTGTCGGGGCACCAGAAGTGGCACAGGCGGTGCGGTGGTGGTGGGAGCCGGTCCGGGTCCCGTGGTGTCCATGGCACCCTCCAACGCACTGGACGATGGGGAGGCACGGACGGGAGCGGCACCGGTCCCGACGGAAGAGGTTGCCACCACAACCGCTGCTGGCTCAGCGAGCGGTGTGGAGGCGGGCTGGGCTGCCAGAGGCAACCCAGGGGGGGGCGAAGGCGGGACCAAGTCCGACTCGCGGTACTGGGTCCCCGCCGAAACCAGACGCCGCTCCGCCCCCCGGCGAGCTGCGTCGGCGTACCTCCCCAGGGGAAAAGAGGCGAACCTCTTCCGCGCCTCTGAGAAGGTGATCTTTTCGGTTACCTTGATGTTTATGATTTTCTTTTCAAGTTGGAATTTTTCACATTTCCTGGAGTAGGCCGCATGTGGACCCTGGCAGTTTGTGCAAAGAGGTTGTTGCACGTTACAATTTTCGGACGCGTGGTCGTGCTGGGCTCATTTCGCGCAGGTAAGTCGGCCGCGACAGGAGTTTCATGCCGTGCCCGAACCGTTGGCACTTGAAACAGCGCCGCGGGTTCGGGATGTAAGGCCGGACTGGACATCGCACGAAACCTGCATTGATGTATTCCGGAAGGCTCGACCTGTCAAAGGTTAGGATGAGGTGCTTTGTTGGTATGTGTTTATCATCTCTTCGTATAGTTATTCGCCTGACCGCTGTTACGCCCTGGCCACGAAGGCCCTCCAGCAAGTCGGCTTCAGTTTCATTCAGTAGGTCATAGTCGGAAATCACGCCCTGGGAGCTGTTTAGGCTGCGGTGGGGCGTGACTCGGATTGGCAGATCGGCGATGCTGGTTTGCAGCAAGAAGTTTTTTGGCCTGATCCTGGCTACTGACCTCGACAAGAATTTCCCCGGTTCGATGTTTTTTGGCCTTATACGACCCTCCAACAATACCGTCAAGAAACTTTGAAATGAGAAATACGGACTGTGAAGCAAGAGGTTTTGATTGGTCTACAGATTCCATCACGATGAAGCGAGGATAGTTGTTCGGTTTCGGAGGACTCAAGTCTGGAAGTGGTGGAAAGGAAACTTCGGTGCGGCCCCTTTTTGGGGGCCGATCACATCTGGGGGGGGGGGTTTGGAAAATGCCATATGATACATTGAAAAGCAGGGAGACGGGGGTACTTTCTCCTTTGACCTTACCCTGGTAGTCAAAGAGGTCCCGGAGCTCCCTGCCTGGTAGACAGGCAGGGAGCCCATCGGCCGGAGCTTGACCAAGGCTCCGACGGCCACCGTTTACGGCTTCTACCCTTCACCTTCAAACACCTCGCCACGGTTGGACACGGCTTATGTTGGGAGCTCGGGGTCCGCAGTGTCGCTGCTCACCGTCACCATGAATACTCAAGGTGCCCCGTGCGGGGGTAAACCATGATCAGCTATGTTACCACGGTCCCGTTCAACTGGTTACAATACATAGTTGTGTGTTATACGCGATTAGTTCTATATAACAATAGTGTGTGGGCCTGCTGAATACATTTTTTATTGCGTGTTGATTGCTCGGAGGACCAGAATCGCATGGAATTTTCACAGTTATTTACGCCAGGGGCAGTTACCACTAGTTGCTACGCCCTGATACTATTTGGATTTAATAATTTTCTTTCCACATAGTAAGTTGTTGGGTGGTTTCGAGAGTTTTCGGATTTTGTGTAGCGTACAGCCCTTCCAGGACGATAAAATAATGCGAAAGTGCCGTCCATAGGGAACCCAAGGCAATACGTGCCTGCGAGTTCCGTACAAGCAAGCAGAATTTCATCTGCCACACAGTCTGCTTCCTAGAGGAGACCAGCGGCCTGAGAACAGTATGTCTGAATTTTAATCAACCGGCCAAACCGTTATGACTCTAAGCAGGCACTGCGTTCTTAAGACGTGTGTCTTGCAGCCTGACACGGTTTGCTTCTCGATCCGCTTCACCTGAGGCTTATCAATTTTCTTCGATAAATCTTGCTACCCGCTTCCCCGCTGCACATCTCTTCATCCACGTATTGGCACCGAGGACGGCGATTGTGGATTCCCGCTGTCGGTTTGTTAACCCACCTGGCTGCTTTCTGCGGCTGCCTTACTTCATCTGGTGCTGCCACAGTTAGATCACATGCTATACATTGACGTTTCTGCGCTATAGAATGCCTCGTGCGTAGAGAGGGAGAGAGAGAGAGAAGTCCTTGGTAAGGAGGGCTCTAAGGCATGTTGGGGAAAGGGGTCTAATGAGTGGGCGGTAATTTTTGTGGGGTCGTTATAGGCTGATAGCAGAAGCATCGTTCTATAAGCTGATCTAACAAGACCTACTTAAAAGTCGGAAGAAATGCGATTAGGTGAAGAGTGGGGGAGTTTCCGCGACCCTCGCAAGTATTTGTTGAATTCTATTGACATGACCAGGAAAAGTCTATAGCAATCTGGCTATAAACAGATCCGCTCTAATAACGAGAAAAACGATTAAGGAAGAAAGGAGAAGCATGGCTACCGTGAAATACCGTGGCGCTTGTGCAACGGTAGAACTCCCATTTTTTAATACCAAAGCGCAAAAGGCCATTTAGTGAAATAGCCTGCGTAAGCGTTGTAGAGGTGAAATGTCACGTACATCCTCAGTAGATGCCGACGCGAGCATGTACCAGACTGACGCCCACTTCAAGATTCCACGGGTGACGTAGCCCCGAACGCGCGTACATGCGCCAGCTGGGTATACGCGTCCTCGAATAGGAGCCATCCTGAATGCTGAAGGTGCAATAGGGGCGCAGCAGTCACCATGGCGTTATGCAACTCAGACCACACTCACATGCAGCGCTGCAACCGCTCCGGATCTTCTCGGAACAAAGGAGCGTGCCGGCGCTCACAATGCCGGAATATCAGTTTACGACGCGTCGACGTTGTGCAAATAACATGCTGCATTCGCAACCAAGCAGTTTCTGGAACTATCATTTTGGAATTAAAAATAAAGAGACAGGAAATGAAATGAAGTCACTGCGCCAGTGGTGGGGGGTCGAGATGACGCTGTGCCCTTATATAGGGCATATAAACCCGGTTCCAACGCGGGGAAGGAGACAAAGCTAGAAATTAAACTTTTTTTAAAGGAAAAGGTTTTAATCGAGAGATTTAGGGGAAATCCCTAGGGTAAAGTAAGTTTTTTGCAAAGGAAACTTTGACATCCACCTGAATGCAGCCATACGGCTGTTAAGGAATGCTATACCGCTTCCTCAGAAATTTTGCAGTTGAAGTAAAATTTGTCTTGCTCCAGGATTTGTCTTACACCGGAGCAGTCGCAAAATACTGGTGCAAGATCTCGCATAGGCCAGGTGAGCCAAGTTTGTTTCAGAGTAACGCTTCATCTCCAAGGCGGAAATGTACGCCGCAGTGAGTGACATCATACTGTGTTTTTCGTTGTTGCCGCGCGTTTTGAGTGTTTATACGGGCTAGCTGACGCCGGTGATTGATACGAGATGAAATGGTCGGAAAATGGAGTTGTACGGGAAACCGGAGCAGAGAGGGAAGTGGTGTCCATAACAGAGGAAGGGAACAGCCGAAAACGAGGAAGGAAGGTGAACAGCCGTATTATAGGCCAATGTTACGAAAGAGAGAATGGGTCCCTGTTGGGGCGGTCCGGCCTGTCGGAGACAGTTCAATGAAATCGCGCAGGTTTACTTGAACTGCTCAAAGGGTGTGGCAGGGTCCCTTTAGGTCAGCTCACGGCCTTTGAAGCGGGAACGTGATTGTATCCCCTGGCGATAACGTATGGAACACTTACAGGCGTAGAACAGGTTGGTGCTGTATGGTATGGTATGCTATGAGACGGCCTTCATATTGGCTGCGTTTTTTAAAATCGCAATTAAGAAACTTTTGACGCCTGCTGTACCTGCTACTTAACGTGACTAAGCGCTGATAACTATTTTCGTGGCTTTAAAGCTGTACCGAGACTCACGCACAGGCTGATAGCAGCGGGAGACCCTGAGGAAGGAAGCCAAGGCACTGAGAAGGGTTACTTGGCCAGGAAGGTAGATGAAAAACGTGCCCACATTTTAAACATCGGCTTTGACAAAAGAAGACGGCAGTAAAATTGGCAGGTTCAAAAGCATGCCAAAGGGATATTTGTACGTTTCTGGAGCAGCTGCTGCGCCGCTGACCGGCCACCATGATATGTACTTTAACGCAGCATTGCAGCTGCCAATCTTGGGCGGTGTGCTCCTGGTGTTGCCGTTGTCAGAATAGCCCTCGTTTCTCTTTAGTACCTTGGATTTCCTGGTTATGCATTTCTTGTCGTATCACCCAACTAAATTTGCTAGTTTTCAAAAAGGATCATCGAAGCTTCAGTAGTATTATCGTGAAGGACGAAGCGCATACCCTTTTCAGCCTGATACGTCCAGTTCTAATGGGCAAAGAGGGTGGGAAAGGAGATGGAAAGATAGATCGTACTGATGAAGACATCACTCCGATACGCTACCGGCGACTGTCACCCGACTTCCTGTACTAAAACACCGTCAGAACACGATGTTGCAAGGCCAGTACCCGGGGTTGGTGAAGAGCAGATGGTTGACACCAAACCACGTGCATTGAGGGATGTGTTGTTAGCATTGAAGCAACGGTGACGTACGCTCACATCCAGGTTAAAGTAGCTGAGTAAGTCTGCTCCGAGTACGGCAAATTAACGTCCCTTACCACGAAGACCCAACCAAACAGGTGCCTGAGCCCGACGGCTATTGTTAGCGAGCGGAAGCCGTACATAGCGATGACAGTGTTGTTCACCGCCTGCAGCGACGATATGTTCTTGCTACGTCGGCGATCCCCGGGGGTTGCCGGGACAATAGAGATTTCGGCTCGCGGGTCGACTAGCAGGCGCGAGTTGCTTACACGGTCGACTACGAAGAAGAGGCGGCTGGGTGGAGGGCCGGTGTCGTAAGCCGCCGTTAGCGACTGGCCGGAAGCGTTTCCCATGAAGGAGCAGCGGCTAGCACCCCTGCCGAAACGATGGTGGCACCAGCCAACTATGTCCTATCTATCTCGTGACTGGCTTCTCTGGGAACAGCTTGGCTGTATTGAATGCGATCGGTTGCGTCGTTGCTTGCCGTGTTGGGGAGCACCAGACAGCAAAAGGTGCTGCATAGTCTCGGTAAGTTGTTGCACGTTCTCCTGAAGGCGCGAGAGTGGATCTGGTTCTTCGTGTGTTCTTGCAGCAGCTATGGGCCCGACATTTGGAGTAGAGTATTCCGGGATTCGATCGGCCAGTTGCGCCAGCCAATCAAGGCACGTCTAGTCCTGACGCGCGTGCCAACCGAGCAGTTTCCGTATCTGGTGCAGCAGTTGGGATGGTCGTTGGTCGCCCAGCTCTTCCCAACATGAGAGCTGCTGAAGTCAGCTTTCGTCAGGCGCCTCGAGGCGGTTAACCACCGTCTTTTTTAGGGTGTCTTATTTCGCTTGTGGGAAGGGGGGTTAAAACCAAAATGTCTTGGATAGCGTCGGCGATTTCTGGGGGCAAGGCTGCGACGACGCGAAGTTACGTCGCCGAATGCGAGGTGATGTGCCGGAGCTGAAAACGGGACTCCACTGGCTGAACCAAACTCTTGGATTTTTCCACCTAAAAATTTGGCAGTTTCAGTTGACACATTGGGGGTCAAAAACAAGCTCTTCAGAGTGCATTAAATACGGTTGACACGTGGTGCAAACGCATGGGGCTCATGCTATCCGGAGATGAGATCGTATTACATATCGCCGGCCATCGAAGGGCTCTACAAAAACTGCAAAAGCGACTCATTTTAGTAAATCTAGATGGTGAGCCAGTAACTGAAGTTACTTGTCACCGCCTTCTTGGCCTACGCCATGGCACAGGGAAGCTCGCCGACGTGCCCTACACTGCTACATCTAGTCCGCCGGATTCCGATGAATCGGGATGACCTCGCACAAATATGGCTCGGCTTCTCGTACGTGCAATGCTGCAGCCATGTATCACGTACCAGGCTCAGTTTTCGTACACGACAAGGGCGGAGTGGGATCGTCTAGAGGCCATCAATAGAGAAGCGATGAGGACTATTACCTGCCTTCCTCGCTTAACGCCCCTCTCTACTCTATAGAGAGAAGCTGGCCTTAACACAATAGATGAGTTGGTTCACTAGTGGTGACAGGCACGATCTCTTAAAGCACAGGTGTACACATCTGTGGCTGCTTTAAGGTCATATATGGGCCTCCAAACTAACGCGCCGCCAGATCCCTCTCCAGAACCCCCTCCTTGTACCCGAATAATAATTACTGACTGCAAGCCTAAGGGATGGTAAAGCCGTGTGGCGCGGCAACTCTCATCCAGTTCTGGCCAAGATAGGTTTTACGTCGACGCCAGTATTTCAGGAAGCCTTATTGCGACAGACGTCGTAAACCCGGCCTTGCAAATTTGTCAAACCTGCCATTACTACGCCACTCAGAGGCCCCCTTCAACACTTGCTAAACTCAAAGCGATCTCCGAACATTGATACTATAGAGCTGATTAGGCCAGACCAATCACAACCTGTCAACATTTTTACTGATTCAATGCAAGCAGTTCGAGACCTACGTAAGGTACTTCATCAAGTGCCTATGACCCAAACCCTCCACGTGAAGGTTGTGACTCTTAGCTTCAGAGTTAAGATTACTTGGGCCAAGACGACGTCGACCCCTGTACACCAACAGAAGGATGCGGTGACTTGGACACCTCCAACGACGCATCCACTGCCCTTATTTCCAGTCGACGCATTGTCAAAGTTGGTCACCGACAAAGAAGACCTTCGGAGCTTCACAATTGCGCTTATTCCACCGTGTAGATCAAACCTCCCAGATGGGCTCACCCACCGTGAGGAAGTGGCGCCCATACCTCGGCAAAGTTGGCGCGTCTCACACAAATTCACTGACATTTTTTTCTTCGAATAACCACTCGCTCAAGCTCGGACTCAATGCTGAGCAGCACATCTGCGCTCACTCAAGCTCAAACTCACCTTGAGCGCAAAACTCAGAACTCACTCGGACTCAAAACTCAAAAAGTACTCAAAACTCAAAATGTACTCAGAACCTAAAATGTAATCAAACTCAAATTGTACTCAAAACTCAAATTGTACTCAAAATCAAAATGTACTCAAAACTCAACATGTTCCCAAAACTCAAAAAGTACTGAGAACTCAAAATGTACTCTGAACTCAAAATGTACTCAAACTCAAAATGGACTCAAAACAGAAAATTTACTCAGAACTCAAAATGAACTCAGAACTCGAAATGGGCTGAGAACTCAAAATGAATTCAGAATTCAAATGGCCTCACAACTCTCTCGGGCTAGGAATTTACTCAGGCTTAGATGGACTCTGATTTCGTTAGCATTTATATTTTTCAAATTCACGCGTGGTAAAAATCTTACGGGTGGAAATTCATGAGTTCAAACTCTTGCATTCGCACGACATGACACCTTAGCTTCTGTGAGGTCGGCAAGAATTTTCGTTGCAGATTTTAATAAAGCTTTTCGTACTGCCCATGATGACAAGCGATCGTTGCAAGCAATTGATACCAAACTCTTGATGTAGGCTCCGTGTCCGTGTTTATGACAGAGGCGGTCCAGACTCGATGGTGTGCTGGGTCCCTGAGTCGAAACAAGACTGGGCGAGGTGATGTGCGCTCACTGCTCCGTTCATTTACGTCCAAGCTGTTTAGGACTACGGGTCTGTGCATTCTTGCTCTGCATCCTAAAAAAACGCCTTGTGTCAAAGCGAACTGTCCCCGCGAATCTCTGAAGCACGGGGCCTTCATGGATATGCGTTTGCCTTTTTAATACGTAGCATTCTTTGCCGAGTACCACCCTCCTCCTACCCCCGCCAGGATCGTGTAACGCCCTGCATTTACCCAAAAATGCAGATATCACGGAAGACCAACCTGTAATCATTATAAAAGCGTAAATATAGACAGTTGATCAAACTAAACGTTAAAAATCTCTAAAAAATAATAAGAAAAAATATTGAAAATGGTGAACCATGTAACACGGGAGTAATGGATAGAATCAGATTGGGTTAAAATTTAGAGAGATGTGGCGTTAAAGAATGTGGGGTATCAAATGGGGGTCTCGAGAAGGGAAATCACTTGGGACAAACAACAAAGGTGCCTCATTGTTTGCTGAGGCACTTGTTTTAGTTTTTATTAGCATTTGCTAGGTGGGATGAGCTCTCGTAGCTCGGAAAAGCACAGCGCTATCGTTGTAAGCAATTACCGCCACCGTACCCAGCTGTTAACTTCCAGCATGCGGGCGTGTGCGTGTGCGAGTGCGTGTGCGCGTGCGTTTGCGTGTGTGTGTGTGTGTGTGTGTGTGTGCGTGTGTGCGTGCGTGTGTGTTTGTGTGTGTGTGTGTGTGTTGCGTTATCTGTTCTTTCATTGTGTTCGACATGTTGTCGTTGGAGAACTCCAGAGCCTGAGTTATTTCTTTTTTTTTACATTGTTATCATGGGAAAGGTTTGATAAATTGTGCTGATTTTTAATTGTAATAAATTCAGTTCGAGCGCACACACAAACTGCGCTTGCCTATTTTTTGAAGTGATTTTCTTCTGTTTTAATGTCTGTTTATGTCTTGGTGGCTCTGTTGCCTCTCTATCTCCTAGATTCTAGCAAAGAGTTAATGTCTCACATGTGATTGGCCAATTCTGGATTCGAGTGCACGTTGGTACAATGTGGGAAGGAAATTACGGACACGAAACGCAACAGCAAGGCTTATTCATAAACAAATGTGAAATTCGCCTTTCTGATGACCTCTGATGCCCCCTGTTACCTATGGTCGTCAACAATTTCCATGACACTATATGTGTCGAAGGATTTGTTGTTTGTTGGGACACGGGGGAATGGAGGAAGTAAAGTTTCAATGGCCGTTGTTAGCAGAGAGTTTTCGATTCTGGTGATTTAAGTTCGAGAGCTCGGCCTGGCTTTTGTTGTTACCCCATGCCAACCTGCCTCGATAATTCAGCAATTAGACGCCAATATTTTTATTACTATATACCGCACTGATGGACATCTCTGGACATGCCTTCGCATGTATACTGCAACTGCCTTACGGGTTGGCAAGAAATTTTGGTTAAACGTGACCCAGCAATAAAGAAAGAGACCTTTTGCTATATCCTCATAACTATAACCAGAAAGCATTTTTATATTTGTCCCACGTGATCACCCTCGACGAGACATTTAATTTGATACCCTACACACCCTTCCAGGATCATATGAAAATTATACCAGTCAAACTAACCATGACTCGCATGACTGTAACCAGAATGCATTATTTAAATTTCCAACGTGATTCCCCTACCTGAAACCTTCAATTTGTCACCCCACACGCTTTATCGGCCTCACCTTGAATTTTAGCCCAATCTATGACTCATCATGACTACCTCATGATTAGAACCAGGAAGCCTGTTCATTTGTACCACGTCATTCCCCTCGTCAATACCGTAAAATAGATACCCTACACGACCTAGCGGGGTCACATCTAAAATTAACCCAATATAAGACTCGCCATGACTACCTCATGGTTATAACCAGGAAGCATTTTTTTAATTCTCCCACGGGATTCCGCTCATCAAGACCATTAATTTGATACTCATCACATCTTAGCGGAATCAATTTGAATGTTAAACGAATCAATGACTAACCATGACTATCTCATGATATAGCCATACAGGATTATTGTCGCACGTGACTTCCCTCATCGAAATCTTCAATTTGATGCCCCGCACACCCAGTGGCGTCATTGTGAATTTTAACCTAGTGATGACCCACCTTGAGGATGTCATGATAATAATCAGGAAGAATGTGATTGCCCTCCTCGAGCAATTTTTTTGATACGCCACACGCCCTACCATCATGAACTTGAATTTTAACCAAATGTATGACTACCCATGAATACGTCATGATACAATCATAACTCCTTTTCGCCCCGAATGATTCCCTACATCGAAACCTTGAAGTTGATTCCCTCGATGCCCGCGCAGCGTCATTTTGAATTTTAACCCAATATATGACTCATTATGACGGCCTGATGACTACAATAAGGAAGCATTTTTTATTTACCCCATGTGATTCCGGTAATTGGGACCTCTCATTTGATACTTTACGCGCTTTAGCGTCATCAGTTTGACTTTTCACGCAATCTAATGCGGTCATTAGTCTGTCTAAACCAGCGTTGGCCAGTCAATTCAGATAATTGATTTGAAAAAGCAGAAGGGACAGCCCCCGCCCCTTTTCCCCCCGGCTCTCACCTCTTCCTTTGTGACCCCTAGTATATCAAGCCGTTACAGTAGTAAGCGAACAGCCAGGAAGCAAGCGTTGCTGTGTGACTTCCCACCACCCTTTCCCACTCTCTTAGTGGATCCATCAGGAGAAAAAGTTAAGACAACCCTTTCTAATGACCTCACCAGTCAATTATCACTCACGCGCCCAGCCACAAAAACTTGGTATACAGCAAGTGCTTAGGGTCATGAAAATTCAACAAAAAAAAATCAAGCACGCCCTCCTTCCTAACCGATCATGCGGATCGCGAATGGTGCCGTACCCGCAGGTAACCTGAATTCTCAGGCCAAAGCGCCGCATGAAACTTAACAGCCAACCATAGCTGCCCTCTAGGCTACTCATATGTACTCAAACTCAAAATGGACTCAAAACTCATATGTACTCAGAACTCAAATGCACTCAAAACTCAATATGTCCTCGAACTCAAAATGCACTCAAACTCAAAATCTACTCAGAACCCAAAATGGACTCAAACTATAAATCTATCAGAACTCAAAATGGACTCAAACTCAAAATGTACTCAGAACTCAAAATGGACTCAGAATTCACTTGGTATCAGGCGTACTCAAACTCAAATGGACTCAAACTCAGTCGGGCTCACTCGGATCAAGCTCACTCAAGCTCAAACTCACCATACCACACTAGCCTCATGCTCACTCAAAGTCAAACTCACACGTGAGTTTGAGTCCGAATGAGTCTGAGTGAGGGGACTCATGAGTAAGTTCGCCGACCTCTGTTGGCGCTACGAAGGATTCGCGTCGGTGCTGCTCCTATACCAGCTGTAACCCACAGCTGGCCCCCGGATCTACGGGCTCTGTTTGGCCCGACATGTCCATTTTGCACCACGTCGGCATCAATCACAGACATTCACCATCGTTTGTGGACTTGCCGTGGTCCCCGACGTTCCCGACAGCACGGCTAAATAGTGTGGTACTCAACCAAGGCCGGCCGCCCGACTACAGACGCTGGCTCTTTGGGCAGTATCACCGGAGCCTTTTAGACTTTCTGAGTGAAAACTCCCTGTTTACGTACATTTAGACACGCTCACCCCCACCGTTTTATGATGTAGAGCAAACTTTCGCAATTAGAAAAAAAACTCCCAAAGAAACGAGCTCACACAAATTGCGATAAAAATTCGCAAATGAACGAGTGGCGGGCAACTTACCTGAAGAGAAATTCTTTTTTAAATGAAACCTGTGTGTTGAGGAGCGGGGCGAAACAGATATATCCAGTTCTCCATACTCTTCGAAGCATCTAAAGCCTAACGTGCGAAGTAACGACTTCTTATTTGTTTTTTTTATTTCGCCATCACTATTGTCGAGAATGCAGTTTCAAAGGTCAGAATATATCCAGATGATATTGAAAAGCGGCACAACAATTCGCAAGCTGCATAATAGGTGCAGTTGTCACAGTTTGTTGTGTCGACATAAACCTCGCATGAAAAAAAAAAATGAAGACTGGTATACGATCACTAACAAAAAAATTGCAAAATGCTTGCAAAATGCTTTTTTCTAATTCGTGAAACATAAATCAATCAATGGCTGAAATACCGCCGTTACTGTTAGCACAACGTAGGCATGTCTTCAACGGATTTGGCGCCATTGGGAGCGGCGGAATGCTCCTGAGTTCCATGATGAGCAGGAGTGCCTGCAGCGCTGCACGTGGGTGCCGTGGTGCGCCTCACCGAGTACTATGACTCCCGGGTGACTGCTGCAGCCCTAAGGCGGGCACAATGTCTGTCCCCTTCCTACCTCTGCGACTTCAGCACTTGGCATGACTCCTATGCAGCGACGCGTATAGCCAGGTGACGCATATATTCGCGCTCATAGTCACGTCGCCTGTGCATCCAAAGAGGACGTGCATGCTCATATCGGCATCCACTGAGAATGTAGGCGTCATTTGCCTCTACAGACGTCTACGCAGGCTGTTTCACTCAATGGTCATTGTATGCGTTTGTATTTAAAAAAATCGCTTATTTGTACTAAGCGCCCGGGTATTTCGCGTTGGAGTAGCTTCCCTCATTCTGCCTTTATCATTTATATCATTTCTAGCGCTGAGCTGCTTATCTCTAGATTTTCTATATTATTTTCTGGTCATGTCAACCGCATACGCCATATTATTCCTTAGGCTCGTGGACACTACCACTCTTCACCTAATCGCACTGTTAGGACTCTGAAGTCATATTGTTCGAGCAGTAAAGAACAACGGGTTTGCCCCCGTCTTCCTATAACGACACCTACCAGACTGCCGCCAACGGCATCTTATTCCAATTCAACTTATCCCCTTCTTTAAACCGCTTTCCGGAACAAGCCTGCAGCATTCCTTATCAATAAAGTATTTTCTTACTCCTCTCTCTCTCTGTCTCCCTCTGTCCTTCTCTATCTATTTCCTTCTTTTAAGCGCCAGGCATTTAATAAGTGAAAACTTCCATATATAATACGAGATTTTAGGCAGCAGTCGCAGATGACGTAAGACGCAGGTGAACGCTTCCAAGTGTGCAAACAGACATGCAGAGAAATTCCACCATTTGCGTCCTCTCTCCCAATACATGGGCGCCGGAATGCACAACAGAGCAAGCGCGTAGGTGACAGATGAAAGAAATTTGAAAGGCTCTGGTTAAGCAGACCGTGAAGCAAACCATGTAAGGTGTCAACAAGAGAAAACCTTCGAGAACACAGTTCCTAAGCAAGGCGCAACGGTTTGGCCGGTTGGGTAAAAGTCAAGACATTCTGCACTCGGTGTGTGTCGAGCGTTTCCTCTGTCAGCAGCTTTAGTGACCGCTAAAGTTGTGGTTGTAGGAAATACCGGGCACGTCTGGGTTTGGATTCCGTTACTACGGCACCTTAGCATTCTTTTATCGTCGCTTCAGTGTTCCACATACAGCCAAAAACAAACTACCTAATCCACACTACAATACACAAAGGAAAGGATAAATTTATTACTAAAAAATCCTGGTATCAATGCTACAACGAAACAACCAGAAACACTTATACAAGGGCAGTGCCTGCTGCTACAGAACTAATAGAGCCCGAAGGCTGCCAGTTACAGACACTTACAGAAACCCATAAACAGGTTCAAGTTGATTGTAGGCAAATGATTAACACACAAACAATTTAGAGTTCCTTACAAACAAAAGATGAACATGCGAGGGAAACAAAGGTACAAAAACATTCGCTTCAAGAATGCTAGCAACATACAGAACAGGGTTGGTGTTGCGTCGCAACGGCTACTGTAGCGCACTAACAGAATGTTAACCCCAAAATAAATTTTGACAACAAAAATCCCTAAGAACACAGGTCAGGAAAACTAACATGAATAATAACCCTTTTGTTTGAAGCCTCAATAAACCGAGTGAAACCATGTAGCAGAAACTCTTCCTCACCCAAAGTGGCTAACTGGCCTTCCAGAGAGGTCACGAGGTGTTATGTGAAAAAGAAAAGCAAGTGCCACTGCATACATATTCTGCTATTCTGTGCAACGGCTCTGCAGCGATTACGCCAATACAATGCTCAATACTAAGGTTTTTAGGTGTGGTAGAGTAGCGGAACTTTTGTTTGAAAGCGTTTGAAAACAAGACGTTCTGACTTGAGTCTGCCAAAAACAGCAAATATTTTCTATATGTTTTTTGACTTGGGGAAATGTTTTTTCCTTAACATTTTAAGCAAATGTTACTGTGTATGTTTTGTTTTGTTTACTTTTTAGACGTGGTTAAAGATATAATATTTGTTTAAATTGAAAGCAACCGAGATATACTTAAACAAGAAATGCTCGGTTCTATATCTAAGCTTTAGTCCAAAGGCCGGTGGTCAAAATATGACTTTAAAATAATAACTGGCACATTTACCCGACAAGCCCTTGAACATGTATCACTAACATTTTGGTTTCACTCACACCGGGTTGTAAATTTGCACGCCTGCGCCCATCGGGGTGTTGCCAGGCAGCCGATGGGCCATGTGAAACAATGGCCAAATATGCAAGTGATTCGATGCCAGAATGTAACCACAGGTACTTGCCGGCGGTGGCTGGCGCCATTCGAGATTTTTGTCATTATTTTTTTTTGTAGATAAATGCCGTTTTCGTATTCGTAACTGAGTGCGTCGCCATACAGTAAAGAACGAATGGAAGGTTAACATTATGATTTCCTGTTGGAACACGTCCTTTCGGTACGGGGGCCCTGGATTGCCTGGCATGGTTTCCTAGACTGCGTCGTAGTGCTGTGCTGTCTCGGTTGATCCATTGCTTGGTGGTTTGGTCTTTCCCCGACGAAAGACCTAGGATGACTTTCTCGCATGGCCCTTTGTTGAACTTGCGAAATAGGTGAAGCTGGTCCTTCACTCCCTGGAATTTCGAGCATCTTGGGAATGATCTTCCTTGCTAAAGCGCCTTTAGGGCTGGGGTTAGGAGGGTACCCGTTTGCGCCTGATACACTAAGACCTGTTCTTCTTTGGTTAGGTGTTAATGCCTGGTTTACGACGCAACCTTCGTGGTTGCGTCGTATATCTTTTAGTGTGATGGGGTTTAGTTGAGTGAGATCAATCTGGGGTTGGATGCGGTTTCAAGGCACTCAGAGTGCGGATTTGCTCGTGTGTCGGTTTGCTCTTTCGTTATTCTGCATCCTAGCACCACCAGGTACCCAGCAGAGCTTCAATCGTCTCTGTATCTTTTCATGAAGCATGCGTGCAGTGAAGGGGCCTTTTATTGTGTGGGATACGTGAGCGTGTGTTCTGGGGATCCTTATGGCGGTAAGATGCTCAGCTATTCTTTTGTTCAAAGGGTAAGCCCTGGGAAAAAAGACACTGCGAAGTTAAACTGGCGGAAAAAAATCGAAAATATAGTGGTGGTGCTTAAAGAATTGTGCTTAAAGGTGGTGGTTAAAGAACATTCGGTGCCTCTCTTTCGCAGACTTGAGGCTCTGACCGATTTGCACGCCTTGCCCCGGCTTCACAAGACGGTGTTTCTCACACGTCTTTCGTACACCGCCCCAATCATTCTTAACGCGCATTAACCGTATCACTGGTCACATTTGCTCGCTTTAACAGCGGCGTTGCCTGAATTCTTCCCTCTTTCTGGAACGTTTACCACTGTCAGCATTTTGTAACCTTCCCTCCCATACCGTTCTCTTTGCCGTCCTGCGGTAACGGCACCCCCTATTTAACTGCGTGCACAATCGTTCACTGTACTTACATATAGAGATGGCATGCGTCCGATGTGTCGGCAGACGCAGGTTGCGAGCTCTACATGACGTGAAGTCTCATTGGCAAGTCGGCAGCGTTGATCAGAAATTTCGATCAACTCTCGAAGGAGAATCTGTCCACGCACTATCACAAATATTCTTCTCAGAGCTCTTCCGCTGCCCGCCATGCTGACCGATAGACGAGAAACATTTTTAGGCATTACCATCAATTGCTTATGCTGTAACACATGGCAGAGTGAAACACCTCGTCACCTTTTTCCGAACACACCGATGTTCTTACAACTCTGGGTCTATGCGGCAGGCCCTCTGTTTTTTACTAACGCACTGGCTTGGGAATGATTGTCTATTCGAATGATTGTCTATCAATAAATAAAAACTCTATTAGACTTTTTTCCTGTCGCAAACTATGCACTCTGTTTAGGTAGCATCTACGCCGTCTCGCTGCTCGCCGACCATTTTGCTGTTCCTCAAATAAAAATAAAAAAATATAAAGCCCATGTAGCGCGCTCACATTAGACCAGTAATGGGCCGCCTTCTATTTTAAGGTGGAGGGCCGAGTTGTATGAAGCCGACGCGGAGGGGGCCGTATGTGAACTCAAGGGGACTGCTGAGAGGGATTCCCTGCAAGCAAACAGAAATAAATAGGCTAATTTGCCTACATTTAAACATCAAGGAAATAATGATAACTTCGTGTTTCCCTTTGGTATCCCTTTGTGGCTTCTCACGGGACGCTAGTGTCAGAACCGCAAGCAAGAGAATGGAAATGCAGCACTAGTCAAGTTGTGCTTTAGTAGTTTTGAAAAGTGGCCGCTGCTGCATTAGCACAATTTCTTAATTATATTGCGCACGCAACGGGACGCTGTTTTCTTGATTTATACTTCAGTTGTTAAGCACTCGAGCTGAAGGCCGAAAATGGAGTAATAGTCCCTTGGAAACACCTGGTGGGCATCAGTAGTCGTAGATGATGTGAATGTTATTGGCCATTGTGTAAAGTGGTGTAAACGCAACACTTTATAATTTGAACAGATACCACCACGGCAATTTATTCCCAGTAACGGAATAGACTGTACAGCGATTTGTATAAAATGTCACATTTAAATCACACTCCTGATATTGATATAGGGCTTCATTTTTATGTTGACTAGGAACGGTAAACTGGCAAACTAGGTATGCTCTACTCTCCTCCAGATAAAGTCCTCCTGCTCCATGCCCTACTCTCCGTACTCAATATAAAAATTGTAAATCCAAATTGTAATACATTTCTCTTTCATCGCAGGAAAGAGATAAGCAGCCGCAAATCTGAACCTCACGACAGAATTGCCTTGTTGCCCCTGCTGTGTGTGGAGTGGACAGCTTCCTGTATTGCGGCGTAATTCCTCACGGACGCCGCCTCTGTAGTGACTTCAACATTCTGTTGTCATGACAGCTGGCTGTGTTACTATGGCATTTTTCTCGTGGTGACAGCTGGTTTCGTCGTAACGACAGACATTACGACAATTGGGTACGTCATGACAGCATCATGGCTGTCGTGGCCGGGTAGTTCTGTTGTGCCCGCAGGAACGTTCTCTTGTGAGAATTGACTATGTCATTATGACAAAAATGTATGTTGTAACAGATGGCTTTGCCATAAAAGGACTTCTGTCGACACAAGAAAAATTTTTTGTCGTTCGACAGAAATTCTGGTTAGATTTCTATTCTATTACTGTTCTCATTTTCGACCTGGAACTGACTATACTGTACGAATCTGCAATATAAATCATTTCTTTTGATGTTTATTTGATTTATTTTGTGTTGATGTATTTCGGTGGTTATTTTCATGAACAATAGACCTCTACGCTCTATTCCAAGTCCATCTGCAACGGAAGGTCCCAACAACAGGTGGCACGTGAGCAGTGGAGCGCGGGAAATTTTATTGAGTTTAGAAAACGTGCCCCGTAGTTATCGTGGCCGGAGCGAGGTGGAAAGAGAAGAGTATGAGATGTGGTCGGGGAAGAGAAGACTGGTGCTTATTACGAAGACAATCGTCTTTCGACGACATTTCTAAAGAAGCGAGCAACTGCTGGGCAATTGTTATCTTTATTCATTGCGTGCAGGTCGGCAATCCGGTACATTTCTTTCGGTTGCGGATCGCGTCGTCCGGACCGCAGCTTTTTTTTATTTCTTTGCATGTGTACATGTTCTTGACACATCAGTGCTTGCGCATACAGAGAAAATCAGATTTTTATGAGATCCTTCGGAGACTGACTCCTTTGACGCCATATGTCACATCAGTATAGGCATCAGCATCTGCCATCAAAAATAGCGCGGCCCTTGCAACCGGGCTGGTACGAGCCTGCTTGGCCCTGACCTGTCAGGAGACAAAAAAAAAACCTACAAAGGGGTGCGACACTACCCGCACCCGATCTCGCAAGCTGCGGTTTCAGTGGTCCGCCACCGAATTTCCTTATTCGTAAAGAGAGTTCTGGTATCTGCGCCTACTGGACAGTATCGGCCTACCACCACATACTGGCCGAATTCCGTTCTCTCACCAAGCCCCGCAACACGGAACAGCCGGTGAAACATAACCTGACTTACCACAGTTGAGAGAAACGGGAAAGCTTTCTGACATCGAAACTGCGTCAAAGAGGGCAAAACCTTCGCTGAAAGTGCGTCCAATCGATCGTTAAACTTTAAAACACCCCTATCACAAGCGAAGAACGAGCGCATGCGGCGATTGTTCGCGCACTAAGTGGTTGCATCTCAACGCAGAATTTTGGGCTAGTTGATACGACTTCTACATGGTAAAAAGCGCAGTAGACGGGGACAGGAGAAAAGACAGTGACATGGGACGAGCGCTCGTCCCGTGTCACTGTCTTTTCTTCTGTTCCCGTCGAGTGCGTTTTTTACGTTGTCGAAATGCATCTACAAACCATGAAAACGTGTAACGATACGTGGTTTAACACACAAAGCTATATTAATGTACTCCGTCTTCGTCATCTACACGTGTATTGTCTTACCCAGAACCGTTTCTTTTTCAAAGATTACCCAGTAGCAGTTTTGAAACCCTGGTAGTCCAGTTTCACGCACGCTGCGTGTGTCCAGTGATCGTACCAGCAGTTTTCGCCCGACCAACCAGTACACAGCTCTAGTTATCTGACAGGACGCTATTTGTTTCGCTAAAAAGCTCTAGCTTTAATAAAAGATTCATTCCTTTCATTCTCATGTGCAGCGCTGCGACCAGGTTTAAATGTCTTACACAAAACAAGAGCATCATCCTAATCAATCCACCGTTAACGCTGTCACTTTTGTGTCACTTCCGAACGCAGCGCGTCGCTTGAAAAACGTTGACGCACCAGAAACGGATTTGCTGCCATTGAGAGCAGTGACACGTTTCTCAACTCCGAAGAGAGAACGTGAGGCTTTAGCTAGCAAGTCAGTGCGGTCGGGCGCCTCACCCAGTGCCATGACTCCCTGGTGACTGCTTCGCCGCCAACTGTGGCAGGAGGAATCAGCGTCCCGTTCGTACCTCTTCGCCTTCC
Source organism: Haemaphysalis longicornis (assembly GCA_013339765.2). Taxonomy (NCBI): domain Eukaryota; kingdom Metazoa; phylum Arthropoda; class Arachnida; order Ixodida; family Ixodidae; genus Haemaphysalis; species Haemaphysalis longicornis. The sequence goes on from CM023452.1 coordinate 137,223,802, forward strand.
ACATATAGAATGGCTCCCACGAGACGACGGGTATACGCAGCTCGGGAATATTGGCGGTGAGCGCGACCACGGCCGCCGCTGCGAAGCGCGCCTCCGTGACGTGGGCTTAGGGATTCTAGCATTTGTCGTCTGCTTCAATCAGGATCGCTCTTCCGGCTGTTTATTTGCGGTCGCTTGACCTTTGATGCTTGTCGGCACCAAATGTGCATATGCGCAAAAATGTATCATAAAACATTGTAACTCGCTTACACAGCTCAGCGTGCGATTTAACTTATAGTTGTTGATACCGATACGGAAAGAAACATTGCCGGCATCGCCGCATTATTCGCGAAGCCGGTCCTGTGCGGCCTCTGCCACCCGGGGCCCTCGTGACACCCTCGGCGGTGTCAACGAAGGGCACCATGAAGGGTTCCAAGACGAAGGGCTCCGGTCCACCGCGTAGTCCCCACAAATCTGATGATGAGATGGATGTGGCATCTTTCCTGTCTGCTTCGCAGCGGAAAGAGCGGGTCCCTCCATCAAACCTCCAGAGAAGGTAAAAAAAAAAACCTCCCAACAGTTCAAGCCCCGAAAGGCCTTACATAAATATGCATATTCCAGTAGCTCTAACACATCATAATGGGAAGAGAAAATATTGTTCAATGGAACTGCAGAGGCCTTCTTAATAATCTTGACGACGTGTGCGAGATCCTGCATGCTAATCAGCCAAGTGTAATTTGTGTTCAGGAAACACACCAGAATTACAAACATACAAATTTCTTGAATAGTTACCTGGTATACTGAAAGGACAGGGATGGCTGCAAGCACTCTTTTTGGGGTGTCGCCATAATAGCCCAGAAATCCTTAGCATGCCACCCTGTCACTCTGAACACTATCCTTGAGGCTGTATCAATTGGAACAATAATTTTTATTACGTTGATAACGGTACGCTTCATATACATTCCTCCTAATCTTGCACTTTCTAGCTTTGAACTCGAGGCTCTGGCCGATCAGTTGCCCGAACCATACATCCTAACAGGCGACCTTAACGCTCACCATTCTCTTTAGTGCTCCGCCAGAACTGGTGTCCGAGATCGCATGATATAGAAATTCCTTAAATCTCGAGGAGCATGCCTCTTCAACATAAAAACAGCCTACATACTATAACTTAGGACACAACACATACTCACATATTGACTTGGCTATTGGTTCCACAGTTCTCTTTCCATGTCTTGAGTGGGGCGTGGGCACAGACCCATATGGTAGTGACCAATTCCCCACCCCTCTAACATATATAGGTAAAGGGCCATGCAGTCCATCTTCCCAAAACAGGTTCAATGAAGCAAGAGCTAACTAGAATACATTTACAGAGACATCTAAACTACACCACACATGCATTGGACCCCTACACGTTGAAGAAGCTACCCAACTTCTCACGGCGCACATCCTCGACGCCGCCGAAAAGCCTGTTGCGACCGGTGCAGTGACAACCAGCCACGACAGCGTTTGGGCTCGAACTGATTTGCATTCCTCCAGCGCGAGCGGACGTGAGCGCGCGCCTCGTGGTTCTGCCTTCGTCGTCGTTGTCGTCTCGGCGCGGCGGATCCGCGCCGCTACAGGGCTCCCCCCCGTAGAGCCGGAGGCCATTGTTAGAGCCCACGTGACAGTTTAGGATGGTTGATGGTGCGAAGTGCTGGGCATAGTTGTTGAGGTGGAGAAGGTCTGGCTGGGTCGGAAAGAGGCGAGGTATGCAGGCTTTACGTGGTCAGCGGCGACGACGTCTTGGCGGCCGTTGATGTCGAGGGTGAACGTCTTCGGGTGCCGCTCGATGACGTGGTATGGGCCATCGAAAGCGGGAGTCAGGGGGTCGAGGCGGGCAGCGTCGTGGCGCACGAACACGTGAGTGCAGGAAGAAAGGTCCTCGCTCACGAAGACGGAGTGGTCGCTGCGTTGTCGAGGAAGGACAGGCCGGATTTGCTCGAAAAGGCGACGAAGGACAGTCACGTAACCGCCGGGGTCCGAAGGACCATCGGCAGGAAGAGGTGTGAGGAGGTCGCCCGGGAGACGAAGAGGGCAGCCATACACCAGCTCAGCAGATGTGCAATGCAGGTCTGCCTTAAAAGCCGAGCGTAGTCCGAGCAAGACGAGGGGAAGGTGGTCAGCCCAGTGTTCCCTTGGCTCGTAGGTGGTGAGAGCTGCCTTGAGTTGGCGGTGTGAACGTTCCACCATCCCGTTGGCAGACGGATGGTAGGAGGTAGTGTGTATGTGGCCTACTCCCAAGATGGTAGTGAGAGCGTTGAACAGGGCTGATTGGAATTGATGCCCGCGATCAGTGTTGACAACAGCATCGCAGCCGAAACGAGACACCCAACCACCAACAAATGCTTTGGCGACTGTTTCCGCCGTAATATCAGGTATCGGGATTGCCTCTGGCCAGCGCGTGAAGCGGTCGACGCACGTCAACAAGTAGGTTGCGCATCTCGACGGTGGTAGGGAGCCGACTAGGTCAATGTGCACGTGCACGAAACGGCTGTCCGGTGGATGGAATGGTGAGGCAGGAGTGACAGTGTGCCTGGTTACTTTGACAAGTTGGCACTGGAAGCAGGTGCGTGCCCACCGGCGGACTTCTGCATTCATGGAGGGCCAGAACCACCGAGCTATGATGAGGTGTTCAGTTGCTCGGATGCCGGGGTGACTCTTGCCGTGCAGGGTGTCGAAAACGGCTCGACCAAACGCCGGTGGAACATAAGGTCGGGAGACGCCGGCTGATGGCTCGCATGTGGTTGTGCCTTCGGTAAACAGCAACGGCACATCCGTGAAATTCAGGGTGGAAGTGTCAGAGCGGCGTTGCTGGAGCTCAGGGTCTTGTCGCTGTGCAAAAGCAAGCTCTTCTATGGCAATTGGTTGGGGTGTAGACAAAAGTGCTTCGACGCGAAACAGCGCGTCAGCAGCAGTGTTGATCGGGCCGCTGACATGGCGGAGATCGATAGTAAACTCCGAGGCGAAGGAGAGGTGACGGATCTCACGCGACGAGTACGAGCTGTAGTTGCGCTGGAAGGCGAACGTCAGGGGCTTGTGATCCGTAAGGACGTAGAAGTCCCTGCCTTCCATGAAATGCCGGAAATGTTTGATGGCAAGGTAGACAGCCAGTAGCTCGCGCACGAAGGTGCTGTACCTCGTCTCGGCAGGTTTCAGACTCTGGGAGTAGAAACCAAGGGGCTGCCAACCGGAGACGAACTGTTCAACCACAGCACCGACAGCCACGCTGGAGGCGTCGGTTATAAGACGAAGTTGAGCATCAGCAACGGGGTGTATAAGCATGGCAGCGTCGGAGAGTGCCTTCTTCGCAGCAGAAAGGCGGACGCTGCTTGCTCGCTCCACTCGAAGTGCTCTGCAGGGCCTATCTTGGTGGCCAGCAGATCTGTGAGGGGCTGGACTAGTTCGGCACAGTGGGGAATGAACCGCCGATAGAAGTTCAGCAGGCCCAAGATTTCTCTCAGCTTCTTAATTGAGGTGGGCTGTGGAAAGGCCTGGATGGCCTTCACCTTGGTGTCGAGAGGTCTGATGCCCTGTGGAGTGACCAAGTGGCCCAGGAACTCGATGGTCTGCACGCCGAAGACACACTTTTTGGGGTTGATGACGAAACCATACTCTTCAAGCCGAGTGAAAAGGGCTCGCAAGTGCACTTCGTGCTCGGATGTTGTTGAGCTTGCGATCAACAGGTCGTCAAGGTAGGCAAAGACAAAGTCTAAACCGCGGGTAACTTCGTCGATGGCACGTTGAAAGGTCTGGGCGGCGTTACGCAGGCCGAAAAGCATGCGGACATATTGGAAGAGACCAAAGGGCGTAATGATGGCAGTCTTCGGTTTGTCGGCTGGCTCCACAGGTATCTGGTGATATGCTTTGACCAAGTCTACCTTGCTCAATATCTTGCAGCCTGCCAGATTCGCGGTGAAGTCCTGCAAAAGCGGGAGCGGGTACCGGTCCGGCACGGTGATCGCATCGAGGGAACGGTAGTCACCGCATGGCCTCTAGTCACCGGGGTCTTTTTTCGGTACCATATGCAAGGCTGACGCGTAGTTGCTCGAGGATGGATGAACAATTCCCAGTTCCAGCATGTGCTCGAACTCTCGACGAGCAAATGCATAACGCGATCACGCGAGACGACGTGCTCGAGCGAAGACAGGGGGTCCCTTGGTGACGATGTGGTGGGTGATGGTGTGCTTCACCGGGGACTCTCCCATGTGGGGTCTTGTGATCGCGGGAAAATCTGCAAGTATCTTCTCGTACACGGAAGATGGCACAAAGGCTCGAAGTCCGGTCGCCGTGGCAGAGGAGAGAATGCCATGTACCGAAAGGCTCGTCGTCATGTCCACGAGGCGTCGAGAGTGCACGTCCACGGCCAGGTTGTATGAAGCCAGGAAATCAGCACCGAGAATGTGCTGCTTGATGTCGGCAATTGTGAAAAGCCACCGGAAGGTGCGACGTAGGCCAAAATTGACTGTGAGCGACCGCTGGCCGTAGGTGTTGATCGGCGAGTTGTTGACGGCGATTAACGGGGAGGTCATTTCTCGGCGTCGTCGGTCTAGCGAAGAGGCCGGTATGACGCTGACCTCTGCTCCCGTATCGACCAAGAAGCGGTGGCCGGCAACCTTGTCGGTGACTTAAAGAGGCGGCTGACTGCATGACCGGGTTCACCTACCGCCGCCAGTGTCCGGTCTCCTAGTTTCCCGTCCATGAGCAAGGCTGGCTGCACTTGCGGGCGGCAGTGCCGAAGGTACGATGATACCAAAACACGCCCGAAGGGCCAGGCTCACCGCGTGTTGCGGAGGAGCGATGTTGAGAACGGGACGGGGATGGGGAGTACCGTCGGTCAAGGGATGCACGTCGGCGTCGGTGCAAGAGGTGTGCGAGGGATGACAGCTGATGGCTGAGTTCATCAATGCGGCTCTCAAGTCGACCAAGCCTGCAGTCGTCCCTTGAGGTGGAGGGCGTATCGATGACTGCGGCGATGCTTGGGGACCGGGAATAGTCCGCGATGCGGTCCGCCAGTTCCGCGAGTTGGTCGAGTGGCATGTCAGCGGCTGCCGCAAGTACCAATACCATGTTCTGGGGGAGGCGTTGAAGAAAGAGCTCCCGAAGAAGTGGGTTGTTGAGGTCCTGGCCATGATCGCCCAGTAGCTGCCGCATGCGATGTAGCAACTGCGAGGGTCGCCTTTCAGCGAGCTCCTCGGTGTTTAGAAGCTGCTGCAGCCTGCTGCGCTCCGACGCCGACTTGCGTTGGATGATCGCTGCCTTTAGGTGGTCGTACGGCGCTTCAGGATGTGGGGCGTCGAGGATGTCGGCCAGTTCGTCCGCGATGCTGCCTGGCAAGGAGGTCACTGACGCTGTTATATTTCGTCTGCTGGCTAGTGATACGATGCAGACGAAAGCGCTGCTTCGACTTGCGTGAACCATGTCCGCGGGTTCCGAGTCCAGAACAGGGGTAGAGTGGTGGTGTGCACAGCCGCTGCTGTAGCGTGAGCAGGCGGAGCTGCTTCGTGGGCGGGCGGAAATGCTTCGTGGTCACCGCCGGGCTGTAGTTGGCCCGCAGAATCCGGCGGAGCTAAAGGGGACGACATGGTGCGGTCAGAAGAGGCGAGTTCGGTCCACGTCACTAATTCATGTCGCGACCGGCGCAGTGACAACCAGCCACGACAGCGTTTGGGCTCGAACTGATTTTTATTCCTCCAGCGCGAGCGCACGTGAGCGCGCGCCTCGTGGTTCTGCCTTCGTCGTCGTCGTCGTCTCGGCGCGGCGGATCCGCGCCGCTACAAGCCCATCCCACGCCTCTCCGGCCTAGCGCAATCAGAGGAGGCCGTCGTGGAATGAGGACTGTAGGCGGGCGCGAGAGGGCCACAACAAGGCGTGGGGTATCCTTCGTCCTTACCCCACGTCGGTTAATCTCCTCTTGTTCAAACAAGCCAAGGTGTTCGGAAAACGTGTGCGCCGTGAGGCAAAACGAGAGAGTTGGCGCTCATTCAAACATCCATAAACTGATATCACTGAACACTCGCAAAGTCTGGACACGAATACGATCACTAAAAGGACCACAGACACACAGCCTGCCCCTGGTTAGTACAACAGGGGACACACTGAAGACCAGGGTAACACGCTCGCACAACACTTTCAACACGTGTCCAGCCAAGCACATTATAATAATGCGTTCATGCAACACAAAACATGTATAGAGAAAAAGCACTTACAAGACAAAGACAAACCAAAAACTTCTTACAACTCTATTCACATTCTATGAGTTGTGCTGCCCTGAGCACGTGCAATCCTTCAGCTCCAGGCGCAGATGAAATTACATATACCATGACACAACACGTAGACCCAGACTCTCTTCGGACACTCCTACACCTATCCGACAAAATATGGCTTTCGGGGCAGCTTCCAAGGTCTTGGAGGAAGGCCTGCTTAGTGGCCTTCCTGAAGGAAGGAAAGGACCCTTCCTCTATTTCTAGCTATCGACCCAATGCCCTGACCAGCTGCCTCTGCAAGCTTCTCGAGAAGATGTTAAACAAGAAACTCGTGTACTTCTTAGAGTACGATGGTCTTCTCGAGAGCTGCCAGGCTGCCTTCAGGGCGGGGAGATCCACAACGATCAAATGGTTGCATTAAAATCATATATAAAGGATGCTTTCGTTCACAAACAGATCTGTCTTACGGTGTTTTTTGACATAAAGAAGGCCTATGACACCGCATGGAGTTACGGCATACTTGAGGACCTCAAGTCGTTCGATGTCTCGGGTAATATGTTAAACACCTTTATTATTTACTTATCGCAGAGAACCTTAAATGTCTTGGAAAGGCATTGCCACCTACAATATCTTATTCATGTATGTAGACGACGTGCAGATATCCTTTAAATCGTGTAACATGTCCAATAAAATGCGAACGTCAAGTCCAGCTTGGTGTCAACAAACTTCCAGCTGGGCAGACAAGACTGGTTTTAAACTGAATCCTGCAAAAGCTCCTGCGTTTTGTTCTCCATGAAGCGCGGGGTCTATCCGGACCCAGACATTACTCTTAATGGCCTGTCGCTTCCTGGTGAACAAGAGCAAGAGTTTTTGGGTGTTGTGTTTGGGCACAAACTCACGGTCATTCCACACATCAAGAACTAAAGCATCAATGTCTTAAAACAATGAATATCCTTAAGCTTCTGTCCCACCAATCGCATGGAGCTGACAAAGAACTCCTGCTGCGCTGTATACTGCTTTGGTTGGGTTTCGTTTAGACTATGGCAGTGTGTTGTATGGGTCGGCAACTAAAACAGCGTTGCGAATGCTTGGCCCAGTGCTACACTTGGGCTTCATCTCGCATCGGATGCTTTTCGCACTAGCCCTGTAGAGAGTCTGTGTGTCGAGTGTAAGAAGTGGTCCCTTTAGAACTTGCGGACGTATATGGACTTGCTTTATGCTTTCAAAATTTCATCGCTGAACAACCATCCTTTTTATTCTGTTTTAACAATACATCGACATCTGTGCTCTTTGTAAATCGCTCATCCGTGCCACTGCCCTTTTCGGTTAGAGTGAGACAGCGAGCCTCGGATCTCAGCGCTTCGTTCTTAGATGTGTTTCAGGTCATCCTTCTGAAACATTGTACCGCCTTGGCAAGTTCGCCCTGTGTCGTGCGACCGTTATTTTATGAAACTTGACAAATATCAGGTACCGCGAGCTGCAATACTGCAGGATTTTCTGTCTTTCCAGTTTTAATACCCACGTGCAGAATTTTACAGTCACGCTTCCAACACCTCCACTATGGTCTCCTGCGCAGCTCATGGTCCGAATTTCAATGCAGCCACAACCATGAGCGTGTACACAACAATTTTTTCAGCAGAAGCGTATAAAATTTTACTGATCGTAAAACACATTCTTGAAAATCAAATTCGCAATTCTATCATCTATACAGATTCCTTGAGTGTTGTTCCCGCACTATCATCGCATAAGCCCCCCCAAAAACCACATAGTTATTCTTGCATTCAACACAATAATGTCTGTGTATATGCAAAAGCTTGAGCTGATCCTCTGCTGGGTCCCAGGACACGCTGGAATCTCTGGGAACGAGTTGGCAGACGAGAGGGCCGCTGCTGCTGCACTCAGGAACACTGTAGACATAACAACCGTACCATATACAGACCTCAAGCCACACATAAGACAACACTTGCGTAGAACATGGCAAACCCACTGGAGTGAGCAGAAGATAACAAGTTACATGTTATCAAACCACGCTTGGGAACATACACCATAGACACACGCAGCAGACACACGGAAGTCGCTTTGGCTAGGCTACGGATAGGGCACACCCATGCAGCGCTCTCGTACCTGCTCCCAGGATCTTCAAGACACCAGTGCAGCAGATGCGGAGAGGCCCTATCCGCAATTCACATACTCATTCAATGCACAACACTTCACACAACGCGACGCAAACAATTCCCACAACTATACAGACTACACGTCCCACTACACCCAGCGTTTTTCTGGTCTTGCGATACCATGTTTTCCATCAAGTGTGTATATAAATATTTAGAAGAAGTTAAATGTTAAGACCTCATTTCATACCACGCATGATCACTCACTGGCCCTATACACACGCCATGCTCATTGTCGTCTTCTGATTTTACTTGTGTTTTTTCTGACTTATCTCAGTGTTTACGGTTTCACCTCTAATATATAACCATTGTTTTGGCGCTCTTTGCCCTAGTGCGCCTTGCACCATTAACATCCAAACATCATCATAATCATGAATAAACAACGTACGCTGCGGATATAATCTTCTACCACGAAGCCATAACGAAAGCCAATTTGTGACCCTCATAGAAATTGTTACCAACATAGAATTCAACGTTTGTTGTCAAAAGTCGACATAAGCTACCCAGATTGAATAGACTGTCTATTTACTGTCTATAAACATTCTAGCAAAAGACTATCAACTTTTTCTCAACTACTGGGCGCCGTGTTTGACCTGAAACGTTTCTGTAAAATTTATACAGAAAGTTTTGTGTAGAATTTATACTCAACCGCTGTTGCTTACCGAAGCGGTTTTTACAGGATACTCAAAACGCGATGAGTGCGAAAAGCCGACCATTTGTAGACCATGCTGTCAAAACAGCTTAATTGAACTTCATCATTATTCTTTTCTCTCTTAAAGATCGTGTAGTGGCAGCAAAAATGAAGAAAAGGAAACAGCAACAGGTTAGTTTATTGGGGTTCGTCAAGGGATAAGAGTTCACATTTTCGGAGACATTCATTCACACGCTCACTTTCTGAAATGTAACATAACAACACAACTCCACCTCAGAAACGTACTCCAGCCGAAACACCACAAACGCAAATACGCACGCATCTTCAACCGCACATTGATAGCAGTGCACTTCATTTATATATATAGCCGACAACCGCGGGATACCGATGCCGCGGTGAGGCGTGCCTCTCATTGCATGTTTAGAAAACTGCGCGTTATTATTTCCAAAATACAATAGCGGGAAACACTGGGACGTGAACGATTGCACGTATCTTCTTGTTTACTTTATAGTTGGAAGTTGTAACCTAAAAAAACGGAAAACTCCAATGGGTTGCAAGAAAGCGCGGAACCGGAACGGGCACCGCTTTATGGCTGCCTCGGGTGATTGACGCGTTTCTCTCGGAGGTACGCAAAGAGGGAGGGGCGCCGGTGGCGGTTGGTCGAGAGCGGCCAAAGCATCTCTTGCCGGCCTGATTAGGTTAGCATAGCGGGTGATTTTCGATTATCGCCGTTGTTAGAGACGCGTCCAGCAGTCTGTCGAGAAATACGTACGCACATAATTCGCTCCTTTCAACCATGTAGCAGTTAGCTTGCCTAAATCAAAACACAGTGACGAGCGGTTGCGAGCGGTTGCTGCCGCTGGCACTGCGCTTGTACGGAACCGCTGATTAGCCATGTTCATCACCATGAAGAGTGAAAGCAAGCGGGTCGTTAAGGACCGCATCCCGTGCGGCTGTGGGGTGAACTGGTTGTTCCGAGGGAGAAATTGCGCTGCTGGAGATGCGAACATTGAAAGATGCTCCCTTTTGAGACTTTTTTTCTTGGAGTGCAGAAGATTGCAGATACATGAAGAGAGAGAGGGAGAGAGAGATACGTGTGTGTGTGTGTGTGTATGTGCGTGTGTGTGTGGGCACGCGTGCGTGCGTGTGTGTGTTTGTGTGTTTAAAACCTGACTCAAACAAAGTAAAGTAATTTGGTTAAAGTCAAATAAATAATTTGTGTTCAAATATTGTAAGCCTGTCCTGCTATTTAGAAAAAAAAACCAATACGAATTAATTCAAATCAAACTCTAGAACCAAGAAATCATATGTTTGCTTGAAATTCAACTTGCAACTAAGCGTCTCAAAACCTTTTCAGGGGTCATCCTACAGAAGCTCGTCAATAGACAAATGTAAACCTAAATTCGGTAGACTTTCTATATACAACCGTCAACAGACAAATATGAACGAAAATTAAGTAGACGTTCGATATACAGCACTCAAAGGCGAGTGTCAACAAACATTCACTAGACGTTTTACAGAAAACTGTCAATAGAGTGTAAGAGTGTGTAGGATAGCAATAAAGTTGGTAGGATGTCTACAGAACGTCTACAGAATCTAAAGAAGCATTTTTGTAAGGGGAAGAACGTACTGGATGCCTTACAAGCTGAAGAAAACATCCACACGAACTATGTGAGTCTCCCAAACATTCCCAAACCTCCTAATAAGGCATTTGTGTCGCTGCGGAACAATTATGCTTTGGGCAGAAAAAACCGTTAGTCTGAAGCAAGTCAGTACCATGAAAGAAATAAAAGACAGCCGTTTTATTTACTGCTGTGCGATGCCCGTGAGAAATCTGTAGCTTTGTGCGTAGCATTACACTGTTGTCTTCATAAGAGCACCTCAAAATACGGTAGGGAAACATGCATTTTGAATACTTATCGAGGAGCTCACAACACAGAACCTTGCAAATGGCTAGAAAGGACGAGTCACAAACGATCATCTGACCGATGCTCTGAAGAAAGTTGGTCCCTCGCTCCTCGTGTGTTGCACACTTTTGCGGGATACAGCTTGAAAATATTCAGAGGCTTCAGATACTGGCAAAATACCTGAATTGCTGGAAATACACTTTTCAATTCACTACATCATCAAAGCGGACGGGGCCTAGCACAGGCACTGCTGCCCCTCACAAGTGGTCGACAGCGGCGCGAGTGTCGCAGCGGCGCTGGTGCACCATACGACCACGGCGCGAGTCCCTAAGCCTATGTCAGAGCCAGGGGGCGCCACTCAAACTTCTCACCGCTTATATTAGGTTTCGCAGGCACGTGACCGGTGGGCTCCGAAGTGATGTCAGGCTAAAGCATACTGGCGTCGGCATCTACAGAAGGTGTAGGCGTCATTTCCCTTCTACAGACGCGTAGGCAGGCTATTTCACTAAATAGGCCTTTTATGATTTGCATTAAAACATTTGTGATTGGTTGTACTATGCGCACCCGTATTTGTGCGGGAGCGCAGTTTCCCCATTCTGCCTTCATCATTTAGCTCAATATTGGAGCGCAGCTGTTTGCAGATAGATTTTTTATATATTTCTATGTGCTTGTCAATAGAATTTGTAAATAGTACGCCCGAGGGTCGTGAACACTAGCACTCTTAACCTAATCACATTGTTCGGACACTCAAGCGTTATTCCTAGAGCAGTAAAGAACGATGGTTCTGCTCCCATGTTCTTATAACAACCCCCAATAGACATCTTATGCTCATGCCATCTTAGTCCAATTGAACTTACCCGCTTTCTTATCCCCCTTTCCCCAGCAGACCTACAACCCCCTTCCGCACAAAGTCTTTTCTCTCTCTCTTTGTCCTGTCTGTCGGTCTGTCTGTCTGTCTGTCTGTATGTCGGTCTGCCTGCCTGTCTCTGAGCTCAAGGCATTGGATACGTCGAAGTCTTCCATATTGCATGCGCTAGGACTCCACAGCTGCAGATGAAGTCGAAAGAAGATGGACATAGCATAAAGATGAAAGCAGCAGGCGAGCGAACAAACCGGCAGCTGAATCCCCTTTTCGCAGTCCGCTTTCCCAATACACGGCGGTAGGAAAGAGCAGCGGGGCAGCGGGATATAGGCTGAGTGAAGAAATTTGGAAGACTCAGGTGAAGCGAATCTCCAAGATAACCATGTCAAGCGCCAGGAAGGCAAAACCCTTTGAGAACACACTTCCTAGGAAAAGCGCAACGGTTTACCCGGTTGGATAAAAATCATGAGATAGTGCTCTCGCCGCGCGTCTCATCTGTAAGGAGATTTGGTAGCAGCTGTAATTAAGTCTGCACGGATGTCGCGGGGACGCCTTGCTTTCAGTTTGGTCGGCACGACACTTTAGCATTCTTTTGTCGTCGTGTCAGAGCTTTGCGCTACACATATCCGTAAACAAACTACCGAAGCCACCAGAGAACTTCTGTGTGAAAAGAGTTTATTAAAAACGACATGTCAGGGCCCAGTGACTTGTGGTAACATGGCCTGCTCTACAAAAAACGAAAAAAATCACGCCATATCCACGGAATGAATGGTGATAAGTGGGGCGAAGCTCGAGAGGGGGAGATCATCGGTAACCGTAACTCTCCCGTGAAAGTTCGCCCATTACATCATTAAGAAAGACGTAAGACTGTGTGCGTACATTGTACAAATGAACTTTTATTTTCGGAGTCAATGCTTCCAGGCCCAGACCTGGTGAAAGACCCCGCGCCATCGAGGACTACCCCGCACCTCTACCACAGTTTGTCACGTAGGATGGGACACAACGGTAAAGAAGAACTTTTATTTAAGGCGAACTTGTGCCCGAACAAGACGAGAGGAAAGGAGCAAAGGTCCTTGCGTCTCGTTCGATCTCCGGAACGACTGCCTGCGTTCGTGGCGTGATCTCTTGCGTGATCTCCCCCTCGCAGTGCACGTGCGCTCGCGCCTCCGTTGGCGAACACAGACAAGCTCGCGCTCCCGGTGCCGAGTTGCGCTGCCGGTGGCAGCCGGTTCTTGCGCGTGCAACGCGGCCCACTTTGCGACATCTCCGAAAGCATGCGGCGGTCACGTACCACGAGACACAAGGAATGGACAGACCCATGGCTTTCGGAGCTTCGCCCCTAAAAATTCAATCAGTTTAAAGTAGTTCGGGAATTCAACACACTATAAAACATGGTGGATGGTGGTGGAATGGAATGGTACTGTGAATTCAATTCTCACATGCTTTGAAGCAGCTGAAACAAATTACGTAATCGTTTCTTATAGGTAAGATACTACTGATTGACAATATAAGTCCGTGCATATAAAAACATTACAAAAGGAACGTTTGGCTGAGTTTTTAAAAACAAAGAAAAACTTTCTGTAAAGTTACGTTTCAAAGGTATTGTTTGCTGTAATTTTATTATTTTGTTAAAAGTGACGCTATTCCGGACACTTTATTATATTGTACGACTGCGCTTAAACTTTGTATTTGTGTTTGCACAGAACAGATTGATCAAAATTAACAAATAGATTACACGGTTCAAGATTTGGTTTACGTAAATTTCAGGTTTTGAAACTATGAGTACCGAAAAAATACCTGGACTTTACTATAGACAAGCTCTTGCACACGCTTGCTATTTTACTATCGGTTTTTTCACAACTGTTGGAAATTTTTTTGTCTGCGCCCGCACGGGTTGTGTGTGCATGCGGATGGACTATGTGAACCATTGCCGAAATGTGCACCCGGCTGAGGCAGGGAATAGGGACTGGACGCCGGAATGTAACCAGACGGTACTTGTCGGCGGTGGCTACGCCAGTACTCATCGAGCCTGATTGGAGCTTTTCCATCATTTTTCCAGTGTAGATAAATATACAGTTTTCGTAGTGGTGACCGAGTTTGTCGCCTGGAATTAATGAATGAATAAAACTTGTTGTTTCGATTTCTTGCGGGTGCAGGTCCCCATTGGTTCATGACACCCAACGTTGCCTGTCGTGGCATCCTAGGCGGCGGCGTAGTCATCTGCTTCGTGATTGAGTCATTGTCGGGGACTTGTTGTCTCCCTTGCGACGACCTTCCAGGTGGTACTTGACGAATGCGGGGAGGTCGGTTTCGTCTTCTAGGGCGAAAGCGCTATGGTGATTTCTTCTCCTTGCTCCTTTGTTGCAACTGCCGACTAGGTGACCCTAAATCCAGCATTCCCTGCATTTCGAGCATTTTTGGAGTGGTCGTCCTGAGTAAATGGCATTTCATGGCGCGGTTAGAAGTGTTGCCATTTGGCTGGTCACAGTAAGACCTTTTTCTTTGGTTATGTGTTTTGTGTTGTTGGCATGGTATAAGGTAGCTTCCGGGAGGTGCCGTAAATGTTTTAATGTTTTTCGCATTTGTGGGATGGGATCTCTGGTTTTAATTTGCAGCTAAAGGTATCCCAGATTCCGGTTTTGGGGGCGAGTTTTGTTTGCTCTTTCTTTATTTCAGCTGGCGGCAAGATCAGGTACCCAGTGGAGTCTGCTGGTTCCTTGTATATTTTCATGAAGCGTGTCTGCTGCAGGGCGTATTCGATTCAAAGTTTCAAACTTTATTTCAAAAATACAATAATGCACGATTACACAATGTAAGTATACAACAGGAGGTCCCAAGGTTAAAACCGCGCGCGGGACCTACCATGCTTCTGCAGCAAAAAAAGCGAGCATGTAAGAAGACATAGTTGGAAGTTAGCAATCCATTAGGACGTAACGGTAAAAAAATTCAGTGGCGATGCAGAAACACCTCAAAAACAAACAGTAGCAAAGTGTACATACACTTTAGCTCAAATCTATGTACCACACCGAGCAAACAAAAGAAAACCCTACAAAAAAAGAAAAACAAAGAAAAAGAAATTAAGTACAATACATTTTCTTTAGAAATAATTTATACATGTGCACACGAAAACAAACAAAACCGAGACACTAGAAGTGTTCTTGACAACCAAAACCTGTAATATTGGCATAGTACAGTTCTATTTATTCAATTCAATGGATGCGTATATTTTTTTAAAGAACAGGTATTTGGAGATTCAAAGTCAATTATGAAAGTGTTCCTAAGCTTGTTGCGGAAAATGGGATAGTTTGTTTTACATAACTCATTCGTACTTTCGTCAATACAAGGCTATTTTGAGACGCAAAAAATGTATTCTTGAGGTTGAACGATAAATGAGGAGGGAACATGTCGAGTACAAGGTCATTATTTAAGGCACGGAATAAAGTGCATATAATTTAGAAAGCGGAAGGATATACAGTTGATGAAATAGAGGTGACGACGGTGATAGACGGGGCGAGTAGGTAATAATACCCATGACCTGTTTTTGAATCCTTTCTAACGATCTAACATGAACACATGAACATTGTGCACTTCCCCATGATGAAATGCAATAGTTTAAGTTACTTTGATGACCGCAAAATACTTACAGTTAAGAGTTCGCACGTTAAAGAAATGCCTTTCCATTCGAAGTGAACATAATCCATAAGCAATTTTTTCGCAGGTAGAGAAGACATGAATTTTATATGCGTGTCTATAATGATACCAATGAAAGAAGCTATAATGATACCAAGGAAAGAAGAATCGAAATCGGTTGAGAATAGATATACAAGGATGAGATGGCCGGAAATATTCTTTCAGCGTAATAGAAGGGTACGAAAAAGTGCGAGGATGTTGCCACGACCAGATCCCCGGGACAGGAAAGTTGTCCTAAGCAAACCTTCAGACAAAAACAAAGACTCTTCCTGAAACCCCAAAAGAACCTGTTATACGAACGACCCACCGTCGTGAATGGGAAGAAAATCCCGGTACCAAACTTAACCCGTCCAATTAGGTAGCCGCTATGGGTCTGGCTGGTAGGCACTGCTACCGCAAGGCGAACACGAAGACCTCATGCGACCGCACAACGGCCTACACCGAAATGTTGCCCAACCTTATGAAAAAGCTGTGCCAACCTTATCTCAACAAACACAACACATGCAAATCCCGCTCCATACCCAACCACAAATGTTCTTAAGCGTTTCTGGCACAGTCGTTACCAGTTCAGAGGGCAAATCCAACAGTTTTCCCACCTGTACAGATGCATTATGTGCAAACCAAATGAGCTTGACGACCAAAAAAGTAACCAACTCATATCCGTGAAAGAAAACACCATGAAAACCGAAACGAATTAACATGGCTGGCAAAGGTAAAAAATTTAAGGGGAAAAACATGTTCCACACACGGCTGTGTAATTGCAGGGGCATCAAAAAAATGAACAGCGCTCTTCTTTTGCCCAAACAAACCCAACACCCACAACCGTTACCTCGTTACAGGAAAACAATGCCAAAAACAACAACGGTTTCAAGTCTTTCCCGGGGTTACAGATAAAACCAAAGCAACTACTTTCGCACAGAAAAAGCACGCAGCAACTGAGCACTTATATCGACGCATCAAGTATCTCCAACTCAGCAATCGAAATGATTCCTGGGAACAAATCCCAACAGTAAAGATTGTTGATGTTCGGTTACCCGAAGTCCGGTGCCGATCAGGAACCGAATCGCCCTGGCTCCAGTGAATTTACAGGAGGTTCGCAGGGTGATGGTGTTGAAGTTCTTGGAAATGGTACCTAATTGACGAAGTCGAGGCGTTCGTATTCGATAAATGGAAACGAAGAGTTTATTTACAACTTTTGCATTAGAGTATCTGGATACATAAGTGACAAATGGGGAAAGACTTCGAACAGTTAGAAGCTAGCTATAAGTGCGTACAAATCGCTCCAGCTTCTGAAACTTCGTCTAACTCTGCTATGCTAGGAGCGTACACAAAACGCTAGAGAAACTACGGCCGAGACTCCGTCCCCGCGGCCGGACCCGTTTAGTTGTTTGGTTCACAGCTGAAGCCTAAACTTCCGGCGCGATCCACAAGTCCACCTCTCGCTTAGGGGCTCACAAATCACAAACTAGCTACAGCGGTCGAGGCTCCTTGTCTCACCGGGAACTGCGTACAAGAACGCTGTTTTGCGGCCAAGTTCGGCCTTATAACACTTCAGTATTACTCTCTCTCGGCACACCCCTCTAGCGTTCCTACCCGCGTAAGGGAGGCCCAAATTCACGTAGGCAGCTGTCACTCAGCCATTTGCTGAATATTCAAAAATGGGCTACCACCTTCGGGTCGAGGGCCTGTACGCGAAGGAGCAAGTATGCGACGGCGAGTACAGATGCCTTCGAAGGGAGCGAATGAAGGGCAGCGGCTACCGAAAACAGCCGTTCCAACGGTGGCACGCGACAAAGGAATCTCGCGGAGAAGCCGCCGCCGCCGAGGGGTCGGACAACGATAATTTGCCCTTCGTTGTCCGCTACGCGCAGAATCCCCGGAACTTGGCGGCACTACCTGCCTTCGCAAAGGGATTATTCCCGCGGCATTCCTCCATCTAGAGAAGCCGTCTCAGGAACACACCGCAGCGAATTGACGAGAGCCACAGTGTTGTGTAGGCAGTGCTGTGCCGCTAGACCAAGCGGCGGGAATCTACCCATTCATACGCGAGCCAGTGTGCCTAGCCAGTGACCTCATGAGTTGACCTTACACCAGCCAACGAATTCAATACTTTTAAATGCAGAGCATTTCTTTAACTCACGATGTCACCCGGCGTGGCATGCCTCGGCTCCGCAACAGCCGTTCAGTGTGCGCCCCCTCCCCACTCCTCCTCATCT
>CM023452.1:137241620-137479101 GCA_013339765.2 Haemaphysalis longicornis
GGGCAAGTGTCCTTTGAAAAATAGCTTCTCAAAAGTAGCGAAAAAATTTACGGCATTCAATGGGAGGCCGAGGTGCAATCTTTTACGAATGCGACGGACAGAGCGAACAGCACAATTATGTGAGTACGTATTTTGTAATTTTAAGTAATGAAAGTAGCAGCAAAAACGCCTAAATAGTATTCTTTTATAAAACTTGCAAATCGCCTACTTATGGGCAGCGGAGAGCGAACTGGAATTAATTGTCGCGTACAGCAAATGCGCCTTTGGGGGTGTTGGTGAGCTTTACTAAAAAGCTAATAGAAAAGCAGCGGAGAAGAACGCCTTTGGCCGCGAAGCACTCGAAGCGGCCAGAGCAAGACACTGATGATGATGCGTCCCGGTAGCTTTCTCGTTCGTTTGTCGTCGCGCCTCGCTTGGGTAGTCAACAAAATTAAAAGTTCATTCAGATGCTTGGGGTACGTGAAATATGTTCAGTGGCCAAATTACACAATAAACATGGGGAATAAGGGTTCGCTATTCATATAGCGGGCATTTCGTCGTCGGTAGAGCAGTTCCGTGAGACTGTGCTTCGTACGCGCTTCATTCGGGGACGCCGGTTTTACGTCGATGCGAGTATTTCAGGAAGCCGTATTACGACAGCCGTCTTAAACCCAGCCTTGCAGTTTTGTCAAACCTGCCATTACTACGCCCCTCAGAGGCCCCCTTGAACACTTGCTGAGCTCAGAGTGATTTACGACGCCTTGACTACTATAGAGCTGGTGAGCCCAGACCAATCACAACTTCTCAACATTTTTACTGATTCAATGCAATCAGTCCGAGACCTCCGGAAGGAACTATATCATGTGCCCATGTCCCAAACCATCCACGCGAAGGTTGGGACTCTTAGCTTCAGAGTTAAGATTACTTGGGCCCAGAGGAAGGCGACCCATGGACAGCAGCAGGAGGATGCGGCGACTCGGAGACCTCCCACGACGCATCCTCTGCACTTATTTCCAGTCGACCCGATGTCAAAGTTGGTCACCGACAACCAAGACCTTCGGACCTCCACACTTGCACTTATTCCCCCGTGTAGATCAAACCTCCCTGGTGGGCTCACACGCCATGAGGAAGTGGCGCTACCAAGGATTCGCTTCAGTGCTCCTCTTATACCAGCTGTAACCCACACCTGGGCCCCGGATCGACGGGCTCGTTTGGCCGGACATGTCCAATTTGCACCACGTCGGTATCAACCGCAGACATTCACTTTTTTGGTGGACTTGCCGTGGTCATGGACGTTCCCGACACCACGACTATATAGTGTGGGCCTCAACCCAGGCTGGCCGCCCGACTACAGACGCTGGCTGTTTTGGCCGTATCAATGGAGCCTTTAGACTTTCTGAGTGAAAACTCCTTTTAACGTACATTTAGAAACGCTCACCCCCACCGTTTCATGCTGCAGAGCAAACTTTCGCAATTAAACCACAACCCCAAAGGAATGAGCTCACCCAAATTGCGATGAAAATTCGCAAATGAACGAGTGGCGGGCCACTTCCCCGAAGAGTAATTCTTTTTTAAACGAAACCTGTGTGTTTAGGAGCGAGGCGAAACAGGTATATCCAGTTCTCGATACTCTTCGAAGCATCTAAAGCCTAACGTACGAGTACCGATTTCTTATTTGTTTTTTTATTCCGCCATCACTATTGTCGAGTATGCAGTTATATCCAGATGATATTGAAAAGCGGCGCAACAATTTCCGCAAGCTGCATAATAGGTGCAGTTGTCACAGTTTGTTGCGCCGACATAAACCTCGCATTAAAAAAATGAAGACTGGTATATGATCACTAACATATAAAATTACTACAATTGCTCGCGATATGCTTGTTTCATAATTAGTGAAACATAAATCAATCATTTCTGAAATATCGCTTTTACTGGTAGCACAACGTAGGCATGTTTTAAACGGATTTGGCACCATTGGGAGCGCCGGAATGCTCCTGATTTCCATGATGAGCCGGAGTGGCTGCAGCGCTGCACGTGGGTGCCGTCGTGCGCCTCACCGAGTACTATGACTCCCGGGTGACGCTGCAGCCCTAAGGCGGGCACAATGTGTGACCCCCTCCTTACCTCTGCGACTTCACCACTTGGCATGACTCCTATGCAGCGACGCGTATAGCCAGGTGACGCATATATTCGCGCTCATAGTCACGTCGCCTGTGCATCCAAAGGGGGCGTGCATGCTCATGTCGGCATCCACGGAGAATGTAGGTGTCATTTCGCTTCTACAGACGTCTACGCAGGCCGTGTCACTCAATGGTCATTGTATGCGTTTGTATAAAAAAATCGCCTATTTGTACTAAGCCCCCCGGTATTTCGCGTGAGAGTAGCTTCCCTCATTCTGCCTTTATCATTTATATCATTTCTAGCGCTGACCTGCTTATCTCTACATTTTCTATACTATTTTCTGGTCATGTCTACCGCATACGCCATATTACTCCTCAGGCTCGTGGACACTACCACTCTTCACCGAATCGCACTGTTAGGACTCTCAAGTCATATTGTTCGAGCAGTAAAGAACAACGGGTTTGCACCCCTCTTCCTATAACGACACCCACCAGACTGCCGCCAACGTCATCTTATTCCAATACAACTTATCCCCTTCTTTAGACCCCTTTCCCGAAGAGGCCTGCAGCTTCTTATCAACAAAGTCTTTTCTTACTCCTCTCTCTTTCTGTTCCCTCTCTCCTTCTCTTATCTTTTTCATTCTTTTAAGCTCGAGGCATTTAAACGTAAACTTCCATATATAATACGGAATTTTACGCAGCAGCCGCAGATGACGTAAGACGCAGGTGAACGCTTCCAAGTGTGCAAACAGACATGCAGAGAAATTCACCATTTCGTCCTCAATCTGGTATCAATGCTACAACGAAACAACCAGAAACAATTAGACAAGTGCAGCGCTGGTTGCTACGAAACTAATAGAGCCCGAAGGTTCCCAGTTACAGACACTTACAGAAAAACACAAACAGCTTAAAGTTGATGTAGGATCGAAAGATTCAACACAAAGAATTTAGAGTTGCCTTACAAACAATAGAGAACATGCGAGGAAACAAGGGTACAAAAACATTCGCTACAATAATGCAGCAATATACAGAACAGGTTGGTGTTATGTCACAACGGGTACTGTAGCGCACTAACCCACAATTCTAACACCAAAATAAATTTTTACAACAAAAATCTCTAAGAACACAGGTCAGGAAAACTGACATTATAATAACCCTTTTGTTCGTAACCTCAATAAACCGAGTGAGAACAATGTCGCAGAAACTCTTCCCCACCCAAAGGGCTAACTCGCCTTCCAGAGAGGTCACGAGGGTGCTGTGTGATAAAGAAAAGCAAGGGCCACTGCATATGTATCCTGCGATTCCGTGCAACGGCCCTGCTGCAATAGTAAGGTTTCTAGGCGTGGCAGCACAGCAGAACTTTCGCTGGAGGAAACGTGTAAACACAAGACGTTGTGACGTGAGTCTGCAAAACAGCAAATATTTCTATACGTTTTTTTCGCTAACTTTTGTTAAATGTTTTTTTTTCGTTAAATTTTAAGCAAATGTGATTGTGTAGGTTCGTTTTGTTTACTTTTAGACGTGGTTAAAGATATATTAATTGGTTGACATAGAAAGCAACCGAGATATATTTAAACAAGAAATAATCGGTTCTACATCCAAGCTTTAGTCAAAAGGCCGGTGGTCAAAATAGGACTTTAAAATAATAACTGGCACATTCGCCCGACAAGCCTTTGAACATGTCTCACTAACATTTCGGTTTCACTCACACCGCGTTTGTAAATTTGTACGCCTGCGCCATGGGGTGTTGCCAATCAGCCGGTAGGCCATGTGAAACAATGGTAAAATATGCAAGTGATTCTACGCCAGAATATAACCATAGGTACTTGCTGGCGGTGGCTGCGTCATCTGGCGCCATGCGAGAGATTTTCTCATCATTTGTCCGTTGTAGATACAATGCAGTTTTCGCTATTCGTAACTGAGTTCGTCGCCATACACTAACCAACGTATGGAAGATTAATTTTATGATTTCATGTTGGAAACGTCCCCTCGTTACGGGGGCCCAGGATTGCCTGTCGTGGTTTCCTAGACTGCTTCGTAGTACTGTGCTGTCTCGGCTGATCCATTGCTTTTGTGGTTCGGTCTTTCCCCGACGAAAGTCCTACGATGACTTTCTCGCATGGCCCTTTGTTGTACTTGCCGAATAGGTGACGCTGGTCCTTCACTACCTGGCATTTCAAGCATCTTGGGAATGCTGTTCCATGCTAAAGCGCGTTTAGGGCTGGGGTTAGGAGGGTATCCGTTTGCTCCTACCACACTAAGACCTGTTCTTCTTTGGTTAGGTAAATGCCTGATTTACGTTAAGCTTTGTGGTTGCGTCGTATATCTTTTAGTGTGATGGGGTATAGTTGAGTGAGATCAATCGGCGGTTAGATGTGGTTTCAAGGCAATCAGAGTGCGGATTTGCCGGTTAGTCGGTTTGCACTTTCGTTATTCTGCAGCCCAGCAACCCCAGGTACCCAGCAGAGCTTGATTGTCCCTGTATCTTTTCATGAAGCGTGCGTGCACTGAAGGGGTTTTTATATGTGGAGTGTGCGTGTTCTGGGGATCCGTATACCGGTCAGATGCTCAGCTATTCTTTTGCTCAAAGGGTAAGCCCTGGGATAAAGACACTGCGAAGTTAAACTGGCGGAAAAAAATAATTGAAAATATAGTGGTGGAGCTTGAAGAAAGATTTAACATTCGGTGCCTCTCTTTCGCAGTCTTGGGGCTCTGACCTATTTTTACGCCTTGCCCCGACTACACAAGACAGTGTTTCTCACACGTCTGCGAACACCGCCCCAATCATTCTTAACCCACCATAACCGTCTCAGTGGTCACATTCGCTCGCTTTACAGCGGCATTGCCGTGTGGCTCCCTCTTTCTGGAACATTTACCACTGTCAGCATTTTGTAACGTTCCCTCCCATACCGTTCTCTTTGCCGTCCTGCGGTAACTGCACCCCCTTTTCACTGCGTGCACAATCATTCACTGTACTTACATATAGAGATGGCATGCGCCCGATATGTCGGCAGACGCAGGTTGCGAGCTCTACTACGACGTGAAGATCAGTGGCAAGTCGGCAGCGTTGATCAGAAATCTCGCTCAACTCTCGAAGGCAAATCTGTCCACGCACTATCTCAAACATTCTTCTCAGAGCTCTTCCACGCCGCCCACCATGCTGACCGATAGACGCAAAACATTTTCAGGCATTACCATCAATTCCTTACGTTGTAACACATGGCAGAGGGAAATACCTCGTGGCCTTTTCCCAAACACACCGATTTTCTTACAACTCAGGGTCTATGTGGCTGGCCCTCTGTTTTTTACCAACGCACTGGCTTGGGAATGATGTTTATTGGAATGCTTGTCTATCAATAAATAAAAAGTCTATTAGACTTTTTTCCTGTTGCAAACTATACACTTTGTTTAGGTAGGCTCTACGCCGTCTCGTGGCTCGCCGACCACTTTGCTGTTCCTCAATAAAAATAAAAAATATAAAGTTCGTGTAGTGTGCTCACATCCAACCAGTAATGGGATACCTTCTATTTTAAGGTGGATGGCCGAGTTGTATGAAGCCCACGCGGAGGGGGCCGTATGTAAACTCAAGGGGACTGCTGATCGGCGATTCCCTGTAAGCAAACAGAAATAAATATGCGAAGTTGCCTACATTTAAAGATTAGGGAATTAAGATTACTTCGTTTTTCCCTTTGGTATCCTTTTGTGGCTTTTCACGGGATGCTACTGTCAGAACCGCAAGCAGAGAATGGAAAATGCAGCACGGCCAAGTTGTGCTTTAGTGGTTTTTTGAAAGAACGCTCCGCGATAATCGATATATTCTTAATTATAATACGCATGCAACCGGTGCTGTTTTCTTAATTTATACTAAGGACTCGAGCTGAAGGCCGAAAATGGAGTAACAGTTCCTCGTAAAAACCTCGCGGCGTCAGTAGTCGTAGATTATGTGAATGTTATTGGCCATTGTGTAGAGTAGTGTAAAAGCAACACTTTTTAATTTGAACAGACACCACCACGGAAATTTATTCCCAGTAACGGTATAGACTGTCAGCCATTTTGCATAAAGTGTCACACATTTAAATCACCCTCCAGATGTTGATATAGTGGTTCATTTTTATGTTGACTAGGAACAGTAAATTGGCAAACTAGGTATACTCTACTCTCCTCCAGCTAAGGTCCTCCTGCTCCATGCCTACTCTCCGTACCCAATCTTAAAAGTGGAAATCCGAATTGTAAAACATTTCTCTTTCATCGCAGGAAAGAGATAGGCAGCCGCAAATCTGAACCTCACACGACAGAATTGCCTTGTTGCCCCTATTGTCTGTTGTGTGGACAGCTTCCTGTATTGCGGCGTAATTCCTCACGCCCGCCGCATCTGTAGTGTCTTCAAGATTCTGTTGTCATTACAGCTGGCTGTGTTACTATAGCATTTTTCTCGTGGTGACCGGTGGTTTTGTTGTAAGGACAGAGCTTATACGACAATTTGCTACGTCATGACAGCATCACGGCGGTCCTGGACGGGTAGTTCTGTTGAGCCCACAGGAACGTTTCTCCTTGTGAGAATTGACTATGTCATTATGACAAAAATGTATGTCGTAAGAGATGGCTTTGCCATAAGAAGGCTTCTGTCGACAGAAGAAAAATTTTTGTCGTTCGACAGAAATTCTGGTTAGATATCTGTGTATTCTGTTGTCATTTTCGACAGAAGTGACTATACTGTACGAAGCTGCAATATAAATCGTTTCTTTTGATGTTTTTGATGTTTATTTGATTTATTTTGTGTTGATGTATTTCTGTGGTTATTTTAATGAACTATAGACCTTTACGCTCCATTCCATATCCATCTCCAACGGAAGGTCCCAACAACAGGTGGCGTATGAGCAGTGGACCGCGGGAAATTTTATTTGAATTTAGAAAACGTGCCCCGTAGTTGTCGTGGCCAGAGCGACGCGGAAAGAGAAAGAGTATGAGATGTGGTCGGGGTAGAGAAGACCGGCGCCTATTAAGAAGACTATCGTCTTTTGACGACATTTCTAAAGAAGTGAGCAACTGCTCGGCAAATGTTCTCTTTAATCATTGCGTGCAGGTCGGCAATTCGGTACATTTCTTTCGGTAGCACATAGCGTCGTCCGGACGGCAGCTTTTTTTATTTCTTTGCATGTATACATGTTCTTGACACATCAGTACTTGTGCGTACACACAAGATCAGATTTTTATGGGATCCCTCGGAGACTGTCTCCTTTGACCCCGTATGTCACATCATTAAAGGCATCAGCCTCTGCCATAAAAAATAGTGTGGCTCCTGCAACCAGGCTGGCAAGAGCCTGCTTTGCCCTGACCTGTCAGGAGGAGAGAAAGAAAACCTAGAAGGGGTGCGACACTACCCGCACGCGGTCTCACAACCTGCGGTTTCAGTGGTCCGCCACCGAATATCCTGATTCCTAAACGGAGTTCTTCACCAACCCTGGGTACTGGCCTTACAACATGGTTCTGTGACGGTGTTTTAGTACAGGAAGTCGTGTGACAGTCGCCGGTAGTGAATCGGAGGGATGCCTTCATCAGTGCGATCTATCTTTCGATCTGCTTTCCACCAATTCGCCCATTAGAACTGGACGTATCCGGCCGAAAAAGGGTATGCGCTTCGTCCTTCACGATAATACTAGTGAAGCTTCGATGATCCTTCTTGAAGACTAGCAAAATATATTCGGTGATACATCAAGAATGCACGACCGCGGAATCAAAGTACTAAAGAGAAACGAGGGCTATCCTGACAACGGCAACTCCAGGAGCACACCGCCCTACATTGGCAGGCTGCAATGCTCCGTTCGAAGTACATATCATGGGGGCGGATCAGCGGCGCGGCAGCATGTCCAGAAACGTACAAATATCCCTTTGGCATGCTTTTGAACCTGCCAATTTTGCTGCCGTCTTCTCTTGTCAAAGCCGATATTTAAAATGTGGGCACGTTTTAAGTGCGAATGCACTTTATAAGCGACCCCGAACCTTCCGCCGTCCGCATAGCAACAGCTGCGGGTGCGCGCGCTTTTCGTCTTCCTTAGCAACGGGGGGAGATGGGCGCGCGCTGCCTGGCCGCTGACATGGCACATACCCACGTGGGAGATTGGCCAGGAATAAGTGCGAATGCACTTCTTAAGCGAGCCTGAATCGTCCGCCGGGGAGGTGGGGGCAAGTGCGAATGCACTTATAAGCGACCCCGAACCTTCCGCGGTCCGCATTGATCGTCCTCCTCTCCCCTAGCAACGGCGCAAGGAGCGGAGAGGAGCGTCCGTAGCAACGGCGCAGCGACGTCACACCCCACGTGACTGCGCGCGCTCCGCCCCTCACCGCGGTTTGCGCGGGCGCGCGCGCCGCCTCCCCGCACCGCTCTCCGAATGCAAACCGAATGCGCGCAACCGAATGGAAGCAACAACGCAACCGAATGCGAGCACTGCACGCGTCGTTGAAGATACCGCAGCGGTTGATTGAGACAAGGCAGTGCGGCGAAGGGCCCGTGAAGCCGAGCGCAAGCGGGCGAAGCGGGCTGCGGATCCCGAACTCCGCGCTCGGGAGGCCGAAGGGAGGCGTAAGCGCGCATCGCCTGCGGTGATGAAGGCCGGCAGCGAGACGCCGAACGAAAGCGTGCGAAGCGAGCCGAGGACCCCGAAGGCGTTCTGGCCCGGGAGCGCGCGGCGCGTGAGCGTGTGCGGGCCGCTTGAATTCGATCGGCCGGACGCGCGCTTCAAGCGAGACTTCCTGGACACAGCTTCGGCAACAGCTGCGCCGTGTGCGACCGGCTGTGGTTCGATAACAACCTAAGCTGCATTTCCGGCATTCGCACTTCCTCACGATTCCCTTCGGGGAGGTGCCAGGAAACCGTTCTCAGTGCCTTGGCTTCCTTCATTGGGGTCTCCCGCTGCTATCACCCTGTGCGAGAGTCTGGGTACAGCTTGAAAGCCACAACAATAGTTATCAGCACTTAATTACGTTAAGTAGCAGGTACAACAGGCGTCAAAAGTTTCTTAATTGCGATTTTAAAAACGCAGCCAATGTGTCGGCCGTCTCATAGTACTATACCATACAGCACCAACCTCTTCTACGCCTGTAAGTGTTCCATACGTTATCGCCAGGGGATACCATCACGTTCTCGCTTCAAAGGCCGTTAGCTGACATACAGGGACCCTGCAACACCCTTTGAGCAGTTCAAGTAAACCTGCGCGATTTCATATAACTGTCGACGAAAGGCCGGACCGCCCAAGAGGGACCCATTTTCTCTTTTTGTAACATTGGCCTATAATACGGCTGTTCAGCGCACCACCGGCTGTTCACCTTTTTTCCTCGTTTTCGGCCGTACCCATTCCTCTGTTATGGACACCACTTCCCTCTCTGCTCCGGTTTCTCCTGCAACTCCCTTTTCCGGCCATGTCATGTCTCGGATCAATCACCGGCGTCAGCTAGCCCGTATAAACACTCAAGCCTCGCAGCAACAACGAAAAACACAGTATGATGCCACTCACACGGCCGTACATTTCTGCCTTGGTGATGAAGCGTTACTCTGAACGAAACTTGGCTCACCTGGCCTATGCGAGATCTTGCACCAGTATATTGCGATTGCTCCGGTTAAGCCGCGGTCATGGGTTCGAATCCTAGAGCAGGACGAATTTTACTTCAACTGCAAAATTTCTGAGGAAGCTGTATAGCATACTTTAATAGCCGTATGGCTGCATTCAGGTGGACGTCAGATTTTCATGTGCAAAAACTTACTTTACCCTAGGGATTTCGCCTAAATCTCTTGATTAAAACCTTTTCCTATAATAAAAATTTAATTTCTTGCTCTGTCGCCTTCCGCGCGTTGGAACCGGGTTTAAATGCCCTATATAAGGGTGCAGCTTCATCTCGACATCCCCACCACTGGTGCAGTGACTTCATTTCATTTCCTGTCTCTTTATTTCCAATTCCAAAACGATAGTTCCAAAAACTGCTTGGTTGCGAATGCAGCATGTTATTTGCACAACGTGGACGCGTCGTAAACTGATATTCCGCCATTGTAGAGTGCCGGCACGCTAATTTGTTCCGAGAAGAGCCGGAGCGGCTGCAGCGCTGCAAGTGATTGCGGTCTGAGTTGCATGACGCCATGGTGACTTCTGCGCCGCTATATAACGCAGGCGACATCAGCGTCTCCCTCCCTACACGTGCATCTTCAGCATTAAGGATGGCTCCTATTCGACGGCGCGTATAGCCAGCGGGCCCACGTACGCGCGTTCGGGGCTACGTCGCCCGTGGAACCTAAGGGGGCGTCAGTCTGGTACATGCTCGCGTCGGTATCCACTGAGGATGTACGTGACATTTCACCTCTACAAACGTCTACGTAGGCTGTTTCACTAAATAGGCCTTTTGAGCTTTTGTACTGAAAATTCGGAGTTTTTTTGTTGCACAAGCGCCCCGGTATTTTGTGGTACCCAAGTTTCCCCCTTTCTGCCTTAATTGTTTATCTCGTTATTACAGCGGAGCTGTTTATGGCCAGATTTCTACACACTTTTCTGGTCATGTGAATAAAATTCACAAATACTCGCGAGGGTCGCGGGAACTCCCCCCACTTTTCACCTACTCGCACTCTTCCGACTTTTAAGTGGTCTTGTTCGAGCAGCTTATAGAAGGATGCTTCTGCTCTCACCCTATAACGACCCCCCCAAAAATTACCGCCGACTTTTTTAGCTCATTCATTAGTCCCCTTTCCCCAACATGCCTAGAGCCCTCCTTACGACGGACTCTCTCTCTCTCTCTCTCCTCTCTCTCTCTCTCTCTCTCTCTCTCTCTCTCTCTCTCTCTCTCTCTCTCTCTCTCTCTCTCTCTCTCTCTCTCTCTCTCTCTCTCTCTCTCTCTCTCTCTCCCTCTACGCACGAGGTTTTCTATAACTCAAAAACTTCTGTAAATAGCATGTGCTCTAACTGTGGGAGCACCAGATGAAGTAAGGCAGCCCCAGAAAGCAGCCAGGTGGGTTTACAAACCGACAGTGGAATGCACAATCGCCATCCTCCGTGCCAATACGTGGCGGTAGGGGTGTGCAGCGGGGAAGCGGATAGAAGACGGATCGATGAAATTGATAAGCCTCAGGTGAAGCGGATCGTGAAGCAAACTGTGTCAGGTGCATAGTTGGTCGTGTTCAGGAGGCAAGACAAATATCTTCAAGAACGCAGTGCCTGCGGAAATCGTAACGGTTTGGCCGGTTGGTTAAAAATGCAAACATACCTCTCTGCTGGTCTTATCTAGAAGCAGACTGTGTGGCAGCTGACATTCAGCTGTACGGAACGCGCAGGCACGTATTGCTTTGGGTTCCCTCTGGACTGCACTTTCGCATTATTTTATCGTCCTGGCGTCCTGGAAGTGCTGTACGCTACACAAAATCCGAAAACTGCCGAAACCACCCAACAACGTTCTATGTGAAAAGAAAATTATTAGAACCAAATAGCACCAGGGCGTAGCAACTAGTGGTAACAGCCCATGGCGGAAATAAATGTCAAAATCCAATGAGTTTTCTGGTCCTGTGAGCAATCAACACACATTAAAAAGATGTATATAGATATGCCCAAACTATTGGTGAATGAAAACTAGTTCACGAAACTAACACCACAGCTGTTTTATTATAAATAGTTGAAGAGTACCATCACTACATACATTGCCAAGGTGTGACGTAATGCGTGTGTTGTAAAACATTCATAGGACAAAGTTCAACTTGTCCTAAAAAAACCCAAGAATATTGGTTCTTTGTGCTTCTTGTAAGTTGGCATTAGCTTTCTTTTAATATTGCCTACCAACCATCGTTTTGCGGAACTTTTTTTTGAAACAACCTAAATGAAAAAAAAAAAACAGCTACGGAACCTCTAAAACAAAAGGCCCACGCATATTTGAAAAACGCAGTTCAAAGTTCAAGATCTGTCAACATGCACGTTGTTTAATTCTTACTCTCAAATAAATCACTGGAATATACGAGAAACAACCTCTTGAATATGTCTTGCCATCTCACATTTCGGTTTTATACCCACCCACTTGAAAATTGCGCCCACCGCCCCGGGAGGGGAACCCTGTGTAGATGCGACGCATCGTGGGGTTCAATTGGTGTTTCCGTTGGATTGATTCTGGAATCGCGTGAAACGTGTCGGGAACACGTATGAATATTATGTTTTATTATTATTATTAGGTGTTAATGGCCAATCTTGGTCAATCTCTCTAAGTGGTATGCTTCGCTGTCGCAACGACCTTCACTCCATCATTGTTGCTGTAAGTGGGAGCTTCTTTTCTTTTATTGCAAGTGATAATCATTGCCCCATCATGTGCTGTATCAGTAGCATCTTGACGTAGTTTGAATGAGTAAAGGATATAAGGCGCGTTCGTAGCATTTGATTCTTTCTCGGTTTTGTGGCGCAGTGGAAAGAGCACCATGTACTTCGCGTTCCGCCCACAGGGTCGTGGGATAGAAACAGGGCTCCGCTAACTATGATTTTTAAATGCAGAGCAATTCTTTAACTCACATGTAGCGTCCGCCGCCCGCCGCAACAGCTCAGCGCGCAGGTGCGCCCACTCCCACACTCCTCCTCTCCCGCATCACGCTACCCTCCTCGCTCTCAACAACAGGTCCGCACCCCTCCCCCTAAATTTATAAAAAAATAACTTATCGGCGCCTGATTTCGATCCCACGACCCTGCGGGCGGAACGCAATGTACATGGTGCTCTACCCACTGCGCCACAAAACCGACACAGAATCAAAGGCTACGAACGCGCCTTATATCTTTGAGTCATTCAAACTACGTCAAGAAGCTGCTGATACAACGCATTCACTACCACAAACTCCCCAAACACTAAACCTTAACGCAATACACCCAACCCCTATGCGACGCATTTACTCGAGTCCCCCTCGCGGGGAGATGGGCCAAATTTTTTAAAGACGATAGCCTTTCTTGGGCTACTTAAACCCAAAAATTTTGGTCTTTCTCTATGTCTGTCTGTCTGTCCGTCTGTCTGTCGTTACTCGATTCAGCCACCTGGCCAAAGCAAAACAATGCCTGCTCAATAGTCTTATATAGTCAGAGCTAAAAATACCCGTATATGTCCGGTGTAATGCTCATACTTGTCAACACTGATGAAGAAGAACAAGACATTGCGCAAATATGAGACAACAAATCAATACAGAAGTGATATTTGCAGATGTTCCCTTATAAAAATCAAACACGCTTGACTTTTGCGAAATTAAATACTTTATCAACTGCAAAAAAAAAGAATTCACTCCGCCGTCGCCTGCTGTCACCCGCGCCACTACAGCTTCTGGCGGCATTTTAATAAATCAA
Organism: Haemaphysalis longicornis; assembly: GCA_013339765.2. NCBI lineage: Eukaryota > Metazoa > Arthropoda > Arachnida > Ixodida > Ixodidae > Haemaphysalis > Haemaphysalis longicornis. The sequence continues at coordinate 137,255,056 of CM023452.1, forward strand.
CCGGCAACAGTTACGCAAGGTTCCACTAGATAGGTTTCACGTTCTGCTTGCAACGCACGTGGAGTAGTGAAACGCAGGTTCACGTTCTGCTTGCAATGCACGTGGAGTAGTGAAACGCGGTTCTATAAACGTTGAAGTAGGGCGCCTCGATGAACACTCGTCTTCACCGTACGGCAGCGTTCGCATCGAGACACCCGGTTTTGAGCAGTGGAACACGGGAAATTTAAAATGATTTAAGCACACATTTTGCGTATTTACCTTGGGAGGAGCGTGACGCAAGAGGAACAATATGAGAGGTGAGCGGGAAAGCGAAGGGAGGCATTTATTTCGCAAAAGCCGATAACGACTATGGTCTTTTGACGACATTTGCAACGAAAGGAGCAGATACGCGGCCAATTTTTTTTTATACCATAGGGGGAATGTATGAACGAGACAGGGGCAACGGAGAGGAGACGGGGTTGAGCGGCCGAGAGCGCAGCTCGCGCGGCGAGGAGAAGGGGGAAGGGGCGGACGACAACGACGGCGACGCTGCATGGACAAGGCGAATAAATGCGATGCAGTCGCATCTAAAATAAACAGGTCTGCGCCCATTTAGCTAGGGCCAGGAAGGCAGATGAGCAGCGTGAAGTAAGCTGAAGCTGCACCAGCTGTGCAACCGGATCGTGAATCGATGCAGCAAGGTAACCTGATGGTATTTCCCGGCGGTGGCTACGCCAGTACTCAATGGGCCTCATTGAGATTTTTGTCATTTGTCCAATATAGATACATCTGCAGTTTTTGTGGTCAACTGAGTTCGTGGCTTGTAGTTAATGACTGAATGAAAGCTTTACTTTGTGATTTCTTACCGTTACAGGTTTCCTCAGTTCATGGGACCCTAGGTTGCCTGTCCTGGCTTCCAAGACAGCGTCGTACTCCTGTGTGGCCTGGTCATTCTCGGGGGCTTGGTCTTCCTTGAGACGTCATTCGAAATTGTGGTTCATGAAGGCGGTAATGGCCGTTTTTTATTCCCATGGCAAAATTTCTACGCTGGCATATTCTACTGGTATTTTGTTGCACTTTCCGATTAGGTGTCGCTGGCCGAACCGTCGCAGGGATTTAGAGAATTTTTGGGGTGGTCTGCTTGATAGAGCGCCTTTCATTCCGCAGTTAGGAGAGTGCCCGTTTTCGACTGTTTCACTAAGATCTGTTCTTGTATGGTTTGCTGCGTGTGCGAGTGTGCACGCGTGTGTGGTGCTTGTGTGTGTGTGTGTGTGTGTGCGTGTTTATGTGCGTGTCTATGGGTGTGCGCCTTCGCATGTGTGTGTGCGTGTGTGTGTCTGATTGTATGTAAGTGTGCGTGTGTGTGCGTGTGCGTGTGCGTGTGCGTGTGTCTGTGTGTGTGCGTGTGTTTGGAATGGCCTCTGCGTGCGTGCCTGTGTGTGTGCGTGTGCGCGTGTTGGTTTGTGTGCGTGTGTATGTGTGTGTGCGTGTGCGTATGTGTGTGCGTGTTTTTGTGAGTGTGTATGAGCGCGTGTGCACGTGCGTGTGTGTGAGTGTTTCTGTGCGTGTGTGTGCAGGGGCGCGCGTGTGTGTGTTTGTCAGTGTGTGCCTGTGTGTCTATCAGCGTGTATGTGCTTGTGTGTGTGTGTGCACGTGTGTTTGTGCGTGTGTTTGTGCGTGCATGCGTGCGTGCGTGTGTCTGTGCGTGAATGCGTGCGTGCGTGTGTCAGTGCGATTTATGGTAAGCTTCCGGGTTATGTAGTAGATATTTTAGCGTTATGGGCTTATGTTGGATGGGATATCTCTATGGTTTCATGCGGCTGCAGAAAGCCTGGAGTACGGTTTTGCGGGTGTGTCGGTTCGCGCTATCCGTACCTTGCATGCTGGCCAGACAAGGTACCCAGCAAGTGTGTGATAATTCCAAGCATCTTTTCATGAAGCGGGCGTATTGCAGTAGGTATTCGATTGTATAGTTTCCGCGAGCATGCATGTTGCGAACCAGTAGGGGGTTCATGTGTTCGGCTCAGATGCTGCTCGGAGAAAAATTCCCAGGAAAACGACAACGCGAGGTTTGTCTGAAGGGAAAAATAATTGAACTTATGTTGGTGCCTGTTTAAGAACGCGCAAGCATCGTTTACCTGCCAATCCCTAACTTGAGCCTGTGCCCAATTCCTACGCCATGCTCCAGCTACAGAAGTCCCTGAGTATTTTTCGGTAAAGCTTGAAGGCCACGAGAAATAGCTATCAGCGCTGAATTACGTTAAATAGCAGGTACACCATGCGTCAAAAGTTTCTGAATTGCGATTTTTAAAACGCAGCCGATATGTCGGCCGTCTCATAGCATACCATACCATACAGCACCAACCTCTTCTATGCCTGTAAGTGTACCATACGTTGTCGCCAGGGGATGCCATCACGTTCCTGCTTCAAAGGCCGTGAGATGGCCTAAAGGGACCCTGCAACACCCTTTGAGTAATACAAGTAAACCTGTGCGATTTCATAGAACAGTCTCCGACATGCTCACAATGTAGGTTAGGCCAGACCGCACCAACAGGGACCCATTCTTCGTTTCGTAACATTGGCCTATAATATGTCTGTTCAGCGCACCACCGGCTGGTCACCTTTCTTCCGCCTTTTCGGCCGTTCCCTCTTCTTTGTTATGGACACCACAACCCTCTCTGCTCCGGTTTCTGCTGAAACTCCATTTTTCCGACCATTTCTTCTCTCTGATCAATCACCGGCGTCACCTAGCCCGTATAAACACTCAAGCCGCGCAGCAACAATGTAAAACATAGTATGATGCCACTCACCGGGACATACATTTCCGCCTTGGAGATGAAGCGTTATCTGAAAAAAAATTCGCTCACCTGGCCTATGCGAGATCTTGCACTGGTATATTGCGACTGCTCCGGTTAAGCGGTAGTCCCGGGTTCGAATGCTGGAGCAGGACGAATTTTGCTTCCACTGGAAAATTACCGAGGACGCTTTATAGCGTTTCTTGATAGCCGTATGGCTGCATTCAGGTGGATGTCAAAGTTTCCTTGGCAAAAAATTACTTTACCCTAGGGATTCACCTTAAATCTGTCGATTATACCCTTTTTCTTCCAGAAAAAAAATAATTTTCTTGCTCTTTGTCCTTCCCAGCGTTGGAACCAGGTTTAAATGCCCTATATAAGAGCACAGCTTAATCTCGATTCCACCACCACTGGTGCAGTGATTTCATTTTATTTCCTGTCTCTTTATTTCCAATTCCAAACTGATAGTTCCAAAAACTGCTTTGTTGCGAATGCAGCATGCTATTTGCACAACGTCGATGTTGCGGAAACAGATATTCCGCTATTGTGAGCGCCGGCACGCTTCTTTGTTCCGAGAAGAGCCGGAACGGCTGCAGCGCTGCAAGGGAGTGCGGTCTGAGTTGCATGACGCCATGGTGACTGCTGCGCCCTATATGACTCAGGCGACATCAGCGTCTCCCTCCCTACACGTGCACCTTCAGCATTCAGGATGGCTCCTATTTGATGACGCGTATACCCAGCTGGCGCATGTACGCGCGTTGGGGGCTCCGTCTTCCGTCAAATTTTAAGTGGGCGTCAGTCTGGTGTATGCTCGCTTCGGCATGCACTGAGGATGTACGTGAAATTTCACCTCTACAAACGCCTACGCAGGCTATTTCACTAAATGGGTCTTTGCGCTTTTGTAATAAAAATGGGGATTCTATTTTTGCACAAGCGAACGATATTTCGTGGTACCCAAGTTTACCCCTTTCTGCCTTAATCGTTGATCTCGTTATTACAGCGGAGCTGTTTCTTACCAGATTTCTATAGACTTTTCCTGGTCATGTCAATAAAATTCACAAATACTTGCGAGGGTCGCGGACACTCCCCCAACTCTTCACCTAATCGCACTCTTCCGACTTTTAAGTGGTCTTGTTCGAGCAGCCTATAGGGCGCTGCTTCTGCTCTCACCCTATAACGACCCCCCAAAAATTACCGCCCACTTTTTTAGACCATTCATTAGTCCCCTTTCCCCAACATGCCTAGAGCCCTCGTTACGAAGGACTTCTCTCTCTCTCTCTCTCTCTCTCTCTCTCTCTCTCACTACGTACGAGGCATTTTCTAGCGCAAAAACTTCAATGTATAGCATGTGCTCTAACTGTGGGAACATCACATGAAGTAAGGGAACAGCAGAAAGCAGCCTGGTGGGTGTACAAACCGACAGCGGAATACGCATTCGCCGTCCTCTGTGCCAATCCGTGGCGGCAGAGATGTGCAGCGGGGAAGCGGGTAGAAGACTGATCGAAGAAATTGATTAGCCTCAGGTGAAGGGGATCGTGAAGCAAACCGTGTCAGGCGGCAAGACAAAGATCTCCGAGAACACAAGTGCCTGCGGAAATCGTAACGGTTTGGCCGGTTGGTTAAAAATGCAGACATACCTCTCCGCTGGCCTTATCTAGAAGCAGACTGTGTGGAATCTGAAATTCAGCTTGTACGGAACTCGCATGCACGTGTTGCTTTGGGTTCCCTCTGGACGGCATTTTCGCATTATTTTATCGTTCTGGCAGTGCTGTACGCTACACAAAATCCGAAAACTGCCGAAATCACCCAACAACTTACTATGTGAAAACAAAATGATTAGAACCAAATAGCATGAGGGCGTATCAACTAATGGTTACAGCACATGGCGTACAATGAGTTTCTGGTCCTCCCAGCAATCAACACACAATTAAAAAATGTATACAGCAGGCGCACAAACTATTGCTATATCAGAACTAGTTCGCCCCAAACAACACCACCACTATTATTGTAAAGGGTCTAAACAGGCGATGATAATTCGCAGACTAAACGTGTACGAGATACTTTGTTGTAAAACATTTATAGGACAAATTGGAAGTTGTTTTTTGAAAAACAAAAAATATTTGTTTTTTGTTTTTTTTGTATAGCTTAGAACTGGCTTTTGTTAATATAGCCTACCAAGCGTTGTACTGCGGTACTTTTTTTTATTAGAACCTAAATGAAGAAAAAAACTACGGCGCCTTAAAAAAAACAGACCCAATATTATGTAACAGCACGGCCTAAAGTCCAAGATCTGTCAATATGCACTTTGTCTAACTCTCACTTTCAAATAAAGAACTGGAATATACGAGCAAAACCTTCTTGAATATGTCTTGCCATCTCACAGTTTGGTTTTATACCCACTCAGTTTAAAATTAGCAAGTCTGCGCCCCTCACGGTACTGCCAGGAAGGCTGATGGGCTGTTTGAGGTCTGGCGAAGCTGCACCAGCTGCGCAACCGGATAGCGAATCGACGCAGGAAGGTAACCCGATGGTACTTGCCAACGGTGGCTGCGCCAGTACTTAAAGGGGCTCATTGACATTTTTGTCAGTTGTCCAATATAGATAAATCTACAGTTTTTGTAGCAACTGATTTCGTGGCTTGTAATGAATGAATGAATGAATGAAAGCTTTATTTTGTTATTTCTCACTGTACAGGTCTGCTAAGTTCATGGCACCCCTAGGTTGCCTGTCCTGGCTACCTAGACAGCATCGTAGTCCTTGTGGCCTGGTTTCAGTCATTCTCGGGGGCTTGTTGCTCTTCCTTGCGACGTCATTCGAAATTGTGCTTCATGAAGGCCGTAAGGGCTGTTTTTATTGCCGTGGCTAAATTTCTACGCTGGCATATTCTGCTGGTACTTTGTTGCACTTTCCGAATAGGTGACGCTGTCCGAACTGTAGCAGGGATTTAGAGCATTGTGGGCGTGGACGGCCTTGATAGAGGGCCTTTTATGCCGCAATTAGGAGGGTGCCCGTTTGAGATTGTTTCACTAAGATCTGTTTTTGTATGGTTTGCTCTATGTGCGTGTGCGCATGCGCGTGCGTGTGTGTGCGTGCGTGTGCGTGCGCACGTGTGTGCTTGCGTGTGCGTGTGCGTGCGCCTGTGTGTGCTTGTGCGTATGTGTGTGTGTGCATGAATCTGTGTGGGTGCGTGTGTGTGCGTGTGTGCATGCGTGTGTGCCCGTGTATGTCTGTGTGCGTGTGTCTGTGTGTGTGTACGTGCGTGTGTTTGTGTGCGTGTGTGTTTGTGCGTGTGTGTGAGTTTGCGTGGCGGGTATGTGTGTGCTGGTGCGTGTGCGCGCCTCTGTGTGGTCTGTGGGTGTGTCTGTGAGTGTGAATGTGCATGTGTGTGTGACTGCGTGTGTGTGCCTGTGTGTGTGCCTGTGTGTGTGCATGTGTGTTTGTGTGTGTGTGGTGCGTGCGTGCATGAGTGCGTGCATTCGTGCGTGCATCAGTGCGGTTTATGGTAAGCTTCCGGGGTATGTCGTAGATATTTTAGCGTTATGGGCTTATCTGGGATGGGATATCTCTAGGGTTTGATGCGGCTGCAGAAAGCCCGGAGTCCCGTTTTGCGGGTGTGTCGGTTCGCACTATCCGTACCCCCCATGCCGACCAGACAAGGTACCCAGCCGGGTGTGATCATCCCGTTTATCTTTTCATGAAGCGGGCGAATTGCAGTAGGTATTCGAGTGTATAGGATGCGCGAGCATGCATGGTGAAAATCAGTAGGGGGGTCAGGTGCTCGGCTCTGATGCTGCTCCGAGAAAAATCCCAAAAAAACGACAATGCGAGGTGTCTGATGGGGAAATAGTAATTAAACATATGTTGGTGCCTCTTTAACAATGCGCAAGCATTGCGTACCTGTCAATACCTAACTTGAGCCTCTGCCCAATTTCCACGCCTTGCTACAGCTACAGAAGTCCACAACACGGCTGTTCCGCACATTCCTCGTACAGAGCTCCAAACATTCTTAGGCCTCTATAACCCTCTCAGTAGTCACGTCTGCTCATTTTGGTAGTGGCACAAGGAGCCTGCTCACCTGCGTTCCCATGTCCACCACTGCCGGTATTTTGCCAGTTCGTTTCCTTTCCTTTCCTTGGCGGCTTTCCACTTCTGGCACACGATATTTCACGAGTAGCACAGGCGTCGAATAAAGTCACGGGACTTGGCGAGACGTCATACATCTGGCGTGTCGCCAGACGGAAGTGGGGAGCAGCACTACTATGTTACATCCGTGTGGCAACGTCGGCCGCGCTACAAGGACCACTTGGTCCACTCCGCAAGAGAGCTCTATCCACCCGTTCGCTCCCATATTTTATTCAGTGACGTCCGTTGCTCTCTTGGCTGACGTATACACAGCAACAATTCCTGTGATTCCTGTGCATAGCTTACGCTGTAGCATAAAGCAAAGGGTGACACCTTGAGAAATTTTGTACAGAACGTACCGATGTTTTTACTTCGCCTGGTATGCATAACAGGTGCCCTGTGCTTAAATAGCGCCGCGGTTTGCAGAAAGACCCCTGCAAAAGCGCTTGCATCAGAACAACAGCCCATCAGACACACCATCGTACTCAAGGAGTCTCGGCTTATTTCCTGATCTTTTGATCCCAGAGGTCGGAAAATTGGAGTGAATATATCTGTTAGAAAAGATGTGCATTTATATTCTTGCTTTTGCAAGATACGGACTCGGTTGACGTAGCTTGAAAAGTCGGCTCACGGCATATCGATCATTTTGTATAAAAATCAGAAGATCGCGTAATGTGTGGTCATATATCAAGTTTTGGCCTTTTAAGGGCAAAGAATTCTTTTGAGACTTGTTTCTCTTTCCTTTTTTGTTTTATTCATTTTATTTATTACTTCTCTTGTGTTCTTTCTCACTTTTGGGAGTACCCGTCCAAGCTTTCGGAAAAGCGGCTATACTTCCCTGTGTCGTCCGCAGATCGCATCAACCAGACCTCTGGTAAAAGAGATTATTTCACTCGGTCTTTCAGTGGGGCGACGGGGGGCTACGTTCCTCCGCTTTATATATTTAGTTATTCAAAGTACCCCTAAAGGCCCTCATGCATGAGGGTATTACATAGGAAGTGGTCAATGCAAAAAACAAATACAAAGATATACAGGGGGAGAAATACAACAAAAAAAGAACAGCGCATGCGCGATCAGAAATAAGGCAAAGTAACATCAGCTCGAAATAACGCGTAAAAATAAACAAAAAAGAAGCAATAACACACAAACCTCTTTAGAAAAAAGAACAATCTTTCAGAAGTTATACAATAGAAAACGATAGCTTGTTTTCAATTCGCAACTTCCGTGAGTATTAGTTGATTAAATTTAACAGCAATAACGACGGTGGCTATGTGCGATGGCAATGTGTTCCAGCCAAAAATTGTACAGTGTACGAATGACCCTGAATAGTTAAAAGTATGACATGCTAAACGCTTCCTTTTGAAAGGATGGTCTAGCCTAGGAAGGATGGAAGCTGGTGATGAAAAGAAGTCGTCATGGAGCCATTATTAATGATAACGTTTGTGAAAAAGTGATAACGTAGAAGCTGTGCATCGTTGCGACAAGTCGAGCAGTTCTGCACGAATTTTCAAGGCTGTAACACTGGAATGACGGGAGTAGTCGAAAAGGTGAAGCGAACTGCGTGGTTTTGAAGCAATTCGGTGTTGTTGATTATGTAAGCTTGGTAACGGTCCCAAATGGCTGATGCATATTCAATGTTTGGTGTTGTAAGCACGACCAACTATACTTCGGACCTGCCCAGCGAGCGCGGCCCCAGCACCGCCGTCGCAGAGATAATTTTCGCCGCTGCTAGTGGAGTGGCTCTACTTACGCCCTGTCGATCCTCGCCACCCCGGCCACCACCCGCGTGGGCGCAGACAGCCCAAGGCGCTATTGCAAACGCGGCGTTTAGCGTAAGTTGCGTCTGCTGATGTAAAGGACGAAGTTTCAAACATAAAAAATACAGCTTATTCATTCCTCTGAAGCGAGTTTTTCTTTTGAAGGAGCACGATGGTATACTGTTTCGTACCTTATTGTAGATCTGAAGAAGGTGACAAATGTTTTCTTTCACGAGTTCCCCGTCACCGAAGATTGAGACAAATGGATAAGACATTCTCAAGAAAGATGAGAACACCCTTTGATTGCTTTTTATTTTTTACCTTCACAATTGTGCGTGATTTTTGTTTTTGTAGTTATGCGCTTTATCGCTCAACCGATCACGACAAATTGAAGTTAGCATGCTTCGCTGCTCATAGTTATCGTATTTTAATATGGTCTACTGGTGTTAAATAGCAACTAGCAGCGGTGCGCTGTCTTGACATCTGAGCGTACCTCTCATGTTCCCACCAAATTTATTGGTGTGTTTTTTAGGTTATCCAGTTCCAAGCATCAAGGCCAGCACACTGAGCTCATTGCGGGCTTTCGTAAGAGAACCGTCGAGGAACACATTAAGTGCTCACTCTGCGTGGAGCGGCTTAATGCGCCTCGCTCATCTGGACCTGCCACTGCGGTGATGTTCAATTTGGAAGGGGTGGACTATCTTATCCTAGGCTTCAGTTCCTAGCATTCGTCTGTGCACTGAAAAGACCGGCCCAAGCATTCGCAAAACTTGCGATATCCTACAAAAACACCGATGGCACTGTTTGTGGGGACGATGCTACCAGTTGCACTGGAAAACAAGCCTTTTCAGCCACGACGGCTCAACGGATAGTCATACGAGGGCAGTGGTTGAGCTCGGGCTGGAGAAGTTCAGCCGACCTTGCTTTCACAAATTTTGTTGCGAAGAAAACGGCCAAGAGTGGCAAAGGGAAAAGGACTTGCGGAAAAACCACAATCCAGAATAGCGCTGAAAGTGTGACTACTGTGCTCCATTGTTCAAGTGAAGTGTATTGTTGTGAACGAAAGGGAACTTTAAAAAAATGCCAAAGTGAAAAGGATTGTGCAATACTAGCATTCATTAATGTTCTGAAAACCTGACTACAGTGTGGCATTGTGTGCCTAAACCGTGGCATTGTGTATGTAAATAAAATTAGCCTTGTAAATAAGCTTAAATGACGTCGTTGTTGAGTTAGTAGTGTAGCAGGTTATTGTAGCACTTCGTATGCACTCGCAATAAAGAATTTTCAATTTATTCGCAAAGAAGGGCCAAATCATCGTTCGCTATTAGTGCGTGTAACACCGTAACTAGCATCTTCGGTGCTTGAATTTTTGCATTTTCTTTTCCGAGCATAGAAAATTCCTCCGCATCCTTATCGCAAGGAAAAACCGCTGCACTTCCTGAGGAATTTCAACCGAAAGCTTCAATTTTGTTCTATTTACTATAACAAAAAGAGCTCCTGGGAAGCTTTTATGACATACGTTTGGTTTATGCTATGAACTTCCCAATGTACATCAAATTCGGGAATAACCTCCCCCTGTGAGTATGAACCTGTACACTTTGGTTAGCTAGCCAGTTCCGTTGTCAGTACGTGAGATAATGTTATTTCTTTTCGGCATCACTTCATATCACACCACCAAACTAAATGCGTCGCTTGCACCGTAACGCATGTCACAACGGGAAAGCCAATAAAGAGGCCCCGCCCCACCTTAATACGCTGAATCAGAAAAAAAACATTCATTCAGGGATGGTCACCGTAAAACTGCTACTTATTCATTCGGAATTACCGAAATCAATTAACTGAAGTGTGATTAAACACGAATTCCCGCGCCAGACGGCTGCTACTAGCGCTCGAGCACGCACTGCCAGCGTAGCCGCCGCTCGCCGCAACAGTGCGTAAAAGCGTCCCTAGCGGCCTGGCGCGAAACGAGACTCAGCGCAAGCGCTCCCATAGAGCGCCGCTGGCTGGACAGGTCCGATGTAAAGTTGGTCATGGTTGAAAGAGAGTTTACCTAGGTGCGATGGGGCATGCTTCAATTTTGTTTTAAAAGACCTAGGGAGCGGTTAGACGATGCAAGTACGACGTTAATGTGATGATTCCACGATAAGTCTCAACTAGGGTAAACAACAAAGTACTTGTAATTAGTTGTAAGTTAAACTGGAGCATTATTTAAAGAAGGCCGCCCCTGTGGGGATGGAGGCGCGCCGAGAAGTCACAAACTGCGGACGGACCTGTTTTCCGAAAGACCGAGGCACAGAGAAATAGAAGAAGGTGCATAAATAGTGAGATCAAGACGCGAGGAAAACCTAAGGAGGTCTTTAACCTTTTGCTCCGCATATTGCGGCACAGTGAACACTGATGGCTTTGCATTTACGTTCTTCTATCATAGGCGTGAGAATAGGACAACAGGTACACGACCCACCACGAAACCCGTGCTTTATGTACTGAAAACTTGGTTCTGAGTTCTTTGGTCTTTACGTCAGATATTGTAAATGCACAAAGAAGCCGATATTGTTACATACACAAGAAAAAATCGCATGAATAGAATTTGTTAGGGGCCAACTTGGGCCCAACGAAAGAAGAGCGGCCACCGTGGTGCTCCCGCGGCGCAGCTCTCCGCAACTGCGCTCTTGTGATGTGATGTACCTTTTTACACTTTCTAAACCGATTTTTTCAGCGCCTGTTCACGTGGCCCATTCTGCCTCAGAGCGGCTGCGTAGCCGGCTATGCTGCTGGGCAGCCTGCTGGGAGGCTAGGTGGGGGGCGTCATTCACGCGATTCGCACTTTGCAGGGTGATTGTGTCAATATGACCCACTTAAGGCCATTTTTTACGGAGTGACGATTTGGCAACCATGATCACGGTCTTGTAGCCATCGGATGGGGTGCCCCAAAAATATTGCAACTATTCATCGCTGTTGTGAATAGTTGTGAACTATTCCGCAGAGTACATATATGTACTCTCGTGATATATATATATATATATATATATATATATATATATATATATATATATATATATATATATACATATATTATATATAAATATAACATAAATATATATATAACATAAAAAAAACTTCAATTAAGGTATTTTATACCTTAACATAAATGCCCGAGAAAGTGCTGGGGAAAGAGCCCCGTCGGAAGCGTAGTGGTTATCGCACCAGACTGGTATTCTGGAGGTCGTGGGTTCGGATCCCACACGGCGGGTATTTTTTCACCACTTTCTTTCGACTCAAAAAATTCTTCATCTCTTTCTATGACCCACCACACACCTCCCCTTTGCTTTCCGCGGTTGTCTTGACTGCCAAACCTTTATTTTCTGTCTTATTTCACGGAGCCCCTCATTTCCCATTTTCTGATTCGCTATATATATATATATATATATATATATATATATATATATATATATATATATATATATATATATATCTTTCAAATCGGCCATTCTAGCTGCAATAAAGTGAGTAAAGTGCACATGTACTTCCTTTCATCCAACTGAAATCAACAAGATCATGATCGTGATCTAATTCGAACAGTGTGGCTGTAATACGATAACAACGCACAGCTGGTCTAGTAGATCGTGCTCACTGCAGATACAGTTGAAATGTGGGGTCAGTAAAAATATTGGACGTACATTACAGTCCGAAATGCCCGAAATTTTCTTTGCTGATATATATATCCTGTCAAGCCGGCCATTCTAGCTGCAATGAAAATGAGTAAAGTGCACGCACTTCCTTTCATCCGACTGACATCAACAAGATCATGCTCGTGGACTAAATTGAACAGTGTGGCTGCAATACGATCACAACGAACAGTTGGTCTAGAAAGATCGGGCTCACTGAAGATACAGTGTAACTGTGTCAGTAAAAAATATTGGATGTACGTTATAGTCCCATATACCCAAAATTTTCTTTGTATATATATATCTATATATATATTGTCAAGCCGGCTATTCTAGCTGCACTGAAAATGAGTAAAGTGCGCGCACTTCCTTTCGTCCGACTGACATCAACAAGATCATGCTCCGTAATCACCGTCGGGAATCACCATCGGGGATCCCCTCGTAGGTAAGGTTGCCAACACGTTGTAGAATCCGGTTGTGTCCGAATACCGTCGTAGAAGCTTCTCACTGAGTCCACGTTGTCGGATGGGAGTCAAAACCCACACACGATCCTCTGGGTGGTACTCGGCGTCCTCGGAGGTTGTAGTGTCTCGCATCCACCAGCTGCTGGTTCGTTGTGCGAACTCGAGCAAGCTGGCGGGCCTCCCCTGCATGCTGAAATATCCTTGGACGTCGGCGTTGAGGTCGTCGCCTTCACGTTGGAAAGCATCCGTCTCAGTCGGTCGAGTCGTCGCCTAACGTTGTCAAAGCAGGCGTAAGCAAGTAGCCGTGTTGTACGCAATCGTGACATACGGATGGACTTCGTCCCAAGTACATAGGCAGCATATCCGCGATTGTCTTGTTCAGGCGTTCCGTTAGTCGGTTCGTTTGGGGGTGGTACGCCGTCGTTCTTCAGTGATCTGTGTTGCTGTAGCGTAAGATTCCTTCATGAGCTCCGCAGTGAAGGCCGTTCCGCAGTCTGTGATGAGGACTTCAGGGGCTCTATGTCGCAGCACAACTTCGTTTATGAAAAACTTGCAACTTCTTGTGCACTCTCACTCGGAAGACCGGTGGTCTCTGCGTAGCGCGTCATGTAGTCTGTTGCGACGACAACCCACTTGTTCTCGGATCGTGACGTAGGGAACGGGCCAGGAAGGTCCATTCCAATCTGTTGGAAGGGCCTCGATGTGGACAGCGATGGCTGCAGAAGCCCGGCGGGTCTTGTCGGCGGCGTTGTTCGTCGCTGGCAGTCAGCGGGCTCTCGTGAATTTTTAAACTAGACTCGAGCCGAGTCTCAGAGGTAGAAAAACACTTGCCCTCATGGTGTTTTGTCATCCCATCGGTTGAAATATCGGACGCGCTCCAGATTCTCCAGCCACTCTTCCGGGTCTTCCCCAGGAGGTCCTCGGAAGGATGGCGGCTCCTGAGGTTGCTGCAGAACACGAGCAACTATACTTCGTCGTGCTGCAGAACGACGGGAGGGTTGCCTTGGTTGAACATGGTGTTGGTAGCGACGTCTTCCTTCTTCACTTTTTCCGGTAGTAGACCGAGTTCGGGTGGGAGGCCTTCCTATCGGTGGCTGGTACGAGTGCGGCTTGCTTGGGGACTTGCAGATGGTGTAGGGTGCATGTACCCCACACCGTCACCAGATGCCACGAAGCCAAAGACGACGCAGTTGTCTTCAAGGAAAAAAGTTTATTGTAGCGAACTTCTGCTCCCCTAACATCTCAAAGAATACAGGCGGCGATGCAGCAGTCAACAATTTGACGTGCGAAGGCGAGCGCGGCGATTCGAATGCCCCGGTATCTGCTCTCGGGATTTCATTACTCAGCGCGAGGGTTTCTCGAATAGTCAAAGTGTACCTAGAACACTGTAGATCAACGAACAATATTTTAGGTTGTTCCCGTTAGTTCCGAACGCTCTCCCCATCAGAAAAGATAACACATGCGGCTCAGAAAGAAAGAACGGAACACACGCCTCCCTTAGCACACAGACAAAACCGATAACACACAGCGGCGCAGCGGGGCGGCAAAATCAAAAACCAAATAAACAAACCCAATGCATGGTTTCGCGGCAATAACTTGTCATATATTGCAAATCATTTTTCACCAATATTATGACACTGGCGTTTTTCTGAAAGACTAGAAAATAAGCAAGACCACCCGTGTACACAAATACGAAAACAGTTCAGACCCCTCAATTTATCGTCCACTTTTTCTCACATGCATCGCCTGCAAGCTGCTTCAACACAACATCTGCTCTCACTTCGCAACGCATTTGGTCCTAACTTCCTCATTGACCAACGGCAATGGTCGAGTGGTAAAACGCTCGTTTTGTAAGCGGCAGACACCAGGTTCGAATCTTGAGCCGCCTGATGCCCACCGGTTTTTTAAAGGGTACAAGCGTCCCGTAGCGTAGCTCGTCTCGACGGTGGAACAAACGCTTGCAGCTTGACCACAAGCAGCCATGGGAGGCCATGTGGTAGGTCCCTCGAACCCCTTCGGGCGGGGTCTGGGACCGTCTGGGCACCCACCAGTTCAAAGGGTACAAGTTCTCCCTGTCTCGGAGGGGGATGAAGGGCCTGGACACGCTCACCACTGCGGCAGACGTGGTAGGTTCCTCCGGAGCAGCTGGTCACCATCAGAATAAAAATGGGGACAGGCGCCCCCCGTACGGGGTATCCAGTGTACTGGAAACCGTTCCGCCATGTGGGATTGTACCACGGGGTACGTGAATGTGGGAGTTACTCGGGTACCGCTTGGCACCAACCAGTAAAAATTGGTACAAGCACCCACTGCACAGGGGATCTCGTGCTTGGGAAGTTACCCTACTTTGTCGGGAAATGCCCCCATGGAAGGGGTGGTAACTTTTTCTGCCACAGGCGTTTGCGTGTTGAGTGTCCACCGTTGCTGTGGAAGCACCATGTGCATTCGTGTGCCTTGGTGGCACCGGGCACCTACTGGTAAAATAGGTACAAGCGCCTCCCCGCCCTGGCGTCGGCCTTTGTGTGGGACTACAACGCTTGGACAGTTCACCCGGCTTGCACCGGAAATCGCCCCTATGGAAAGGGTTTGCTGCAAAACGCAGGCATGATGGCCGGGGGCCCCGCCAGATGGACAAGGGTCAGGGGCCTTTTTCAAGGATAAAGGCAGCTTTCCAGGCGTGTATTTCCATTTCAAATTTCCGCACTCGACCAAGGACGCCTGTACCCATTAAAGAAACCGGCGGGTGCCCGGTGGTACCAGGATTCGAACCCGGTACCTCCAGCATAGAGGCGAGTGCTGTACCTCAGAGCATGGTTCTTCTGGCGAGGACTTTCGTGCGCGACACAGCTGTACGACTTCGCCAACCGATCTTCATTTCTAACTGAGACACCTCCTTTCAAACCGATATAGTATAGATTACTTTTCAAAATCCTTCGACCGTGTCTCCATGTCGACCTCTGAGAGCTACACTTTTTCTCTCTCAGCATTGACCCGTTATTTTATATCCCGGATTAAAATTTTCCTCACAGACTAGGGTCCCAATTTACTGTTTGTCGCGAACTACCGATAACTATATGTCAATGTAATACCGGTTTTCCACAGCGTTCGTACTTCAGTGCCATTTTATTTCTGATATTTATTAATGACATTTCGAAAACAAAATTTTATCAACCATCCACCTGTTCGCAGACTACTGCATATGTTATCGGCGCATTTCAAGTAGCACTGACCAATATATTCGCCATAATGGCTCACCTAACCTAAAAAATGGTGTACACGATGGCCTATGCAACATAAGGTAAACAAAAGTATATTCATGGAAGTTTCGCGCAAGCAGACTAAATTTTACTTCTTCTTCCATTATCTGAGCAAACTCCCAATTCTTACTCCAGCTGATTCGGGCCGATACCTTGGTGAAGTCATACCAAGCAATCTAACGTGGTTTGATTCACATAAGAATAACTAACCGCAGGCTCGGCTAAATCACTTCACTATATCAAAAGATCCTAACCACCTCCGCGCCCCCTCCCCCAAATTCAAAAACTGGCTTACAAAACTTTCACGTGTACTAAACTTTATTATGCATCGACTATATGAAGCCCCAACCAAAAGTATTTGATTAATTCACTTGAATCAATTCAGAATCCTGCCACTAGATTATTTCTTCACAGTACAAGCCGCGCTCAGCTCTCAACGCTATTAAATTATCTCTGTACCTTCACGCCCTCAACAATCCGGCGTACTACGACGTGCTCAAACCCACTGAAAATTCAGCGTGACGCAAGTGAGACGAGACTAGGAGCAGCTCTTCTCCAGAATGGACAACCAGTGTCATCTGCAAGCCATGCGCTGACACCAACAGAAATTCGTTATGCGCAGATTGAGAAGGAGATGCTGGCAATCGTCTTTGCACTGAAGAAATTTCATTGTTACTCTTTTGGAAAAGCCACTACGATCATCACTGATCACAAGCCACTTCATTCGATTCTCAAGCAACCACTCGATAGGTACCACGGCGACTGCAAGGAATGATTCTTCAAACCTAAAGGCATGACATAAGCATCGAGTACCGACCAGGCAAATAACTTCAGTTGGCCGACATAATGTCTCGTGCATTTCTGCCTAACGACAGCAGTTAGGAAGAATTTGAGAACTTCCACGTCGTGAGGCACCTGCCCGTGCCTAAAGAAAACGCACGAAAAAATCTGAAATGCAACAAAAGATGACCACGCAATGCGAAGACTGAAACCGACAATCCAGTCAGTATGGCCAGAGGAAAAAGATGAAGTACCTCAAGACATACGAAGGTACCTCCGCCTTTAGAGATGAACTCAGCGTCAAAGATGAATATGATCTTCACGACGAATGCTACTAGTCCTTCCCAACTTCGACTGGGAGCCGAAATAAAAAAAAGCTTCATGCGTAACACATGGCAATAGAAAGCTGCTCTGCGACGTGCTTCAGAATGCGGCCTTCTGGCCAGGGACTCAATGCAGAACTGGAAGACTTCATCTTCAAGATGTGAGATACGCAAAAGCATGCCATCTATCAACAGCGAAGAAGCCTCATGATCAGCACCCGCAACCAAGCCTATCCATGGGAACGTGTGGGATGCGACATCTTTGAGTACAACGACAAGAACTTTTAGTCACAGTGTACTATTACTAGCAACTTCTGGGAAGTATATCAACTGAAATCTCTGAGTTCAAGCCAAGTGATTCCTGAAATTGAAAGCTCACTTCGCCAGACACGGAATTGCTGCAAGTACTCATCACGAATAATGGACCCCAGTTTTCATGTAAAGAATTCCAGAACTTTGCCAAGAGCTGAAGCTTTGAACACAGAACTTCGAGCCCAGCTATACACGTTCCAACGACAAGGCAGAATCAGCAGTGAAAGCGGCAAAATGCTGCTAAAGAAATCTGAAGAAAGCAATCACACTTGCAGATGGCAATTTTGGACTTCAGAAACACCGCTCTGCAAGTCTGAAGGCAAGCCAGCGCAACTGCTGATGGGCCGTCGTACAAGAAAAACCCTACCTACAAAAGCGCAACTGCTGCAACCAGGACATATGATGTAAAGGACCAGATGAAAGAGAGAAGAAGAAAGATAATTGCATCATCATTACAAACAAGCTAAGGATCTGCCAATCCTGAATGAGGGAGAAAGCGTGACAGTTCGACCACAGAAAGGCAAAACTGTGGGAGAAAGCAACTGTGACTGAACGGGTGGACGACAGGTCATACAGGTGTGAAAATTGGTGACAGCATCCCGCGAAGAAATCGCATCTTTATTAGAAGTACACCCAAGCCTTCTGATGAGAGCCAACCGGGATACACCACACCTGACCTGCCTGCGAGTACGTCGAACAACGAAGCTTCGACAAGCCGAGCATCACCCAACTCCTTGACTACAGGAAGTCAACGGATCAATCAGCTCAAACGGAAGAACATCTGACCAGGGATGCACTCCGGTCCGACCCCGAAGAACCAGTATGCTCCTGAAGAGGTTGCAAGACTTTGTGGTCGGATAAAGT
The DNA here is from genome assembly GCA_013339765.2 of Haemaphysalis longicornis. Lineage (NCBI taxonomy): Eukaryota > Metazoa > Arthropoda > Arachnida > Ixodida > Ixodidae > Haemaphysalis > Haemaphysalis longicornis. Next base: position 137,273,374 of record CM023452.1, read on the forward strand.
GGACAGCGTTTTCAAAGAAGGAAAGATGTTAGGTGAAAAACTAACAGATGGCGCAACGCAGTCAAGCAAAGATCGTAGACGGCGGGGCCCAACCCACGGTGTATGAAAGCCGCCGGCGGGAACAACCCCCAACACCATGCCCCACGAGTTGGATTCCTCTCTACCTCCCAGCGGCGGAGCAAGGTGAACCTCGAGCATACGACGGCATCGAGTTACGCCCGCGCCCTGTCCCCCACTTCACTGTCTCTTCTGTGCTGCTGCCATGTAGTCGCTTGTATACGCTTCTCTTCCTACTTTATAATAAACCCAGTTAAACCCATACAACCGATGTCCAGTGGTCTGTATCAGAACCCACAAAGAAACAGTAACTACACCCACATGAGTGCCCCCACGTCATCTTAGCCCACATCAACTTAAACCATTCTTTATCCCCCATTTCTCAACAAGCCTACAGCCCCCTTAACAATGAAGGCTTTTCTCTGTCTCACGGTCGCTCTCTTTCTCTCTTTCCAAGCGCGAGGAATTACATAGCGCGAAGTCTTCCATATACTGCAAGCGCTATAACTGCAGCAGCAGATGAAGTGATGCAGTGGCTGAATGCAGCCAGGCGAGATACATACAGGCAACCACATCCACAATCACCAGTTTAACGGATCGTGAAGTGGTGAACCGGAAGGTGAAGCAGATCCTGAAGCAAAACGTGTCAGCTTACAAGAAGACAAAAGCCTTCGAGAACCGAGTTACTAAGCAGCGCGTTGCTAAGCAATGGTTCGGCTGGTTGTGTAAAAATCAAGACATACTGCTCTGGCCGTATGTTGTGCCTTCCTGATAGACGCAGCTTCAGTGGCAGGTGCAGTTCCGTATTGATGAAAGTCGGGGGCGCTTCGTGATTTGGGTTTCGTTTTCACAGCACTTAAGCGTTATTTTACCTTTTTTTAAGTGGTGTAGGCTACACAGATCTGAAAACAAATCACCGAAGCCACCCGAAAAATTGCTTTGTGTAAAGACCACTCATACCAAATTACATATCATGGCGCAGGTACATGAGGGAACACGCATGCCTTAAACCCCTCCCCCCCCCCCAAAAAAAAAAAAAACAATCGAGCCCAAGTATTGTAGACATTGGACACGCAATTAAATGCCTGCGTTTAGGTGACGTCTATCAACACTCACGTGCACAACTGCTTATCTGCACAGTTTGAGGTACACAACGTGGGCAACGGTCTAATTAGTGTGGCATAACGGCGGCGATGGGAGCAGTCATAGTTGATTTTACCCAATGGCCGAACCGCTTCCGCTCACTGACTAGCCAGGGTCACTGTAATGATTAATAATGACTCTGGCTAGTTAGTGAGCGTAAGCGGTTTTTCCGGTTGGGTAAAATCAAGGCAAACTGATCTGTTAGCAATTGTGAAACGACACCAGGGAGGATTGTGAAACTGGTTGGGAGCACTCTGATTTGATTTTTACCCAACCGGCCAAACCACCTCCGCTCACTGACTAGCCAGAGTCACTGTAATGAATAATAATGACTCTGGCTAGTAAGTGAACGCACGCGGTTTGTCCAGTTGGGTAAAATCAGGACAGACTGATCCGTTTGCACCAGGTAGGATTGCTGCACTGGATGAGAGCAGTCTGTCTTGATTTTTACCCAACCGACCAAACCGCTTCCGCTAACTAACTAATAATTACCAGTGGCTTTGGCTAGTCAGGGAGTGGAAACGGTTCGTCCGGTTAAATAAAATCATTGGCTGCTTCTATCGCCGCCATCATGCGACACTAATTAGACCTTTGACCAGAACGTCATCAGTGAGAATCTCAACGTACACTTGCAAACTTATAAAAAACTACAAATGGAAAAAAGCAACATATATTAATTGGAAAAAAAGCAACATGCATTTTTGTTTCATTTTTGTTTCTGTTTGAAAAGAAACATTTAGAAAAGAAACATTTAGACAGGTTTTACACAAATTACTAAACTAAGACAAAAATAAACCACAATGTCTGTAAAACAAACAATTATTGTTTAGGTTTGAGGTTTGGTCAAAACACGTTAATATTATACCGTCGAAATAAACAACTGGATTGTGCAAAAAACCAGCTCTTCAACAGGACTTGCCACTTTAAATATCAGTTACTTATTCACCTGGTTTAAGAAACGCCGTCTGCACCCATCAAAGTGGCGCTAGGCTGTCCAATGGGCTGCATGAATCAACGCCAGAATGTAGCTAGAGGGGAAATCACGGCGGTGTTACGCCAGTACTCATCGGGCCCAGTTTGAGATTTTTTTTGATCATTTGTGTCTGTGTACAAAATTTTAAGTTTTTTTAGTCCTAACTGAGTTCGTTGCTGCAATGCCTGACAGCATGACGCCTTTTTATGATTTCTCGGCGGTGCCGGTCTACTTTGTTCAAGGGGCGGCTAGGTTGCCTTTCAGGATTTCCTAGGCGGTGTCTTAGTCTTGTATGGTCTGGATTGATTCATTTTCAGGGGCTTGTTGGTCTCTCTTGCGACGGTGTTCCAGATGGTGCGTAAAGAAAGCGGTGAGGGCGGTTAGTTTTCCTTCGCAAACGAAGTAGGATGGTATCTTCCCCCGTTCTTCAATGCACCCTCCAAATAGGTTACACTGATCCCTCACTCCCTGGCATTCCCGTCGTGGGTGCGCTTCCTTGGCAAACAGCTATTCTTGCTGTGGTTAGAGGGGTTGCTGTTTGCGCCTGTTTCACTGAGATCTGTGCTTCTTTGATTTTGTATATGTATCTGTGTGTAGTTTAAGGTAAGCCTTCGTGTGGTATCGTAAATGTTTTAGTGTCGCGGGTTTTCGTGAGATAGGATCTTTCTGGGGTTTCATACATCTGCACGGAGCTTTGGTTCCAGATTGGTCCCAAACTTTGGCCCAGAGCAAGTCCAGGTACACTGTAGAGTCTGATCGCCCCTTGTATCTCTTCATGAAGTGTGCGTGCTGCAATTTTTATTCGTTTGCATAGGATGCGCGAACATGCGTTTTGGGATTCAATGTAGGGGTTAGATACTCGGCGCTGCAGCAGGGGTCAGATGGTCGGCGCTGCGGCTGCTGGGATGGCAAGCACAAATAAAACGACAACGCGAGGTTTAGCTGGCGGAGAAAAATTAACTGAAAATATTTTCGTCATATGTTTAAGAATCCCTACGCATTGCCTCCCTACCCCTCGCGAACTTCAGCCTTTACCCGATTTTCACGCGTTGCTACAGCTGCAAAGGTTCTCAACACGGCCTTTCACGCACGCTCATTCTACAGTGCCACAGCAATTCTTCGGGGTCTATAACCACCTGGGTAGTCCCGTTTCGTCACTTTTGCAGCGGCATTTGGAACCTGCTGCCCTTCTTTCAGGTGTTCACCACTGTCGGTATTTTCTCAACTTCATTCCAATTCCTTTCCCTTCGCCGCCCCTCCACTGCTTGCCACACAGAGTTTGCAACGATCACATGGCGTTGACTGAAGTCACAGGACTTTACGAGACCACATCTATTTCGGCGTTTTGCCCCTCACAAATGGGGAGCAGCACTACGACCGATATCTATGGGTAACGTCGGAAGGGCTTTAAGGGAAGCTCTCTCCCACACGTCAAGGCCGCTTCCACCGTGCTCTCACGAATCGTGCTTTCACTGATTTTCCATCGCTTGACCTTCTTATGTATGGATGCCAAACGTTTTCGGTACCGCCTTGTACAGCTTGCTCATTTATATAAGGCCGAGTGTAACACCTTGTGGCCTTTTCAAGAGCTTACGAATGTTTTTACAACGCCGGGTTGTATGACAGGCTCCATGCGTTGTTACAGCGCCATGGGTCGGGAACAGAAACCCTGCAAGAACGTTCCATCGAAACAATGCCTTAGTGCCGCGCCCTAGTAGTTAAGGAGCACACAGCTCTCTCATTAAATAATGAGCCCACGGGTGGGAGAATGGTCTCATTATATCGGTTATCACGAAACATGTGCTTTTCTTTGTTCTGTCTTGCCAGCTGGGCACTTCGTTGACGTACACCAGCCCATTTTTTTACCAATATAATTTGAGCGTCGACCGTTCGGTCGATCAGCACAGCGTGATGAAGTGAGAAGGCAAACTGGGCGAAAGTAGCCGCATGCGCACTAAGCAAAGGCCGCTGCTGCCGTCATCTGCTACGCTGTTCGAAGAGCAGACTGCCGCCCCCCGATTTTTCTTATTTGCTTATCACACTGCCTGCCATACTCAAAATTCTGCTTCAAGACCAGTCACGTGGCGCCAATTGAAAATGGAGCAATCAGAATTGCCGAGCACATGGTTCGTTCAACTTAAGGTGGGTTTGGCAACACTTATTACACTGTTTTCAGTTGGCGTCACGTGCCTGGTCTTTAAAAAATTTTCGAGTATGGCAGGCAGTGTGATCAGTAAATAACAAAAATCGTGGTTGCCGTCTGCTCTTGAAAGAGCCTAGCAGACGAGAGTAGCAGCGGCCTTTGCTTAGGGCGGAAGCGGCTACTCTCGCCGAGTTTGCCGTATCACTCCATCATAGGGAGCTGATCGACCGAACGGTCGACGGTCCCGTAATATAGGTAAAAAATGGGCAGCTGTACATCCATTTCGGCTCCCACCACGTTGCGATCTTTGTTATAAAAGCATAAGGCGCCGTAGTGTGACCCCATCATCTCGACGTTTAGATCTTTTAACGAGAATCGATTTATTTGGGACTGAATTGTCTCACTTTTTTGTTTATTCGCTTTGTTCCTTTTTGCTCTTTCTCATTTTAGAAGGTCTCGGCCCAGCACCCGGAAAAGCAGCTCTACAAAGGTCCGTTAGCTAACGATTGCATCAACCATACTCCAGTGGAAAAATACCTTTCACTCGCCCTTTCAATCGGTGTGCCGTGGCCGATTAGTACCTCTGGTTTCTCGAAAACTGCGCATGTGGTGAGGGAATGTCGCCGAGAATTGACAATAGCTGAGGAGGAAACCCGTTGTGGACAGCCCGGGGGAGGGGGAATATAAAAAGGAACGTAAGAAGTGAAATCAACGCGCGAGTAAATGGAAGCTCTGCAATCTCTTCCCATCTCGCCAGAGGGGTGAACACTAATGGCTTTGTATTTACGCACTTCTTCAGGCAGACGTGAGGAAAAACAAATACGTAAGAACGACAAGGAAATGCCTACGAGATCAGATTGTCCACTCTTTGCCTAAAGATGGCATTTTGTGCCTTTCGCTCTATATCGATGATATACAGTAGCTCACTGAACCGGATAGTGTCACGTCCAAAGGAAAGAAAACTTCCATAAACGGCGTTTATTTAGGACCAACTTGGGCCCAAAAAAGTAAAGAGGCCATTGTGGTTCTCATCGTTACGAAGTCCTCCGAAAATGCAAACGTGTGATGTGATGTACCAATTCGACTTCTAATACCGGTTTTCTGAGCGTATGCCCAAGTGCACCCATTTCGCCTCGGAGCCTCCTGAAGCCCGCTGCAAGGCTATAGGGAGCCTGTAAAAAGGCTAGGTGGGCAATGCTTCACGCAGATTTGCACTACGCCAGGGTTAATGTGGTCAACTGACCCGCTTGAGCCATTCTTTTGCCGAAGCTGCCACTTACCGAAAGCCATCAGATGCTTTTCCACGAGCAATATTGCGACTATTCATCAGCGCGTTCAGTTTGCAGCATTTCTGTGGTGTAACAAAATACATGTTAGTATGTCGTATGCCCTGATTAGTTTTTTGGCTATATTTGTGTTGCTTGGTTAATAATGATAAGTTGTGCTATTTGGAACAGCAGTGTATTGTTGTACGCGGAGTTTTCTGTACATTGTACCTTTGTGCTTAAATCCAATCTAAGCTATAATTTAGCCCCTGTATTCTCTCGTGACAGTCCCGTGTAGCCTGTCGTTTGGTTATTCGAAACCCCACTAAGTAATGCCCGGAAGGGCCCTTAGGGCCATAAAAATGAAAAAAAGATGGCAAAAAACTTGATACTGTTTTACACAAGCTATTGACTATATGCAGCGCAACAGTTGAAAACAGTCCGAAACGTGCTCCATCTTATCAAGGTTTAAAAAAAACAGAGTACTCGAGAATTCGGTAACTGAGAATAATACATATAGATGATGTACCATACCTCACGTACTCAAAACTAGATACGGTAGCTCCGAAGATGGACATAATTATCTGGCTCGACACCACCAAAGTACGCTGGTTAGAGAAACTGGGTAGAAAAAAATAGGTGTGGCGGACAGCAAGTCGTGGATTTTCTTGAGTCTTCAACAAGGTGCAAAAAATAGAATAGGTGTTTTTACTCAGCGGTGTTGTCGGCACCCTGTGCAAAATGGGGCCAGATCCAATTGATCCCATACGCTTCGTGCGATCGTTAGAATAAAATGTCCTCAAAGAATCGTCACCTACTGGCCCACGGGGATGGCCGATAGAAGGTGAAGCAAAAACTAGCCAATAGGAAGCGGCCCTCGTCCAGGATATGCAGGTTGTGATAGAATACCCATAAAGCCGCGTAACCGCTTAGCATCCTCTGTTGCCAAGTAGACGAAGCTCCGACGACCCAGCGGTTGCGGTTGATGGAGAGGAAGAAGAGGTGCGGCGCGAAGCACAGGCCTAGAGGGCGAGGAAAAGCTTGAACCCAGACGCAAGGCGGATATAACGGGGCACGGCACTTTGGGAAACAGCGTGAAACTCATGGTCTACGTCGTACACTGAGGCAAGGTCGTTGCCAGCCACCGCAACGCTTTCGGGCGTCGTCGCAAAGGCTCTGGCGTAGTGGCCAGCACTGAGTCGGCCTGTGCTACCACCTACGGACTTAACCGCCGCGTGACCAGTCGCGAGGCGGATCCGACTCCTTTGATTTACCCTGTTCAGCTTCCTCCTGGCCGCTCAATCTGTGGCAACACGTCGGCGCCGTCTGCGCCGTTATCGCTACGAGGGTGTCATAGACGACCCGCGTTCCACATCGTACTTAATGTGAGCTCGTTCTTTCCTCGGGACATTTGCACTGACGTTTGCGGACCTGCTAGTGCTAGGTGTTGGAGCGTATCGCTTGGATATTTCTTTCGCCAAGTTGTACCAAGAATGTCAGCAGTGCGTACCAGTCGCAGTATGCTTAGATTAAAGCTCGTGTCCTTTGCCATCCTCGAAATAGGTATCCTCGCTTGCAAACTGAGCTTTATTTTAGTTTCCACCACGTTATCTCCAGGCCCAATCATTACCCGCGTTAGTTAGGAAAAGCCTTCGCGGACAATCTCTATAACTTGAAAATTGTGTTTCAGCGATATTAAAAAATATTTGTGTATCAGAAAATTTTCCTATTTATTGATTTCGATGGGCAGTGCCGCCACTGTTAATGTTATATGAACGTGTTTCGAGTGCGTTTATTTTTAGCTTCGTTCAGTGACGCCGCGCCAGTCAGGCTGCCCTCGGCAGACCTCTTTCTTGTATGGTGGATATTCCAATGCTCAGTACCGTTGCCGCAAAGGGATGTCGCCCTAGAAAGTTATAAGAAGAACATCTGCGTTGAGGGAGGTGTCACTTTCTCGTGTAGCTTGTAAAGGAAAATTGCACCAATTTTTGGGACTTCAGCGCACACGTCGTGGAATAAAAAACTTTGCGAAAGCGGCAGTTCTGAAAACGAGGAAACCTCACACTAAAGCGACAGGCCGGATTGAGACTGTTGCCGCAGTTGTCGTACAACGTAAAGAATGCCGTCATTTCACGTTTCAGCCAACCGAACTGCGTGACACGCCCGTTTTTGTTTACGTCTAGAGGTAACGTTATGGTTTTTGCGTCGGAGTTTAAACACAGCCTAGACTGGAGGTAGCGAAGCTTACACAACCTTTGCTGTCATCACGACGGTATAAGTCCACGGTTGTAGCGATTTGCTTTTTCTGGCTGCCTTAACAAATTTGCTACAGCAGTGTTGCTATAAGTGTGAGCTTTACTTTTTGGAAGCGACTAATCATGGACATCATGTTGGAGGGGCGTTACCCCTATAACGTGCCTTCACGTTCCGAGCGTCCTAGCGTCAATTACGGCGAATGGTGAGATACTTTTCGCCGATCTGGGCCAATCCTCATACGTCCATACACTCTGCAAACCAAAGTGGGCCGGGGACACTGCGCGGTCGTCGGCGAGGCACGCACTCAAGAATGTTACCGTAACTTACGTAGTATGATGGCCAGCCGTGCTCTGTAAGCGGCTTTTACGGAGGCGTACAGAGCCGATCCACAGTCACGCGGAAGTGGGATCCCCAACTTCAATGGAACAACGATTGTTTACTTTGTGCAATATTTGTATTAGATTTACAATGCGTTAGGGGAAATTACGTTGTTTATTTACGTATTTTTAGCGTATTTTTTAGCTCGGGTATTCAGCCGTCACACGGAACGAACGGTACGACGCTCGGAGTGCTAAAGCACGTTTTCCGTATTTGTAACGGAATGAACCGGTCACAGGAAAATTCGCTCTATTGTTTCTCGCTTTTTTATTTGGTCTTGCCGCGAGGGATGCGCTCCCATTCGCGCGCTCGGCATTGTCTTGGTATTTGTAGTCACACGAAAATGGGGATTTTCTTTTCTAAACAAATTCGCTGTCAATATAGCACTCTCACCTGACAATACTGTTGATTTTCGAACGAGATACAATTGTTGGGTACTTTATTGCGGGCAGCCCATTACAACCGTCTTGGGGAACGTATGTGTGCTGTTTCGCACACGCTCCGATTCCACTCCGATTCCGTGCGCTCCGATCCAGAGAGCTTCGTCTTATTAGTTTAATGAAGCATTACTGCATGCGTAACTTTATTAAAAATTGTATTGACCTCCCATGTTTAGCCTCCTGACGATACATTTCTACCCTAGATTTTTTGTTACCTCTAAGAAAATGCTGTTCAGCGTGATGAACTGCTTAACAGCCTATGCACGTATCACATCGCAATGACCATAGCCACAGTGTTTGTGTGCAAGCATGTGATGCGAAATACTTTGGTTACTCGTTTCTTTCCAAAATATCCTGAGAATAAAGCCGTCTTCCCACAAATATTGTTTCCATCCGCGATAATCAATTGTTTCCACAAGTATGCGGTAGAAATCTATAATTACGTTTAATTTTTATAATTGAACACCTCCACTGTAATCTTACGTTCGTATGCTTTGTAATTTCACTTCTATATTTATTCGCCTCTAGAATACGGGGTAAACTACGTACAAATGTCACAACGAGTACGCTTATGATAAAAGATGGAGACAACATTTTTTTACCCGTGGTGTCGTTATGACGTTATGCTCATAATGTGCATGTTTTCCGAGAGAGGAAGGGAGGGAGGGAGATAATCTCTTCTGGCGGTCATTCGGCACTGCTCGTCGTAGTCGGCAATAGAGGGTGCCTCGCTCCACTCCTGTTTTTAGAGGGCGGTTGTGAATTTGTAGGCCCCTTCTTCGTAATGATATAAGGTGGGCTAGTTGGTTGAACTTGCGGCACAGCTTCGGGTATTTGGTTGGTTAAAGTTTGTCTAGTCGGGAGAGGTGGGGGAAAATGTTCGTCGGGATTGAACGGAGTGCTGTTTGATCCTGCCTTTGCAACTTGTGATGAGGTGAAAATTTACTGCGGGTTGCTTTGCCGTAGCTTATAATTTCATAATATATGGGTATAACAGGAACATAAAACTGGTCTTGAGGGCTTATAGTTCGCGGAAGATAGGAGTGAGCCCGGGGGTGAGCCTATTGATTTCCCTTAGAGTTTCATGGCCAAGGGTCCATCGTATGTGATTGAATAATTTCGTTTGTAGCTAATTGCTGATCTGTGGGCTGTTTTCCCGATTCACCGTCTCGCCCATTGCCTGCAGGGGTTTTGCGAGTCAGATACAATGTGCATTCGTACATCCTTTGTGTGCGCAAAGATGTCGCACAGATATCACACAGCTTGTGTTTGCACAGATGGTAGCTATGCTACTGGTACTCTAATGGCTGCATTTGTGCACACCGTGTACATTTATTCCGACATATCATTTTGATATTACCACATCTTTCTAACCGTCCTCCGTGGTGAGATGTAGGGTTCATGTCTTTAGGTTGGGTGCTACTTTGAGGGCCTTCAGTATGCAATAAGGAATCTCGTTGTTGGTTGTTTGCATGGTGTCGTGTATTAGGTATTCTAGTCACTTTCGGGTTTCCCTGCCCATGTGGCTGGTTTTTGAAGGGACCCAGCAACACTCCTTGCCACAGCGCCCGAAGTGGATATTCTGCTGTTATGAGTGCAGTAATTCTCCTCACTTCCGAGAAGAGCAGGAGCGGATACAGGGCTGCAAGTCAGTGGGGTGGTGCGCCTTACCAAATGCCATGATTCCGTAGTGACTGTTGCACTACTAAATGAGGGAGGCTCAACCTGCTTCCCACTCACCAGGTATGCGCCTTCCGCACTTTGGATGGCGCCTATGCAACGGCGCGTGCTCGGCTGGCGCGTATACCCGCTTGCTCAGCTACGTGGCACATCGCTGCCCATGGGGACGTCATTGTGGCCCATATTGCCTCTAACAGCAAATTACAATTTCGGTGCCATTTAGCATTTCTAAACGCTTTCTGTGACTTTTTCACTCGGTGGCCTCTTATACTTCCGAAATAAGGACGGGAGGTTAATTCCACGGAGCACACAAGTATTTCTCATGGGCATAGTTTCTCCTAATTTCTGGCCATAATTTACTTATTCATAATATTACCACAGGAAGCAGCTTATGGCTAGATTTCTTCTACAATTTTTGGTAATGTTAACATCATTTCCACAAAAATCGCTTCCGAGGCTCGTGGACACTCCCACTTTTCACGCAAATCGCACAATTCCAGATATCCAAGTCGATCTTGCTCGTGCCGTACTCTACAAGATCGATCATTAGTCTGCTCCCCCCTCCCCACATAACGACCGCCAAAAAACAACCATCCTATATGTCTCGGCCCAGCCAATTTCACCTTTATTAACCTATTATTATAACCCCCTTTCGCCCAACAGACTTACAGCGGTCCCTTCGCCATATTAAGGCTGTCCCCACCCTCTCTCTCTTCTCTCTTTCTCTCTCTCTCTTCTCCCTCTCTCTCTCTCTCTCTAGCACGAGGCATTCTATTAGCGCGAAGCCTTCGATTATTGCATGCGCTGTAACATTGCAGCGCAGATGCAAGAAAGCCAGCGGCAGAAAGCACCTAGGCGAGCGAAAAACATCAGCAGAATCCACCATCGCCTTCCACTTACAGGATACACAGCGGCAGGAACCAGCAAAGGCGCAGCGCGTAGGAGACAGATAAAAGAAATTTGAAAGCCTAGGGAAGGGATCGTGTAGGAAATCGTGTCAATCGGCAAGGTGACAAAACCCTTCGAGCAAGCGATTCCTTAAGCAACGCGTATAGGTTGTCCCGTAGGTGTAATAATGATGATATATGACTGCTCTGAAGCGTGTTGTGTGTTTTCCTACAGACGCAGCTTCAAGAAAAGCTGCAGTTCCGTATGGATAAAAATCGGGGCCCTTAGATACATAGGTTTCATCTGAGACGGAACCAAAACATTTCTAGATTTTTGTCAAGCGCCGTGCACAACCAGGAACAAACACAAATTACCGACGCCACCAGCGTAAACTCTTGCACGTATTTGGGGCAACATGCATTTTGAAAACACTAGAAAATAAAACGGCGGAATATGCATGCACAAAAACAAAAATATTAAATCCCTGAATCTTATTTACCAGTATTTTTGTATGTTCCGCTAATATTATACAACAATTGTATTTTGCAAGTTTCTGTTTTATTAACTTTTAGATTGCTGGAAAGTAATAGTGGGTTTCCAAATATTAAAGCAGACATATATATTTAGAAAAAAATACACCGTTCCAGATCCACGCTTTACGCAGAATACAGCTGTCCAAATATCTCTTTCATATACCTAACTGCCACATACGTGAGGCAAGCTCTTGAACATATCCTGATATTTTATATTTCGCTTTAATTCACCCCGATTATAAAGTTTTGGTCTGCAACCATTAAGGTTGCGTCCGCTGGACCGGCATACTTCGTGAAGCTGTGGGCAAGTGTGCTCCGCGTGACGGACTAAAGAGTCCGTAGTCGCTGGAGTGCAAACAGCGAAGTCTTGCGGATGGTGGCTACGCCAGTCCTCGTCGGGCTCCATTAGAAATTTTTGTTACCATTTGTCCGTTGTAGATAAATATATTTCTGGTATTTATAACTGAGTTTATCGTCTGGAGATAATAAATGATTGAAAGCTGCATTTTATAATTGCTGGCCGGTTCAGGTCCGTTCTGTTAAGGGGACCCCTACGTTGTATGTTGTGGCTTCATAGGTGGCGTCGTAGTACTGTGTGTCGTTGGAAAAGTCATTGTCGGGGGCTTTGTGGTCTCCCTTGGGACAGCGTTTCAAGTGGCGCATGACGAAGTCTAAGAGGCCGGCACCCGTGCCGAATGTCCTACGACCATTTTTTCATGGTGCTTGTTGCACTTCCCAAATAGGTGACGCTAGTTTAGCACTTTCTGGTGTTTCGAGACATCGTGGTAGTGGCCCTATTTAATAAACTGCCGTTTGTGCGTGGGGCAGGATAGTAGGCGATGGCACCTCCTTCACTAAGACCTCTTCTTTGGTAATGTGTGTGTGTGCAACGCCTATAAAATGCTTTCTTGAAGTGCCCCATATCTATTAGTGTGTTGATATTGCTGGGATAAGATCTCTCTGCAGTTGGATGCGACTGCAGGGAGACTAGAGCACGGTATCCCTCGTGAGTCAATTTGCTCTTTCCTGAACCCGTACCTGGTAGCCAGTGAGCTCTGATCGTTCCTTGTAACTTTTCATTAAGTGTGCATTCAGGGGTATTCGATTGTATAGGATGCGTGAGCATGCCTGCTGGGATTCAGTGTAGCGTTGAGATGCTTGCAACTGTAGCTGCTGCGAGGGGAAGCCCCTAGAAAGTACAACGCGAAGTTAACTGTCGGGGAAAAATATTTGAAAATTCCTAACAGAATGAAACAGTATCTGTTGCCCCCTTTCGCTAACTTGAGATTCGGACCGATTCCAACGCCTTCGTCGAGTTTCAAAAGTCTGAAACACATCGTTTCTCGCACGTACCTCCTGCACCACTCCTGCTGTTCTTAGGGCCGTGTAAGTAAAGCAGTGGTCAGGTTAGCTGACATTAGCAGCACTTTGCCTCTCTGCCTCCATCCTTTGGATGTCCACCACAGTCTGTATTTCGTCACCTTTGTGCCAATTTCTTTTCTTTTGCTGCCCTGCATTAGCTACACACAATATTTTATAACGCGCAGAATCGTTTACTGAAGTTACGAGACCTGTAGAGGTGATATGCGACCACGTGAGTCGGTGAAGGCAGGTGGCGAGCTGCGTAGTTAGACGTGAGGTCTCCTTGTCAATGTCCGCAGCCTTGCGAGGAATAGTATCTCCACTCTCCAGGATGGACGAGCAAATAGCTTGCTTTAGTGGGCCTGACTTGTAGTAAATGTAACATGGCCTTCCAGTCGTGTATAAGTTGTAGATTTCGGGCTCTGGCACTATTCTGACTGCTGAGCGGGGCGCCACCCTGGCTTTTCTGGCCTCGTTTTCAATCGAGGTTAATGCAGAGCACATACATTATTTGTCGCATACGAGGGTAGGAGTATTGGAGGTCATGAGCGGGGAAAATTCAGTTTTCTGCGAAAAAAGCTCAAGGCCACGACTTTGCATAATTTATGGTGTTTCCTAGTGCCGAGTTTTGCCAAGATCAAGAATTAGGAAGACGTGGAAAATGCTGCCGTCACTCCACACATTCTGCAAACTTGCTCTGCGTTGCAAACAGGAAACTCGTTTGTTCCTTTCTACCACCCTTGACTACTATCCAAACTGCCAAATATGATATCATTCCTGCATTGCAAGGCTTTTCAGAACAACGACAAAAGCATACGTCGTGCACTTCCGGTGATTCTTCTCTCGAAGATTGACTTAGCCCTGATCCAGAATTTCAAGGTAACAGGCGAACATCCAGTAGTCCAGGTAAGACATTATCAAGCTAATAAAGAGGAGCTACAGGCACCCTGTATAAGGCACAGGGCTTCCGCTAGGTTCAGTGTTTTAACAATTCGGTTTGAGTTTTTTTTCAACGCTAAGTTCTTTAGTATTGTCTGTGACGAAGGGTTAAGACCTTTGTTCCTAACAGGGTATAGGTATATACTAGAAGCCAGAAACGTCGGGCGACTAACAAAGTACAGTACATTTGAGAGGATTAGGTTCCCAACTATTTGGCATTGTCCACTTTCAAGTACGTTAACCCCTTGCTCCAACTTTCTTTCGCATATAGAGTGGTTTCGTGAGGGAAAACTAATTTTTCCATCGTTCACGTGTATACAGCATAAACTGACGATGTCAATTACTACCGCGTGAGTTATTATTACACTAAAGAGAGCACAACTGACAGTACGCCTTCAGAAAGCCAGTTTGCTTTATATGTTCAAGCTAGTGCCAGCAATACCCCAACTCAAAGCTTGGTTTCAAACTTATTCGTCGTTCCTACACTCTACGACCACTTTATTTATTGAGCACGTCCGCGCGTGGTGATTCGCCCAGAAAGCAGTGGAAATAAACTAAGGTATCGTAGACAATTATGATACAAAGATGTGTTTCAAAGATGCGCCTCTTCCTGCCTGTTTTCCTTCCTACAATTGTGCCTGGCGCTTAACCTGTTCCGATGATGAAGTACCAACTAGCTCGCATCGACCGATTCATGTTTTCCCCGCCAGCTGTGTCCGCCCTCAGCAGTACGAAATTTAAATGCATTTCGTTGTGCTCTGCTAAACTTGTTACTTAATATTCGCGCTGACTCGCTGGGCGTTAACCCACTAAGCGTCAATCAAGAGCTCACCTTTGGCAAAGGCGTTCCAGGATTTGCTTCAGTGGAAAGTAACAACGAGCAGCCGGAATAAAGCGGGTATTAGCAGGTTAACTTGTCTTTCCTCTCACATACTTAGCTCCCCCCATATCTCTCACTCACTCACTCACTCATCTGTTGGTGTGTCGGTCCTCAAGGTTTTATTTCTCCGATTTCGGTCTATGTCTCCATGCACACAGCTTCCCAAACCCATTTCGAGACCCGGTAGTTGGGATACACTAGTGGTTCCTAGGTCCTGCCTTCATCAAAGTTCTCCCTTTTTTTCTCTCTCCGCCTCATGCAATAGGCCCTCCTGAGCTGCTGGGCTCTGTGACTGTACATTGAGACACAAACAGGATAAACTGCGCAGACTGCATGAAGCAAACGCCACTAACTATTACATAAACGGGGATGGCATGAAATGCGTTCTTCTGTTTATGGGGTAAGGATGGGGCGTTGCTGTTTAGTTCCACATAATGATCCGGGGACCTCGGTTCTTTGCCGCCTGCCTGATGGTTCAGGTGTCTGAACACAATTTCGCGTGCCTGATTGGGTGAGATAGTCCACTAACCTTTCAACGAGTGACGTGAGGACCTATTTGGTATTCAATCATGCTCGAATGCGTAAAAGTTGTGCACGTGCATCCTTGTCTCCCCGGTGTATTCGTATATCTACAGTTCCGCAAAAAAAGTAATGTCCTAACAACGGACGATGCTCGATGCTGCAGCGGGTCAGCCTCTTCCATTCGCTGCCCTGTCAGTCCTTCCGCTACATTAACTTGTGTTACTGCTTGTGTGGTCAGAAAGTCATAGTAGTGCATTTTGTGCAGGACTAAATAAAGTTGACAACCTCACACCTACTCGCATTGGTGGAGGTATATAAACAGCGGGCTTCGCTCTAGGAAATAAGTTGATGAATTCACGAGACAACATTGAAAAGTGGACTTGGGCAAGAGTGAGAGAGCTGGGCCGCATCCACGCACTCTCTTTCCTAAACGACTTGACGGTGCTCAAATACGATGCGTTGTTTGCGAAGGCAGCAAGAAAACAGGTCATGGGAAATAAACTTCCTCTTTTGCAAGCGTTGTCGGTTCTTCATATTTTAAGCAAACCTTTGTGGCGACAGAATATAGAGACAGTGCTTAGAGCAGCGAGTAACCTGGCCAAGAGAACCACGCTTGTGGTGGGGGGGGTGACTTCAATGCACCACACCTTTCGTGGGAGTACAACAGAGACACCGCCAAGGGTAAAGACCTGAGTACGACGCGACGGAACAAGGATACACCCCTGATCACGAAACCCCAAGCAACCTACGCGAACGGGCCTCACGTCCACTCAACGGGACACCACGCCGGACCAAACCTTCATCAAGAACGGAGGAGAGGTTACGTGGGGCAACACTGGAGAGGTTCTGGGCAAGCGATCATTAATACTAGAGATTGAACTGGCAGGCACAGGTGGATGCAAGATCGAACACAAATGTACTGACTGGGACACCCTCCGCAAGCAGAGAAGAGACGACCCGGGAACGCTCGACATCGACGACATTGAAGCGTGACGACGAAACTGAAGATGGAAGTCCAGAAAGCGACCAAGAAGATCGAGACCAGCGACATTACATGCGTAGACAGCCGACTGGCGCACCTCAGAGAAGCGAAGAGGCCCATCAAGGAGCGCTGGAAGAAGCAGCGATGGAACAGGAAGCTACGAAAGAAGGTGGCGGAGCTAAACCGAGCGATTGAAAAACAAAAGCGCAGACAGCAGTGGGACGAGGTGTGCAACTGCATCGACGCAGCCTCCAACAGGGCAAGGTCTGGTGTCTGATGAGACACTTGCGTGACCAGACCAAAACCAAGTCGTTCCAGAAGAAGCGCATGGCGCAGGTCATGCGCCAAGCCGAGAAGACCCTTGGCAGAGCAGAGCTCATCATAAAGCTGAGGGCCAAGTATCTACCACAGAAGATGGCTGAACAAAACCAGGATACTCAAGGACCCACAATGCCAGGCTGGACCGGGACATCTCGGCGCCAGAGGTGTCTAAGGCCTTGCGGAAGCTGAACACCAGATCGGCAGCGGGCCAGACAGAGACTGAACAAGGCTCTGAGAAACTTCGACGACTCGTCGATCGAAGCGCTGAAAAAATATTGCAACAGATGATGGCGAAGTGGCCGACAACCGCCACAGTGGAAGATAGCTAAAACGGTACTCATTCAGAAACCGGGAAAACCACCGAGCACTGATAACCTAAGGCCTATATCGCTAACATCGTGGGTGGGGAAAGTCCTGGAGCCCGTGCTAGCGAACACATAGCAGGACTACTTCGAAGAAGAGGGGCTGTATCCGGAATCGATGATCGGGTTCAGGAGAGGCTTTAGCACCCAAGATGCGATGCTACAACCGATGAAAGAAATCATCGAGGACGATGCAAGGGACAGCAAGGTGATACTGGGCCTAGACTTTCAGAGCGCCTTTAACCGAGTGAGGCACTCGGCCAACCTGGCGCAAGTGTCAAGGCTCAACGTGAGAGAGAGGAGTTACGAATACATCAAGGACTACCTGTCGGGCCGCAAGATCGAGCTTCATGCGGGAGAGATCGATTTACCAGAGCAAGAAGTATGCAGTGTGGGCACGCCTCAAGGGTCAGTGATCTTACCACTGCTCTTTAATATTGTCATTATCCGAGTCCCCGAAGTGATGTCGAGCGTCGAAGGAATTCTACACACCATTTATGCAGACGACATCACCCTATGGACGGCCGGCGGCACACACGCAAGAATCGAGAGAAGGCTCCAGAAGGCTATTTCGGCCATCGAAGACCCGTTAGACGGAACTGGTCTCCAGTGTTCCCGGTTTAAGTCAGAGCTCCTGGTGTACTCGCCTCGCAAGGTGGGTTGGTAGCCGCTGCCCCCAAGGGAGTGCGATTGCCTAGGGCTGATCACAAAGACAGGCCAGCGAATCCCAGAAGTGCCGGAGATGAGGGTGCTGAGCATGCTTATTAACGGCAACGGTAAGAAGGCGAAGCTGATGAAGAAACTGGCGACCAATGCGGCAAGCACCCTGCGGCTCCTCCAGCGCGTATGGACCAAAAAGACGGGAATGCGCGAAGAGGGGCTAGCGAGATTCTTGGAGTCTTTCGCGATCACCAACTTGGCATACACCGCCGTGTACCCCAAGTGGACGCAGACGGACCAGGCCAAGAAAGGCAGTACCATCCGAGGAATGTATAAATGGGCAGTAGGTCTGAACGAATCAACGAACACCGAACGCCTGCTGCAACTGGGCGTCCACAACACGGTGGATGAGCTCATCGAGGCCCAGCCAGGAACACAACGAGAACGACTGGCAGCGACCAGGACGGGTAGAAAATCCTCGATATTCTGGGCTACGGCTACCAGATTACAGGGAGACAACCCCAAACACATAGATGAAAAGGTGCGGGAGAACGTGCGAGTGAGTCCCATTCCGAAGAACATGCACCCAGAACGCAATCAAGAACGAAGACGCGCCAGGGCAAAATAAAAAATCGATCACTACAGTAACGACCCGCGAACACGGTACGTCGATGCGGCAGACTATAGGCAAGGCAGGTACGCGATGGTGACCATAAACGCAAGAACGGGATAAGTGGTCAAGTCAGTGAGTGCCAAGTGCGAGAACGCCATCGAGGCAGAAGAGATCACCAAAGCCTTGGCGATGTCCGAGGCCACTTGCGACGCGATCCTGAGCGACTCACAAGAGGCCATCCACAACCTGGCGAATGGCCGAGTGAGCTGCAAAGCAGCCCAGATCACCGAGACAACGGGTGTCGAAGAAGACAGAACAATTGAAATCAGATAAATCCCGGCGCACGCGGGCGGATGCTCACCCTACACACCGAACCACAACGAGGCTACCCACAGGGAGGCAAACGTAATAACACACCGCGCACCCAGTGTGGCGAGTTGTCGCGAGGGGTCTTGGTGGGCGTAGACTAAAGACAGAACCAGGGGTTACGGCGAAGCACTCAAGAAACATGCGGCTGGTTAGAAGAACATATCCGCCGCCCCACCGGGCGCTGGGTCGCGAAGACGCAACGTGTCTCAGAAGGCGAGAGACGGCGTGGGTCACGTCACCGGCAGCGCTACACCACATGTATCCCGACGAATACCCCAATGCCAAATCCAGCGTAAGTAAGAAAGGGCCGGCCAACCGGTGGCACATCATGAGGGATTGTGCGTCCGACCAAGACGGCGCAAGTTTCGAAGAATACCGGGCGCAACTCCAAAGAGCCATTGTGTCAACCAACAAGACGGACCAAGCATGAGCCATTCAGAAGGTCTTCATTGCGCTCGAAAGGCACGGGCTCCGCAAAGGAGCTTGCGCTTAGTAGGGCCACAGCGAAGATGCGACGGTCGGGGCTTGGGTCGTAACTGACTCCAGCCCACTGCAGGTTTTATTGAAATAAATTAATTTCCAGTCCAGCCCAGGAGTGCCTTGTTCTGTGAAAACCCGGCGTGTTTGTTGTCGTCGCCCGGTACAAAAAATGACTCTCTCTATAAAGAGAGAAAAACGCATTTTATTTATAGGGGATTTGAACATGGCCTCAAAGTACGAGCTTAATGCACTTAATGGGAACGTTGTCTGTGGTGAAACAGAGGTACCCCCAGTGCGTGCGGAGCTGACGTCATAATGGGGGTCGGGTGAACGTGACGGATGAACGTAGAACAGGTGCGTGCCAGTAACAGAGCACTGATGTTGAGGAAGCTGTGGCGCGAAGTGTCGCTATATGGTATTTGAGCGCAGAAGGGCTACGAAAGGAAAGCGAAGAGGCGTGAAAACGATGTAGCATAAAGATTGACTTAAAGATTCATCGCCGGGTAGGGCTAATTGCTTTTGCAATGACAGAGCGCAAGCAGAGTGCTCTAAGGAATATTTTTCCCAGACAAACGCTCCTAGGTCGACTGCAGTTATCGGTTCATGTTTGTGCCATTCCACCCGCTACCTGGACAAACGTTTTAAGAACCCGCTGGCGCGGAAGGACCAAATTGCTCGAAGCGCAGCGTAAGAGCTATACACAAGTTTTTCCAATGGTATTCTTCGTAGAGACATTTTTATTTGCCCATACATAGTCAGGTTAGCCATTAAAGCACAGCAAATGGGAAATGCCGCCGCTGCTAGGGCGGGCCCGATGAGATGTTCTTGACTTACCGGCCACGAGCCAGTCAGCTCGCACCCTCACTGCTCCAGGATGATGAAGGAAGGGGCATAGTGTGGCCGGGGCATTGGCACACGAGGTGGTATGCGATGCACGGAGTTTCACAAGAGGGCAGATATAGAGGTATTAGCTAGTAAATATGGATGACGTGGTATCCAATCGAGCTATTAAAGGGAGTTTGGTTTTTAGTGCCCGCAAAATATTGATACATTCATTTTAAATTTTAAGACGCCGATGCCACACTGGTGAGGAGGCGCGCCATATTGGAGGGCTTCGGATTAATTTTGTCCACCTGGGGTCGAATAACGTGAGCCGAAATCTCGAACAAATGGGCATTAGGAGACGAGAGATGTGGAGAGTGCTGGAGGGGGATGCGGCCCTGCCCTTCGTGGTGTGCCGATGGAAATTATACGAAATGATGTAGATACGCTGCCGTGACGCGAGAGACAGCTTGCCGTGAAGGGCCAAAAATAAAAATAGAACATTGATTCATTTGAGGGAACTGCGCTTGAGTTCCTCACTAAGCTCAATTTCAGCCATAAAGGACCTGTCGTTAAAAAAACGGCAACGAGTACTGCGAAAATTTCAACGTTCGTGCCACAGTCACTCATATGGGTAGGAGGGACATACTATGGGAATGCGCGTAAAACGTAATTATAATTGTGTTAACTCCACGTTACCCTTCACTAAGATAGAATCAAAGGGACCGGGAAGATCCCTACAATCGCCCAGCCACGTTACTTTGCGATGGCTGAGGTCGGGGGCCGCCAGTCAAAAGAAGTTTCAGAGATGTCATAGAAAAGTTGCCGGAAAGTTGCCCTCGAGCCAACACAGCTTCCCATGTTTCCTTCAACCTTTTCATTAGTTGTACGCAGTATGACTTAAAATTGTTGCC
This sequence comes from Haemaphysalis longicornis, assembly GCA_013339765.2. Classification (NCBI taxonomy): domain Eukaryota; kingdom Metazoa; phylum Arthropoda; class Arachnida; order Ixodida; family Ixodidae; genus Haemaphysalis; species Haemaphysalis longicornis. The sequence goes on from CM023452.1 coordinate 137,294,356, forward strand.
ATTTCTAGCAGAACAAAGCGAAACAAAGCAATCAATGCCGTACATAAAAGCACAGCGTCATGTTGATCCACTTAAGCGTTTTGCTGTGACATCGCTGTGACTTCCAAACTCTGCGTGTCGTTTGCACAACGCCGACGCTTCTGATACGAATATGACGCAATTGGTATCGTCTGCATGCTCCTCTGTTATCAGAGTACCAGTTTACTGGAAACATTGAGCTTGTTGTAACAACGAGTCCCCCAGGGAGCCCAGCACTGACATCCTACGGCGTACTTGCTGAATGTGACGGCAGGTGTGTAGAACAGACTCACGCCTGCAATGGAGCACTCCGATCCCGGGGAAGCTGTGGCGCGAAGTGTCGCTAGTTCGCCTGTGGAAGTAATTCGCGCCTAAAGACGAAGAACGAGAGCAAAGAAAGAGGTGGAATTACTACTAACATATGTATTTGTTATTCATCGCCGGGTAGGGCATAATGCGTTTCCATTAAAAGCACGTAAGAAGAACGACCTTATGCGTTTTTTTCGGAGGACAGTTTCTCAGCAGACTCCGGTCATTCGTTCACTTTTCCACACCTTCGCCCCGCTAACCGGAGAAAAATTGCCGTGACCCGCACTTTGCGGAAGGACGACATTGCGCGCAGCGCAGCAAAACAGCCACGCACAACTTTTGTTCAAGGTATTATCAGAAGCGACACTTTTATTTGTTGGCACAAAGTCAGGTTTCCAACATAAAGCACAGCAAAACTGCAAGCCGCGCTGCTCGGGCCCTCCCGATCAGATATTGATTTACCGGACATGAGCTGTTCAGGTCCCTCCCCCACTGCGTAATGGTGAGGAAAGGGAGAGCCGTTTGGTGTTAAGGCATCGCCACACGACGGGGTATGTGGCCAAAGGGCGCATCCTTCATACGTTTACCAGGTCATGTCTCAAGCAATCTGATGAGCTAGATATTTGTCTGTGGCCACCAAGCGCCTGATACCCGGTCTGCTGACTGCTTCCGTCGTCAGCACCGGCTGATAAACCGCGGGGCCACTTTAATAGAGGTTCCCCGTACGCTGCGTATGGCGAGAGTTTCATACTATAACATATTAGAACGAAATGTGTCGCTGCAGTCGCGTTACGCCATTGTCACCGCGTCACCGACTTCTTGGTTTTTCAAACCAAGTTGAAGAAAGGATGTAACATGTTCTTTTCTTGTTCGCCCTGGATAAAGTTGCTAAATAATACGTGACCAGGAAATCTTGTAGCGACGTTGTGCTTATAATTATATATGTGATTTAAATATTCTTTTCAATAAAATTGTCCCTTTTTGCAGCCGCCAGAACTTTTCCGCCCATCCATGAGCCATGCCAAAAACAAGTGGAACCTGCATCCCCGGTAAATGACAGAACGCTCGCTGAAGCGAGCCTCGCTTTGGCCGTGGTGCCAGATTTCCCTTTACTATATTGGTATGACATTCTATGTAGCTGTAAACGAAACGTGCTTCTCAGAAATGCTAACGCTCTAATATGAGGATACCTTTTGCTAATTACCTGCCAATATAAAAATTAACTTTACCACACCTTCCAAAAGAAAGGTGAGAAAAGGTTGAAAGATTTTTCACATTAGATGTGCGTCCAATCAATCATTAAAATGTCAAAGCCCTAAATAGGAAGCGAAAACGAACGCATGTGACAATTTTCCCCTCAAGGCCTAAACACATCTGCGAACAATGTAAATGTATACTGATACGTAGTTTATGACACAAAGTTATATTGACTCAACTCATCCGTGATTGATGCGTGTAGTGTCTTTCCAAGAACCGTTCTTTTTTCGCAGCATTCTGAAGGAACTGCTTTGGAACTAGTGGAATCCCAGTTTCACATGCTCGCAACATGTGTCCAGGGATCTGTTCAGTGCTTTTCGATCGCCAAAACGGTACATGGATAAACACACAACATATTAGAAGGGACGTCATCTGTCCCACTAAGCAAGCGTCGTTTTACTAAAACATCATGCAAACTATCGGTGACATGACGAGGATTGGTTGAACGCGAATATTTATTATGGCAGTTGTCATCTAACGGAGCGTTGTCATCTAAGTTTTCCAGAAACCGCTTTTACCTCTTTTTATTTTAGGAGATTTCAATGCCCCTCATCCTAACTGGGGCTACCACTACAAAACCAGCGGGGCTCCATTCTGGCCAATGTTATCGACGACCTTAATATACTGCTGCTCAAACAACCCGATTCACCAACCCGCACTGGTACAAGTGTCACCAGAGATACTACCCCGGATCTTTCATTTCTTTTGGGCGCCCTAGGCGTCTCCTGGTTTCTCCTCGCAAGAAAACCTTGAATCTGATAACGAGCTTATACTAATAACAATTAAAAATCACATGTACAACGCTCAGCTGGGGCTGGCAGGCCTTACCAACTGGGACGCTTCAGAAAAGCAAATTCTTCCAAACCTATTGACCCCAGTCAGCTCCTCTCAGCATGGATTGATGATTTACTTCAAACTGTTCACTCAACAAGCAAAACGGTGGCTATCACCTACCACACCCCTGATGTCGACCCGAAACTCTTAAGCCTTTGGGAGGCACGAGGGAGCCTCACCAAGCGCTGGAAGCGACAGCGGCAACAACCGCAAAGTGCGGTCTCCGAATCGCTCTTCTAATCAACAAGCAACAGAGTACGCCAACCACCTTTCCAAAGAAAATTGGTTACAGCTGTGTGACAGCCTCCGAGGTACTCTGACAACCAAAAGAACTTGGCACCTGCTCCGGCATCTCATCGACCCCCAAACCAATAGGAGCGCTTCTCATCGAACATTGACCCAAACTCTTCATTCTTTCAATGGCTCTTCTGAAGCACTCATGCTTTCCTTAAAAAATAAATACCTCCAACAGCCAGAAATTTCACTCCCCCTCCGTACACAGGCCAGCCACATCCAGACCTTGATCGAGATTTTCAATTTTACGAACTCCGCACATCTCTTTCCAAATGTAACAAAAAGAGCACCCCGGGCCAGGATCATGTGACCTATCCTCTTTTAGCCAACTTGGATGACGCCTCAATGGAACAACTTGTGCAGCTATTAACGCCCATTGGAAATAAGGAAAACTTCCCTCACAAAGAAAAACAGCAGAGATCCGCTTTATCCCGAAGCCTAACAACCTTCGTCCTATTTCTTTAACTCCTTGCGTGAGTAAATTTGGTGGCGCGCAAGTTCCTCCGACGTCTACAACCCTACCTAGAAGCGAAGGATCTCATCCCAATACAATGTATAGTTTTCGAAAACATCTGTGCACTCAAGACATCCTTCTTCGCATAAAGGTAGAAATTCTTATACCAGCCTCCCGAAATTCACCTCGTGCAATTCTTGCATTGGACCTAAAGGGAGCCTTCGATAACGTCTCTCATTCTGCCATTCTTCCGTCTCAACGAAACAGGCTGCGGCATGCGTACCTACTCCTACATTGCCGATTTTCTCACCCACCGACAGGCGATCCCCAAAGCAGGCGATGTGAAATCTGATCCCATCACTCTAGGAGATCGAGGCACTCCTCAAGGTTCTTTTCATTCACCTTTGCTTTTTAATATCGCTCTCCTAGACCTCCTTCGTCAGCTTAAAGCCATCCCCCGTGTTCATCACGCACTGTATGCGGATGATATTACCATTTGGACTGACACTGGTTCTTAGGTGAAATTCAAGATACCCTTCAAAAAGCCACTGACACTGTAAACGCAAAGGACCCAGGGTCGACTCAGGCTACCGGAGGCAGTTTTTTTCCCTCCACCCTTTCCGCATTACAGACACAATGAGTGAGAACCATAAATCTTCTCTTTAAGAGTTTATTCTCCCTCTGCCGCTCTTGCAGCACCGTGACAGGCTTTAAATGCCTCACCTAAAGGCGCTGCTGCATCTTAATCCTCCGACCGCTGGCGCAGTGACTTCATTGTGACTTCGGAACGAAGCGTAACGTTTGTGCAACGCCGAGAGTCCGAAACGAATTGCGCACCATTGTGAGCATTGGTTTTTCACTCGACGGGCGTTTGATAATTTTGAATAACGGACTTGAGCCCCTTTCCACGAAGCGCACCGGCATTTCCGCGTGAGCGTGGTTTCCCCCATTTTCGCCATTATTACTTATTTAAATGTTGCCGAGTAGCTCGTCATCTCTAGAGTTTTGTACAATTTGCTTGTAATCTCAAAGAATTCGCAAATAATACATCCGAGGTTCGCAGACACTACCACGAACCTCGGATGTTATTCGGGCTCTCAAGAAGTATTGATTCGATTACAAGGTTTCACGCGCCGACGCTTCACAGGCGATGAGGCGCGCAGTTGTGGATGCCTCCGGATTAATTTCCACGACCTAGGGACCATCTTTAACCTGCGCGTTAACTCTAAACACGGGTGTTTTGGCTCTTGGCGTTCATCAGAAAAGCGCATGCATTGGCGGAAATCAAACCCGTGTCTTTGGGCGTAGCAGCATGGCGCCTTACCCACTGAGCCACCACGGCGGTGCTCAAGCCGCATTGCGAAAACAGTGAAGACTGGTTTGCTCCCCTCTTGCTATAACGACACCCACAAGACTACCGCCGACGGCATCTTAGTCCACCCAAACATACCCAATTCTTTAATCCTTTCCCCAACAGGCCTGAACCCCCCCCCCCTAACAATATAGGCTTTCCTCTTTCTCTCTCTCTCACTCTCTCTCTCAGTCTCTCTCTCTCTTTAGGCGGGCAGTATTGTACAGCGCGGAGTGTTTTATATATGTTTTATGCCGCTTAAATCCAAGGCAACAGCAGATGAAGTAAGGCAGCGGCAGAAAGCAGCCAAGCGGGCAAACAAACCGGCAGCCTAATTTACCACCGCTGTTTTCTCTCCAAATACCCGACGCAAGGAACGCTAGTTGTACATGGTTGGAAAAGCACTTTTTTGTAACAGAAGGGACAGACGTCACTCGTTCTGTCTGGTTTTCTTTCGCTCTACGTCTGTCCACTGTGTTACAAAAATGCGCTTTTCCAACCAGGTACAACTACCGATAGCAACTAGCCCAAACAAGCCTTACTGAGCAATGAACGCACTGCGGCGAAGATCGTAGGAGACTGATCAAAGACTTTCGAAAGCCTAAAATGAAGCGGATCGTCAAGCAAACCGAGTCAGGGCGACAAGGCGACAAACCTTTTCGAGAACGCAGATCCTAAGCACCGCCTAACGTTTGGCTGGTTGCGTAAAAATCAAGCCTACTGCTGTCCTCCTCGTCGTGCGGACGTCCTTTTTTGGTTCCTGTCGGGACGGCACTTTAGCAATATTTCATCGTGGTTGTCACGCTGTAGCTACAGAAGGCCCAAAAACAAACTGGCGTAAGCCAATAAACAACTCTTGTTTGAAAGTTTATAAGACAGCACATATCAGGACGCAGCAACACTGTTAAATAGCTGCCCTAATAAAAAAATTCCAATCAGTTTCAAGTACTCAGGACATTAAAAAACAACACACGACAAAGTTGCCTGCTTAGAAGAGAACTACTAAGGTTAACACATGTTCTAACCTGTATTGCCCAAATCCCCTTCTCCAAGGACCACTGTGCACATTCAAGCACCAATCAGAATACCTATGCATGAGCTAACATATCATCGTTTATATTGTTGTATTGCACAGGCTTAAGCAGACGCAAAATTAGAATTTGTAGAAATTATTTTAGTCCGCTTCTGAACAACCCCAAGTATTTTTACAGATTTTTCTTACTGTTATTGCTTCTGTTTAGCATTTTTAAAGTAAGCAGGAATGCTATTTTAAAATTTTATTTTAATGACAAAGTAATTTTTAAAATTACAATTCTGTTTGAAAAGATTCCGACGGCGAAATTATTTATACTAACTGCAGACCGTGAAAAATCAAAGGTTTAGCGAGATATAATTGCCGATCTAGCACTCACAAATATGTAATTGGCATATCCAGAGAGACAAGCTTGTAAACATGTGTCCCCATTTTACCTACTGGTTTAATTCCCAGGAGGTTGAAAAGTTGCATGTCTGCGCCCATTAAGTAGCAGTCAGGACGATTGGCGGCATGCAGCACTGTGGATATCTGCGCCGGCTGAAGGACTCTTGTGTGACTCGACAACTGAATGTAACCATAGCGGACTCGCGGACGGTGGCTCCGACTGTACTCATCGCGCCCGATTCCAGTTTTAGATGCAAAGCATCTGTTGCAAAGTCGCCCCTCCGTTGTCCGGCGTCCGCTCCTATCCTCCTCTCCACAACAGCTATGATAACGCCACTCTCTCTCCCCTCCATTTCTCCACACCACCTGTGCGCTAGCGCGCGCTTCTCCTCCCCTGCCCTGTGCTGTCCAATCACGCCCATGCGCGTTGCTCCTCCTCTCCAGTCCCTCTGCTCTGCAAATAAATCGTTCCGCGCTCCGCCCAGTTGCTTCTTCTGTTCTGCAACGTCCGATGGCTGCAAATGGACGCCAACGATTCCGTCAGCGAACTGGATGGAACAGCTTCAACTAGCGCCAGCCAGCACACTGTCAGAACCGCGAGCACCTCCGAAGACAAGGCTGCACAGAGGAGAGCTCCCCACGCCGAACGTAAACGGCAGCGTCGAACAGCGGATTCCGCACTTCGAGAACGAGAAGCCGCTTTGAAACGCCAGTGGCGAGTAGCTGATCCAATGGCGTTCGGCAACGTGGCAACGCTTCGAAACTCCAGCGTCGAACAGTGGATTCCTCGCTTCGAGAACGAGAATCCGCAAAACGTTTCCCCACTACTCGATAAATAAAGAAGACATTTAATACGCTACTACAGGTGTCTTTACTCTGCAACCAATTAACACGCTACTACTCCACGGCTGGGCATCCCCTCAGGGTTCCCACGTGCGAAGATGGTGTAATTTTTTTGTCATCATTTTTTCGATGTAGCAAATGTACAGTTATAGTTGTAATATCCACGTTAATTGCATGCAAGTAAGTAATAAACAAAAGTCTTATTTAATTGATGCTGTGTGATGGGTATTTTACAGTGGAAATTGTAGCGTAAACCGTTTTTTTAACTTTGTAAAACGAATATTCTGTATTTGCATGCACAGATGCAGAAAAATTAGTTATACACATTTAAGATGTCCGCGTTTTTATTTCTCTGTTTCAAAATTTTTTATCGAATCGCATTGTACTTCTTTTTTTTAGAATGCGAAGTGCAGAAAAGCAATACTATGGGATTTGCAAAGAAATTGTTGGAGTTTATTTTGAGAAAGTCCAGGACTAAGTCAAACCTCCACTCAGGATGCACGGTGTCACCATTAGAATTTCACCTAAATAACTGTCGTATACGGAAGGCAAACTTTTCAACACGTCTCGCTATTATACATTCCATTTCATTCTCTATTTACATTCCATTTCATTCTTTATTATACATTCCGTTTCATCGCTATTATACATTCCATTTCAATTTCAGTCTATTTAAGAACTGTAGTGCAGGTTTTAAGGCTGCGCGAAGTATTGGTGAAACAATGCACCGGCAGAAGTGCTACGTTGTACCCTGCCTCCTGGGTATAACCACAGGAAACCTCCCGGCGGTGGCTAGTGCAGTATTCATTGAGCCCCGTTAGGTAATTTTGTCATCACTTGCCCGATGTAAATAAATGTACAGATTTCTCAGTCGTTACTGAATTTTTTTCTAATTAATTCTTTCTAATGAAAGCAGGACTGCATGTGTAACTTCAATGAAATACTACTGACCTCCCATTTTAGTCTCTTGACGATACATTTCTAGCAGTAGTTTTTTTAGCTATAAATAAATGCTACTCTTCGTAATGAACTGCTTTAACAGCCCTGGCAGGTATCACACCGCATTGACCATAACCACAAGGCTTGTGTGCAAGCATGTAACACGAAATGCTTTGGTTACGCTTTTCTTTCCAAATATCCGAGAATAAAACCGCCTTTCCGCCGATATTGTTCCCTTCCACGATAATGAATTGTTTCCACAAGTATTAAGTAGCATTCTATAAACACGTGTAATTTTGGTAATTGAACACCTGCACTGTAATCTTACATTTGTATATTTCGTAATTGCACTTCCCTATTTACTGCCTCTAGAATATTGGGTAACCTACAATAATTTCATCACAATACGCTTCTTTCACTAAGATGGGGACCACATTTTTTACGCCGTGTTGTTGCTTTGACATTATGCCGATAATCTGCACATTTTCAGAAAGAGGGAGACAGAGAGAGAGAGATTCTGTTCTGGTGATCGTTCGGCACTGCTCTTCGAGTCGGAGATGGACAGTGCCTCTCTCCATTTCACTCCTCTTAGAGGGTGTTTGCGGCCCCCTGCTGCCGTATGGTGTAGGGTGGCTAGTCGGTTGCACTTGTCGCACAGCTTCGGGTATTGGGGTTTGTTAAAGTTTGTGTAGTCGGGAGAGGTGGGTGAAGGTGTTCGTCAGTGTTTGAATGGAGTGCTGTTTGATCCCGTCTTCGCAACTTAGAATAAGAAGGTCGGAATGTATTTTGGGTTGCTTTGCAGTAGCTTAGTATTTCGGAATATATGGGCATAACAAGAACATGAACATCTTCTTGGGGGCTTTTAGCTCTTGGAAGGGAGGCGGGAGCACGGGCGTGAGCCGTTTCATTGCCCTTTAGAGTTTGATGGCCAGGGGCCATAGTATTGATTGAATAATTTTGTTTGTAGCCGACTGCTCATCTGTGGGCAGTTTTTCCGGTGCGCCCTCTCGCCCATTACTTGCAGGCATTCTGCGAGACAGATACCACGTGCATTCGTACATCCTTTGAATTCGCGCAGATGTCGGACAGATGGCACGCGGGTTGTGCGCACAGATGCCGGTTGGCCACTGGTACTAGTATTGCTGCATCTGTGTACCACATGTGCGTTTTGGTTCCGGTATATTCTTTCGATATTACGGCATCTTTCTAAGTTTCTACCGTGGTGGAGTGTGGGGTTTATGGTTTTACTTTGGGCGATACTTCGAGGGCCCTGGGATAGGCAATAAAGAATCTTGCGGGTGGTTGTGTGCATGGTGTCATGTCTTGGGTATCCCAGTCGCTTTAAGGTTTTCCTTCCATGTGGCTGGTTCGCAGCCACATGGAAAGTCGCAGCCCATAAAAAAGTGGCATGGGCACCGGACTGCGCCGCCGACTCCTCCGACAGAGACGCCGACGACTCCGCCAAAGAGACGGCGACGACGACGACGAAGAGACGCCGGTTCCCTGGCCGTACTACAAGCAGCTCGTGTTACTGTGCGACACCATGACAATCCGCGAGTAACTTTATTGACGCTTTTAGTGTCATTACAAGCTAGCGAAAAAAAACTAGCGTGGTTTTCGCGTCGTAGCTTGCGAATGTGAGCCTTGCAACAGTGTTGGTGGAAGCTGATAATACGCTACAGAATTTTTCACGATATGCCACCAGTCAAGGCAATGGCGCAGATGGAGTGCTTGTTGCTGATACGTGTTTGCCCTGCACTCATTCACTTTGCATACACTTTTGACCGTGTCCCGCGCTCCCACACTAGAATAGAGTCGCTATTGAAAGATGAAAATCGCTTGGAACAGTATCAAAGCCGCAGCTGCAATGTGCGACTTGCAAGTGCTCCAAAAGTAGAAACCTATAGTAATTAAAAACTTGCCTTATATACGGGTAGAGTCAACAGAAGTGAGAATTTCGTTGCCTTCAGTGAATGGTGGGGTCACTCATTGGAGAACCTTTATGAAGAAATGAGACAAACCTGCAGTGATGAAGGTTTTAATCAAGCAAACAGCAGTTTTTTTTCCACATGCAGCAGTGATCCCCTTGCAATTCTGACCCATGTAGGAAATATATACATGACATATCAGTCAGAAGTGAGTGGTGCCAAAGGTGATGACCTCATAACTGAACAGGGCGAGAAATACGTTTGTTTCTTTACCGTTCGTCCTTTATTGTGCAAAGAAAATGTGAGATACTTACCATTCATGAATACCTGAGACCCTACTCTGCACCCCTAATCTGACCCCTACTCTGCAGTGGAGGGTGGAGGGGGGGTGGGGGGATAGGGGACTTGAGTGAATTGCACTCCGTCCAGGATGTGTGCGGAGAGTGCCTATGCTATTTGTGCAAAATGGACAAGTGTCCTCTTCGGTTTCTGGGTAGAATTTTTTCATCAGGGACGGGGTGTGTAAGTGAACCCGCCTGAATGCGCCTGGTGATTGTTGTTCCCAGCTCAGGGTGCGGTGCGGCTCGGGGAAGGTGCGCCGATCCTGCCTATACTCGGAGGTAGTCTCTCTGTACGTGAGTACCGGGTTGGTGGTGTCGGTGTCCTGCCCTGCCCGGAGGGTCATCGCTCGGGCATGATAATCGGCTATGACGTTGCCGGCTACCTGTGCGTGGGCAGGCACCCATATGATCTCTACGGCTCGCTCCGGCACCCTGTTCTTCGTTAATATTGCGGCTGCCTCTGAGGAGATCACTCCTTTCCTGTAGCTGCCGTATGCTCTTTTGGAGTCGGTGACCACCACCCTGGCACCCGGTTGGACGAGCGCCAGGGCTATGGCCACTTCCTCTGCTGTCGCTGACTCTCTGGTGTTGACTGCAGCGCTGTTTATCAACCATTCCCCGTCGGTTACCCACCGCTGCTGCTTTGCTGCTGCCCTTGACGAGGGACGCATCCACGTATAGAAATCCTCAATCCACTGCATTTTGGAATTAACCGCCTTAGCTCTGGCTACTCTCCTGCCATCATTTTTCCCCGGCGTCATGTTCCGGGGTAAGGGCTGGTGGTGATTGTCGTCATCCATTCAGTTGGGATGGGACCCTCTTGATTGTTGCTCTCTCCCTTCCGCCACCCTATCTTATCCAGCACCACGCAGCCATGATTTGTCTGGCTCAGGCGGAGTCGCTGGTTAGACAGGTGGGCTTCTATGAGTTCGTCGAGTGTCTTGTGTGCCCCCATAGCTTGAGGGCGCTGGGTCGATGAATAGATGGGTAGGCCGAGGGCTTGCTTGGTGGTCTTCTGATGATGGTATCGAGTGTGTTTTTTTGCGTCTTGTTGAGATTAAGATACGGGGCCGAATATGTTATCCTGGATGTAATGAATGCCTGCACGAGTCTGAGGGTGTCGTCTTCCTTCAGTCCTCTGTTCTTAGTTGGAAACCCTTCTCAGCGTGGCTAGAATCTTCTCTGCGCTGGTCTTGATCTTGTCGGCGGGCGGTCGTGTGCTTTGCCATTGTCTTGTATTAGGAGACAAAGGATTCTTACATGTGTCTGTCGGCTTGACTTTGGTGCCGTCCATATTGGATGTGGAGTCTGGTGGGGGCTTTCCTGGCTTGATTACGAGGAGTTCCGACTTCTGTGGCGCGCAATTGAGTCCACAGGTCTTCACGTACTCGTGCACTGTGAGTGCGGCCCGCCTGAAGTGTCTCCTCCATCCAGCTATCTGAACCCGCTCGCTCCGTTCCATATAGTAATATCGTCCGCGTAGAACGCGTGTCCGATTCCCATCGCTCTTCACCCACCTGAGATTCGTGCCTTACGGGAGGACAGACAGTCTTTGACATATTAAAAAGTGCGCTGCCCGCACATCGTCTCATTTAGGTTAGTGAGTATACTAGCATGAGTAACATTGTCGTATGCCCCTTTGAGGTCTAGGGCGAGGATTGCCCTGGGGCTGTTTCGCGTAGCTGTTTTGATCACCAGCTCTTGAAGTTGTAGCATGACGTCCTGTGTTGATAGATGCTTGCGAAACCCGAACATCGTCTTGGGAAGTTGGTCGGTGATCTCAAGGTGTTCCTGAAGGTGACGTAGAACCATGCGCTCCATCACCTTGCCAACACAGGAGGTCAGCGATATTGGCCTCATGTTTTTGATCGTGGGGGCCTTGCCCTGTTTGGGAATGAATCGCACCTCAGCCTCTTTCCACTCCGGCGGGAGGTGTGAGGTTTCCCAAGGCTTATTTATGTGTTCGAGCAGGGATTGTGCCGTCCTACCACTCATGTTGGCGAGAAACCTGCTGGTGATGGCGTCTCCCCCCGGACAGCTTTTCATGTTGCTCTTGTCAATTGCTGTCCACAACTCGGGAGATCGTGAACGGCCTGTCCAGGTCTTCATTGCTGGGTCCTGTGTATTCTCGCGGGGTCGGGTGTTGCCCTCGCTCCGTTTGTAGATAGTGGTCTATAATCCGGTCGCCGTCTCCGTCGTACGTGTTTAAAACCTTCGTCAGTACCCGGTTGTTTGCCGTCTTGCTACCTGCGGGGTCTATGAGGTTGCCTCAGCAGTTTCCATGTCTTGCTCACGGACAACTGCCCCTGAAGGCCGTCGCAATACCTGCGGCCCAGTTCTCTTTGCTGAGCTTAGCCACGTACTCCCAGATATCATTGTTAAGCTCGGCTATGCGACGCGCGAGCTTCATGTTGCGGCTTTGCCTCTTCCAGCGCTTCGTGAGCGAATGCCGGGCCGCCCACAATCTGAGCGAGCCTGCTGTCGACGAAAGGTACCTTCGTTGTAGCTGCAACTTTTTGGCTGAAATCTGCTTTTCTGCTAATCGGCCCATGTCTTGTACGAGGTATCTTGAGGGTCCCCTTCGTCCGCGCCCTCGCCGTCATGTGTGTATGCACGTATCTTATCCCAGTGCGTCATGCAAGCTGTTCCCAGCTTGGCACGGAAGTCTGGGCCCCGTCTGGTGAGTGTGATGATGGTGTGGTCAGAGCCCAAATCCTCGTCCTCACACTTTCACGAGATATCCCCTGAGCCATGACAGATCTGGTGTTGTATCTCTGGAGACGCTGTTGCCTCTTCTTGTGGGTACTCTGGGATCGTTGATTAGAGAAACGTCCAGGCCTTCCATAGTCTTGATCAAAGCCTTTTCCCCTTTTGGATTGAAATTTGTATCCCCATAGGGGTGTGGTGGGTTATAAATCGCCCAAAATCAAGAGGGGCCTGTTCCCGGCTAATTTCTTCGCGTCCATCACAACTCGATCGAATTCATATTGTCTTTGCGATGGTCTGCAGTAGACGCTCATGACGAAAATATTACTTTTGCTGCCAATTTCCTTTGCGTGTATTTCTACAAGCGTGTGCTCACACCCTGCCTGTGCAGTAAGGTGTTGAGCAGCTGCTCTGCGATTCTCCACTTAGATTGCCATACCCATTTGGTTGGGTCGGTGTACACAACGTATCCCGGAACTTTTGGGACTCCCCTTGTCTCTTGTAACGCAAGAATGGCCGGCCTAGTTTCCACGTTATTCATGTAAAGGGCCAATTCTGTGTCTTTAAATCTTATTCCTCTGCAGTTCCATTGAAAAATGGTTGTGGGCTCTTTGCGGCCAATTTTCATAGTCCTATTGTTACTTGGGGCCATTGTGCTTGTTGGCGGATGTCTCTAGCCGTCCCCTTCTCTTTGAGATGGCCTCCTTGATCCTACTCGTTCGTTCCTTCTTTAACAATGTGGATTTCATTCTGACCTCGATGGCCGCCACTCGTGCCGCATACTTCTCGTGTTTTTGACTCGAGCGTGTTAAGTCGATCTTCCATGCGTTTCAGCCCGCTAGAATGATCGTTTCACCAAACGTTAGTTCCTTCTGTTCCTCAACAGGTGGCTGTGAAGACGTTTCGCTAGTCTGGGAACATGGTGAAGTCAAACACTGGAAAACTGCGAAGGTTGTAATGATTCCCAAACCGAACAAAAAAGCTTCAGTTATAAAATTTAAGGCCGACATCTCTCACATCATGAGACGGGTCACTTGTAGAACACGTAATTTTAGGCACATAAAAAATTACTTATTTCCACACGCTGTGATAGGTTTATGGCCAAAACTCTCCACACAAGATGTGATACTTCGACTCAAACACGACATCACAGACTGAGCACACTGCTCACCTTTACACGATAGAGCTACATTGAGACTTCACGTAACGAAAATCTTTGACTAGATAAAGCACACAGCCGTCCTTAAAAACCGAGGGAAACTTGACCTAGGCCGGCAACTATCTTTCGGGCCACAGAGCTATGTTCATCGTAGGGGGGGGGGGGTCCAGTCAGGCACGCTGCGACTGGGGAGCTACGGGAGGCCGCAAGGCGTGATCCCCTCCCCTTTCCTGTTCAACGTGTCCATGATTGGTCTTCCCGAACTCCTTCAAAACATTGCCGGCTTGCAATACAGCCTTTATGCAGACGTGCTGTGATTTCCCGGTGGCAGTGACAAACATAAAGGCGGTCAAAGTAGTTAAACGTACTGCAACTTGTGCAGCCTGAATTGCTCTCCACAGAATTAAAGAGCTCCTGCTATGGGCAAACTCGGTTGTCTCTGGGCATTCAGCTCTTTACATGAGAGGCTTAACAGTGTGAAGCATACAAGTCATGTGCCTACGCCTCCACGCCAACTAACACAGCTCTTTTTGAGGATCAACATTGACACCATTTTATAACATTCACCCTTATTGTTACTGTGCATGACTTCTGGCAATTTCGAGCCTCGCAAGAAGAATGCCAGGCAAATATGGTGCCAGGAGACGGCGGAGAGGATTTTGAGAGGGATTTCTGAAAACCAATTTGAGGACATCGATTTCGACCAAACAAGTGACCCTCCCGACTTGTACCCGGCGCCTCCGGTGTCGATTAAGTGCTCCCCATTGCTGCCGTAGTCGTTATCGTTGCTTGGGTCAAGTGAGTCGGCACTGGGGTCGCTGGGAACGGCGGCTGCATCACTTGGGTCGGCGGCGTCTTCACTGCAAAGCCACGAGCCCAGCCTTGCCAGCATGTCTGCGATGCAGCCACCCCAAAAAAAGGAAAGACGATGATGATAGTTTGCTGATAGAGCATCTTGGAAAGTTAACGAATAGTTCTGACGAGCAGGATGGCCATCACCATTTCGCACTGTCGCTGGTGAGGTCGATGAGAGAAGTGAAAAAAGAACTCCATTTGGACATGCGGATGAAGATCATGGAAGTATTCAAACAGTTTAAAGATCTTTAGTAACTGGTGGCTGACAACGTGTGCGAGCAAAATAAAACATGTTATTGTGTATGGCGCAAAAAGAGTTGAAGTACCGTATTTCCGCACGTATTACCCACACCGAAAAGTGCGAAAATATCAGTGGCAATATAGGGGTGTGGATAATACGCGGGGTTTTGTTTTAGTGCAGCTTCGCCGCAATGCCCGGTTGTGCCGTGAAGCTCCTGCGCAGTAACACTGACTAAGAATTCCATGGCAGCGGTTGTGCTCAGCATTGCAACGCCTTAGCCACCTTTCCTGTATCAACTGTGCGGGCAATATGCGAGGAATTTTGTTCTTTTCTGGCGGGCTGAAAGTGGGGTGCGGATTATATGCAGGGGCGGGTAATACGCGCGAAGATACGGTATATTGGGTAGGTAAACGTGATGCAGTGCATCTTCGCTATTCGAGGAAAGTTTACCTTCAGCAAGTGGGTGCAGCTCCAGCTGTTGCAGGCGCTTGAGGGCCCCTTCTTTGGAGACGCCTGGTTGGTGCCACTGCCACGGTACCTCTCCAGCGCTGCTCCAAACGTAGGCCGATAAAAGCGTCCTGGCATCCGCAGCTTCTGTATTGAAGTTCCCTGACTGGGTTTCTTCAAGCGGGAAATAGCAGGGGTCCACATGCTCCTGCCCCGACATCTGCTGGATGCCCTGCCTCCACCGTCCTGGAACCACATTCCCGAACCTGTCCTCTTGGTCGAGGATCTGCTCCGATTCCTCATTTAGGACAGCTAAGAAATTACGCAGTACACATGCTGCCTTTCACTACATAATCCACATTCCTGGGGAGGAGCTGAATGGTGCGGAGCAGAATGCGCCACCTGGCCGCTGCGATTGCCGAAGGCAGTTTTCTGCACACCTCCTGGTAAAATGAAATAATAGTACGAAACAGGTTTAGAGAAGCCACCCTTCAGAGCCGATTCTGAAGACTATTTTTGAAACTGCAGCTACAAGAATGTCAATGTAAATTGAGCACAGTGGTCATGAGCTCACGTCTTTTAGAATAAAACCCTATGCTCATTAAATGTACGTAAACAAATCTTTTGCGCTTATTTCTGTACGGCCTTGTAGAGAAGCAACGGAACAGCTAATTGAAATCGGCATTTATACTTGTAATCTAGGTTATTCATCGATGCGCGCAAGCTGCCCTATTTTTCTGAGCTAGGTAAAGGGGACTTGTTGCTGAGATGTGTCGCACGAACATTGCACACGATGCACACCTCAATTTGACCTGTGCTTGCGAGATCGTGTTGTCATAATGATTGTTTGTACTAACTGTGGTGAGCTTTTTTTGTGCCCCTTATGTTTTCAGATGTTTTTCCTCTGAACTGTTTTCATTCAGCAGCTTTGTACGCAAGTTAGAGCCACTGCTCTTGAGCTACGTGGTTGACTGTATGCACTATATTGTCAAATTGGAGCCACTGTTTTTGAGCTATGTATTTTGTGTTCATTTTTTTAATTTTTTTTCCTCGATGTGATGATGCCAAGTGTCTATTAAACGTTATTTCAAGTGCTTTCTGTGTTTGTGTAAAATTGAGTATGGCAGGCTCAGCATACCCAAAGAAAGTGCGTGATATCACACCGTGCTCGGCTTAGTCTGGAATTGAAGACTATTCGTTCGTCTTCAAGGAGTTTAGCTGGGAAAGGCCGCATAAAGTCGCGCCGCAGCTGGAACGCTTCATCCCCGATGAAAGCGTACGGCGCAACCTTTGTGGTGCCTGGGAGCTGCCCAAGTGAGGGGATGTCAAGCTGCCCTTTGGTAAGAGCCTTTGCAAACTCTGCGTTCTTGAACACTACGCCGTCACTCTGGTGGCCCTCCGCCCCAACATCAATAAGCACGAACTTCGAAGAACTGTCGACCACGGCCATGAGCACATTGGTGAAAGTACCCTGCAGCAGTAAGTGTTAGACAAAACATTAGCACATGTAAAGTTGTATGTGTAGGTGGGACCTACAATAATAAGCGATTACAAAGGAAAAGTACGACAAAGTTTCCTGTGAAAGCATCTATGTTGTCCACGCTTTTATTTGTACCAGCTCTTCTTGAAAGATTTCAGGCATGCACAGGGATAATTTAATTTAGCTGTAAGGGCTCTGAAAAACACCTCTGTTGAAATTAAATTTCAAATTAAGCAATAAATCAAGCTGTCATAAGTACCAATGCCCCTGCCGGAGCACTTGAAGAATACTGCATACATGAAGTATTCTGGCAAAACGACTTAGACCACGGGGCTGTATTCCTTCGTTTTGACAAACTGCGAGCTCAGTCCCCTTCTCTGTCTCTCTCTTTCTCCCTCCCTCCCCTGCTTTCTACAGCCACTGTGCACCATTCAAAAGTGGTGCATACGAAAAAAAGTATAGCATTGCAGGGCAGAGCTCTGGACGTTGTCCAAGCATTTTAAATTAAAAGGTACGTGAAGAAAGGGGTGAAGAATTTTAGGCAACTTCCTGCATTACAGAGTATGGAAGCTTACTGAAACGAAAATAACTAAGACAGCTTTTTCTACCACTGCACTTAGCAACATTTCTTTTTTAATTGTCACAGTTATGCTACTGTCACCACATCCCTACAAATGGGTGGTGCACATTGGGTGTCTATGTTGCCACCACATATTCTCGAGCAGACAAGGGCACACTACCCCTCCCGCATTACTGCTGCCCGTTTCAGTATATGGCCGATACTGAGGGTAAAGGAAAGTGAAATGGTGCATTAATGGCCAGAGTGACTTACCTTGTACTTGAAGTAAGTACTTCCAGGTTTCGGCGGGCAGGTGATGGCGACGTGCTTCCCGTCAACAGCCCCCAAACAGTTTGGGAACTGGCCAATGCCGGGTAAAGTCGCCAGCAATCTTGGCCCTGTCAGCCTTGGTTGGTACCTGGAATTTATTGGAAACCAGGAACAAACTTGTAGGCCGAACTGACCTATTTTTAGCTAAATATGTTTGTGAGGTGCAAAGTGAAAAAATGACATTCACTTTTTCTTGTGCATACTCTTTGGGCATATATCCACGGCACGGTGACCCAAATTTTGTATAAGGTGGAAGCTTCCAATCATGCTGCAGGCATGGTGTCACTTTTGCTGCCGAGTTGTACATGGTCAACGCAGTGCATTTTACCACCCCATTCTTTATTTCGACAACACAAAGCTGTGATTACTGCATTTTGAAAACCAGAGTAATCAAATAGACATAGTTCAGCAGGCTTTCAAACCCCATAGGGATATATTGTATTTGCTAATCACAATTGCCCTAGGCACTGTTCATAATGAATTTTGTTTTATTTAAACACCGAGCCTTCGAAGGAATTGTTGGTACTGCAAGATATCAAGTGTACCTTTCACTGAAAGAAAATTTGATACAGGCTCTGACGTTGCCCACCTTCACGTGGGGAAGCATTCACGTGACCTACAGGTCACGTGAATGCTTCTCCGGGCAGTTTCAACACCGATACGGTAAGCGAGGGCCACGTTGCAGATGTACTGCCCTCAAGCCAGGTAGCTGCAACATTGAGGAAAAGTAATTTCTCATACGATTCACAATACATGGCCAGCACAACTGCAACAAAAGTGTTTGATAACATGCAAACTCTGAACAGGATTTCCTCTTTTGGTAACAAGCAAATGGCAACATTGCTTTCTGACACCAAAGGGCCTCTATTTTAAAACATTTTGAAGTCTGGGCCAATGTAAAAAGCATGAATGATTGCAACGCCCATTTCGCTATTTCACAATGCAAGAGCATTTTTTATAAGCTGACGTATGCATCTATGATTTGTCCACTGACATGTTTATATTCTCGCACTAGTATCAGAAGGCAAACTGTACCTACCTCAAGGTTATTGCAAGCCTTTCGCCTTGCTCCAGGGGCTCTCGTATGAAGTGCTGCCGTGTCCAGTCCGCAGCAACAAAGCCCACAAACTTGTCGAACAGCGCGGGTGTCATGCGGTAAAACTTAAAAAAAAACTGCTCGTCGCCTTCCCGCATTCGACGCATCTATAGGGAGAAAGAAACTGTACTGTTGAAGATGGACACCATTTTCGTTACTTGTACACTGTGTAAGCCAGCTCTAAAGGGCTATGAAAAGGGTAGATAATTTATCATGCATTTACACGATGCACAGGTACTTTCTTTAAGGGAGCTAGCTCATGTCGCAGCTACAAAATCTGGTTAATAATATGGGGCCTCTAGAGCACCCTGGAATTTTATTTTAATTTATACCAAGCACATTAAACGTTTCTTTAGCGCGGGAAACATTGTTTAACCTCTTTTGCGCAAAAAGGAACACGCCAGCTGCGGGTTACAATGCGGCGAAATGCGTCGCTCCTGAAAACAAAGCGCCGACAGCAGATGAGAAGCGAGCGCTTACAACGTGCGCACCCTACTGTTGGTCATGACGCCATAAAGCTTTCAGAAAACACAAACAAAAATTTCCGTTGTGACTAACCTACTCAAATAGCCATGCCTACAATAATAGGGCTAAGAATTAATGCGCTGCGAAATAGCAACACGCTACTCACGGCTGTGTGGTACATGCCTTCCTGTTTTCGCGCCAAGAAGACAGGCCACACACAGCATCGGTGCTCTCGTTGCCTTCGCTGTCGTCTTCTGACGATTGCCTTCGCTACTCGCGTAGCTAGCAGGAACAGATGGCTGCGAGTCAGCGTTGCGACCTTTTTCCCTCGATAAAGCCGGATAAACAGATGCGGGCTAGAAAAGAGCGGAAAGCAAAACCAGAGGGGGCGATGTAGAAACAGTGCGCTACCGAGTAAACAAAACCGCCGGCTCGGATCGGATGCTCGACTCGTGGCTAGGCTCGGCTGCTGTATATGTCATGTCCTGTCGATAAATCGCATCGGCAAGAAACAGTTTTTTCTGCGTCTCAAAATAAAAAAGAAATGCTTTTATGCGTTAAGTAACAAGTTTTCGGCCTGTTAGTAGTGCGCATTTGTGGCTATAGTCAGGCAGTTCTGGCCAGTGTGGTCTAGCGACATTGAGCTGCGCCAGTCGGCGCGGTGAGCGTTCGCGCGTCTGTGATGTGGTTTCTCGCCCTCCCCCTTCACAGGCGCCCCGAATGCATGAGCGCGCCAGCGCGTGGAATCTAGCGCCCGAACGCGTGCGTGGAGTTGCCGCTTTATGCGCGATTTCTCATCGCAAGTAGTTTCGACAATAAAAAACGGATTTTAATATTTCGTGTTGGAGGAGATTTCTGGGACAATAGGCTTTATCTCAAAATACATTCCCAGTAGTAATTGGCAAGCGATGCATTTTCTCTTTAACCTTTGAAGCTGGCCGATTCTATTCGCCTCTATTATTTCTTCGACCGCATTGCTGATAGTTCAATAAATTTCTCCTTTGACGTCCATTGGGGAAGTCCTAGCATGGTTTTGATTGTCTTTCTGGTAAAGATGGGTGTGATGCTGAGTATGCTACTCGAAAAATTATGACAGCGGTGACAATTTTTACAATGTCCTTTTCTTTCCTACGCTTCCTTCTGTTGGTTACTTGGTTAATAATTCGTAGTGCTTGTTCTATCGGTTTTATCAATGGTTTAAGGCTGTTGCGAAATGATTGTCCGGCTGTTGTCTCATCCCCAGCATTTTAAGGTCTTTATCTTATGGATATGTTTTAAGTGTAGGTTGATTGTCAAGGGAGATGGCGGTGCGTATACACAACCCGGGGTTTCTTTTTCTAGGATTTGGAACAACTCTGATTATTACACCTAGCGTTGTAGTAAACACTGGCAGGCATGCTTTTGCAGTGCCATTTCTGCTATTTTCAGCTCTTCCTCTTCTCCGCCTGACCACGTGGTTATCCACATGGTTATATTTTCACGAACACCTATCAATTCCCCATAGCGCCATAAACCACCACCGAAGACGACAAAGAGGGTGCGGCTTGCCCGAGCGATCATGGCCGCTTGTAAATAGATCGCATCGCTCTGCGGCAACATCTTGTAAATACATCACTTCATCGTCGCGCGTGGTTCGCCTCATCATTGTCCTGCCGCCACGTAACATTTTGGTGGAGGGTGCGGGTTTCAGTCCCACCTCGGCCCCGAGATTAACCCCGTCTCGGCTCACGAAGCGATCTCATCCTGGCTCTTGGAAACCGTCGGCCTCCCCAACCCCGGTGAGCCACGGACGCGACATTGCTCAGCCCTGTGTCCCCTGCCCATGTCCCGCAGAGACCTGACGAACTGACCATCCACGACCAGACGTATAGCCGACGACGTCCCCCCGCCCAGATATCCGGCGCTTCTACGAAAGCTTTGGACACTGCCTCGTGGGGTCGGCGGTGGTCACAGCGGTTCCGGGGCCGGTGCTCATCGCGACCATCACCATCATCAGTGGCGGCAAAGACTTCATTGTACATATTCTTATCGCTTTGCTCATTCGCGTCGCCACCCTGTCTTTGCCCTGGCTTCGACCGGGAACTTCAGTAAGGCTTGTTGTTGGGTGTGTGAGTGTGTGAGCTCCCCTTCCATTACCTTGCTAGAGAAAGAAAAGGAGTATCTCCGGTACAAATAAACAAAGAAATTTGACGCATGCGCACAGTATTGGCATAAGTGGTGGATCATCTATATAATTCCTTCTTCTTTGTTGAATAAACTTCAGTTGTTAGTAGCGCCTCATTCGTTCTGTCTGGTTTTCTTCGCTCTACGTTTGTCCCTTGTGTTACAAAAAAAGCGCTTTTCCAACCATGATTCGACCGGGAGGGGGGATGTCACGGAACACCTATCAATGCCCCATAGCGCCATAATCCGTCACCGAAGACGACGAAGAGGGTGAGGCTGGCCCGAGCGATCATGGCCGCTTGTAATGAGATCGCACCGCTCTGCGGCAACATCTTGAAAATACATCACTCCTTCATCGCCCATGCTTCGCCTCGTCATTGTCTTGCGGCCACGTAACATTTTGGTGGTGGCAATAAAGACGACATGAACGATCAGACAGTGGAACGACGCATTTACAGCTTATTTACACAGCGGCAAAGCCTGAGCCCGCGCAGGCAGCGCGCACCCACAGATCTTCTTCGTCGTCGTAGGCTGGGATCACAAACCACGCTGCATTATCCTCTTCATCGTCTTTTCGTAACAATATCATCGCCGTATATTGCCTGTCCGTTATTAGGAATTTTGTTTAGGCTCTCTGGAAACTTGTGCATTGCTACTGTGATGAGAATTGGAAAAATTACCGAGCTCTTGGTGTGCCTGTATTCAGTGCTTTGTGTATGTGCGTTTTCCCCCAATTCCTGTTCTGGCCGTCCGTTCCCCTACGAAAGCAAGCACATAATAAACATTCCAACTGCGCAGCTTAGGTCTTTAGGGTGGATAGAACTGCATGGTGGGCGACATTTTCGAATGCGCTTTTTTAAATGTAGGGGCATGATCACCGTTTGAATTGCAAAAAAAGCTGCATTTAGAACTTCTTCCATCATTTATAGTGAAATGTACTGGGTTGACAACTTTGGCCTAAAATCGTATGTTATAGTGAAAAAGGTGTTTGGTCGCTAAGTACTTCTGCAGTTCGTCCAGGGCAAACAGTTTCCATTATTTTTTCTACACAGGGACCTAACATGGCCTAATGTTCTCTATGACAATCTTTTACCGTGTTTGGGTAGAAGTCTCATTTCCATGTTCTGCCATTACGATTACAGGGTTCCTTCCTCCCAGTGGCTATTGTAGTACTTAGTCAGCGAGATATCCCTTATATCTCTAGACTACGGTTTTCGGGTATTTGTAAGAAGTTCCGTATTTGCAGTGTGTAGTGCACTTCGTTAATTAGTAAGGGCCTTCCTGATATCCGTTTTCGTAATTGACCCGTCAACGGTTGGGTTGGAGACGCCGCTGTATGTGTAGGTTTGCGGCCCAGTCTGCGTGGAGTTTCGGAGATATTTTTCTCTTAGTGGTATTTTTAGTTCTTCATCTGTTCGCGGGAAATGATGTATATTCTTATTTCCATTACGTTTTTTGTTGATGGGTGGTCGGTGCTGGGCCGGCTAGTCGTTTAAGCAGTGCCAATGTTCGGGAGATGTGCAGCGTACCTTCTAAGGTGTTACAGACGTTTGCCCAGTTTTGTGTGTATAGTTCTCTCACGTTTTCAATCGCTGCCGCTGTTATCTTCGCCATTTTAATTTACTTATGAGCTCCCTGTAGGGTCATTACCTTTTCCAACTTTCTTTTAGGCTCCCGCACGCATACCAGAGATCGAGTAGTCGTTTGTCAACTGATGGGATGTTGTTATAGGGTGCCCCCAGCGAGGGAAACAAGAAGAAATCACGAGAAAAAGTCGCATCAAGTGCGCGGGTGGCTATGAGTGAAGAGAAAGAAGCGAAGATTGGAAGGCGTCTCGAGACAAGAGAGGCGAAGAAGAAGATGCACAAGTCACAGGGTTCGAGAAACATCGAGAAGCGATCGAGAGGAACTTCCGGATTCAAGGTATTTGTTTTCTCGCGTAAAGACGTCCGCGGTCGCATGATGCTCACCGGTCTCGCCACTCTTTAGCCACTCCAACTACTGCCGTGAACCTACCATAATATCACAGATTTCTTCCCTACGGACGATCTCTCTCGTGTGCTTTTTGCATTATAGTTTTTTTTTCATTGTCCACTCCTGTATATCCTGAATGAGCTGGCTTTCGGTGGATCTATCCTTAAGGACAGCGTCGCCCTCATTCCTTTTCCATCTATTTGATTTCAGGCGTAAAGACTTCCACGGTCGCATAATGGTCACTTGCCTCGTAACTATTTAGCCACTCCAACTACTCCCCTGAACTTGACATAATATCACAGATATCTTGCCTACGGACGATCTCTCTCGTGTGCTTTTTACATCCGAGTTTTTTTCATTGTCCACGCCTGTATATCCTGAATGGGTTGACCTTCGGTTGATCTATCCTTACGGACAGCGTCGCAGCCGTTATTTTGCTAATTCTGATGTTTAGTTTAGGTAATGTTTCCTTTATGATACTAATTAGTATGTGATGGTCGCTACAGAGGTTTGACTCCTCGTTTTCCCAGATGATCGCAGTTACGTTTTCAGTTAAGTAAGATCTGGACAGGTTTCCCTGGTTATACTTGTTCTCGTTCTGGTTGGGCATTGGGAATCGGTACGCAGCGTTACATTGAGAAGACTCGGCGCTTCATGTCTTGCTTTTGTAATGTATTCTTTGGTGTAACAACTTGGGGATGTGCCGCATTGAAGTACCCTAATACAATTACGAGTCTTAATTTGCTATTTTGGCTGTAGCCTTGGGTAATTGGTGTATATTGTAGTTTTTATAACCGGAGGGTTAAAAAAAAGTATCGAAGTCGTTGGTTGGTGAAAGGTCAACTCATGAGGTCAGTGGCTAGGCACCCCGGTCTCGCGTATGAATGGATAGATTCCCGCCGCTTCGTCTGGTGGCACAGCATTGCCTACACAGCACTGTGGCCCTCGTCAATTCGCTGCGGTGTATTCGGGAGACGGCATGTCCAGATGGGGAAATGCCGCGGGAATAATCCCCTTTGCGAACGCAGGAAGTGCCGCGAAGTTCCCGGGATTCTGCGCGTAGTGGACAACGAAGGGCTAGTTATCGTTGTCCGACCCCTCGGTGGCGGCGGCTTCTCCGCGAGATTCCTTTGTCGCGTGCCACCGACGGAACGGCTTCTTTTCGGTAGCCGCTGCCCTTCATCCCCTCCCTTCGAACGCATTTGTACTCGCCGCCGCATGCTTGCTCCTTCACGTACAGGCCCTCTATCTGACGTGGGTAGCCCATTTTTGAATATTCAGCAAATGGCTGAATGACAGCTGCCTACGTGAATTTGGGCCGTCCCTTACGCGGGTAGCAACGCTAGAGGGGTGTACCCGAGAGAGCGTAATACTGAAGTGTTATAAGGCCGAACTTGGCCGCAAAAGAGCGTTCTCTTCTGAGCTCTCAGCTACGCAGTTCCCAGTGAGACAAGGAGCCTCGACCGCTGTAGCTAGTTTGTGATTTGTGAGCCCCTAAGCCAGAGGTGGACTTGTGGATCACGCCGGAAGTTTCGGCTGCAGCTATGTACCGAACAACTTAACGGGTCCTGCCATGGGGACAGAGTCTCGGCCGTCGTTTCTCTAGCGATTTGTGTACGCTCCTAGCATAGCAGAGTTAGACGAAATTTCAGAAGCTGGGGCGATTTTTACGCACTTATAGCTAGCTTCTAACTACAGTTTTAAGTCTTTCCTTTTCGTCTTTCATGTATCCAGATACTGAAATGCCAAAGTTGTAAATAAACTCTTCGTTTCCCTTTATCGAATACAAACGCCTCGACTTCGTCATTTAGGTACCATTTCCAGGAACTTCAACACCACCACCCGGCGACCCTCCTGTCAAATCAACCGGAGACAGGGCGATTCTGTTCCTGACAGGCACCGGACTTCGGGTAACCGAACATCAACAATCTTTACTGTTGGGATTTGTTCCCAGGAATCATTTCGATTACTGAGTTGGCGATACCTGATGCGTCGATATTGTGCTCAGGTGCTGTGTGCTTTTTCTGTACGAAAAGTAGTTGCTTTGGTGTTATCTGTAACGCCGGAAAAGGCTTGAGACCGTTGTTGTTTTCCGCATGGTTTTCCTGTAAGGAGGTGACGTCTGTTGATGTGGGGTTTGTTTGGGCATAAAGGAGATGCTGTTTGTGTTTGTTTAATGCCCCTGCAATTACACGGCCGTATGTGGAACATGTTTATCCCCTTTAGTTTTTTACCTTTGCCTGGCATGTGAATTCGTTTCGGTTTTCGTGGTATTTTCTTTCAGGAATAAGAGTTGGTTACTTTTGTGGTCATCATGCTCATTTGGTTTGCCCATAATGCGTCTGTACAGGTGGGAAAACTGTTGGATTTGCCCTCTGAACACGTAAAGACTGTGCAGAAACGCTTAAGAACATTTGTGGTTGGGTATGGAGCGAGATTTGTATGTGTTGTGTTTGTAGAGATAAGGTTGGCACAGCTTGTGTATAAGGTTGGGCAACAAGTGGTATTTCTATGGATTGAGTGAATTGGGATGAGGAAGGCAAGGTTGCCGTAATGGCTTGCGGTTGGAGATGGTTTGGTTTAGCCATAACCTGCGCCCCAAGTTCACGTTTCTGAGGGTTTCCTTATTTTTATGTGTTTGGTTAGCTGCAGTTCGCTTTTGAGTTTGATTTCTGCACGACTGATAAAAGTTGGGTCGTTCTTGTTGGCATCATTTTTGGCATGGAGAAGTGGAGATGAGACCGTCTGTCCAGCTTACCGATTGTGATTTCTGGCCGTGATTTCTGGCCATGATTTCTGGCCGTCCGCCTTCAGGCCGTGCCTGGTTCAGGAGGGGGAGCTTGGTCTGGATCCGGCACGCCATTCGTTGTCTGGGCCGTCCCTGCTGGGCCGTCCCTTTTGGTTCTGTAAAGGTTGATGTGTTGGGTAATATTCTTATTTTAGACATGAACCGCGCGGTTATCTGGTTTTTTTCTCCACTCCTGTTTTCCTGGTGCCCGTAGTTGAAGCAATATTATCACTGGTCCATTTCGGTTTTGCACACGCTCTTTATCGCCGGTTACAAGCCTTCGACGCGGTTTAGTGTTCTCCCTTACAGATGGCGCATTCAGTTGTGTACAGCTGTTGTGGGTTGCGTTTTTCTCCGCAGTCACCGCGTGCTCCCGCTGGTGAGTTCGCGCAGACGTCCGCCCTGAGTCCCATCCTCAGCACACGCTGCATACAAGAGTGTGTCTTCTGTAGGGGGAGCATCCAATGCATGCACCCCAGTAGCAGATGGTGTGGGGAGGAGTATCGCCTTCGTTTGTGATGACATTCTCGCTTGGATGACGTTGTATCTGTCCGCCCGTATCTGCTCTAGCAGCTTTTCCTCTTTGATCCCTTGTTCAATTTGGAGAATAACTCCATTACTTGTGTTTCTTGGACTCGCCAAATAGGCTGATATTTCACACTTTTGCACATAGATGTGGACAGCTCGAAGGTTTTTCAGGTACAAGGCCGCTTGAGCGTGTGGTGTGCTTGCAATGGCGATATTCTGGTTTGGCTCATTGATTACTGTCCAGGCACTTGGAATTTCTCCTGGTGCTTCCACCGTTTCGCTCAGCGACATCGCTGGTGCTGCCGTTCCGACGTCATTTCGGTGTAGGCCGTTGTGCGGTCGCATGATGACTTCGTGTTCGCCTTGCGGTAGCAGTGCCTACCGGCCAGACCTCATAGCGGCTACCTAGTGGACGGGTTGAGTTTGGTACCGGAATTTATTTCCCATTCATGACGGTGGGTCGTTCGTATAACAGCTTCTTTTGGGATTTCAGGAAGAGTCTTTGTTTCGTGTGAAGGTTTGCTTAGGACAACTTTCCTGTCCCGGGGATCTGGTCGTGGCAACATCCTCACACCTTTTCGTACCCTTCTATTCCGCTGAAAAAAATTGCCGGCCATCTCATCATTGTATAACTATTCTCAACCGATTTCGATTCTTCTTTCCTTGGTACCATTATAGCTTCTTTCATTGGTATCATTAGAGACACGCATCTAAAATTCATGTCGTCTCTACCTGCGAAAAAATTGCTTATGGATTATGTTCAGTTCGAATGGAAAGGCATTTCTTATAGTTTAATGTAGTCACGGTAACACCGGGACACTCGATTTCTAGCGGCTCGCGCTAGCAGATAACGCGTACTAAAAGAACAAACGTGCGAACTCTTAACTGTCAGTATTTTGCGTTGATTCAAAGTAACTTTTTTGCATTTCATCCTGGGGAAGCGCACAATGTTCAGGTGTTCATGTTAGCTCGTTAGAAAAGATTCAAAAACCGGTCATGGGTATTGTTACTTACTCGCCCCGTCTATCACCGTCGTCAACTCTATTTCATCAACTGTATATCCTTCCGCTTTCTAAATTATATGCACTTTATTCCGTACCTTAAATAATGACCTTATACTCGACATGTTCCCTGCTCATTTATTGTTCAACCTCAAGAATACATTTTTTGCGTCTCAAAATAGCCTTGTATTGACCAAAGTACGAATGAGTTATGGAAAACAAACTAGCCTTTTTCCGCAACAAGCCTTTGGAACACTTTAATAACTGATTTGGACACTCCAAATACCTGTTCTTCTTTAAAAATATTTACGCATGCATTTATTGGAATAAATGGAACTGTACTAAGCCAATATTACAGGTTTTGTTTGTCAAGAACACTTCTGGTCTCTCGGTTTTGTTTGTTTTCGTATTCACATGTATAATTATTTCTAAAGAAAATGTATTGTACTTAATTTCTTTTTCTTTATTTTTCTTTTTGTGTATGGTTTTTTTTCGTTTGCACGGTGTGGTACATAGATTTGAGCCAAGTGTATGTATACTTTGCTACTGTTTGTTTGTGAGGTGTTTCTGCATCGCCACTGAATTTTTTTACCGTTATGTCCTAATGGATTGCTAACTTCCAACTATGTCTTCTTACATGCTCGCTTTTTTTGTTGCAGAAGCATGGTTGGTCCTCCCCGCGGTTTGAACCTTGGGACCTCCTCTTGTATACTTACATTGTGTAATCGTGCATTATTGTATTTTTGAAATAAACTTTGAAACTTTGAATCGAATACCCCCAGCAGCGGACACGCTTCATGAAAAGATACAAGAAACCAGCCCACTCTACTGGGTACCTGCTCTTGGCGCCAGCTCGAATAAAGAAAGAACAAACAAGACTCGCCCGCAAAACCGGAAGCTGGGATGCCTTTAGCTGCAAATAAAAACCAGAGAGATCCCATCCCACAAATGCGAAAAACATTAAAACATTTACGGCACCTCCTAGAAGGCTACATTATAGCATGCACACACACAAACACCTAACAAAAGAAAAGGTCTTAATGAAACAAGCGTAAATGGCAACACTTCTAACTGTGACATGAAATGCCATTTACTCAGGACGACCACTCCAACAATGCTCGAAATGCCAGGGAATGCTGGATTAGTGTAACCTAGTCGGCAGTTGCAACAAAGGACAAGGAGAAGAAATCACCACAGCGCTTTCGCCACTAGAAGACGAAACCGACCTCCCGCATTCGTCAAGTACCACCTGGAAGGTCGTCGCAAGGGAGACCAACAAGTCCCCGACAATGACTCAATCACTACGCAGATGACTACGCCGCGCCTAGGATGCCACGACAGGCAACGTTGGGTGTCATGAACTAATGTGGACCTGCACCCGCAAGATATCGTAACAACAAGTTTAATTCATTCATTAATTCCAGGCGACGAACTCAGTCACGACTACGAAAACTGTATATTTATCTACACTGAAAAAATGATGGAAAAAGCTCCATTCAGGCTCGATGAGTACTGGCGTAGCTACCGCCGACAAGTACCGGCTGGTTACATTCCGGCGTCCAGTCCCTAATCCTTGCCTCAGGCGGTGCACATTTCGCCAATGGTTCACAGAATCCATCCGCATGCACGGCACAACCCGTGTGGGCGCAGACAGAAAAAATTTCCAACAGTTGCGAAAAAAACCGATATGTAAAATGGCAAGACATGTGCAAGAGCTTCTATATAGTAAAGTCCAGGTATTTTTTCGGTGCTCACAGTTTCAAAATCTGAAAATTACGTAAACAAAATCTTGAATCGTGTGATATATTAATTATTTTGATCAGTCTGTTCTTGTGCAAACACAAATACAAAGTTCAAGCACAGTCGTAAAATATAATAAAAAGTCCAATACAGTGGCACTTTTAACAGAATAATAAAACAAAGAAACCAAATTTTTTTAAATGTAATTTTACAGAAAGTTTTTTTTTGTTTTTGAAAACTCAGCTAAACGTTCTTTTTATAATGTTTTTAAATGCGGGGAGGTTACGCCAACAATCAGAATCATTCTCTCTACAACAAAGGATTATGGAATTTATTTCAGCTACTTCAAGGCTTGTCTGAATGGATTTCACAGTAAAATGCCATCCACCACAGAAATTTGTTTTGTAGTATGTTGAATTCCCGAACTACTTTAAAGGAGCCTTGAAGAGAAAACACAAGTTTGGTTCATTCAAAAGATTGTCTCGTTAGAATCTAACTGACACCACTTTTAACGTAAACTTCGCTCAAATAAGCTACATAATTTGGAAAACGGGAATGGTCATGCGACCCACCAGCTCCTTTCCCGCAACAGAACCTATGATGTCACATGAGCTAAGCTCTGCGATTGGCAGAGGCTGGCAGAAGCAGACGCAAATTAGGTAGAGCTTACAAACTAGACGAACGAGCGATTTGCGCCTAAATTTAGGGCACATTCTTTACAAAGCAATAAGAATAATGTGACAAACAGTGGAAGTTACGAAAGCAGATGTAAACATAGAAGTACTGATGCGTTCTGCTGTTCGTACTGCGCACAGCATGCTTGGTTTAGCTGCACAGCACTACGGGCTTGGGGTTGTCTCAGACGACACTAGCCGATTGACGCAAGCAACGGTGTCTTACGTGACCCCATTTGTCGAGCGAGCACTGTTTCAGGGAACGAATATTTTCTCCCAGAACAAAAACAAGCCAGGTTTAAGTGCGGGCAAAAACAAGCCAAACGCTTGCCACGGTGTGGTGGCGCCATCTAGGTTACGGAACGTGAAGAAACGCGTGAACAAACCAACACCGCTGTACAGGGTGGAGACAACCTTTGAAAGGTCCCGTGCCGCCGCAATTGGGCCAACGGGCTCAACACGTTATTCTTTTCATTTCCCACGATAAATAGCAACGCCAAACAGACAATATGATTCAAACATCTTCAGTAAACTGCGTTGCGGCGATAATTCTAGCGCGGTTTTGACACAAAGACTTGCTTCGGCTGCGAGCGAGCAACCGAAAATGGCGGCGCCAGCGTATACGTGTCTTCACCCTGTACGGCGGATGGGTGAATGAAGGTACTCTAGGCTGCAGAGCGGTCGGTTCCTGTGGTGTCATTTGGGACCACGAAAACGCACGATTTAGCGGGAAAATCAAAATTTTAACCTAAATTGTTCAATTTCTCAGTGAATAAAGCACCGTTTGTATCCGGACAAGTGCTGGGGGCACTATAAAACACGAAATCTTTCGAATAAAACCAACTTGCATTTTCTCTTCATGGCTCCTTTAAACTGATTGAATTTTTTCGTTTTTAGTAGAGCAGGCCATGTTACCACAAGTCACTGGGCCCTGACATGTCGTTTTTATAAACACTTTTCACACAACAAGTTCTTGGGTGGCTTCGGTAGTTTTTTTTACGGATATGTGTAGCGTACAGCTCTGACACGACGACAAAAGAATGCTGAAGTGTCGTGCCGACCAAACAGAAAGCAAGGCGTCCCCGCGACATCCGTCCAGTCTTAATTACAGCTGCTACCAAATCTCCTTACAGATGAGACGCGCGGCGAGAGCACTATCTCATGATTTTTATCCAACCGGCTAAACCGTTGCGCTTTTTCTAGGAAATGTGTTCTCAAAGGGTTTTGCCTTCCTGGCGCGGGACACGGTTAGCTTGGCGATTCGCTTCACCTGAGGCTTCCAAATTTCTTCGATAAGCCTCTATCCCGCTGCCCCGCTCCTCTTTCCTACCGCCGTGTATTGGGAAAGCGGACTGCGAAAGGGGATTCAGCTGCCGGTTTGTTCGCTCGCCTTGCTGCTTTCATCTTTATGGTGCTGTCATCTTCTTTCGACTTCATCTGCAGCCGTGGAGTCCTAGCTCATGCAATATGGAAGGCTTGGACCATCCAATGCCGTGAGCTCAGAGACAGGCAGGCATACCGACATACAGACAGACAGACAGACCAACAGACAGGACAAAGAGAGAGAGAAAAGACTTTCTTCGGAAGGGGGTTGTAGGCCTGCTCGGGAAAGGGGGATAAGAAAGCGGGTAAGTTCAATTGGACTAAGATGGCATGAGCATAAGATGTCTATTGGGGGTTGTTATAGGAACATGGGAGCAGAACTATCGCTCTTTACTGCTCGAGGAATAACGCTTGAGTGTCCGAACAATGTGATTAGGTGAAGAGTGCTAGTGTTCACGAGCCTCGGGCGTACTGTTTACGAATTCTATTGACAAGCACATAGAAATATAAAAAAAAATCTATCTGCAAACAGCTGCGCTCCAATATTGATCTAAATCATGAAGGCAGAATAGGGAAACTGCGCTCCCGCACAAATACGGGTGCGCATAGTACAACCAACCAGAAATGTTTTAATGCAAATCATAAAAGGCCTATTTAGTGAAACAGCCTGCCTAGGTGTCTGTAGGAGGGAAATGACGCCTACACCCTCTGTAGATGCCGACGCCAGTATGCTTTAGCCTGACATAACATCGGAGCCCACCGGTCAAGTGCCTGCGAACCCTATTATAAGCGGTGAGATGATTGAGTGGCGCCCCCTGGCTCTGACGTCGCCTTAGGAACTCGCGCCGATGTCGTATGCTGCACCAGCGCCGCTGCGACACTCACGCCGCTGTCGACTATTTATGAGGGGCAGCAGTGCCTGTGCTAGAACCCGTCCGATTTGATGCTTTAGGGAATTGAAAGTGTATTTCCAGCAATTCAGGTATTTTGCCAGCTTCTGAAGCCTGTGAACATTTTCAATATGTATCCCGCACAAGTTTGCAACACACGAGGAGCGAGGGACCAACTGTCTTCAGAGCATCGGTCAGATCATCGTTTGTGACTCATCCTTTCTAGCCTATTTGCAAAGTTCAGTGTTGAGAGCTCCTCGATAAGCATTCAAAATGCGTATGTTTCCCTACCGTATTTTGAGGTGCTCTTATGAAGACTCACTAGTGTAATGCTACGCACAAAGCTACAGACCTCTCCCGGGCATCGCACAGCTGTAAACAAAACGGCTGTCTTCTATTTCTTTCATGGTTGCTGACTTGTTTCATACGAATGGTTTTTTCTGCCCAAAGCATAATTGTTCCGCAGCGTCACAAATGCCTTATTAGGAGGTTTGGGAATGTTTGGGAGACTCACATAGTTCGTATGGATATTTTCTTCAGCTTGTAAGGCATCCAGTACCTTTTTCCCCTTAAAAAAATGCTTCTTTACGTTATGTCGACGTTCTGTAGACATCCTACCAACTTTATTGCTATCCTACACACTCTTAAACTCTATTGACATTTTTCTGTAAAAAGTGTAGTGAATGTTTATTGTCACTCGTCTTTGAGTGTTGTATATCAAACGTCTACTTAAGTTTCGTTCATATTTGTCTGTGGACGTTTGTATATAGAAGGTCTACCGAATTTGGGTTTACATTTGTCTATTGACGAGCTTCTGTAGGATGACCCCTGAAAATGTTTTGAGACGCTTTGTTACAAGTTGAATTTCAAGCAAACATATGAATTGTTCGTTCTAGAGTTTGATTTGAATGAATTCGTATTGGTTTTTTTCTAAATACCTGGAGAGGCTTACAATATTTGAACACAAACTATTTACTTGACTTTAACCAAATTACGTTACTTTGTTTGAATCAGGTTTTAAACACACAAACACACACACGCACGCGTGCGCACACACACATGCACATACACACACACGTATCTCTCTCTCTCCCTCTCTCTCTGCATGTATCTGCACTCTTCTGCACTCAAAAAAAGTCTCAAAAGGGAGCAACTTTCAATGTTCGCATCTCCAGCCGCGCAGTTTCTCCCTCGGAAGAACCACTTCACCCCACAGCCGCACGGGCTGGGGCCCCTAACAACCCGCTTGCTTTCACTCTTCATGGTGATGAACATGGATAATCAGCGGTTCCGTACAAGCGCAGTGCCAAGCGGCAGCAACCGCTCGCAACCGCTCGTCACTGTGTTTTGATTTAGGCAAGCTAACTGCTACATGGTTGAAAGGAGCGAACTATGTGCGTACGTATTTCTCGACAGACTGCTGGACGCGTCTCTAACAACCGCGGTAATCGAAATTCACCCGCTATGCTAACTTAATCAGGCCGGCAAAGATGCTTTGGCCGCTCTCGACCAACCGCCACCGGCGCCCCTCCCTCTTTGCGTACCTCCGGGAGAAACGCGTCAATCACCCGAGGCAGCCATAAAGCGGTGCCCGTTCCGGCTCCGCGCTTTCTTGCAACCCATTGGAGTTTTCCTTTTTGTTAGGTTACAACTTACAACTCTAAAGTAAACAAGATACGTGCAATCGTTTACGTCCCAGTGTTTCCCGCTATTGTATTTTGGAAATAATAACGCGCAGTTTTCTAAACCTGCAATAAGAGGCACGCCTCACCGCGACATCGGCATCCCGCGGTTGGCGGCTATATATATATATATATATATATGAAGTGCACTGCTATTGAATGTGCGGTGAAGATGTCGTGTGTATTTGCGTTTGTGGTATTTCGGCTGGAGTACGTTTCTGAGGTGGAGTTGTGTTGTTATGTTACATTTCAGAAAGTGAGCGTGTGAATGAATTCCTCCGAAAATGTGAACTCTTATCCCTTGACGAACCCCATCAAACTTACCTGTTGCTGTTTCCTTTTCTTCAATTTTGCTGCCACTACACGATCTTTTAGAGAGAAAAGAATAATGACGACGTTCAATTAAGCTGTTTTGACAGCATGGTATACAAATGGTCGGCTTTTTCCACTCATCGCGTTTTGAGTATCCTGTAAAAACCGCTTCGATAAGCAACAGCGATTGAGTATAAATTCTACACAAAACTTTCTTTATAAATTTTACAGAAACATTTCAGGTCAAACCCGGCGCCCAATGGTTGAGAAAAAGTTGGTAGTCTTTTGCTAGAATGTTTATAGACAGTAAATAGGCAGTCTATTCAATCTAGGTAGCTAATGTCGGCTTTTGTCAACAAACTTTAAATTCTATGTTGGTAACAATTTCTATGAGGGTCACAAATTGGCTTTCGTTATGGCTGCGTGGTAGGAGGTTATATCCGCAGCGTACGTTGTTTATTCATAATTATGATGATGTTTGGATGTTATTGGCGAGAAGGCCCACTAGGGCAGAGAGCGCCAAAACAATGGTTATATATGAGAGGTGAAACCGTAAACACTGAGATAATTCAGAAAAAACACAAGTAAAATCAGAAAACGACAATGAGCATGGCGTGTGTATTGGGCCAGGGAGTGATCATGCGTGGTATGAAATGAGGTCTAAAAATTTAACTTCTTCTAAATATTTAAAAACACACTTGATAGAAAACATGGGATCGCCAGACAAGAAAATTGCCCCCACCTCCCCGAAGGGAATCGTGAGGAAGTGCGAATGCATTTCTTGCGCCGAGGGTACACGGCGTAGTAATTCTGCCATCGCCTTGAGAGGCGCCCAGCCAGCGAATGGTCGAGAGTGAGGCGCGCCTTAGGCATCGTCACGTGGCGACGTGGCGCGGCGCGCCGTCGCGCGAGCGCCCTCGAGCGTCGGAATGCGGAGCCGACGAGCGAGCTCCCTCACGCGGACGGAATGCGAAGCGAACCGGCGCAGCGGCGCGCCGCCCGCAGCTACGCCGAGCAGGAGACCGTTGCTACGCCGAGACCGTTGCTACGCACGCTCTCTCTCCTCCTCCGCGCCGTTGCTAGGGGCGAGGAGGACACGATAACACCTGTTGCTGAGCTGCGGTGGACGGACGGTGGACGAGTGATTCAGGGTCGCTTATGAAGTGCATTCGCACTTAAAAAACGCTGGGTGTAGTGGGACGTGTAGTCTGTATAGTTGTGGGAAGTGTTTGCGTCACGTTGTGTGAAGTGTTGTGCATTGAATGAGTGTGTGAACTGCGGATAGGGCCTATCCACATCTGCTGCACTGGTGTCTTGAAGATCCTGTGAGCAGGTACGAGAGCGTTGCATGGGTGTGCCCTATCCGTAGCCTAGCCAAAGCGACTTCCATGTGTCTGCTGCGTGTGTCTATGGTGTATGTTCCCAAGCGTGGTTTGATAACATGTAACTTGTTATCTTCTGCTCACTCCAGTGTGTTTGCCATGTTCTACGCAAGTGTTGTCTTATGTGTGGCTTGAGGTCTGTATATGGTACGGTTGTTATGTCTACAGTGTTCCTGAGTGCAGCAGCAGCGGCCCTCTCATCTGCCAACTCGTTCCCAGAGATTCCAGCGTGTCCTGGGACCCAGCAGAGGATCAGCTCAAGCTTTTGCGTATACACTGACAATATGGTGTTGAATGCAAGATTAACTATGTGGTTTTTGGGGGGGCTTATGCGATGATAGTGCGCGAACAACACTCAAGGAATCCGTAGAGATGATAGAATTGCGAATTTGATTTTCAAGAATGTGTTGTACGATCAGTGAAATTCCATGCTCTTCCGCTGAAACAATTGTTGTGTGCACGCTCATGGTTGTGGCTGCATTGCAATTCGGACCATGAGCTGCGCAGAACACCATAGTGGAGGTTTTACAAGCGTGACTGTCATATTCTGTACGTGGGTATTTAAACTGGAAAGACAAAAAATCATGCAGTATTGCAGCTCTCGGTACCCGATATTTGTCAAGTTTCATAAAAGAAAGGTCGCACGACACAGGGCGAACTTGCCAAGGCGGTACAATGTTTCAGAAGGATGAACTGAAACACATCTAAAAACGAAGCGCTGACATCCGAGGCTCACTGTCTCACTCTAAGCGAAAAGGGCAGTGGCACGGATGGGCGATTTTCAAAGAGCACAGATGTCGATGTAATGTTAAAACAGGATAAAAGGGATGGTTGTTCAGCGATGAAATTTTAAAAGCATAAAGCAGGTCCATACACGGCCGTCAGTTCTAAAGGGACCACTTGTTACACTCGACATACAGACTCTCGACAGGGCTAGTGCGAAAAGCATCCGATGCGAGACGAAGCTCCAAGTGTAGCACAGGGCCAGGCATTCGCAACGCTGTTTTAGTTGCCGACCCATACAGCACACTACCATAGTCTAAACGAAACCCAACCAAAGCAGTATACAGTGCAGCAGGAGTTCTGTGTCAGCTCCTTGTGATTGGTGGGACAGAACCTTAAGGATATTCATTGTTTTAAGACATTTATGCTTAACTTCCTTGATGTGCGGAATGACCGTGAGTTTGTGCCCAAACACAACACCTAAAAACTCTTGCTTCTTGTTCACAGGAAGCGACAGGCCATTAAGAGTAATGTCTGGGTCCGGATGGACCCCGCGCTTCCTGGAGAACACAACACAGGAGCTTTTGCAGGATTCAGTTCAAAACCATTCTTGTCTGCCCAGCTGGAAAGTTTGTTGACACCAAGCTAGACTTGACGTTCGCAGATGGACATGTTACACAATTTAAAGGATATCTGCACGTCGTCTACATACATAGAATAAGATATTGTAGGTGGCAATGCCTTTCCAAGACAGTTAAGGTTCTCTGCGACAAGTAACTAATAAGGTTGTTTACCATATTACCCGAGACACTGAACGACTTGAGGCCCTTAAGTATGCCGTAACTCCATTCGGTGTCGTAGGCCTTCTTTATGTCAAAAAACACTGTAAGACAGATCTGTTTGTGAACGAAAGCATCCTTTATATATGATTCGAACGCAACCATTTGATCGTTGGTGGATCTCCCCGCCCTGAAGCCAGCCTGGCAGCTCTCGAGAAGACCATCGTACTCTAAGAAGTACACGAGTTTCCTATTTAACATCTTCTCGAGAAGCTTGCACAGGCAGCTGGTCAGGGCAATGGGTCGATAGCTAAAGGGAGAGGAAGGGTCATTTCCTTCCTTCAGGAAGGCCACTAAACTGGCCTCCCTCCAAGACCTTGGAAGCTGCACCGAAAGCCATATTTTGTCGTATAGGTGTAGGAGTGTCCCAAGAGTGTCTGAGTCTACGTGTTGTGTCATGCTATATGTAATTTGATCTGCGCCTGGAGCTGAAGGATTGCACGTGCTCAGGGCAGCTCAACTCATAGAGTGTGAATACAGAGTTATAAGAAGTTTTTGGTTTGTCTTTGTCGTGTAAGGGCTTTTTCTCTACACATGTTTTGTGTTGCATGAATGCATTAGTATAATGTGCTTGGCTGGACACGTGTTGAAAGTGTTGTGCGAGCGTGTTAGCCTGGACTTCCAGTGTGTCCCCTGTTGTACTAACCAGGGGCAGGCTGTGTGTCTGTGGTCCTTTTAGTGATCGTATTCGTGTCCAGATTTTGCGAGTGTCGGTGTATCAGTTTATGGATGTTTGAATGAGCACCAACTCTCTCGTTTTGCCTCACGGCGCACACGTTTTCCGAACACCTTGGGCCGTTTCAACAAGAGGAGATTAACTGACGTGGGGTACCGACGAAGGATACCCCACGCCTTGTTGTGGCCCTCTCGCGCCCGCCTACGGTCCTCATTCCACGATGGCCTCCTCTGATAGCGCTGGGGCGGAGAGGCGTGGGAAGGGCTTTTCGGCGGCGTCGAGGATGTGCGCCGTGAGAAGTTGGGTAGCTTCTTCAACGTGTAGGGGTCCAATGCATGTGTGGTGTAGTTTAGATGTCTCGGTAAATGTATTCTAGTTAGCTCTTGCTTCATTGAACCTGTTTTGGGAAGATGGACTGCATGGGCCTTTTCCTATATATGTTAGAGAGGTGGGGAATTGGTCACTACCATATGGGTCTGTGCCCATGCCCCACTCAAGACATGCAAAGAGAACTGTGGAACCAATATCCAAGTCAATATGTGAGTATGTGTTGTGTCCTAAGTTATAGTATGTAGGGTGTTTTTATGTTGAAGAGGCATGCTCCTCGAGATGTAAGGAATTTCTATATCAGGCGATCTCGGACACCAATTCTGGCGCAGCCCTAAAGAGAATTGTGAGCGTTAAGGTCGCCTGTTAGGATGTATGGATCGGGCAACTGATTGGCCAGAGCCTCGAGTTCAAAGCTTGAAAGTGCAAGATTAGGAGGAATGTATATAAAGCATACCGTTATCAACCTATTAAAAATTATTGTTCCAATCGATAGAGCCTCAAGGATAGTGTTCAGAGTGACATGGTGGCATGCTAAGCATTTCTCGGCAATTATGGCGACACCCCAGAAACAGTGCTTGCAGCCATCCCTTTCCTTTCAGTATACCAGGTAACTATTCAAGAAATTTGTATGTTTGTAATTCTGGTGTGTTTCCTGAACACACATTACACTTGGCTGATTAGCGGGCAGGATCTCGCACACGTCGTCAAGATTATTAAGAAGGCCTCTGCAGGTCCATTGAAGAATATTTTCTCTTCCCATTATGATGTGTTAGAGCTACTGGAATATGTATATTTATGTAAGGCCGTTCGGGGCTTGCACTGTTGGGAGGTTTTTTTTTACCTTATCTGGACGTTTGATGGAGGGACCCGCTCTTTCCACTGCGAAGCAGACAGGAAAGCTGCCACATCTATCTCATCATCAGATTTGTGGGGACTACGCGGTGGACCGGACCCCTTTGTCTTGGCACCCTTCACGGTGCCCTTCGTTGACACTGCCGAGGGTGTCAGGAGCGCCCCGGGTGCCAGAGGCCGCACAGGACCGGCTTCGCGATTAATGGGGCGATGCCGGCAATGTTTCTTTCCGTATCGGTATTAACAACTATAATTTAAATCACACGCTGAGCTGTGTAAGCGAGTGTAAATCTTTTATTATGATAAATTTTTGCGCATATGCACATTGGGTGCCGACAAGCATCAATGGTCAAACGACCGCTAATAAACAGCCGGAAGAGCGATCCTGATTGAAGCAGACGACAAATGCTAGAATCCCTAAGCCCACGTCTCGGAGGCGTGCTCCGCAGCGGCGGCCGTGGTCACGCTCAAAGCCAATATGCCAGAGCTGCGTATACCCGTAGTTTCGTGGGAGCCATTCTATATGTGGAAGGCGAAGAGGTACGAACGGGGACGCTGATTGCTCCTGCCACCATTGGCGGCGAAGCAGTCACCAGGGTGTCATGGCACTGGGTGAGGCGCCCCAACACACTGACTTGCCTCACGTTCTCTCTTCGGAGTTGAGAAACGTGTCACTGCTCTCAATGGCAGCAAATCCGTTTCAGGTGCGTCAAAGTTTTGCAAGCGACGCGCTGCGTTCGGACGTGACACAAAAGTGACAGCGTTAACGGTAGATTGATGGAGATGATGCTCTTGTTTTATGTAAGACATTTAAACCTGGTCGCAGCGCTGCACACGAGAATGAAAGGAATGAATCTTTTATTAAAGCTAGAGCTTTTTAGCGAAACAAACGGCGTCCTGTCAGATAACTAGAGCTGTGTACTGGTTGGTCGGGCAAAAACTGCCTGGTACGATCACTGGACACACGCAGCGTGCGTGAAACTGGACTTCCACGGTTTCAAAACTGCTACTGGGTAATCTTTGAAAAAGAAACGGTTCTGGGTAAGACAATACACGTTTAGATCACGAAGACGGAGTACATTATTATAGCTTTGTGTGTTAAACCACGTATCGTTACACGTTTTCATGGTTTGTAGATGCATTTCGACAACGTAAGAAAACGCACTCGACGGGGACAGCAGAAAAGACAGTGACACGGGACGAGCGCTCCCCCCATGTCACTGTCTTTTCTCCTGTCCCCGTGTACTGCGGTTTTTACCATGTAGAAGTCGTATCAACTAGCCCAAAATTCTGCGTTGAGATGCATCCACTTCGTAGCGCGAAAAATCGTCGAATGCGCTCGTTCTTCGCCTGTGATTGGGTTGTTTTAAAGTTTACCGATCGATCGGATGCACTTTCAGCGAAGGTTTTGCTCACTTTGACGCAGTTTCGATGTCAGAAAGCTTTCCCGTTTCTCTCAACTGTGGTAAGTCCCGTTATGTTTCACCGGCTGTTCCGTGTTGCGGGGCTTGGTGAGAGAACGGAATTCGGCCAGTATGTGGTGGTAGGCTGATACTGTCCAGTAGGCGCCGATACCAGATAAGCAGATGTTTGACTCCAAACCCCGTGCTTTGAGGGATGTGTTGTTACCATTGAAGCAACGGTGACGTACGCTCACATCTAGGTTGAAGTAGCTGAGTAAGTCTGCTCCGAGTACGGCGAAATTAACGTCCCTTACCACGAAAACCCAACCAAACAGGTGCCTGAGCCCGACGGCTATTGTCAGCGAGCGGAAGCCGTACATAGCCGTACAGTGCTGTTCACCGCCTGCAGCGACGATACGTTCATGCTACGTCGGCGATCCTCGGGGGTTGCCGGGACAATAGAGATTTCGGCTCCCGGGTCGACTAGCAGGCGCGAGTTGCTTACGCGGTCGACTACGAAGAAGAGGCGGCTGGGTGGAGGGCCAGTGTCGTAAGCCACCGTTAACGACTCGCCGGAAGCGTTTCCCATGAAGGAGCAGCGGCTAGTACCCCTGCCGAAATGATGGTGGCACCAGCCAACTATGTCCTATCTATCTCGTGACTGGCTTCTATGGGAACAGCTTGGCTGTATTGAATGGGATCGGTTGCGTCGTTGCTTGCCGTGTTGGGGAGCGTCAGACAGAAAAAGTTGCTGCATGGTCTCAGTAAGTTGTTGCACTTTCTCCTGAAGGCGCGAGAGTGGATCTGGTTCTTCGTGTGTTCTTGCAGCAGCTATTGGCCCGACGTTTGGAGTAGAGTAATCCGGGATTCGATCGACCAGTTGCGCCAGCCAATCAAGGCACGTCTAGCCTGACGCGCGTGCCAGCCGAGCAGTTTCCATATCTGGTGCAGCAGTTGGGAAGGTCGTTGGTCGCCCAGCTCTTCCCGACATGAGAGCTGCGGAAGTCTGCTTTCGTCAGGCGCCTCGAGGCGGTTAACCACCTTCTTTTTTAGGGCGCCTTATTTCGCTTGTATGAAGGGGGGTTAAAACCAAAATGTCTTGGATAGCGTCGGCGATTTCTGGGGGCAGGGCTGCGACGACGTGAAGATACGTCGCCGAATGCGAGGTGATGTGCCGGAGCTGAAAACGGGCCTCCATTTGGATGAACCAAACTCTTGGATTTTTCCGCCTAAAAATTTGGCAGTTTCAATTGACACATTGGGGGTCATAAACAAGCTCTTCAGAGTGCTTTAAATACGGTTGACACGTAGTGGAAACGCGTGGGGCTCATGCTATCCGGAGATGAGATCATATTACATATTGCCGGCCATCGAAAAGCTCTACAAAAACTGCAAAAGCGACCCATTTTAGTAAACCTAGATGGTGAGCCAGTAAGGGAAGTTACTTGTTACCGCCTTCTTGGCCTACGCCATGGCACAGGGAAGCTCGCCGACGTGCCCTTACACTGCTACATCTAGTTCGCCGGATTCCGATGAATCGATGGGACCTCGCACAAAGATGGCTCGGCTTCTCGTACGTTCAATACTGCAGCCATGTATCACGTACCAGGCCCAGTTTCCGTACACAACAAGGGCGGAGTGGGGTCGTCTAGAGGCCATCAATAGAGAAGCGATGAGGACTATTACCTGCCTTCCACGCTAATGCCCCTCTCTACTCTACAGAGAGAAGCTGGCCTTAACACAATAGATGAGTTGGTTCACCAGTGGTGAGAGGCACGATCTCTTAAAGCGCAGGTGTACACATCTGTGGCTGCTTTAAGTTTATATATGGGCCTCCAAACTAACGCGCCGCCAGATCCCTCTCCAGAACCCCCTCCTCGTACCCGAATAATAATTACTGACTGCAAGCCTATGGGATGGTAAAGCCGTGTTGCGCGGCAACTCTCATCCAGTTCTGGCCAAGATAGGTTTTACGTCGACGCCAGTATTTTAGGAAGACTTATTGCGACCGACGTCGTAAACCCGGCCTTGCAATTTTGTCAAACCTGTCATTACTACGCCCCTCAGAGACCTCCTTCAACACTTGCTGAGCTCAAAGCGATTTCCGGCACCTTGATAATATAGAGCTGATGAGGCCAGACCAATCACGACCTGTCAACATTTTTACTGATTCAATGCAAGCAGTCCGAGACCTCCGGAAGGTACTTCATCAAGGGCCTATGACCCAAACCCTCCACGTGAAGGTTGTGATTCTTAGCTTCAGAGTTAAGATTACTTGGGCCAAGAGGACGTCGACCCCTGTACAGCAACAGGAGGATGCCGTGACTCGGACACCTCCCGCGACGCATCCACTGCCCTTATTTCCAATCGACGCATTGCCAAAGTTGGCCACCGACAAAGAAGACCTTCGGAGCTCCACACTTGCGCTTATTCCACCAGGTAGATCAACCCTCCAAGGTGGGCTCACCCACTGTGAGGAAGTGGCGCTCATACCTCGGCAAAGTTGGCGCGTCTCACTCAAATTCACTCACATTTTTTCTTCGAATAACCCCTCG
The DNA here is from genome assembly GCA_013339765.2 of Haemaphysalis longicornis. Taxonomy (NCBI): domain Eukaryota; kingdom Metazoa; phylum Arthropoda; class Arachnida; order Ixodida; family Ixodidae; genus Haemaphysalis; species Haemaphysalis longicornis. The sequence continues at coordinate 137,337,517 of CM023452.1, forward strand.
CTCAAACTCCAACTCAATGCTGAGCAGCACATCTGCGCTCACTCAAACTCAAACTCACCTTGAGCGCAAAACTCAGAACTCACTCGGACTCAAAACTCAAAATGTACTCAAACTCAAAATGTACTCAAACCTCTAAATGTACTCAGAACTCAAAACGTAATCAAACTCAAATTGTACTCAAAACTCAAAGTGTACTCAAAATAAAAATGTACTCAAAACTCAACATGTCCTCAAAACTCAAAATGTACTCAGAGCTCAAAATGTACTCTGAACTCAAAATATACCCAAAACTCAATTTGTACTCAAACTCATATTGTACTCAAACTCTAAATGGACTCAAAACTGAAAATTTGCTCAAAACTCAAAATGATTTCAGAATTCAAGTGGCCTCACAACTCTCTCGGGCTAGGAATTTACTCAGGCTCAGATGGATTGTGATTTCGTTAGCATTTAGAGTTTTCAAATTCACGCGTGGTAAAAATCTTACGGGTGCAAATTCATGAGTTCAAACTCTTGCATTCGCATGACATGACACCGTAGCTGCTGTAAGGTCGGAAACAATTCTGGTTGGAGATTTAATAAAGCTTTTCGTACTCCCCATGATGACTAGCGCTTGTTGCAAGCAATTGTACGTATATATTGGATACGAAACTCTTGATGTAGGCTCCGTGTTCGTGTTTATGACAGAGGCGGTCCATACTCGATGGTGTGCTGGGTCCCTGAGTCGAAACAAGAAAGACTGGGCGAGGGGATGTGCGCTCACTGCTCCGTTCATTTACGTCCAAGCTGTTTAGGACTACGGGTCTGTGCATTCTTGCTCTGCTTCCTAAAAAAACGCCTTGTGTCAAAGTGAACTGTCCCCGCGAATCTCTGAAGCGCAAGGCGTTCATGGATATGCGTTTGCTTTTTTAATGCGTAGCATTCTTTGCCGAGTACCACCCTCCTCCAACCCCCGCCAGGATCGTGTAACGCCCTGCATTTACCCAAAAATGCAGATATCACGGAAGACCAACCTGTAATCATTATAAAAGCGTAAATATAGACAATTGATCAAACTAAATGTAAAAAAACTCTAAAAAATAATAAGAAAAAATATTGAAAGTGGCGAACCATGTAACACGGGAGTAATGGATAGAATCAGATTCGGTTAAAATTCAGAGAGATGTGGCGTTAAAGAATGTGGGGTATCAAATAAGGTCTCGAGAAGGGAAATCACTTAGGACAAACAAAAAGGTGCCTCATTGTTTGCTGAGGCACTTGTATTAGTTTTATTAGCATTTGCTAGGTGGGATGAGCTCTCGTAGCTCGGAAAAGCACAACGATATCGTTGTAAGCAATTACCGCCACCGTACCCAGCTGTTAACTTCCAGCATGCGCGCGTGTGCGTGTGCGAGTGCGTGTGCGCGTGCGTTTGCGTGTGTGTGTGTGTGTGTGTGCGTCTGTGCGTGTGTGCGTGCGTGCGTGCGTGTGTGTGTGTGCGTGTGTGTATGTGTGTATATGTGTGTGTGTGTGTGTGTGTGTGTCTGTCTGTGTCAGTCATCTGTTCTTTCACTGTGTTCGACATGTAGTCGTTGGAGAACTGCAGAGCCTGAGTTAATCCTTTTCTTTTACGTTGTTATCATGTGAAAGTTTTGATAAATTGGGCTGATTTCTTATTGTAATAAATTCAGTTCGAGCGCACACACAAACTGCGCTTGCCTATTTTTTGAAGTGATTTCCTTCTGATTTTATTGTCTGTTTATGTCTTTGTGGCTCTGTTGCCTCTCTATCTCCTAGATTCTAGCAAGGAGTTAATGTCTCACATGTGATTGGCCAATTCTATATTCGAGTGCACGTTGGTACAATGTGGGAAGGAAATAACGGACACGAAACGCAACCGCAAGGCTTATTCATAAACAAATGTGAAATTCGCCTTTCTGATGAGCTCTGTTGCCCCCTGTTAGCTATGGTCGTCCATAATTTCCAACACATCATATGTGCCGAAGGATTAGCTTGTTTGTTGGTACCAAGGAGGTTAAAAAATTGCTTGGTTTGGACACGGGGAAATGGAGGAAGTAACGTTTGAATGGCAGCTATTAGCAGAGAGTTTTTGAGTCTGGTGATTTAGGTTCGAAAGGTTGGCATGGCTTTTGTTCTTACCCCATGCCGTCCTGCCTCGATGGTTCAGCAATTAGACGCCAATTTTTTTATTACTATATACCGCACTGATGGACATCTCTGGACATGCCTTCGCATGTATACTGCAAATGCCTTGCGGGTTGGCAAGAAATTTTGGTTAAACGTGTGCCAGAAATTAAAGAAAGATAGCTTTTGCTATATATCCTCATAACTATAACCAGAAAGCATTTTCATATTTGTCCCACGTGATCCCCCTCGACGAGACCTTTAATTTGATACCCTACACACCCTTGCAGTATCATATTAAAATCATACCAGTCAAACTAACCATGACTCGCATGACTGTAACCAGGATGCATTATTTAAATTTCCGACGAGATTCCCCTACCTGAAACCTTCCATTTGACACCCCACACTCTTTATCGGCCTCACCTTGAATTTTAGCCCAATCTATTACTCATCATGACTACCTCATGATTAGAACCAGGAAGCCTGTTTATTTGTACCACGTCATTCCCACCATCAATACCGTAAAATAGATACCCTACACGACCTAGCGGGGTCACTTCGAATTTTAACCCAATATAAGACTCGCTATGACTATCTCATGGTTATAACCAGGAAGCATTTTTTTATTTCTCCCACGGGATTCCGCTCATCAAGACCATTAATTTGATACCCATCACATCTTAGCGGAATCAATTTGAATGTAAACGAATCAATGACTAACCATGACTATCTCATGATATAGCCATACCGGATTCTTGTCGCACGTCATTTCCCTCATCAAAATCTTCAATTTGATGGCCCGGCACACCCAGTGGCGTCATTGTGAATTTTAACCTAGTGATGACCCACCTTGAGCATGTCATGATAATAATCAGGAAGCACGTGATTGCCCTCCTCGAGCAATTTTTTTGATACGCCACACGCCCTACCGTCATGAACTTGAATTTTAACCAAATCCATGACTACCCATGACTACGTCATGATATAACCATAACTCCTTTTCGTCCCGAATGATTCCCTACATCGAGACCTTGAATTTGATTCCCCCGACGCCCGCGCATCGTCATTTTGAATTTTAACCAAATATATGACTCATTATGACTGCCTGATGACTACAATCAGGAAGCATTTTTTTATTTACCCCGTGTGATTCCGGTAATTGGGACCTCTCATTTGATACGTTACACGCCTTAGCGTCATCAGTTTGACTTTTCACCCAATTTAATGGGTAATTACTCTGTCTAAAGCGGCGTTGGCCAGTCAATTCAGATAATTTATTTGAAAAAGCTGAAGGGACAGCCCCGCCCCCTTTTCCCCCCGGCTCTCACCTCTTCCTTTGTGACCCCTAGTATATGAGGCCGTTAACAGTAGTAGGCGAACAACCAGGAAGCAAGCGTCGCTGTGTGACTTCCCACCACCCTTTACCACTCTCTTAGTGGACCCATCAGGAGGAAAAGTTAAGACAACCCTTTCTAATGACCTCAGCAGTCAATTATCACTCACGCGCCCAGCCGCAAAAACTTGGTATACAGCAAGTGCTTAGGGTCATGAAAATTCAACAAGAAAAAAAATCAAGCGCTCCCACCTTCCCAACCGATCATGCGGATCGCGAATGGTGCCGTACCCGCAGGTTACCTGAATTCTCAGGCCAAAGCGACGCGTGAAACTTAACAGCCAACCATAAATGCCCGCTAGGCTACTCATATGTACTCAAACTCAAAATGGACTCAAAACTCATATGTACTCAGAACTCAAATGCACTCAAAAACTCAATATGTCCTCGAACTTAAATGCACTCAAACTCAAAATGTACTCAGAACCCAAAATGGACTCAAACTATAAATCTACTCAGAACTCAAAATGTACTCAGTCCTCAAAATGTACTCAAACTCAAAATGTACTCAGAACTCAAAATAGACTAAGAATTCACTTGGTATCAGGCTCAATTGGACTCAAACTCAGTCGGGATCACTCGGCTCAAGCTCACTCAAGCTCAAACTCACCATACCACACTAGCGTCGTGCTCACTCAAAATCAAACTCACGCGTGAGTTTGAGTCCAAATGAGTCTGAGTCAGGGGGACTCATGAGTGAGTTCGCCGACCTCTGGTGGCGCTACGAAGGATTCGCGTCGGTGCTGCTCCCATACCAGCTGTAACCCACACCGGGCCCCCGGATCTAAGGGCTCCGTTTGGCCCGAAATGTCCATTTTGCACCACGTCGGCATCAAGCACAGACATTCACCATCGTTTGTGGACCTGCCGTGGTCCCCGACGTTCCCGACAGCACGGCTAAATAGTGTGGTACTCAACCAAGGCCGGCCGCCCGACTACAGACGCTGGCTCTTTGGGCCGTATCATCGGAGCCTTTTAGACTTTCTGAGTAAAAACTCCCTGCTTACGTACATTTAAACACGTTCACCCCCACCGTTTTATGATGCAAAGCAAACTTTCGCAATTAAAAAATCTCCCAAAGAAACGAGCTCACACAAATTGCCATAAAAATTCGCAAATGAACGAGTGGTGGGCAACTTAGCTGAAGAGTAATTCTTTTTTAAATGAAACCTGTGTGTTGAGGAGCGGGGCGAAACAGATATATCCAGTTCTCCATACTCTTCGAAGCATCTAAAGCCTAACGTGCGAGTACCGACTTCCTATTTGTTTTTTATTTCGCCATCACTATTGCCGAGAATGCAGTTTCAAAGGTAAGAATATACCCAGATGATATTGAAAAGCGGCGCAACACTTTCGCAAGCTGCATAATAGGTGCAGTTGTCACAGTTTGTTGTGTCTACATAAACCTCGCATGAAAAATAAATGAAGACTGGTATATGATCACTAACATAGAAATATTGCAAAATGCTTGCAAAATGCTTGTTTCCTAATTCGTGAAACATAAATCAATCAATGGCTGAAATACCACCGTTACTTTTAGCACAACGTAGGCATGTCTTAAACGGATTTGGCGCCATTGGGAGCGGCGGAATGCTCCTGAGTTCCATGATGAGCAGGAGTGGCTGCAGCGCTGCACGTGGGTGCCGTGGTGCGCCTCACCGAGTACTTTGACTCCCGGGTGACTGTTGCATCCCTAAGGCGGGCAAAATGTGTGACCCCCTCCCTACCTCTGCGACTTCAGCACTTGGCATGACTCCTATGCAGCGACGCGTATAGCCAGGTGACGCATATGTTCGCGCTCATAGTCACGTCGCCTGTGCATCCAAAGAGGACGTGCATGCTCATGTCGGCATCCACTGAGAATGTAGGTGTCATTTCGCCTCTACAGACGTCTACGCAGGCCGTTTCACTCAATGGTCATTGTATACGTGTGTATTAAAAAAATCGCTTATTTGTACTAAGCGCCCCGGTATATCGCGTGAGAGTAGCTTCCCTCATTCTGCCTTTATCATTTATATCATTCCTAGCGCTGAGCTGCTTATCTCTAGATTTTCTATACTATTTTCTGGTCATGTCAACCGCATACGCCATATTACTCCTCAGGCTCGTGGACACTACCACTCCTCACCGAATCGCACTGTTAGGACTCTCAAGTCAAATTGTTCGAGCAGTAAAGAACAATGGGTTTGCCCCCGTCTTCCTAAAACGACACCTGCCAGACTGCCGCCAACGTCCTATTATTCCAATTCAACTTATCCCCTTCTTTAAACCACTTTCTTGAACAAGCCTGCAACCTTCCTTATCAATACAGTCTTTTCTTACCCCTCTCTCTCTCTCTCTCTCTCTCTGTCTCCCTCTCTCTTTCTCTATCTATTTCATTCTTTTAGGCGCGAGGCATTTAATACGTGAAAACTTCCATATATAATACGAAATTTTACGCAGCAGCCGCAGATGACGTAAGACGCAGGTGAACGGTTCCAAGTGTGCAAACAGACATGCAGAGAAATCCACCATTTGCGTCCTCTCTCCCAATACATGGGCGCAGGAATGCACAACGCAGCAAGCGCGTAAATGACACAAGAGAAAAATTTGAAAGGCTCAGGTTAAGCAGACCGTGAAGCAAACCATGTAAGGTGTCAACAAGAGAAAACCTTCGAGAACACAGTTCCTAAGCAAGGCGCAACGGTTTGGCCCGTTGGGTAAAAGTCAAGACATTCTGCACTCGGCGTGCGTCGTGAGTTTCCTCTGTCAGCAGCTTTAGTGATCGCTAAAGTTGTGGTTGTAGGAAATACCGGGTACGTCTGGGTTTCGATTTCGTTAGTACGGCACCTTAGCATTATTTTATCGTCGCTTCAGTGCTCCACATACAGCCAAAAACAAACTACCTAATCCCAACTACAAAAAAATTAGGAAACGATAAATTGAATATTAAAAAATCCTGGTATCAATGCTACAACGAAACAACCAGAAACACTTAAGCAAGCGCAGCGCCTGCTGCTACAGAAATAAATGAGCCCGAAGGCTGCCAGTTACAGACACTTACAGAAACACATAAAGAGCTACAAGTTGATTTTAGACAAAAGATTAAAACACAAGCAATTAAGAGGTGCTTACAAACAGAAGATTCACATGCGAGGGAAACAAGGGTACAAAAACATTCGCTTCAAAAATGCAGCAATATACAGAACAGGGTTTGTGTTATGTCACAACGGCTACTGTAGCGCACTAACACAATTCTAACACCAAAATAAATTGTTACAACAAAAATCCCTAAGACCACAGGTTAGGAAAACTGAAATGAATAATAACCATTTTGTTCGAAACCTCAACAAACCGAGTGAAACAATATAGAAGAAACTGTTCCTCCCCCAAAAGGGCTAACTCGCCTTCCACAGAGGTCACGAGGTGTTGTGTGAAAACGAAAGGCAAGGGCCACTGCATACGTATCCTACAATTATGTGCAACGGCCCTGCAGCGATTGCGCCAATACAACGCTCAATAGTAAGGTTTTTAGGCGTGGTAGTGCAGAGGAACTGCTGTTGGGAAACGTTTAAAGACAAGCCGTTCTGACATGAGTGTGCAAAAGAGCAAATATTTTCTATACGTTTTTTTGGGGGGGAAATGTTTTTTTTTCGCTAACGTTTAAGCGTATGTTATTCCGTAGGTTTTGTTGTTACTTTTTATACGTGGTTAAAGATATATTACTTGGTTTACATAGAAAACAACCGAGATATATTTAAAAAAGAAATATTCGATTCTACATCCACGCTTTAGTCAAAAGGCCGATGGTCAAAATATGACTTTCAAATAATAACTTGCACATTCGCCCGACAAGCCCTTGAACATGTATCACTAACATTTCGGTTTCACTCACACCGGGTTCTGAATTTGCGTGCCTGCGCCCATCAGGGTGTTGCCAAGCAGCCGATCGGCCATGTGAAACATTGGCCAAATATGCAAGTGATTCGATGCAGAATGTAACCATAGGTACTTGCCCGCGGTGGCTACGCCAGTAGTCATCTGGCGCTATGCGAGATTTTTCCCATCATTTGTTCGTTGTAGATAAATGGAGTTTTCGTATTCGTAACTGAGTTCGTCGCCATACACTAAACAACGAATGGAAGATTAATTTTATGGTTTGTTAGAACACGTCCCCTCGTTACAGGGCCCTGGATTGCCTGTCATGGTTTCCTACACTGCGTCGTAGTACTGTGCTCTCTCGGTTGATCCATTGCTTTGGTGGTTCGGTATTTCTCGACGAAAGTCCTACGATGACGTTCTCGCATGGCCCTTTGTTGTACTTGCCGAAAAGGTGACGCTGGTCCTTCACTCCCAGGCATTTCGAGCATCGTGGGAATGCTCTTTCATTCTAAAGCGCCTTTAGGGCTGGGGTTAAGAGGGTATCCGTTTGCGCCTGCCACTAAGGCCTGTTATTCTTTGGTTAGGTAAATGCGTGGTTTACGTTAAGTTTGTGGTTGCGTCGTATATCTTTTAGTGTGATGGGGTTTTAGTTGATTGAGATCAATCTGGGATTGGATGTGGTTTCAAGGCACTCAGACTGCGGATTTCCCCGTGAGTCGGTTTGCTCTTTCATTATTCTGCAGCCCAGCACCACCAGGTACCCAGCAGAGCTTGATGGTTCCTTGTATCTTTTCATAAAGCGTGCGTGCAGTGAATAGGCCTTTTATTGTGGGGGATACGTGAGCGTGCGTTCTGGGGATACATATACCGGTCAGATGCTCAGCTATTCTTCTGCTCAAAGGGTAAGACCTGGGAAAAAGACACTGCGAAGTTGAACTGGCGTAAAAAATATTTGAAAATATAGTGGTGGAGCTTCAACAATGATTTAACATTCGGTGCCTCTCTTTCGCAGTCTTGAGGCTCTGACCGATTTTTACGCCTTGCCCCGGCTACACAAGACAGTGTTCTCACATGTCTTTCGAACACCGCCCCAATCATTTTTAACGCACCATAACCATCTCAGTGGTCACATTCGCTCGCTTTAACAGCGGCATTGCCGTGTGCCTCACTGTTTCTGGAACATTTACCACTGTCAGCATTTTGTAACGTTCCCTCCCATACCGTTTTCTGTGCGTCCTGCTTAAATGCACCCCTGTTTCACTGCGTGCATAATCATTCACTGTACTTAGATATAGAGATGGCATGCGTCCGATATGTCGGCAGACGCAGGTTCCGAGCTCTACTACGACGTGAAGTCTCAGTGGCAAGTCGGCAGCGTTGATCAGAAATCTCGCTAAACACACGAAGGCAAATCTGCCCACGCACTATCTCAAACATTTTTCTCTGAGCTCTTCCGCTACCCGCCATGCTGACCGATAGACGCGAAACATTTTCAGGCATTACCATCATTTGCTTACGCTGTAACACATGGCAGAGTGAAACACCTCATGGCCTTTTTCCAAACGCACCGATTTTCTTACAACTCTGGGTCTATGCGGCAGGCCCTCTGTTACCAACGCACTGGCTTGGCAATGATTGTCTATTGGAATGATTGTCTATCAATAAATAAAAACTCTATTATACTTTTTTCCTGTTGCAAACTATGCACTTTGTTTAGGTAGCATCTACGCCGTCTCGCGGTTCGCCGATCATTTTGCTGTTCCTCAAATAAAAATAAAAAATATAAAGTCCGTGTACTGTGCTCACAACCGACCAGTAATGGGCTACCTTCTATTTTAAGGTGGAGGGCCGAGTTGTATAAAGCCGACGCGGAGGGTCCCGTATGTAAACTCAAGAGGACTGATTACGGGAGATTCCCTGTAAGCAAACAGAAATAAATAGGCGAAGTTGTCTACATTTAAAGATTAGGGAATTAATATAACTTCGTTTTTCCCTTTGGTATCCCTTTGTGGCTTTTCACGGGACCCTAGTGTCAGAACCGCAAGCAAGAGAATGGAAATGCAGCACCAGTCAAGTTGTGCTTTAGTGGTTTTGAAAAGTGGTTGCTGCCGTATTCGCACAATTCTTAATTATAATACGCATGCAACCGGACGCTGTTTTCTTGATTTATACTTAACAACTCAAGCTGAAAGACGAAAATGGAGTAATAGTCCCTCGGAAAAACCTCGTGGGCGTCAGTAGTCGTAGATTATGTGAATGGTATTGGCCATTGTGTAGAGTAGTGTAAAAGCAACACTTTATAATTTGAACAGACACCCCCACGGAAATTTATTCCCAGTAACGGAGTAGACTGTGCAGCCATGTTGCATAAAATGTTACACATATAAGTCACCCTCCAGATATTGATATTAGGGGTTCATTTTTATGTTGACTAGGAATGGTAAATTGGAAAACTAGGTATACTCTACTCTTCTCCAGCTAAGGTCCTCCTGCATCATGCCCTGGTCCTGGTACCCAATCTTAAAATTGGAAATCCGAATTGTAAAACATTTCTCATTCACGCAGGAAAGAGATAAGCAGCCGCAAATCTGAACCTCACGACAGAATTGCCTTGTTGCCCCTATTGTCTGTTGGGTGGACAGCTTCCTGTATTGCGACGTAATTCCTCACGGCCGCCGCCTCGTTAGTGACTTCAAGACTCTGTTGTCATGAGAGCTGGCTATGTTACTATAGCATTTATTTCGTGGGGACAGGTAGTTTTGTCGTAACGACAGACCTTACGACAATTTGCTACGTCATGACAGCATCACGGCTGTCGTGGACGGGTAGTTCTGTTGTGCCCACAGGAACGTTTCTCTTTGTGAGAATTGACTATGTCATTCTGACAAAAATGTATGTTGTAACAGAAGGCTTTGCCATACGAGGACTTCTGTCGACAGAAGAAAACTTTTTGTCGTTCGACAGAAACTCTGGTTATATTTCTGTTGTATTTCGGTTGTCATTTTCGACATGGAATTGACTATACTGTACGAAGCTGCAATATAAATCGTTTCTTTTCATGTTTTTTTATGTTTATTTGATTTATTTTGTGTTATTTTCATGAAGCATAGACCTCTACGCTCCATTCCAAGTCCATCTGCAACGGAACGTCCCAACAACAGGTGGCGCGTGAGCAGTGGACCGCGGAAAATTTTATTTGAGTTTAGAAAACGTGCCCCGTAGTTGTCGTGGCCGGAGCGAGGCGGAAAAAGAAGAGTATGAGATGTCGTCGGAGAAGAGAAGCCTGGCGCTTATTAAGAAGACTATCGTCTTTCGACGATATTTCTAAAGAAGCGAACAACTGCTCGGCAAATGTTCTCTTTAATCATTGTGTGCAGGTCGGCAATTCGGTACATTTCTTTCGGTAGCACATCGTGTCGTCCGGACCGCAGCTTTTTTTATTTCTTTGCATGTATACATGTTCTTGACACATCAGTGCTTGCGCATACACACAAGATCAGATTTTTATGGGATCCTTCGGAGACTGACTCCGTTGACGCCATATGTCACATCAGTATAGGCATCAGCATCTGCCATCAAAAATGGTGCGGCTCCTGCAACCAGGCTGGCACGAGCCTGCTTGGCCCTGACCTGTCAGGAGACAAAGAAAACCTGCGAAGGGGTGCGACACTACCCGCACGCGGTCTCACAACCTGCGGTTTCAGTGGCCCGCCACCGAATTTCCTGATTCGTAAAGGGAGTTCTTCACCAACCCTGGGTACTGGCCTTCCAACATGGTGTTGTGACGGCGTTTTAGTACAGGAAGTCGTGTGACAGTCGCCGGTAGCGTATCGGAGGGATGCCTTCATCAGTGCGATCTATCTTTCGATCTCCATTCCCACCCTCTTCGCCCATTAGAACTGGACGTATCAGGCCGAAAAGGGTTTGCGCTTCATCCTTCACGATAATACTAGTGAAGCTTCGATGACCCTTTTTGAAAACTAGCAAATTCAATTCGGTGATACAACAAGAATGCACGACCAGGGAATCAAAGGTACTAAAGAGAAACGAGGGCTATCCTGACAACGGCAACTCACGGAGAACTACGCCCAAGACTGGCAGGCTGCAATGCTGCGTTCAAAGTACATATCATGGTGGCGGGTCAGCGGCGCAGTAGCTTGTCCAGAAACGTGAAAATGTCCATTTGGCAGGCTTTTGAACCTGCCAATTTTGCTGCTGTCTTCTCTTGTCAGAGCCGATATTTAAAATGTGGGCAGGTTTTTGCTCTACCTTCCTTGCCAGGAAACCGTTCTCAGTGCCTTGGCTTCTTCTTCGTGGTCTCCCGCTGCTATCACCCTGTGCATGAGTCTAGGTACAGCTTGAAAGCAACGAGAATAGTTATCAGCGCTTAATTACGTTAAGTAGCAGGTACAACAGGCGTCAAAAGTTTCTTAATTGCGATTTATAAAAACGCAGCCAATATTTCGGCCGTCTCATAGTACTATACCATACAGCACCAAACTCTTGTACGCCTGTAAGTGTTCCATACATTACCGCCAGGGGATACCATCACGTTCCCACTTCAAAGGCCGTTAGCTGACCTACGGGGTTTCCTGCAACACCCTTTGAGCTGTTCAAGTAAACCTGCATGATTTCATATAACTTTCGACGAAAGGCCGGACCGCCCCAAAAGGGACCCATTCTCTCTTTTTGTAACATTGGGCTATAATACGGCTGTTCAGCGCACCACCGGCTGTTCACCTTTCTTCCACGTTTTCGGCCATACCCTTTTCTCTGTTATGGCACCACTTCCCTCCTGCAACTCCATTTTCCGACCATTTCATCTCTCGGATCAATCACCGGCGTCAGCTAGCCCGTATAAACACTGAAGGCGCGCAGCAACAACGAAATACACAGTATGATGCCTTGGAGATGAAGCGTTACTCTGAACGAAACTTGGCTCACCTGGCCTACGCGAGATCTTGCACCAGTATAGTGCGATTGCTCCGGTTAAACGGCGGTCCCGGGTTCGAATCCTGGAGGAGGACGAATTTTACTTCAACTGCAAAATGTCTGAGGAAGCTGTATAGCATTCCTCATTAGCCGTATGGCTGCATTCAGGTGGATGTCAAAGTTTCATTTGCAAAAACTTACTTTACCCTACGGATTTCCCCTAAATCTCTCGATTGAAACCTTTTCCTTTAATAAAAAGTTTAATTTCTTGCTCCCTCTCCTTCCCCGCGTTTGAACCGGGTTTAAATGCCCTATATAAGGGCGCAGCTTCATCTCGACATCCCCACCACTGGTGCAGTGACTTCATTTCATTTCCTGTATCTTTATTTCCAATTCCAAAATAATAGTTCGAAAAACTGCTTGGTTGCGAATGCAGCATGTTATTTGCACAACGTCGACGCGTCGTAAACTGATATTCCGCCATTGTGAGCGCCGGCACGCTCCTTTGTTCCGAGAAGAGCCGGAGTGGCTGCAGCGCTGCAAGTGAGTGTGGTCTGAGTTCCATAACGCCATGGTGACTGCTGCGCCCCTATATGAAGCTGGCGACAACAGCGTCTCCCTCCCTACACGTGCACCTTCAGCATTCAGGATGGATCCTATTCGAGGACGCGTATACCCAGCTGGCGCATGTACGCGCGTTCGGGGCTACGTCGCCCGTGAAATCTTAAGGGGGCGTCAGTGTGGTGCATGCTCGCGTCATCATCCACTGAGGATGTACGTGACATTTCACCTCTACAAACGCCTACGCAGTCCATTTCACTACATGGGCCTTTTGCGCTTTTGTATTAAAAAAATGTGAGTTCTACCGTTGCACAAGCGCCACGGTATTTTGTGGTAACCAAGTTTCTCCCTTTCTGCCTTAATCGTTTATCTCGTTATTACAGCGGAGCTGTTTATGGCCAGATTTTTATAGACTTTTCCTGTTCATGTCAATAAAATTCACAAATACTTGCGAGGGTCGCGGACACTCCCCCAACTCTTCCCCTAATCGCACTCTTCCGACTTTTAAATGGTCTTGTTAGATCAGCTTACAGAACGATGTTTCTGTCCTCACCCTATAACGACCCCCAAAAAATACCGCCCACTTTTTTAGCCCATTCATTAGACCCATTTCCCCAACATGCCTAGAGCACTCCCTACGAAGGTCTTCTCTCTCTCTCTGTCCCTCTCTCTCTCTCTCTCTCTCTCGCTCTCGCTCTCTCCCTCTACGCCCGAGGCATTTTATAGCGCATAAACATCGATGTATAGCATGTATAACTGTGGCAGCACCAGGTGAAGTAAGGCAGCCGCAGAAAGCAGCCAGGTGGGTGAAAAACCGACAGCGGAATACACAATCAATGTCCTCTTTGCCAATACGTGGCGGCAGGGATGTGCAGCGGGGAAGCGTGTAGAAGACTGATGAATAAAATTGATAAGCCTCAGGTGAAGCGGATCGTGAAGCAAACCATGTCACGCGGCAAGACAAAGATCTTCAAGAACGCAGTGGCTGCGGAAATCGTAACGGTTTTGCCGGTTGGTTAAAAATGCTGGCATACCTCTCTGCTGGTCTTATCTAGAAGCAGACTGTGGGGCAGCTGAAATTCAGCTGTACGGAACTCGCAGGCACGTATTGCTTTGGATTCAATAATTGACGGCACTTTCGCATTATTTTATCGTCCTGGAAGGGCTGTACGCTACACAAAATCCAAAAACTGCCGAAATCACCCAACAACTTACTATGTGAAAAGAAAATTATTAGAACCAAAAAGCATCAGGGCGTAGGAATTAGTGGTAACAGCCCATGGGGGAAATAAATGTCAAAATCCAATGAGTTTCCTGGTCCTCCGAGCAATCAACACACAATAAAAAAATGTATATAGATATGCCCAAACTCTTGCTAAATGACAACTAGTTCACCAAACTAACACCACAGCTGTTTTATTATAAATAGTTGAAACGTACCATCACTACATACCGTGCCAACACTCGTAAGAAAAAAATGGTGTGTTAGTTCCTCCGTTAAGGGTGAAACAGGAATGTATCTGAAATTTCAGGAATTTCTGAAAGGCTCGTAACCCCGCCGTTAACCGCACACGAGATCACAAGCATCCAATGCGTCCGCTTGAGAACAACCAGTTCTTGTTAGTCGCCTTACCTTCCTCCAACCGATGCATCAAAACGCGGATCGTCTGCAATCGTAAATCTCAGCGCAAAGGCAATGCAGGAAACACGCAAAACGTATCCGTCACTGTCGCATCCGTTTAAGCGAGGAGATGACAATGCTCGCCCCCTAGCGTGCTCGAAGTAAAGCAATCGTAAACGTTTTAAAATGACCGATTGATGACGCAAAAAAATAGTAATGGGTGGCCAGGAGGGGCCCCAGCTACTAAGCATCACCATCAGTGGGCACTTGCTTCAAAGCGTTGCCCATGGAGGAAAGAATACTCAGGAGAGGTCCCTAGCATCCCAATGCATTGCGAAAAGTGTGGAGGAAGTGCCGTCATTTTTCTTGAGCCCATATACAATGTTGCTTACTTGTTTACAACTGGGGCGGCCAAATTTGGGAGAATATAACGGACAAATTATTAAGGCGCTTGGTATGTGGCTGCCTCGCTACTCTTGGAAACCAGCGCAGTCACTCCGACAAACGTTTTTAGATTAGGCCAGTTTGAAAACTCCGCCGTCGGAGGCGGCCTTAACCCCGGCCGCAGCGGCGCCTACGTCGCGTCGACGTCGGCGGAGCGAGCCGCTGCCGCCGCCGGTGACGGTCCGGGAAAATCACTTTGTGTTTCTTCGTTGTGAAGTGAAGTGAAATTTATCGCAGCTGAGACGTAGCGCGCAAAGACCGCAATGCTGCACGGCCCCAAACAATGCTCCCGTCGTCTGCGTTCGCCATGCCGCGAGCTGTTGCTATGACGATGACAAACGCTACTTTGCCAGGCTTAAGAGCTGAAAAATCGTCCTTCTGTAGGCCTCCTGCGCTGAAGTTTTGGCGACATGCAGCGCCCCTAGCGGCCGACGCCTCTGGGTAGTCCAAAAGCAGACGACCTTAGCCGCCTTCAATGTGTTTTCAATTACAAGGCAGAATGAAAGTTGGTTGTACTGAGTTTAAACGCTTTGTTGCAGGTTTAAATGACTACATACTGTATGAAATAGCCCTTCAAGCAGTTGCAGATGCCAAACAAAATAATATCCGCTAAAATAAGCTGATTTATCGGCTTTCTTTTGAGCGAGCTGTCGCGGGTGTCGCGGCGTGCACGGCACAGTATCGCCAAGTCGGGTGGTCTAACTTCCTGGTGACCACTACCGTTCTTTCTATTTGAGTGCGGTCGACAAAGGAAAGTTTACGAGTAGCATAACCGCGGAACGCTGCTGGTAACTGCAAAAGATTGCTTCAGCGGGAACATGAAAACGAACGCAAGAAATGCGCAGCCGACTCAACTGACACTGCAGCTGGCCTGGCAGCGCCTTGAAAACGAGTGGAAATTTTGTTTTGTATTTACGCAAACTAAATGATTCTGGCGTAACGTTTTGCCGCATGATTTACGAACGGCAGTGCGCATGTATGCTAGCGAGTAGGTGAGGCAATAGCGTCAAATAAACAATTTAGCGCCAATAAATGACGCAAAACAAGCCCCAAATCACGCGGCCGGAGCCTGCAAAGATGTTTACTTCTATATTTGCGTAACATAACCGCCGCATAGACGGCGCTCGGCCCCGAATATTTACATACGATCATCACTGACTCTGTTGGTTATCTTTTAGTGCAGGGCTCCTCGCTAACAATCTAAACGCCGACACGCCAGTTTTGTCATCAAATGTAGTTAGGCAGCGAGACAAGAAGAGACAATTGGTCGCTTCCAGTTGAATTGTCTCCGATCTTCACACTTCGCCAGACTATTGTCAAATATTATTGGCAATTCGCTTTTTTTGCGTTCATATACCCCCTCCCCCTCCCACCCGATTTGCCGTCCAGCCCGCCGCCGTCCAGCCCTCCATCGGCTGCATGCAACTCGGCCCTAAAATTCAAAACTTTGCTGACCGTCATTCTAGCCTACGAAGTGCGAACTGGGAATATATAATGCAATAGCGTAATTAAGTGGTGTAAGCGTAAACCTTGTCTTAATAATTAAGCGTCGCCCTTGTCTTTATTAAGCTAAAAATTAATAAGGATGTTTACATATGGGATACCGAACTCCATTGTGCGAAACTTGTTTCCCCTGTGGTTTCTGCAAATTGACGTGACGTAAGCCCTTCATCCTCAGCTAAGCTGCCACGAGCAACATCAAATAGCAATATTAGTACCGACGATAGTTGTCACTTTTATACACTAACGTTAGGAGTGTTACTAGTAAAATGTCGCATTATCTTCATTAATAGACTCAAGATCTGCAACCATTATAGCTTTAACTGAAACTTGGTTAAATGATTCTGTTCCTAGCAATAGCATATTCATTTGTGAATCAGACTTTAACATTTTTCGTTGTGATCGGCAAAACCGCCAGGGTGGCGGTGTCTTTCTTGCGGTAAGCTAACAGTACTTGGTTGTGCAAGTGATTATCAGTACTTTTCTGGAATGTGCAGTAATTTCTTTAAAATTCAAATCCAGTAATATAATTGCTAGCGTTTTTTATCGCCCTCCAGATTGTTCACACGGTTTCACTGCTGAATTCTATCGTATTCTTGCCGAACTTGCTCGTCGGTTTCCACAGTCAAACATAATAATTTTGGGGGATTTCAACTTCCCTGACATAGCATGGTCTACTCAATTAACTCCTATTACGCCATCCGAGTCTAATGCATTTCTACAATGTTGTCTTGATTTCAACCTCACCCAATTTGTTACAAGCCAAACACGACGTTCAACCCACTGTTCGAATATTCTTGACTTGGTACTGACTAACAACGCAGATATACGCTCTGATATAACACATCTTAATGGTTTATCCGATCATGACGTGTTAACTGGTCGCGTAGTTCCTCCTCTTATCAAACGGCAAACATTTAGCAAGCTCATTCGATGTTACAAGAAAGCTAATTTCAATCGTATTAACCACGAACTATCAATTTTTGCCATTGACTTTCTATCGGATAACTTGTCGCGGACCGTAGAAAAAAACTGGTTACTACTGAAAAACGCTCTCACTAATCTGATAGATAAGTGCATCCCGGTCATCTCTATAAAATCCGATAATACTGCCCCTTGGTTTTCACAGAAACTTCGCCGCCTAAGCAACAAGAAGAAAAGATTATTCAGACAAGCTGACAAACGTAAATTAGCTGTTTCCTGGGAACGGTATAAGGAATGTGACAGAGAATATCAAAAATTGCTCAAAACCACGCGCTTACAGTTTTTTAAGTGCGAATGCACTTCTTAAGCGAGCCTGAATCGTCCGCCGCCTTCCGCATTCCGCCGCCGTCCGCATAACAACAGCTGCGGGTGCGCGCGCTCCTCGTCTTCCTTCGCAACGGGGAAGATGGGCGCGCGCTGCCTGGCCGCTGACTTGGCACATACCCACGTGGGGGATTTGCCTGGAATCGGGCGTGAGAAGGGCTAATGCACCCGCTGAAAGGAGTACTGACACGAAATTTCAAAGCTGAGATCCGCTCTAGCAATCAAATACAACGACAACACAAATAGGTGTCTGTGCATGGCACATACACACGTGGGGGATTGGCCAGGAATCGGGCGTGAGAAGGGCTAATGCACCCGCTTAAAGGAGTACTGACACGAAATTTCAAAGCTGAGATCCGCTCTAGCAATCAAGTACAACGACAACACAAATCGGTGTGTGTGAATAAATGCATCTTTCTTTCTTTGTAGTTGTGTGTGTGTGTGTGATCTCTCTTTCGCGAACATTACCGACCCGCGCATATTCAACTCGTGCATTCGCACTTACACACTCTCCCCCTCGGGGAAGTGCGAGGGAATTTTTTCAACGTGATTTATCATCCATGATAACAAATATTCCTCGGCGTTTCTGGCATGTCATCAATCCCAAGCATAATCCCGACATCGTCTTTACTGATCAGAACGGCGTAATAATGACTGGCAGTGACTGTTCAGAACTACTGAACAAAACCATTTCCTTGGTATTTACAGTTGAATCTTTCCTCCCACAGGCAACCATACGCAGTAGCACTGATGCATTTATGCCTTAAATAACCATAACCGATGCTGGCATATTTCCTCTTCTGACTAATCTCAAGACTTCTTCTTCGGCTGACAACACTGGTTTAAATAAAACTATTCTAAAAAATATAGCACGAAACCTTTTCCCAATATTATCCGCTCTATTCCAACAGTCTCTATTAACCGGCATTGTACCCCATGAATGGAAGGTGGCGAAGGTTGTTCCGTTTTACAAATCTGGTGATCGTACCTCACCCCTGAACTATCGCCCTATTTCACTAACCAGTACCATATGCAAACTCATCGAGCATATTATTCACTCCCAGATCATTAACTACCTGGAAAAACAAACTTATTTTTCGGCATCAGCACGGTTTCCGTAAAGGGTATTCATGTGACACCCAACGAGCTGGCTTCCTTCACGAAATACATTCATCTGTAGACGCTGGAATTAAAGTCGACGCAATTTTCCTAGACTTTTCAAAAGCATTTGATCGTGTTCCTCACCATCGACTTATTCACAAGCTTACGCTACTGAACATCGACTCTGCTGTTATAACACGGATAAAAGACTTCCTTTCTAACAGGATGCAATTTACATCAGTTAACAATCACAACTCCTCTGCAGTCCCGGTAACATGTGATGTCCCTCAGGGAAGTGTACTCGGGCCCTTGCTTTTTCTAGTTTATATTAATGATCTACCAGACTGCGTTAAATCCTAACATAAGGTTATTAGCGGATGACTGCGTATTATACCGTAAAATTCAATCTAACCATGACCACGATATTCTACCGTCTGACCTAATTGCTATAAACACATGGTGCTCAACCTCGCTAATGCCTCTAAACCTTGCTAAAACAAAACTAGTGTCCTTTACTAATCACCTTTCCCAAAATTCAGCATCCTACATATTGAACGACAACCTCATCGACAGAACTTCCACCTATAAATACCTTGGCGTAAGTCTAACCAGTAACTTGACATGGAATAATCACATTAACCATATCCTCGCATCTGCTAACCGTTCGCTTGGTTTCCTTAAACGTAACCTCCGACATGCTCCCACGCGTTTACGAAAGTTAGCATATATTACACTAATACGCCCTAAGCTAAAGTACCCGGCAGCCATTTGAGACCCTCATCAGGCATATCTAATAAATGACTTGGAAGCCTTACAAAACCGTGCTGTCCTGCTTCATCTTTTCTGATTACTCACCCTATACCAGCGTAACTGAATTAAAAATCGTGCTCAACTCGAACCCTTATCGCATCGTCGCAACATATCTCGCTTAACATTATTTCATAAACTGTGCTACCACGCATGCCTTCGTAACGAATTTATCGGTGAACCCGCCGCCATTTTTCCGCGTCGAGATCATTCATGCAAAATCAAACTCATCACATGTACTACCGTTGCTTTTGCCGAATCATTTGCTCCTCGTACCACAATAGACTAGAATATTCAAACCATCAAACATTGTTACTGAACCAAATACCACGAAATTTACTAATGCTTTGAGCCAAAATATCAATGTATATATGTATCATTTCACTGCATCATTTCACTGCCTTATTTCATTCAGTTCTTGCGTTGTCAGATGACATGTGGTAATATAACATGTGGTTATAATCTTTGTAGTTTGATCTAGTTACTGTACAAATAGCTTTTCTTATTGTTCTACTGAATTTTTTCTATTTCTTTGCACTCTAGCAATGTTAATTATTTCTGCCATTTTCGAGTTCTTATGTTTATTTGGTTCTTGTTCTAGTTTATGTGACACCTTTGTAACCCCCCTACCCTATGTAATACCCTCCCCACAGGGCCTTTAGGGTTTTTTTTAAATAAATAAAGAAATAAAAGTAAAGTGAGAGCAAACACGGAAAGCGAGCGGCCTCTCAGTTCGCCGACCACCTTATTTTACCGCCACTAATTTCCGAATCGCAAAACAGATTTCACGCTTCTGACGCTCGCTGCATTTTGTAACGGAGACACGCAACAAACGGCAAGCTAACGCGGCACCATGTATTCGTAACGGCGACGCAAACGAGCACTGTTTCATGAAAGTGCACGCATAGCGCGCAGGTACGCAAAAAAGCGGCGCACCGCAGAGGGCGAGCCAGCGGTCCGCCGGACTCGATGGCTTTTTAAAGCGCGATCATCGCCGATTGCGTCCCTCATATTTTTTGAACGGCTGTTGTTCAAAATTCCTTGTCACCTACAGTAATTGTTTACATTAGAAGCTTGACTTCAAATTGTTAGTGAACCTTCGAGTGGGAGAGCGCTGTCACCGTCCTGGCACTTTCGTCGGCGCAGTAAACGTATTTAGCGCTGCAAAGGTTTTTCCCCTAATGCCAAGTTGATCGACGGAAGAGGCCGGACTCGTTTGAGATGGGCTGGTGACCGTGTCGGAAAATAATTGGGAACATCGAGCTCATTTTGCTTCTATCAACACGCGATCCTATGGAACCCGCGCAGCTTTGTACTACCCGGAAGTACCACCCGGAAGCCTCTTGCGCAGCGCCCCCCGGGCAGCGCAGGAGGCCGTTTTTCGATTGAAACTTTGGTTGAGGGTTAGAATGGGCAATTTAAGGCGAAATCAGCAGCTTAGGACATGACAGCGCACCGAGGAATTGCGACGAAGCTGTTTTCGCTTCGAAGCAGGAGGGCAGGGCGACGCCATGTTAGTCAAATCAAACCGGAGACAGCAAAGGATGATGGGATAGAGTGCTGGGCTCTGTGGTCCCAAGTCATGGCGGGACTCGGCTTCACAATGTGACATCAGGGCCTCTCCTAACCATTTTCTTTCCTCCACGGCGTTGGCTTGGTTTCCTTTATGGATATATATTATTATAGCCTACATCACGAAGGCCGCATGTGGGCGGGCACATATTAGGAAGACTCATAGCACAACACAGCGACATACACTTCAATAAAGTCACTGCCAACGCACAATACACACAACACCCAACATCGCAAGCATAATATACCTATACACCACCACATTTGACATGTCCGCATGATTACAAGCCACAACTGAACATTAAAACGGCCACAAATTATTTATAACCCTGATCGCCGAGAATGCAGGTAGAAAGAATGAGCTTGTTGCTTGTTTCGATAACCCACGGCAGTGCGTAAACCTTACGTTGGTTTTGTTATTTCATCAAATGTAACCCTTGCAATTACAAACTTTTATTAATTTGTCGTTTTGTAAGAAGAAAAAAATATCTCAAAGCAGAAAAAAATGTTTCACGAAACAGTACGGCAGGTATGTTTGGGTAATGACACTTCAATGCCTCGGCTTCGCTCTGTTAGCGTAGAGTGCACCGCTGGTCTGGCAAAAATTCAGCCAAGATGTTACCAAATGGGGGCCTTTTGGTGTTGATAACTGATGCGTCAATATGCTGCGGTCCGTGCTCGTTGACGAAAAACGGGGAAGTTTGCTATCATCGCTGACCTTTTCCCCTTGGGCGTCAGTATAAAACATCCACAAATGTAGTGGTAACGTTGAACAGGGCGCAGGCGAGTCGCCCACAGCAAGCATGCAGTGGTGCCCACAGAACGTGCTTCAAACACACGGCTGGCGATCCGTACGTTAGCGTGGCGGGGACATGGTAATAATAATAAAAAAGACCGCTAGAAACCAAGCAAGCACCACACCGCAGGGGAGGTGTTGCTCATCGTCATCGTATGCCCCCGATCGGCGAAATCCACAGTGCAACGATGAACGGTTTCGTTTTCGACATCGGCGCCGACAGCAGATTGCAGACGAAAGGGGAGATATTTCCTCCCCCTTTCGGTGTTTTCGTAGAGGCCATACAGAGGGCGATACGGGTAATTAGCTAAAGGGAGAAGCTCGCTGGTCCAGGGGAGAAAACCCTCGGTTAGCAAAGGAATTTTTATTTTTGTACTGTAATAAAAGCAAGTACAAAACACTCGTGGTTATGCTTTTCCACGTTCACATACTCGGTCCGTCCGTTACATTCCAGGACGACATCTCTCCTTGCTATTAACAAAGCAGATACGAAATGAGTCAAAACCTAACACGGCATGAACACGAATGCAAATAACGTACACTTCTTGGTACATAAATTGTGCACTGAGAGGACAGCCTGTGTCCTGGGAGGGGGGGACTACTCTCCCACCCCAAGCACGAGCTCCTTTTACACAAGACGTTTCATTTACTCGGGGTCTTCTTTGCTACATACGCAACTACAAAACATTCAAATGCAAAACCAAATACAAAATAAACCGACCATTGGTTTGTTCACTGTACCGAATACACTTATTTGGCCCTGCTACCCACTTGGGGCCACAAAACTTATGGAATACTCACAACATGAGTTCTGTTTACAGAATACAAATGGAACTACCTTTGGCAGTAGCAACACAATCACGCGGTTTACATTCGCACCACATGGCTTACACCTGTAAAAACGCAAGTACGCGTCTTACATTTGCGTGCCCGCTCACTTTGTAGTAGAGTGAGGCGCCAAGTGCACAGGTGCGGGAGGAAAGTCACCCCGCCCGAGGCGCTTGCGCCTTTTAAAAGCCTCCCCTTATGTTCCCGTAAACTTGACCCGTACGTTATTGGAGTGCAACTCAAGTGCACTCACTTTTATGAGCCTCCCGGTATATTCCCATGAAATGTAGCCCATGTATTGGAGTGCGGCTCAGGCGCACCCGCTTTTATAAGCTTTTCTTTATGTTCCCGTGAAGCGTAATCCGTGTATTAGAGTGCAGCTCAAGTGCACTCGCCCATTTTGAACCTCAATGAAAGGCCAAGACCATTTTCTCAAGAATTCTTCTTCCACTAGGAAGAAGAGCTTTCCTACCTTTTTCTACCCTTTTTTTGTTAGTTTGAAGGTGTGATGTAATGCGTGTTGTAAAACATTCATAGGACAAATTTCAACTTGCCCTTCAAAAAACCGTGAAAATTGGTTCTTTGTGCTTTTTGTAAGTTGGCATTGGCTTTCTTTTAATATTACCTACCAACAATCGTTTTGCGGAACTTTTTTTATACAACTTAAATGAAAAAAAACTGCTACGGAACATCCAAAACAAAAGCCCCACTCATATTTGAAAAACGCAGTTGAAAGTTAAAGATATGTCAACATGCACGTTGTCTGATTCTTACTTTCAAATAAATCACTGGAATATACGAGAAACAACCTCTTGAATATGTCTTGCCATCTCACATTTCGGTTTCATACCCACCCACTTGAAAATAAACAAGTCTGCCCCACTGCGGTATTGCTAGGAAGACCGATGGGCTGCGTTAAGTCCGGTGAAGCAGCACCAGCCTCACAACCGGATCGTGAATTGACGCAGCAAGGTAACCCGATGGTACTTCCCGGAGCTGGCTATGCCAGTACTCAACAGGCCTCATTGAGATTTTTGTCATTTGTCCAATATAGATAATCTACCGTTTTGTTGTAACTGAGTTCGTGTCTTGTAAATATTGACTGAATGAAAGCTTTACTTTGTGATTTCTTACCGTTACAGGTTTCCTCATTTCAAGTGACCCTGGGTTGCCTGTCCTGGCTTCCAACACAGCGTCGTACTCCTGTGTGGCCTGGTCATTATCGGGGGCTTGGTCTTCCTTGCGACGTCATTCGAAATTGTGCTTCATGAAGGCGGTAAGGGTTTTTTTTTCATTCCCCTGGCAAAATTCCTACGCTGGCATAATCTACTGCTACTTTGTTCCACTTTCCGAATAGGTGTCGCTGGCCGAAACGTCGCTGGGATTTAGAGCGTTTTTGGGGTGGTCTGCCTTGATAGAGGGCCTTTCATGCCGCAGTTAGGAGGGTGCCCTTTTGCGACTGTTTCGCTAAGATCTGTTTTTTGTATGATTTGCTGCATGTGCGTGTGCGCATGAGCGTGCGCGTCTGTGCTCGCGTGTGCGTACGTGTGCGTGTGTATGTGTGTGTGTGTGCGTGCGTGCGTGTGTGCGTGTCTGTGCGTGTGCGTCTGCGTATGTGTGTGTGCGTGTGTGTGTCTGTGCGTATGGATGTGTGCGTGCATGTGTGTGTGCGTGTACGTGTGCTTGTGAATGTGTGTGTGTGTGTGCGTATGTGTGCGTATCTTTGCATGGGTCTGCGTGCCTGCCTGTGTGCGTGCGTGTGCGCGCGTGTTTGTGTGCGTGTGTGTCCGTGTGTGGGCGTGGGCGTGTGTTTGTGCGTGTGAGTGAGTGCGTGTGCGCGTGCGTGTGTGAGTGTGCCTGTGCGTGTGTGTGTTCGTGTGTGTGTGGGCCCACGCGTGTGTGTTTGTCAGTGTGCGCCTGTGTGTGTATCAGCGTGTGTGAGCCTGTGTGTGTGCATGTGTGTTTGTGTGCCTGTGTGTGCGTGCACGCGTGCGTGCGTGTGTCAGTACGATTTATGGTAAGCTTCCGGGTTATGTAGTAGATATTTTAGCGTAATGGCCTATGCGGGATGATATATCTCTAGGGTTTGATGCGGCTGCAGAAAGCCCAGAGTACGGTTTTGCGGGTGTGTCGGTTCGCGCTATCCGTACCCCGCATGCTGGCCAGACAAGGTACCCAGAAGTGTGTGATAATTTCAAGTATCTTTTCATGAAGCGGGCGTATTTCAGTAGGTATTTGATTGTATAGGATGCGCGAACATGCATGTTGCGAACCAGTAGGTGGGTCAGGTGCTCGGCTCTGATGCTGCTCGGAGAAAAATTCCCAAGAAAACGACAACGCGAGGTTTCTCTGATCTGTAAAAATTAATTCAACATATGTCGGTGCCTGCTTAACAATGCGCAAGCATCGCGTACCTGCCAATCCATAACTTAAGCCTCTGCCCAATTCCCACGCCTTGCGCCAGCTACAGAAGTCAACAACACGGCTTTTCCCCACATCCCTCGTACAGAGCTCCAAACATTCTTAGGCCTCTATGACCCTCTCAATAGTCACGTTTGCTCATTTTGGTAGTGGCATAAGGAGCCTGCTCCCCTCCTTTCCTATGTCCACTACTGATGTTATTTTGCAACGTTTGTTTCCATTCCTTTTCCTTGGCGGCTTTCCACTGCTGGCACACGATATTTCACAAGTAGCATAGGCGTCGACTAAAGTCACGAGACTTGGCGAGACGTCACACATCCGGCGTGTTGCCAGACGGAAGTGGGGAGTAGCACTACGATGTTGCATCGGTGTGACAACGTCGCCCGCGCTACAAGGACAACTCTGTCCACTCCGCAAGGCAGCTCTATCCACCCGTTCGCTCCCATATTTTATTCAATGACCGTCCCTTGCTCTCTTGGCTGACGTATACACAGCGATAATTTCCTGTGGTTCCTGTGCATAGCTTACGCAGTAGCATAAAGCAAAGGGTCACACCTTGAGACATTTTTTCAGAACGTACCGACGTTTTCACTTCGCCAGGTCTGCATAACAGGTTTCCTGTGTTTGAATAGCGCCACGGTTTGCAGAAAGACCCCTGCAAAAGCGTTTGCATCAGAACAACAGCCCAGATGACGCACCGTCATACTCAAGGAAGTCTACGCTTCTTTCCTGATTTTTTTACCTCAGGGGTCGGAAACATGGAGTGAATATATCTGTTATTAAAGGTGTGCATTTATATTCTTGCTTTTGCAAGATACGCACTCGGTTGACTTAGCCTCAAAGTCGGGTCACGGCATATAGATCATTTTGTTATAAAAATCAGACGGTCGCGTAACGTGTGGTAATATATCAAGTTTTGGCCTTTTAACTGCAATTTATTCTTTTGAGACTTGTTTCTCTTCCATTTTTTGTTTTGTTCAATTTTGTTTATTACTTTTTTGTGTGTTCTTTCTCCTTTCTGGGAGTACCCGTCCCAGCTTCCGGAAAAGCGGCTCTACTTTTTTGTTTCATCCCCAGATCGCATCAACCAGACTTCTGGAAAAAGATATTTCACTCGGTCTTTCAGCGGGGTGACGTGGGGCTGCGTTCCTCCGCTTTATATACTTATTTATTCAAATTACCCCTAAAGCCTCTCATGCATGAGGGTATTACACAGGGGGTGGTCAATGCGAAAAAAATTATAAAGATATACAGGGGGAGAAATAGAACATGAAGAAACAGCGCATGCGCGATCACAAATATGACAAAGTAATATCAGCTCGAAATAACGCGTAAAAATAAACACTGACGAAGCAACAACACACAAACATCTGTAGAAAAAAGAACAATCTTTCAGAAGTTACACAATAGAAAGCGAGAGCTTGTTTTCACTTCGCAACTTCCGTGAGTATTAGTTGATAAAATTTAACAGCATTATTGATGGTGGCTATGTGTGCTGACAATGCGTTCCAGTCAACTATTGTACGGTGTACGAATCACCCTGAATAGTTAAAAGTATGACATGCTAAACGCTTCCCTTTGAAAGGATGGTCTTGCCTAGGAAGGATGGAAGCTGGTGATGAAAAGAACTCGTCATGGAGCCATTATTGATGATAACGTTTGTGAAAAAGTGATAAGGTAGAAGCTGTGCATCGTTGCGACAAGTCGAGCAGTTCTGCACGAATTTTCAAGGCTGCCACACTGGAATGACGGGAGTAGTCGGAAAAGATTGAGCGAACTGTATGGTTTTCAAGCGATTCGGTGTTGTTGATTATGTAAGCTTGGTAACGGTCCCAAATGGCTGATGCATATTCAATGTTTTGGTCTTATAAGTGTGTTGAAAGAGAGTTTACGTATGTGCGATGGGGCACGCTTCAAATATGTCTTAAAAGACCTAGGGAGCGGTTAGCCGATGCAAGTACGACGTAATTGTGATGATTCCAGGATAAGTCTCAGCTAGAGCAAACAACAAAGTACTTGTAATTAGTTGTAAGTTCAACTGGGGTATTATTTAAAGAAGGCCGCGCCTGTGGGGAGGGAGGGGCGCTGAGAAGTGACAAACTGCGGACGGACCTGTTTCCGAAAGACCGAGGCAGAAAGGAATAGCATTACGAGCATAAATAGTGAGATCAAGACGCGAGGAAAACCAAAGGAGGTCTCCAACCTTTACTCCGCATATTGCGGGACAGTGAACACTAATGGCCTTGCATTTACGTTCTTCTATCATAAGCGTGAGAATAGGACAACAGGTACACGACCCACCACGAAACCCGTGCTTTATCTCCTGAAAACTTGGTTCTGAGTTGTTCGCTCTTTATGTCAGATATTGTAAATGCACAAAGAAGCGGATATTGTTACGTACACAAGAAAAAAATTGCGTGAATGAAGTTTGTTAGGGGCCAACTTGGGCCCAACAAAAAAAGAGCGCTCTTGTGATGTGATGTTCCTTTTACGCTTTCTAACCCGCGTTTTTTCAGCGCCTGTTCACGTGGCCCATTCTGCCTCAGAGCGGCTGCGTACCCACTTAAGGCCATTTTTTACGGAGTGACAATTTGGCAACCGTGAGCACGGGCTTGTAGCCGTCGGATGGGGTGCCCCAAGAAATATTGCAACTATTCATCGGCCCATTCTTAGCAACTTGGTACTGTTTTTATCGCGCGCTCTTTACTGTGATAACGTACAGGAAAGATTGGTGTTTGCGTCCGAAGGTGTCGACAACAAGAAAGTTTCGGAGATCACTTAGCAGGCGGGGGGGGGGGGGGGCAATCACCCTCGGGGGGTATGTGCCGCCTAAGTGTTGCCTGGGAAATAGCCGAGGCAATTATGTTACGTCGGAAACAGAAGAAGAGGGCCTGGTGACGATCCAGGGGAGTACTCGTAGGAGCAATGATTCGGAGGGCTATCCGCATGGAGCGGTAGCTGTCGTCTACCGAGGCCGTCGTTAAGAACGCCCAGAGACCGAGCCAGGCTGCAGTGCCAGCCATTCATCGACCGCGCATTAAATCACTGGCTTCGACTGAGCAGCGTTTTGTACCCTGTGACCACCACGAAGAACTCGCCAACAACAGGGAAATAGCAGCACCGACTTCATCGACTGCACCAGAAAACGTGAGACGTTTTGCCTATCAAGGGTGTGTCTTAAAACAGAACTGGGAACTGTTATTTCTTCCAAGCCTTGTAGAGATTTGTGTCTTGAGGATGAGCTTTAGTGTCGCATTTAGCTTGCAAATGTAACATCGTCTTGTTAGTCGCCTCGTCTACATAAATGTTCGTCTCTGTCTACTACGCCCTTCTCAAGCGCCTGTGGCGTTTCTGCGACGTAAATCCCAAGCCCTAGCCACCAATACGACCACATTTACTATGGGAAGCGCCAATTTTTGAAAGCAGCCCAAAGCGTACACGTTGTTCTCAAGGTATAAAACAGTGAAATGTCTCAAGAATTTAGTCGCTGGGAACAATGCATAGAGTCAAGGTACCATAACACAACTACGGTAAAATAGGCCGGCTAACTCCGATGCAGGAAATATTTGTCCTGGCTTGGCTACACAAAAGTACGCTGGTTAGAGAATCTGGCTAGAAAAAATGGGAGCGTTTGTAAGTCTCCCGGGAGATTTTTTGTGAGTCTTGCCTCCGGTGTAAGAAATAGCTTAGGTTATTATGGGTTATACTTTGCCGTCTCCTAGGCACTCGGCGCAGTGAGGTCGTGTTCGAAGCTAGAGGTGTAGCCGATTGCGCAATCCGCCTTTTTTGTTAAGGTGTGGTGCCAGCTACCGTGTCTACCTGGAGTTAAAGTTGCAGGGTTCGCCTATGTTTCTGCTACCGCTGCACTCTCGATAAACGCACGGCGATTCTACATTACGGCGAGGAGCACGTGAAGTTTGTTTCTGCGTTGGTGTTCTAACGCCTTAGCATGACATGTTCCCTTCTCATTTATTGTCCAACCGCAAGAATACATGTTTTGCGTCTCAAAATAGCCTGTTATTGCCCAAAGTACGAACGAGTTATGGAAAATAAACTATCTCTTTTTTCGCAACAAGCCTTTGGAACACTTTAAGAATTGACTTTGAAAACTCCAAATACCTGTTCTTCTTGAAAACGTATTTACGCATGCATTTATAGGAACAAAAGGAATCTGACTATGCCACTATTAACGGTTTTGATTGTCAAAAACACTTATGGTCTCTCGTTTTTGCTTGTTTTCGTGTGCACATGTATAAATTATTTCTATAAAATGTATTCTACTTAATTTCTTTTTCTGTTTTTCTCGTTTTTCTTTTATGGTTTTCTTTCTTTTGCACGGTGTGGTACATAGACTTCAGCCATATTGTGTGTACACCTTGCTACTGTTTGCTTCTGAGGGGTTTCTGCATCGCCACTGAATTATTTTACCGTTATGTCCTAATGGATTGCTAACTTCCAACTAAGTCTTCTTACATGCTCGCTTTTTTGTTGCCGAAGCATGGTAGGTCCCGCCGGCAGCTTGAACCTTGGAACCTCTTCTTGTATTTTTACATTGTGTAATCGCGCATTATTGTGTTTTTGAAATAAAGTTTGAAAATTTGAATCGAATACCCCCTCCAGCAGACCCGCTTGATGAAAAGATACAAGAAACCAGCAGACTCTACGGGTTATCTGATCTTCCCGCCAGATCGAATAAAGAAAGAGCAAACAAGACTCGCCCGCAAAACCGGAAGCTGGGATGCCTTTAGCCGCAAATAAAAACCGGAGAGATCCCATCCCACAAATGCGATAACATTAAAATATTTATGGCACCTCCCGGAAGCCTACATTAAACCATGTACACACACAAACACCTAACCAGAGAACAGGTCTTAGTGAAACAAGCGCGTAGGGAACCCTTCTAACCGCAACATGAAATGTCCTTTACTCAGGAAGACCACTCCAACAATGCTCGAAATTCCTGGGAATGCTGGGCCAGTGTTACGTAGTCGGCAGTTGCAACAAAGAACCAGGAGAAGAAATCGCCATAGCGCTTTCTCCACTAGAACACGAAACCGACCTCCCCGCCTTCGTCAAGTACCACCTGGACGGTCGTCGCAAGGGAGACCAACAAGTCCCCGACAATGACTCTATGAAGAAGCACAGGACTACGCCGCCGCCTAGGAAGCCACGACAGGCAACGTTGGGTGTCATGAACCAATGGGGACCTGCACCCGCAAGAAACCGTAACAAGTTTCATTGATTATTAATTCCAGGTGACGAACTCTGTCACTACAAAAACTGTATATTTACCTACACTGGAAAAATGAAGAAAAAAGCTCCAATCAGGCTCGATGAGTACTGGTGTAGCCACCGCCGACAAGTACCGTCTGGTTACATTCCGGCGTCCAGTCCCTATTCCGTGCCTCAGCCGGTGCACATTTCGCCAATGGTTCAGACAGCCCATCCGCATGCATGGCACAACTTGTGTGCGCGCAGACCTGAAAATATTCGAAAAGTTCTGAAGAAAACTGAAATGTAAAATGGCAAGACGTGTGCAAGAACTTGCCACTTGTTAAGTCCGGGTATTAATTTGGTAATTATAATTTGAAAACCAGAAATTTACGTAAACCTAATCTTGAACCACGTAATTTTTTTTTGTTATTTTGGTGAACAATTTTCTACGCAAACACAATTGCAAGTTTTCAGCGCAGATCAGAAATAAAATAGTCTTAAAAATGGCACTTTTGAAAGAATAATGACATAAAGCAACCAAAATTTTTGAAACGTAATTTTACATATTGTTTTTTTTTGTTTTTGAAAACACTTTTCAACGTTATCTTTATAAAATTTTTGAATGCATGCAGATCTTTATTACAATCCGTCTGTCATTTCGTAACTACCAGAATCTAGTTCTGTTGTTGCGAGGATTCTGGGACTTGATTTCACAGTACCATGCCATTCCACCACATAATTTTTTTTGAACTGTGTTGAATGCCCGAAGTACTTTAAACTGATTGAATTTTTTCGGTTTTTTTGTAGTGCAGGCCATGTTATAACAAACTCTTTCCACACAGCCAGTTCTTGGGAGGCTTCGGTAGTTTGTTTACGGATAGGTGTAGCGTACAGCTCTGTCAGGACGACAAAAGAATGCTAAAGTGCCGTCCCGACAGAACAGAAAGCAAGGTGTCCCCGCGACACCCGTCCATGCTTAATTATAGGCGGCCAATAAAGCTCCTCACAGAAGAGACGCGCGGCTAGAGCACTATCTCGTGATTTTTATCCAACCGGCTAAACCGTTGCGCTTTTATTAGGAAATGTGTTCTCAAAGGGTTTTGCCTTGCTGGCGCCTGACACGGTTAGCTTCACGATGCGCTTCACCTCAGGCTTTAAACAACCAAGATGAGAACCTAACTTTATCCTCCAGCATGCCCGAATGCACAAAAACAGCATACGTGCATCCTCTTCACGCATAGTATACTCGAATATGTGTAGTGTCGTGAATCCATACCGTCCTCAACACGGACGATGCATTGATGGTACACCCGCTGAGTCTCTTGCATTGAGTGCCCTGTGAGCCCTTGTGTCGCCTTCATTCGTGTAACTCCTTGTATCCTAGGTAATACCTAGCAGTGAATTTTATGCAGCACTACATAAAGTCGACAAGTTGAGACCTTCTCGCACCGGTCACGGGTGCATAGAAAGCACGCTTCGCTGGCTTGAATATGGTGAATTCACGGCACCATGATGGAGAGAAGACCTGGGCAAAAGTGTAGCAGCTGGAGATTATTTACACGCCTTACCTTTCGATACTGCATGACAATGCTCACGGACAATGCGATGTTTGCGAACCCAGCAAGAAAACAAGCCATGGGAAAACCCATGATATTCGCCCTCCAAGGCCATGCAGCGTTGTTTATTTTTATTTTATTTTTCCGGCCCCAATACACGTTATTCATCATAATCATCGCAAGGGCTTTGTTCCTTTTGAGAATTGGGAAAATTAATTTCTTTATTTATTTAAATGTTTATTTATTTATTTATTTATTTATTTATTTATTTACTTATTTATTTATTTATTGTGGTGTTTGGGGACGAGAAGGAAGAAGAAGAGTCACTGCTCTGCCATGGCGTTGGCTCCTGGAAACATTCTGGATTTGACAAAATTATGCGCCTTACCACGTGAGTGGTGGATTTAAGTATACTCCTAAATGCTTAAAAATTCATCCCGAGTAAGCAACTTCCTCTCTTGTGCATAGATGGTAGTGAAAGGCCGTGCAATACACATTAAGACTAACGCTCCCGGCACACCACTTCCGTTTGACGCCGCGGCTGCGCTCAACCCAACGCAACTAAACTCACCGGGCCTCGCAAAACGCAAGCGAACGGACGAACCCTCGCATTTGTATGAGGACCCGCGTGTTCGCATCGCCACGGATCTCCAAGCGCATTCGTCATCAGCGGTGATAATGCCAGAGTATGATAACAACCCCAAACTGTGGGAAAAATTGCGCCCACTTCCCCGCGAGGGAAACCCTGTGTCGATGTGAAGCATCGTGGGGTTCACTGGTTGTTTCCGTTGATTGATTCCGAAATCGCTGTGAAACGTGTCGGGAACGCGTATGATTATTATGTTTTATGATTAATATTAAGTTTTATTGGCCAACATTGGTCAACCTCTCTAAGTGGTATGCTTGGGGCTTGCTGTCGCAACGACCTTTACTCCATCATTGTTGCTGTAAGTGGGAGCTTCTTTTCTTTTATTGCAAGTGTGAATCATTGCCCCATCATGCGTTTTATCAGTAGCATCTTGACGTAGTTTGAATGAGTCAAGGATATAAGGCGCGTTCGTAGCATTTGATTCTGTCTCGGCTTGTGGCGCAGTGGGAAGAGCACCATGTACCTCGCGTTCCGCCCACAGGGTCGTTGGACCGAAACCGGGCGCCGCTAACTATTATTTTTTATAGTGTAGGGGGGGTGAGATGTGGACGGACAACGCCGTATGGAGGGACAAGGCTAGTGAATGAGATGCAGTCGCATCGAAGAGTTGATCGCCGTCGCAAGCGACGCACCCGCCCTGTGCAATCCCAGGAGCGTGAGGAAATCGGGAGCCACTTCCTTACTATTCGACCCAAGGAAGAATCTGACGTCAAGACCCTCAGCGCACAACTGCTGTACAAGCCTTTATGTAAAAACGTAGATCTACAAAAGCACTTGACAATCAAGGTTAGTGAACAGGCTAACACGGTATTTGTACACACTAGTGATTCAGCACTGGCAGGCAAACTATTGCGACTAAAGGCACTGCCCATACCCGGACGTGCCCTTCCACTTCCAGTCACGGTGAACCAGGCACCGGGACGTGGCATGTCTCGTGGAGTCATGCATGGCTGTTACAAGGGAGAAACTAGTGCATCTTTCTTGAATTCACTTACCACGGAAAGTGTGAAAATTCAAGCGGCGAGACCGATGGGCAAATGTGGCTCTGCCCTTATCACGTTTGCGTGTTCTCGACCTCCTCGCGTTATCAAATATTGGGGACACTGAGGAAAGTGCTGGCGTGATTCGGATGGCATGGTTCCAGGCACAAACAGGACATATGCCCAAAAGCTGTAGCCGTCTTCCCCACGTGTGGCTGTGTTTACCGTGTAAGTCCAGATGAGTGTCGCAACAAAGGGTGTCCCAACGCATATTGCAATGAAGGAGGACTGTCCTTGTGGCTGTCCTTGTGGTTTATTCCTTCGTCTTCGTCTCAATTGGCGCTGGTTTTTCCCAAGAATGTCTAAATTCCAACTAGCCCCGCTTGCAACCCTCCTGGAGGACACCTCGCCACGGACCGAAGGTGTCCGAAACTGAAAGCTTTTAACCAACAAGCAAACACCATCACCAAGGGTAGGTCCCGTATCCGCAACTCGGAATGGCGGCTCACAGCAACAGTCACACCAGAGGACTGCCAAGAGTTCTTGCACATCATCCTCACTTGCCCTGTTGGCGTCGTTAAAAGAAACTACTGAGGTCTCACAGGATGGGACATACGTCTCTGCCGCTCGCAAAGCAGCGATTTCACACATGCGTTCTAACACTATCACGCCGTGCCAAGATGAGATTGACCAGGCATTGTAGGAATTGGCAGCCACAAGACACTCAGGCTGAGCGGGAAAATGCGTCGAAGATCAGGCCCTTCCCAAAACTAATTTCAGAACTCCAAAAATCTCTTGAAACACTGAAGTCCCACTTTTCCAACCAAGCCAAGGAACGTAAAGAGCGCCGCTTGGTTGGCAACGCAAAGAGGAACAATTGCGGAAAGCGCGTGACCACATCGAGGTGCATAACCGACTTTAGCCCCGATACCCTGACAGTACCACCCCACTTTCCAAATCTGAAACTACTGCCAGATAACTTAACTGTGTGGACAGTGTATCCAGCACCGACAAAGAAGGAAGTGTTATTCCACCCTACACTTGGAGCAATTTCTTGCAGCCCTGCAGAGTCAGCAACAACTAACAATACAGCAGCTGATGGAGCAACAACAGCACACAATGCAGCAATTCATGCAGCAGATACTTGCTTGGTTGCCACAGCTCGCTTCAGCCACCGAAACGTAATCCAAATGAGCCGAAACATCGACCTAAACAACACGTCTACCTCTAATCTGGCTTCAACAACTATGTCAAGATGCCCGGACACCCTCCATTGGAACTGCCGCAGCCTGGGGACATGCGCCAATCAACTGAACGCGCTGTTTGGACATATCGGGCATCCCGCTCTCCTTCTACTACAAGAGACAAGGGGTACTCAACAGGGAATTACAGGCTACGACGGCTACTTTCAACCTGCTATCGTGCACACCGCGAGACACGGCAGTTCGGAAAGATCTGGTTCAGGCACAATCCGCACTGATTGTTCGTCGTGACGTACCTCACACGCACTGAACACAGCTGCATTTTGTACAGATTACGAGGAGGTTGTAGCAGTAAGATGCAAGCTGCACGGCGCAAGACAATGCGAGCAATATCGGTGTACATACGTCCATACACAAGTGTGCGCAGACGAGCTAATTTCGCGTGGCTACGGATCTTCGCGCGCCATATCCGCGGGACGCCATACTCATGTGTGAGGACTTCAATGCCCAGAATCGTGATTGGGGATATGCTCGGGACGCCGTTCGTGGGCAGCGCCTTAGCGACGAAACTGGGGCTGCTGGCCTTGTATGGACGAACGACACCGCTTACGCAACTCGACTATGGCTTCACGCGGGCCAGCAGGAGACATCCCCTGACCTAACGTGGAGCACACCTTGTTTTGTGCGTGAGTGGACGATGCGGGCTCGATACCATGGGTAGCGACCATTACCTAATTGGTTGGAGCTTAATATTGCAATTGCAAAAAAACATACGCGCCACACAAATGCTGTTGATTGGGACGAATTTCGCGCTAACTTTCAGCGTTACGAAATGAACACGCTATTCCACGTCAAATTTTGCGTGCAGCGGAAGACTCAACCCGGCATCTCTCTAACAAAGGCAACCTGCCCTACGCCCGATCAACATCAACTGAACCTGTGGAATACTAGGCAGCAGCTGCACAATGCTTACCTCGGCGTTGGAAGGCGGTACGCGGACCTATTCAAGGTAGGCGGCAAGACGGCGCAAGCTCGACGTTACGCAAAGCAACTTGCTTGCGAACAATGGCTCGATCACTGCGCCTCCTTCTGAGAAAGAACGGACCTTCGAAAACTCTGGCACACGTTTTGAGCCATCAGCGGTGAGCGCAAACATAGAAACCCCATACAAGCAATCCTTCTTAAGGAAGGCATCACCAGTGCACAATTTGAGGATTTGCCTGCATCTACATTTTCCCCCCAGCCTCGTACACCAGCGGTACCTCACCTATACCAAAAAACGTACCCCAGCGTGCGATGACGGGGTAGAGTACCCATTTACGCTACAAGAATCGCTGCACGCTTTACAGTATGTGAATGAGCGAAGTGCGCCTAGAAAGGATCGCATCACCTGGCAGATGCTCCGAAATTTAATCCACACTGGCAAGCAGCAATTAATGGATAACTTAAATCACGTTTGGATGTCAGGTACCCTTCCGCCCGAATGGAAGTACTCCGTCGTAATACCTATTCCGAAGCCTGGCAAGTCCCCAACACAGCTGAGCAACGTGAGGCCAATTTCACCGACTTCGACCCTTTGCAAGCTTCTCGAGGGAAGGGTTCTTACACGTCTCAATTACCACCTCGAAGAACAATGCGCGCATTTCCATCCAGCGCAAACGGGATTCCGAAAACACCTTTGCACACACGACAGCCTCTACATCCTGCGACGTCTAGAAAACAAGCGCCGCGGCCGGCGAACCGGCGTACCGAGCATCCTGGTCACCGTAGACCTTCGCAAAGCGTTTTGACACAGTCTCTCACGAAGCCATCATTCAAGGACTGGAAGACGCTCGTCCCGGCACGCGAATCGTCAACATGATAAAAGCGTTCGTGCATGACCGCACATTCGAAATATGTAGCGGGTGTAGCCAACAACGTCACTACACAAATAGGGTAGGAGTGACCCAAGGGGCAATCGTCTCACCAACCCTATTCAACCTATTGATGAGAGGGCTTGCAAATTGCCTTCCCGAACCACGCTACGGGCATTCGTTTTACTATGTATGCCAATGATGTCACTATCTGGACTAATCGAGGGCAGCAGGCCACAACAGAACAAGCAGTAACTGCGTTCAAACTGCCCTCTATGCTTTGTTCGCTTACCTTCCACAGACTGGCATGCACCCATCGGCCGAGAAAACTCAGTGCATTCTCCTAGGAGGGTACACAGGAAGAAATAGACAAAGTTATTTTGAAGCTCGGGGATCAACTAATCATCAGATCACCTACTCGCCAGGTTCGCATCTTGGGCGTACCTTTTCACGAGAAAGGGGGTGCCGCCGCATGGCTTAAAGAGCTCGCGCTTACATGGGTGAAGATCCTGCACCTCATTAGGAGGATTTGCCATCGCAGTGGGGGTGCGGGTATGAAGGTCGCCCGCATGTTAGTAGTAGCACTTCTAACTTCCCGTGCCTGCTACGGAGCCTCTGTGTTTGACCTAACTCAGGCTCAAACCAAACAACTAGAGGTGTTTCACCAAGCATCCATGCGTGTTATTACGTGCCTTCCTCGGCACGCGTGGATAGAACAGCTCCATCGTTTTTCTCGTCTTCCTGTAATAGCTGCGACTATCGAAGAGTGGAGGCGTAATCACTGAAGGCGCCGCACATGGACTCTTTCTGGTCAACGTTTCACTATTGCTGGACTGCGCCGTGCACCATACCGACTTGCCAAACATTCCTCCAAAAATTCCACCATGGGAGGATGAAAATGTCTGCTGGCTCAATCCTACTACTGGAAACATTACCAAAGCGTCCCACACTTTCCAGCGATCCGCCCAGGCTGCCCATACCGATGCCAATCCTGGGGCCATTTTCACAGACGCCTCCTGAGATTCCACCACCCACCGCGCAAGCATTGCTTTCTAC
Organism: Haemaphysalis longicornis; assembly: GCA_013339765.2. Lineage (NCBI taxonomy): Eukaryota > Metazoa > Arthropoda > Arachnida > Ixodida > Ixodidae > Haemaphysalis > Haemaphysalis longicornis. The sequence goes on from CM023452.1 coordinate 137,375,299, forward strand.
CACCCTCAATGTGACGTGTCCCGTGGCCTGGTGCTCCAGTACAATGATCAGGAGTGCCCCACGTCTTGCGAACTTGAGTTGCGTGCTATTAACATGGCCCTGGACTTTTTATCGCAACAAGAGTCTCAAGGCGCCTTTCCCCTACGGACGCGCCTCACTATTTACACAGATTCCCTTCAGGCCATCAAAAAACTACAGCAGATTCCACGGCATGGCTGCCTAACTCGTCAAATTAAGAGCAGTTGCCGTGCACTTTAGGTACGAAACAATGTGGACGTACGTGTGACCTGGGTTCCCGGACAGGCGGGCTGCTTCGAAAATAAGGCAGCTCAATCTTTGCGAGCGTGCTTCGCAACTCCCGCTCACCGTCACTGGAACACGGGTTCAGTACCGCCCGTCCACTCCAGGCCCCCACCAACCAGCGTGACTTCCTGAAGCAACGCGGACGGCAAGTGCTCCTCGCATCGGTACTTCTTGACCCCCATCCATTGCCGAGCGGACTGCATCGTGCTGCTGAGGTTTTATCCATAAGCCTCGAGCTGGAGCGGCACTCACCGTTGACGTCATTGCTAAATGCCGAGCCTACATCCCTTGTCGTGGACGTCAGCAACCTGAAGACACTGAGCCCTCCCATGCTGACGTCACCTGTCGAACATGCGACCTCGGGCTCCCGCCCACTATGCAGCATCTTGTATGTGAGTGTCTCGGACTTGTGGCTATTCGCGAGCGCCAACGCCAGAATGTTCCGACATACCAGTACTGGATCTCGCCACCACAGCACACGCACGCAGCCCGAGTCCTGCGTTCCCTCTGGTACTTCGTCCCGCAAGGCTCACATTTTCAGCCGGACCTAATTTACTCCCTCCTTTTCCGCCCTACCACTCTTATAGACATCTGAGCGAGCCGTTTTCCCTAATAAAGTTACATCTATCTATCTATTGTGGTGTTTAACACATCGAAGCTACACAGGGTATGAGACGCGCCGTAGTGGAGGGCTCCAGATTAATTTTGACAAACTGGTGCCTTTACGTGCGCGGAAATCTAGGAAATTTGAACAAACCTGTAGTGCAATATCCAGAAGTGACATATTCTGTGAGGAACCAGCGGTGTTTTATTTAGTTTTCCGGTTTAGGAAATATTGGCCGCCATAAAGAGTTACGAGCCGCACTTGAGGTTATATGTGACTGAAATACGCTTATCAGAGTACCAGCTTGCTCGGAATATCGAACGTGTTGTAACAAGAGTCCCCCAGCGAGCGAAGCGTTGACGTCCTACGGCGGGTCAGGCTAACGTGACGGCACGGATGTAGAACGACTCACGCCAGCAACGGAGCACTCCGACTCTTGGGATGCTGTGGCGCAAAGTGCTGCTTATGGGAGTAATTCACGCCTAAAGAAAAAGAACGAGAGCGACGAAAGAGGGGCAATTACTACGTAGCAGTAACGATACTTTGGTTATCCATCGCCGGGTAGGGCCTAATGCGTATCCATTAAAAGCTCGGAAGAGTGACCTGCTGCAATTTTCTTCGGAGCAGAGCTCCTCAGCAGACACCAGTCATTCGTTCATGTTCCTCACCTTCCACCCGCTAATCGGGCCAACATTTCCAGGACCCGCACGTGCGGAAGGACCAATTTGCCCGCTGCGCAGAACAACAGCCACAGACAACTTTTGTTCGTGGTGATATCTGAGGCGACATTTTTATTTGTGGCGACAAAGTCAGGTTTCCAACATGAAGCACAGCAAAAATGCAAGCCGTCGTGGCTCGGAACGCCCAAAGAGAAATCAGTGACTTACCGGACATGAGCTGGTCAGGTCTCTCCCACACTGAACCGCACGACGAAGGGCATCACCACACGACGTGGTATATGGTCACCACGTGCATCCTTCATAGTTTACTAATTCCTGTCACAAGAACTCTAATGACAAAAAACTTTCCCAGTGTGCGCGAAATGCCTGATATCCTGTGTGCTGACAAATTCTTTCGTTACCGCTGGCTGATAAAGCAAGCGGCCACTTTGGAAGGTGTTCCACGGACGCTGCGTATCACGAGAGTTCCATACTATTACATGCTAGAAGGAAATGTGTCGCTGCAGTCGCGTTACGTCGTGGTAACAGCCATATCGGCGAGCGACGTTCGTCGATTCCGGGACTTAGCTACCTACATGACTTCTTTTGGGTTTTCAAACAAAGCTGAAGAACCGGTGTAACACGTTTTTCCCGTTCGCCCTGGGGAAAGTTGCTAAACAATAAGAGTAAATTTTGTAGCGACGTTTTCTATAACTGATTTAAATATTATTGTCAGTAAAATTGACCCCCTTTTGCTGCCGCCAGCTAATCTTCGGCCAATTCATGAACCATTGAAAAAACAACAGCAACGTTCATCCCCTGTTAATGCCAGAACGCTCGCTGAAGCACGGCTCGCCAGCCCGTGGCTCCAGATTTTCCTTTACTTTATTAATATGACATTCTATGTCGTTGGAAACGAAACGTGCTTTTAGAAACGCTACCACTCTAAAATGAAGGTCCCGTTTGCTAAGTACCAGCTAATAAAAACTTTACTACACCTTCGTAAGGAAAAGTGAGAGAAGCTCGACAAATTTCTCCCTTAAAAACTGTGCCGAAAGTACGGCGAAACCAGCGCTGATAGTGCTTCCGATTAATAGTTGAACTTTCAAAGCCCTAAATCGGAAGCGACAAAGGATTGCATGTGACAATTTTTCCTTCAAATAGTAAACGCATCTACAAACGATGTAAATGTATACCGATACGTGGTTTATGAAACAAAGGTATATTGTTATACTCCTTCGTGATAGACGCGTGTATTGTCTTACCAAGAACAATTCCTTTTCGCAGATATTCAAGTTACCGTTTCGACACCAGTGAAAGCCCGGTTTCACGCACGCACCCTGTGTCCACGGATCTTATCAGTGTATTCCTATCGAAATACCGGTACCCTGTAGATAAATTACATTTTTAGAGGACGCCATAGGCCCCACTAAGAAAGCATCACTTTACTAAAAAAACCATGCACCTATTCGTGAGACGACGACAATGGTTGAACGCGAATCTTTCTCGGGACAGAATGTTCGGTTGTCGTCTAAGTTTTCCAAAAGCCGCTTCGACCATATCGAAATTGAATAGACGGATAGACGCCAACTTCATAACTCAAACGACACAGGGTCGATTCCGACTACTGGAGGCACTTTTTTTTCCCTTCACCCCGTTCCGCATTACAGACAAAATAGGTGAGAAGAATAAATCTTCTTTTTAATAGATTATTCTCTTTCTGTCGCTCCTGCAGCGCTGCGACCGGGTTTTAGTGCCTTACATCAAGGCCAGCGGCACCTGTATCCTCCGGCCGCTGGCGCAGTGACTGCATTGTGACCTCTGAACGCCGCCTATAGTTTGTACAACGTCGACAGTCCGAAATGTATTGTGCCGAATTCTCCTCACTCCCGAGAAAGGCAGGAGCGGATACAGCGTTACAAGTCAGTGGGGTGGTGCGCCTCACCCAGTGGCCTGACTCACTGGTTGCTGCTGCTCCCCTAAGTAAGGCAGGCGCAATCTGCGTCCCCCTTCTTATCTCTGCGCCTCCAGAAATTAGGTTATCTGCTATGCAATGATGCATATTCGGCTTGCTGCACGCATATCCGCGTTCAAAGTAGCCTGGCACGTCTCTGACAATGAACACTGGATGCTGGCCCAAACTGGCTTTCGCATCAAAAGGAAATTTCTATGCAATTTCGCTGTTATAAAGATGGTTACGCTGGCTTTTCAGTCGGCGGGCCTTTGAAGCTTTCGAATGAAGGACTGGAGCACCATTCCAGAAAGCGCACCGGTATTTCACGTGAGCGTAGTTACCCCCGTTTTTGCCATCATTACTTATCTAAATGTTACCTACTAGCTCTTATAATCTAGAGTTCAGTACCCTTTCCCTGTGACGTCAACATAACTCTCAAATTATACATCCTGAGGTTCGCCAACACTACTACAAACATCGGCTGTAGTTCAGGCTATCAAGCGGCATTGATTCGATTACAATGTTTAACGCGCCGACGCTTCACAGGCGATGAGGCGCGCAGTAGTGGAGGCCTCCTGATTAATTTTCACGACTTAGGGGATCATCTTTAACGTGAGCGCTAACTCTCAACACGGGTGTTTTCGCTCTTCGTCTACGTCAGAAAAGCACAGGCTCGGCTGAAAATTCAACCCGCGTCCTAGGGCAGAGGAGCAGGACGCCTTACCCACTGAGCCACTACGGCGGCGCTCAAGCCGCATTTCTCGAGTAGTAAAAACAGGTTTCCTCCCCTCTTATTATAACGACACCCACAAGACTACCGCCGACGACAGCTTAGTCCGCCCCAACATACCCCATTCTTAACCCCTTTCAGCAATAGGCCTGCATGCCCCTACCAATATAGGTTTTACTCTTTCTCTCTCTCTATCTCTTTCTCTCTTTAAGCGGCAAGTGTTCCACAGCGTGAAGTGTTTCATACATAGCATTCGCTTGCATCCGCGGCAGCCGCAGATGAAGTGAGGCAGCCGCCAAAAGCAGCCAAGCGGGCGAACAAACCGGCCGCGGAATCCACCAACGCCGTTCTTTCTCCAAATACCCGGCGCAAGGAACGCACTGCGGCGAAGCGCGTAGGAGGCTGATTTAAGAAAATCGAAAGCCTCAAATAAAGCGGATCGTGAAGCAAACTGTTTTAGGCGACAAGGGGACAAACCGTTTCGAGAACGCAGTTCCTAATCACCGCTAACGGTTTGGCTGGTTGCGTAAAAATCAAGTCCTACTGCTGTCCTGCTCATCGTGTGGACGTCGTTGTTTGGGGTTCTGTGGGGACGGCACTTTAGCAATATTTAATCGTCATGTCACTGCTGTATGCTACACACATCCGAAACCAAACTGCCGAAGCCAATAAACAACTCATTGTTTGAAGGTTTATTCTGAACAGGAACTACCGGTGAAAGCGCTTCCCGAAAAACCAAATTCCAATGAGTAGCTAATGTACTCCGGACATTAAAAACAACACACAACAAATGTGCCTGCTTGGAACACAACCTACCGCAATATAAACTTCGGTAAGGTGCACGCACTATCTAATATTCAATGTTAAAGAAAGCGCCTGCTGCAAACCACTGTCACCAACACTACTACTATAGTGAACTAGAATACTTGGGTAGTTGAAAAAACGGCTGCTGCGGAGTGAGGAACTCAGAGTCAACCCTGCGAGGTGGCGCGCGCGTGCCCCGCCCGATCGCTTTTTTCGCCCCGGAAAGCGGCGGTTAGGCTTGCGTCGGGGCAGTCTCCGAGGAGCTACAGTTCTGTTTCGTGTAAAAGTATAAGCGAATGTTATTAATCTAAAAGAGTTCTTACTGGAAAGGTAGCTACGTCAACTACGTCGTCGATTTACGGTTGGTTTGCTCATTTTTTTTTCATCACATTTGGCCAACCGATCAGACCGTGCACGCGGTGGTTTATCAATCAACGCTAGTGTGCGGATACTTTTTCTTGGTTCTTTTATAATTTTTCTGTCGTGTTGTGTTAACTGAGGAATGAGCGGCGTGCTTTAGGCTGGCCAGTGTACGTCAATGTTTCTGCTTTTGTCTTCATGTTTTGCTGATTTCTCTCTACACGTTCTGCATACCGAGCAAACAGCATCGTGCGTACGCAAACGTTTACGTTGTATTTTCTAAATTTTACCCAGGCAGCACACATGACAGATGTCTTAAAACTTCAGTCAAGTCAACGAAAAGCGTGATTCACGACAGTATTCACGGCCGCAATCCTGAGAAAAGCACCAAGCCACACTGCAGGATCCCTTTTAAACTGTAGATTTTTTGCACACTGAACTATAAACATGAAATAATTACACATTATTGACATTTAATTATTTACCTCCACATCACAAATAATTAAAACGAAGAACCAAGAACAATAAAAAATGTGGTTCCTACTGGATGCTCTCTTACAATTTGACATACCAAGAAAATGTGCGGCGGCTAGCTGTATTTCGTTGTTTTATAAGGATCATGTGCAGCGACTCAACAGCGGGCAAACAATGTAATTTTGTCATGTGTTTTTTGCAGGTGTTCGCTTTCCGTACTGCAAATAATTAACCCATGTATCCGCCCACCACGCACGCACAACAAACGCGCGGAGCGCTTACCTATAGCAGACTATAGGAACAGGAAGGGAGAAGCGGAACCGAAACCACATGCTAGAGTCGAAATGCAAGTGCGAAAGAAAGCCTCGGTGTGCCTGAAGCAAGAACAGCTACGGAGAAGAATAATCAGTACCACACGAAAGCGTAAACTCGCCGGAGCGCGCGAGCAATGGCGAACCAGTCCCAGTAATGCCCGCAAACGCAGTGCTTTGGAGAAAACACACAACACAATAGAGAACGGAAGCAAAAGTATAACGCAATTTGCAGCGTTCGTTGTGGACCAGGGCCATAGCTAGAAATTTTTTCGGTGGTTAGGGGGGGGGGGGGGTATGGATGTTGGGAAGGGGGTAGTTTTGCTGAAAGCAACAGCAAATATTGCTTACGAGCTGCCTGGAAAAGATTTCGGGAGAGGTTCGAAGCCCTAAACCCATCCTCCCCCCTCTGGGTACGGCCCTGTTGTGGACTGTATTCGAGGGGCAGCAGTTCTATTTTATTGAAAATTCATCACTGGTCTGGCGAATGCGCGCTGCAACAGCTTCGCGAATGCTAGTGATATAGCAAGGTTCTTATGGGAAATTTGCAGCTATGCCGTGCGCATGTACTGTTTGTTCATTTTTTCCACCCATTTGGGCAACCAAGCAGACCGCGTGAGTCGTGCTTAAGTGATAGAGGCTATCGTGTGGATACTTTGTTTGCTACCGTTTCTGTCGTGCTGTGTCAACCGATGAAAGAGCGTGATGTGTTAGGTAGGCCGACGTACGCACATTTCTGTTTTGCTTTTAAATTTGACCAACGCTAAAACCCAGGTCACATTTCCTAGCCCCGGCACGAGCCCGACAAAATTTTTAAACATAAGCCCGAGCCTAGTCTCTACACGACTAAATTGAATAATTAAAAGACACCCGAGTCAGTAGGACTGTTTTAAAATATCAGCCCGCGTTCGCCAGACTATAAACATGAGTCCAAAAAAAATGTATGTTTTCATCCTGAAAACATCAGCATAAAGCGAGTATCTTGGACTTGCATTTTTAAAACTTGGGCCGAGCTTTGTGAATACATATCCGTACACATAAAAAAAATTCCGAGAATATCGGCGAAATATCTTTTCAGTGGATCGACTTTTTTTCATTTAACCTAAATAAATGAGTTACCTTTTTGGTTCACAAATTTGCGGCACACGACTGCCGAGCTTCAGACAGTGCGTGCATGCGCCTGGGCCATCGCCGGGCCGAAAAAAATTGGTTGAATGCGTGCCAACTGGCCCGGCCCCTTGCAGTGCACTACTTAATCCACACAATACACGCGATCTGTTTTTAACAACTTCAGTCAAGGCAGCGGAAAGCATCAACATTCACAACCGTAATTATTAGAAAAGCACCATACGGCACACTTTACAGCGAGATCATTTTAAACCTGCACAGTTCATTGGTACTCTGGCCATTCATTGCCAGCAAACAATCACCATAGTACAAATGCACAAGTTCATAAAAAGTGCTGCCCACGTCCTGCGGACGTATACGATATTATGAAACAGTTAACAACTTAACAAATAAAAGCAGGAAATATAAATATAAAATCGAAAATATAAAATCTTTGCAGCAGTCTCATAAATGTATGAGGGGTACAGTCCCACCACACGGTATTGCACTATCCTTTAAAAGTGCATGGGCAATTACCCTTCGGAAATGAGAGACCACCGGCAGCATATGCCCTCTCCAAATAACAAACTAAAGAAAGAACCAAGAACATTTAAATATCAGCGTAGTGCCGGCTAGGCTGCTCTTGCAATTACACACACAAAAATAGTGTCTGCAGCGGGTAAGAAACATCAAAACCGAGCATGAACCACTCAACAGCAACATAGCGGCAACGCGCGCTGCCACGGGATCTCCTCAGGCGGGGTACAACAGCGCCGCGCGCGGTGGTTGACATGTGCAGCTTCGAGGCGCTGTATTGCGAAGGCGCCCCTATATCCTGACATAATTATTCTGGTATTATATGGATTATCAAGGGAACGTCCCAATGTATAAGGTAAGCTGGCTTGAAAATATTATTATAAAAAATATTTCTATCCGCATCTGCACTACCAGTAAGTATTTTCCTAATCATTTTTTTTTGTTTTCAGCCCTTTTGTTTATTGCTTTTCAGATGGAACCGGAGAGTTACTCCGCAATATCCTTTATTTTAACTCTTGTAAAATGCACAAAATGTTGCTGTGCCTGCAAAAATCCAGACGGATATGTTATAATAAACAAAATTGAGACCGCACCTTATCCAAGGTTGAGGAAATGTACTCTGTCCAAGTAGCGCTTACAATTAGGTAACTGGCATATACGAGAGAGAAAGTCGTGAAGATGTCTTTCCATTTTACATACTTATTTATTCCCACGAGGGGAAAAATTCCGTGTCTGCACCCATCACTGTAATAGCAGCCAGGTTGAAGCACTGCGGATATCTGAGCCGGTTGAATGACTGTAAACAGAGCAAACTTGCGGGCAGTGGCTCCGACAGTTCTCATCGGGCCCCATTCAATTTTTTTGTCATCATTTGTGCGGCGTATTTTGTAATCTTAACAAAGTTCGTCGGAGTGCGAAAAATAGCAAAACAGAATTGCTATTTGCTATTATTTTGCTAGAATGTTTAAATCTTTTAAAACAAAAATTTTAACATGTAAGCACATGAAGCAAACAAACTTTCTATGCTTTTAAAACATCCGTGTTTTTGATTTGCTGTTTCAAATTTTTTTATCAGATTGTGTCGCACGCGTTTTTTGGTTTATATTGCAAAAATGCGAAAGCAGTACTTTTGTATTTGCAAAGAAGTAGTCGGAATTGATTTAGAGAAAAAATCCACAGTGTAATGTCCAACCTTTACCCAGTATGCACGGTGTCACCATATGATTTTCAATTAAATAACTGTCATGTACGGGAGGCAAATTTTAGAACATGTCTCGTTAATATGCATTAGATTCCATTGTCATGAGATTGGAAATGCGTGTCTGCCCCCATCAAGGTACCGTAAAGCAGGCCTTCAGCCCGTTCGAATCGTTGGTCAAATAATGCACAGGCAGAAGTACTACGTAGTACACCGACGCCTAGTTATAATCAGAGGGCAGCTGCCGGCGGTGGCTACTGCAGTCTTCATTGAGCCCCATGAGATATTTCCGTTATCACTCGCCCGATGTAAATAAATGTACAGATTTTTCAGTCGTAACTGCAATCGGTCACCTGGAATGAATGACGAATGAAAGTATTGATTAGTTCTGGCGGGTATACTTTCCTTCAGTTCAGGGGACCCTAGGTTGCCTGCCACGATGTCCTAGGTGTACCATAGTCCTCTGTGGCCTGTGTAAGGTCATTGTCGGTGGCTCGTTGGTCACCTTTGCGACTGTGTTGCCGGTGGTGGTTGATGAAGGCGATGGGGGTGGTTTTTCCTTCCAGCGACTAAATCGTACGACGGATTCTTCTCTTTATTCCTTTACGTGTTCTCGTTTGGTTTGGTGTGTGTGTGGGATTTAGGATAAGCTTCTTGGCTGTGTCAAAGGTCTTTGAGTGTGATGGGGGGTGATAGAATGTCATCTCTCAGGGATTGCATGCGGCTGTTGGCTGCTCGGAGTGCAGTTTCCGGGTGATTCGGTTTGCACTCTCGTTATACCCTGCATCCGGTCATGACGAAGTACCTCGTATACTCTGATTGTTATTCGTATCTCTTCATGAAGCGTGCATGCTACGGGGGGCATGGGATTTTACAGGATACGTGAGCGTGCGTGTTGGAATCAGTGTAAGCGTCAGGCGCTCGGCGCTGCTGCTGCTCGGTCTAGAGTCCCGGGAGAAAGACAACGCGAAGTTCACCTTCCGGGCAACACATGAGTGAAAACATAATGGTGGATTTTCAACAACGCGCAATTTCTCTTTGCTGTCCCTCGAGAAATTGATGCTTGACCCGAATCCCGCGCCTTGTTCTAGCTCAAGAAGTCCGCAACACGGCGTTTTTCGAAAGTCCCTCGTAGGCAGTCCCACCATAGCAATCGGTCTATTGCGGCCTCAGTGGTTGCCTTTGCTCCTTAGCAGCCGCATTGGCTTCATGCCGCCCTCTTTTGTATGTCGGCCACTGTTCACATTTTGTCGTCAATCCCGTTAATCTGTGTCCACCAGATTCTATAACACGCACAAGCGGTTACTTAAGGTAAACGACCTGTAGAGACAGCCTGCGGGTGTGTGGGCAGAGGCAAGTAGACGTGACGTCCATAGAAATGACAGCCCCCTTCATTGGAGAGCTCGCTCACTTTGCAAGGCAGCTCCATCCGCGCTCTTCCGCCCACCTTTCGTGCAATGATCTCCCGTCATTCGGTCGGATTTCGTACAGTCGCCAAAACTTTGATTGCATGGCAGCTGCGCGCTGTTGGCTGCTCGTGAGTGCAGTTTCCGGAACAGCATAAAATATCACGTGATTCTATGGTTTGCACTCTCGTTATAGCCTGCATCCGGTCATGACGAAGTACCTCGTATACCTCTCCGATTGTTATCTCGTATCTCTTCATGAAGCGTGCATGCTACGGGGGGCATGGGATTTTACAGGATACGTGAGCGTGCGTGTTGGAATCAGTGTAAGCGTCAGGCGCTCGGCGCTGCTGCTGCTCGGTCTAGAGTCCCGGGAGAAAGACAACGCGAAGTTCACCTTCCGGGCAACACATGAGTGAAAACATAATGGTGGATTTTCAACAACGCGCAATTTCTCTTTGCTGTCCCTCGAGAAATTGATGCTTAACCCGAATCTCCGCGCCTGCTTCTAGCTCCAGAAGTCCGCAACACGGCGTTTTCGAAAGTCCCTCGTAGGCAGTCCCACCATAGCAATCGGTCTATTGCGGCCTCAGTGGTTGCCTTTGCTCCTTAGCAGCCGCATTGGCTTCATGCCGCCCTGCTTTTGTATGTCGGCCACTGTTCACATTTTGCCATCGTCAATCCCGTTAATCTGCTGATTACGGCCAGCACAACCTGCCCACCAAGACGGGTCGTCATGGCATGCTTCCAAACTTTTGTCACAGAGCTCTGTAGGAATGGCAAGAAGATAACGCGTTCTGGTTCCGGGGCTTAAATTCTTCTTCACGAGGGCGGCGTTTTTCAGGCTGAATGCTGGTAAGTTCCGTTTTAAGGTCCTAGGCACGGCGACGTTGTGTCCTTCCAGGTAGTCGATCATTACGCGTAACTCGGGGTCGGCACAAAGCTCGGCGGCTAGGTCGCTTTCCGCTGCGACTCCGAAGAATGCGCTGTCTTCGTCGGAATGTAGTGGTGGTTGGTCGACGGGGGCGCGAGACAGGTAGTCGGCGTCGGAGTGTTTAGTCCCGGATTTATAGACTACTGTAAAGTCGAATTCTTCCGGGCGCAAGCTCCACCTACCAAGATGGCCATAGGGGTCCTTCAAATTCGCGAGCTAACACAGCGCATGGTGGTCTGTCACAACCTTAAAGGGTCTTCCATACACGTACGGGCGGAATTTTGAAATGGCCCATATAATCGCGAGGCATTCATTCTAAGAGGCTGAGTAGTTTTTTTCTTTCTTGGACAGACCACGGCAGGCATAGGCGATTACTTTTTCGCACCCGCTTTGCTTTTGGACGAAGACGGCACCCAAGCCTATATCACTGGCGCCCGTGTGCATTTCCGTTTTGGCGTTTTCGTCGAAATGCGCGAGCACGGGCGGGCTTTGCAGGCATTGTTGCAGCCCGCAGAATGCTTTTTCTTGGGCGTTTTCCCAGCTGAAAGGGGTGCTATCTTTCGCCAAGCGCGTGAGTGGCTCTGCAATGCGGGCGAAGTTTGCGACACAGCGCCGGTAAAATGCGCACAGTCCGAGAAATCTTCGGACGCCATTCTTATCTTTCGGTCTTCTGAAGTTCGCTATGGCTGATGTTTCCGCCGGTTCAGGAAGGACTCCCGCGGCGTTGACAACATGGCACAAAAACTTGAGTTCCTCTTACGGGAAGCGGAACTTTTCAGGCTTCAGAGTTAACCCCAACGTACTGATGGCCTCGAGTATAGAGTGCAACCTTGCAAGGTGTTCGTCGAAAGTCCTGGAGAATACCACAACGTCGTCGAGGTATACGAGGCAGGTGTGCCACTTCAAGCCAGCTAGCAGAGTGTCCATGACTCTCTGAAGCGTTGCTGGTGCCATGCATAGCCCAAAGGGCCCACCTTGAACTCGTCTAGGCCATCCGGGGTTATGAATGCAGTCTTCTCTCGATCTCTCTCGACCACTTCAATTTGCCAGTAGCATGTCGTCAAATCCATCGATGAGAATTACTTCGCATGGCAGAGGTGGTCGAGGGCGTCGTCGATTCGTAGCAGGGGGTACATGTCCTTTTTGGTGATCTTGTTCAATCGCCCGTAGTTAACGCAGAACCTCCGTGTGCCGTCTTTTTTCTTCACGAGTACCACCGGAGCAGCCCAGGAGCTTTTCGTTGTTTGTATAATGTCGTCGCTGAGCATGTCTGCGACTTGTTTCCGGGTGGCTTCCCGCTCGTGTGAAGACACGCGCTACGGTGACAGTCGGGTAGATCGGGCTCTATCTTCGGTTATTACTCGGTGCTTCGCTAGGTGTGTCTTACTTAATTTTGAGTTTGACGAAAAGCACTCGCTGTACCAAAGCAGCAAATCCAATAATTTATCCCGGTTTTCTTGCGGCAGCGCTTGGTTCACGTTGAAATAAAAAATACGTCAGACACCCGTAGCGAAGCACCGAATAATAACTGAAGATGGAGCCCGACTTGTGCTCCCCTAACAACTGAAAGAATACACAGGCGGCGAAGCGGCAGTCAACAAAGTGACTTGCGTAGGCGAGCGTCGTCGAGTGAAATACCCTGCGTCTGCTCTGCAGTCTTTTTAGCTTTCGGCGCGCGCGGTTCTCGAACACCCGATTCACATTTAGAACACTGTAGACCCAATAAGATTGTTCTGGGCTGTTCACGTTAAATCGGAATGCTCTCCCTATTAAAAGAGATAACACATGCGGCACGGAAATAAAGAATGGATCCCGCGCTTCCCTTGGCACAGAGATAACACAGACCGGTGCAGCCGGGCGGTGAAAGCAAAAAGACAAATAAACAAACCCAATGAATGGTTCACGGCAATATGAACAACCGTATCAGGCCTAAAAACCTTATCCCTAAAGGCCTTCCTGAAGAAGACAATGAAGGCCACACATAAAAGGAACGTGTCGTCAAAGATTTTTTTAACCATGTTGATGTGAAGCTGGAGACTTTAAGAGAGCCCATAGACAAGGAAAACCCCCACTTGACTTTCACCCTTATTTCCTACCTTAAATCAAAACTGGAAGCCCTGAGTAACGCCTTCAATGCATAAAAACGTTGATTCGCCAAAAGTCCTCCTAGAGGAAGATTTTTAACCGAAAGTATAGCTATCCCGGCAAAAGCGGCGCGATTATGCGAAATTGAGTCGAAAAGGCACCGAGAAATACACCATGCGATTTAACAAACTGCACATGCATAACTCCACTTTTTGTTAGGACTCTGCAAGCGACTGCGTTGTGAAGGTGGCCTCAACGAAAGCACCTCCTCCACAATAAACCTCTAAAGGGCCACTTCACTAAACTAAGTCAAGCAAACCGGTAGCCTTGCTCGTTGCAAAATTTTGTAGCATGTATAACAAAATTGATGCCCTAAACGCTATTTTGTTAACGTATTCTGCTGATGTAATTTTAGGCTCAGAGACATGGCTATCTGAGGATGCTCCAAACACTGACTTGACATTTCCCTCGTCGATTCCGCTCTTTCGCAAACATAGAGTGGGCTGCCGAGGGGGAGGAGTTATAATAGGCGGGAAATCTAGTTATCACCCATCACTTTTTTCCATTTCCTGTCCTCTTGAAACTGTTTCGGTTTCTGCCTATTTTGAACATGTTCACTGCGTCATCGGTGTTTGCTACCGAACCACCTGATAGCCGGCAGGATTTCGTAGACAGTCTAAACCATTCGATCGACACCATTTTCCTCTATTTTCCGAGTTTTTATTAATTCTTGCCCGTGAATTTAATTATCTTGATATTGACTGGGCCTCCCTAACTGTTCGTGATCAATGTAATCGCCATGAGAACGAAGCTTTCTACGCTAACATCATTATCATAGTCTCAAAAGAACTTGTGCATGAACCGACACGTGGTGGCCACATACTAGATCTTGTACTCAAAAATACCCCTGAGCTCGCAAGAACAAACATACTGGACGAAATTAGTGACCATAACGCTGTTCATTGCTCATTTTCCCTACCACGGGCCGACAAATCTAAAGTTAAGATACATATCCTTACCTACACCCGAACCGACAATGCCAAACCAAATGGTTCATTGCAGAGCTTCTCCGAAGTCATTGAACTCAGCTTTTCAAGTCGTTCAGCGAAGCATAACTGGTGTTTGTTCCGCGATGAACTGATTTTGATCTTGGGGTTTAACGCGCCGCCGCAACGCAGGTGATGAGGCGCGCCGTAGTGGAGTGTTTCGGATTACTTTGGACCAACTGGGCATCATAACGTGCGCCAATATCTCGCACACACGGGCGTTTTTGAGTTTCGCCTACGTCAGACAAGCGGCCGCCGTGGTCGAGAATCGAACACGTGACCTCATGCTCGGTAGCGCAACACCTTAGCCACTGTGCCACCTCGGCGGGTTGGGCAATAAACTAAAGGAAAATGGAAGAATTGTATGTACGTAAACAAGCAATAAGTGAAAGAATTAAATGATCCTTGGTTTACTCGAGAGGTAAAAAAGAAGCTTGAACAAAAAAAGAACATACCTGAAAGCACGGCTGATTTGGGGATAAATACAGGCAACACTTCATGAATCTTTTAATTGGTAGAACTTCCCAGGGAGCCGTATATTGGTGTGTGATAGTTTTGGGGCTGCCGAACCAGTCATCTACGCCGCCAGAACCGCAGCTTCAGGATGAGGGCTTTTTTTTTGAAGGCGAGCTTGTCGACGCTGATATACTAGCTCGTCCCATGTGTTCAGCGGTGCTTCCAGCTGGAGAATTGGGAGAGGGGTGAGTGCTAGAAGACAGGGTATTGCTCACAGTACCCAAATTGTTTATTCATTCAATCGGATCAGCGTGTCGGAATTTGGGAAAAGGGGGAATTTAGCTTGGTAAACAACGCGAGGTAGAAGAATCACTGCGATGACCACACGGGTCATGTTTGATTCGTCACCGCCGGCTTTTTGAAAAATGCGATGGAATACATACAGCCATTGTAAAGCTTGAAGCTTTGCAGAGCGAATCCATTATTTTGCAGATCAGTTGGCCGTAAAATTTGTTTCCAACACCCGTAGAGTAAACGATGTTGCTATAGACGTGCCATGAACAAAAAGACGAATACGGAAGGTTGCCCAGCGAAGACGGTCCAATGTGTTGGAAACTGTGAGAAGTGCTGTTTGGATAGGAGACAGTCCAAGGACGAGGTACAAGTACCAAGAATTGCTTCCATGAAGAGCTTGCACTCAGAAACTTTAGGCGTAAAAGTCCTGGTGAACAGACCATGCAGTGGTGTCGTGTATTAGAGTATAGTATAGATGTGTGTAAGTACAAGACATGTAAGTCGTCAGGCAAGATGTATCATGGCCAGCAGTAAAAGCAGTGTTCAAGATAGATCCCTGTGGCACACCATGGCGGAGGTGGAATGAACCTATGCAATCTCCATCCGTCTCAACAGACGGATGGAGATTGCGCAGTTTTGTAGGTAGAAGGAAATGAAAACATGTAAGCGTGAGGGCAGGTGAAGACAGAAACAACAACGGAAGTCGAAAGATGTGCTTAATAAAGACGTGCAAACGAGGTGTTCTTTATGATGAAATAACATGCAGGTTGCTTCATGGAAGTGCTCCGTAAGCGGCCTGTTGTTCTGAGCGCCACAGGACACAATCAACATGCAGACAGATTTGCATTAACAAGCAGAGAAAGGGCAAGAAGCTAGACAAAGCTCTAAGCAAAATAAAAATTAGCAACGCAGTTTCAGCGCAGTGTTTTGTGACGGACTAACAGACTAGCATTCCGCATTCTAGGGAGACATTTTCAAGCTCTAAAAAGTAGCAACGGACACCTAGTATACGGATGGCTAAGTACCACATGGCTTTCGGCTATGTTCATCATTTTAACACTTTCAATTTGAGTTATTTCATCAAATAAGCGCCTATTTGGGCGAGGTGGTTACTGACTAAGAAATTCATCGTACTACTGATTATTCAGACAGAGGCAACCCTAACGAAGAGACGAAAAACACGCTAGAATGTGTTTCGTCTACAGCGTGTGTTTCGTCTCCTCTTAAGCTTTGTCCCTGTCGTAATGTTCGCTAGTTCAATGAATTTCTTATTTTATCACTGTGATGTTTTTTATTGCTTTGAATGACGGAGAGTTATATTCATTCCTTACAGGGCTATAGGGGTACACCAGTGCCCGTTACGCCTAGGGTTTGGGCGTAGTTTGCACTTCATTTAGGGAAAAGACCACATGTGTAAGGGTTCAGTTTAGCACTACATGGCCTATCCACTTCAGTTATGTTAAGGCCTCACTGTATCTACCTTTAGGACAGTTATTGATTGCACGAGTTCAAACTAGTTTGTCCATCATCTACATGCTTCAAGTAATCGAATTAATTGTGTGAACGTTTTTGAATGAGTTCATATAGTACACCTCGATACTACGACTTCAAGAAGTCCGTTTTCTGGTAAGGATAGGGACACGAAAATCGCTACTCTTAAGTTTTGTTTTACGCTATGAATCTCAGTTCCTACCTTATACGACCAGATTTTTTAGAACTACCACCCGCTGTGATTCTAGCAGTTGAAATAAACCAACGTATCGTTCGCCAATAACGAAATAAAGACGTTTAACCACTTCCTTCGTGCCCATTCTGCCGGCCCTCAGCAGTATTCAATTAAAATATGTTGCATTACACTATTCTAATCATGATATTTCACCCGCTGTCGCTGCAGTTTGCGCGGAGTCAGCATTCTCAGCGTCAATGAAGTGCTCCGTTTCGTAAAGGGAAGCACTTGAATTGGTTGAGGGCGAAAACTAGCACGTAGGAGCCGAGAAAAAGCCGTTATGAGCCGGTTTATTTATGTCATGCAAGTCCCTTTTCTCCATCTGCCTCCCTTGCTGTCTCTTCTCTGTACCTATCTCTCTCTCTGTTTCCGTCACACTATATCACCATATGGTCTTAAAGAGTTTAATTACCCAATTTCCCCAACAGCTCCACCCGCGCTGCTTACGCGAGCACATTTCGATAAGTTGTACTTGAGACACACTAGTGGTTCCTACTTTCAATCTTTATCAATGCTATCTGCTGCCTTTCCCCTTCCCTGTCCACCTCTACGCCACTTGCATTAGGCGCTTCCTATTTCCTGCATTCCCTCGCTCAGTATTAGGGAGGAACCACAATAAACAGCCCGACCTGCATGACGTAAATGCCAGAGACTAATAACAAAAAGAATAGGCGTGAAATGCGTTCTGTTTACTTTGTATTAAGGAAGGATGTGGCCTGGGCTCTTTAGGCCAACCCGATGATCTGTAGACCTGTGTTCTTCTCGCTGGCTCCAAAGTTCAGGCGTCTGAACGCACTGCCGCGTGGTAGATTGGGTAACAAAACTAACGGGCCTTTCTACTAGTCAGGCGAGGACCCACTCATTCTTTAGAACGCCCAAATGGGGAAAAGGCACGAAGGTCCATCCTTGTTCGGCCGGTATACTCGTATATATGGTCGCAAAATAGTAACAACTTCAAAGCGGACGATCCCTGGAACTTACTCCACGGCACCTTCTACCACTGGTTGCGTTGTGATCCCTTTTTTTACCTTTCATTGTGTTACCGCTCGTAAGCCCAGAAAGGCATAGGGCCGTAATCTGAGTCTATCCTCTCCATTTGCTCCCTCCACTCGGATGGGAGCATTTCCGCAATTCTTATGCTTGGGCAAATCTCTTTCAAGGACTCCTTCACTTGAGGCTCGCGCGGAGGAAAAATTCACAATACCGGGAATATTGCTTTTATTTGTGCAGGCCACAATAAAGCTGGGAACTTCAGACCTTCTCGCCCAGGTTTGCGCTACTTTGGAAGCATGCATCGATGTCGGGAATGGGGTGAGGAATTTGCGGCAACGATATTGAAGAACGGGCCTGTGCAAGAGTGAGCCGTACGAACATACAATGTTCACAGACAATGAGATATTTGTGAATGCGGCAAGCTAATAAGTCATAAAAATAACATCTTTCAAACAAGCTTCCTTCCGTAATCCAAATTTTTTAAAAATTTGAGACGAGAGCCAGAGCTGCCTTATTCTGTAAAAACCCGCCGTTATTTTGTTCTTGGCGCACGGCACAGAAACTGATAGCCGCGATAAAGGTTGCAGGAACACAGTTGAATTGTAAGGAAATCAAGCCCTGGCCTTACAGTACCAGCTGAGTATAATTTGGGGCTTTGGAATTGGGGGAGCAAGAGTCCTTCCAGTGCCTGCGGAGCTCATATCATATTGGTCAGCGGCTAAATTTACTGCACGCGAGTTGAACCGGTGCATGCCAGCAACGGAGCACAGCGATTCATTGGAAGCTGTGGAGAGAAGTGCTGTTGTAGTGTGCTTGCCGAAGTAATCGCGCAAAAGGACAAAAAGCCGAATTTAAGGTGGCACGAATCTAATGTAGCAGTAAAAATGTATTTTATAACCATCAGCTGGGTGAGGCACAAATCTTTCGCATTGAAAGAACGCAAGCAGAGCCCCCTGAAGACTTTTTTCACGAGAGCCACTCCGCATCAGACTTCAGTCATTGGTTCGTTTTTGTGAACTCACACTTACTACATGGACAGAATTTCCCAGAACCCGTTCCCGCACATGGACCAAATTGAGAAGGGCCACATCAGAGCCATCTAGAAACTTCTTCAGCGGTATCCTTTGTAGAGACATTTTTATTGGGCATACACTATCAGGTTACCCACATAAAGCAAAGACAAACTGCAATGCGGCCGCTGCACGGGGCCACATGATCAGATGTTCTTGGCTCACCGGCCAAGGGCCAGGTCGCCCACCCACTGCTCCGGGATGAAAAAGGAAGGGGCATTTGTGTTGCAACACGATACGATGCAGGGAGTTTAACAAGAGGGGCAATTGTAGAGGTATGGGCTAGGAGGAATGTAGAACGTTGTATATAATTCAGTCGTGAAGAGATATCAGGCCCTTATATGGACCTGATGCAAACTGTTGGCGCTGCTATCTTCCCTCCCCGGGGTCTCACAACATGCGGTTTCAGTGGGTCTCAACAGATCTCCTGGTTCATCACTAGAGCTCTTCACCAACACCGGCCGCTGGCCTTGCTCCATGCGTTTATTGTTCTTAAGTACTGTAAATTGTGCGACAATTTACGGAAACAATTCCTAGTGTTTTCTTGATCAGGACGATCGACCTTATGTCCACTTTCCGCCAACTTTTTGCTTATTACAATTGGAGTCATCAGGCTGCAATGAGGTGTGCTACATCCCTCGCTTTTACACTTGGAATGTTTATAATTATCCTGATTGAAGACTACCCAATTCACTCCAGATGTTCAACGAAAAGCACCACCACCCGAATATCTAAGGCATTAAACTGAAAAAAATAACTGGTTATCCTGGCAGTGGCGCCTCGAGCACACCAGATAAGATCGCCCGCCTGCAATGTGGGGGTCAATGCACATTTCATGGCGGCGGGTCAGCTGCGCTCCTGTGTAATAGAAGAGAGGGCTGTGTCGCTTGGGGGTGATTGGGCTATCCATTTTGGGTTGAAAGTTTTTAAATTGTTGTAAGCAGCCCCCATGCCTGGAGTCTACTTACCTGTTGGCTGTGGTGATTTTGTTTGGTGGTTAGTTCTTATTTATAGCAATAAATAGCTTTAGTTCTTCCTTTTATAGAATAAGTATTTTAAAGACCTTGAAATCCGTGCTTCATACAACTATCTAATCACACAAAGGACCTGTGCTCTCCATTGGTTCGTCGCCCGCACGATACATCTCTACCTTCTGGTAGACTGTAGATTCACTGCTGCTTGTCAGTAACATGCACATATCGTTTTCAGACGCTTTTGTTCCTTACACGTCTGGTCCTGTACTCTTTTGTCGAACCCGCTATTGTAGATGTGCGCATGTTTTTCTTCTGCAATCTTTGCTGAGAAACCATTCTCTCTCCGGACTTTGGCTTCTTTCTTCGGCGACTACCGCTGCTGTCACCCTGTGCCTGTGTACAAAAAGATGCAGCTCTTTCCGCCACATTAAAAGTCATGGGGAAACGTTCGCAGCGCTTAGGTGCGCTAATGAGCATTTACACCAGGTGTAAAAAATTAGAAGCCGTTCCACCCAATGTGGAAGCTGTCGGAAATGCAGAGCAGTGATTCGCCATAGTGGCCTGTACCGCCGTTATCCGCTTACTGCTACCACCCTTGCAATTCAAATTTCCCGCCTTCGCAGTGCTCGCGCGTCCCCTGCCTGAAACTTCACCAGCGGGAGTTCTGCTCTCTTAGTTCTTTTCTCCCCGCACGTGCCGGCGTTGCACTGCCATCGTAATTGGGCCCATCTCTCCGCGAGGGGTACTCGAGTAAATGCGCCGCATAAGGGATGGGTGTATTGCATTAACGTTTATTGTTTGGGGAGTTGGTGGTAGTGAATGCGTTGTATCAGCAGCTTCTTGACATAGTTTGAATGAGTGAAGAATATAAGGCGCGTTCGTAGCCTTCCATTATGTGTCGGTTTAGTGGCGCAGTGGGTAGAGCACCATGTACATTGCGTTCCGCCCGCAGGGTCGAGGGATCGAAACCAGGCGCCGGATAGTATTTTCTATATAGTGTAGGGGGAGGGGTGCGGACAACGACGGGGCGGACTACGACGGACGTCAACGCGGGTGCCATCGTGAGTTACTGAAATGCTCTGCATTTAAAAGTTTACGGGAGCGATTTCAACATCAAGGCCAATTTTGCCTCTGTCTGATAGCTCAGCCCAAAGCGATCATCACGTTTTGGAGAATCATCCCCGTACGCAAAGCAGGAGTTTAGCCACCAGGGATAGGAGGCATTGTCTTCCTTTTTCGGAATCGCGTCCAGGAAACTCTTGACACCCGATATGCACGTGTGTTCGCACTAACCCAGTAGGTATGTGACTAGTCAAAATACGGTTCGGAGCTCAGCGCTTAGGAACTGCTGATGTCTACTATGGTTGCTTCAAGAAACCAGCACGGTTGCTCGTGATGAAACCATCCTGCATCGCCATTGAAGTCACAATGTTGCGGCGTCAGGGGCTCTCAGATGACTCAAACAGGTCCGGAACACCAAACCACACAAGCTTAACAAAATATTGGAGTTTTGTCCCTGTAATAAGAATGCAATTTTTAAACCCACATAAAAAATATTCGAGATAATACACAAAACATATTAGGCAGTGCCCAACCCAGAGGTACTTTCCAGCAACTTTTGTATGATGCCCCACCGAATTGTATGTGTGACTGACGGCCGCTGACCGAAGCTACTGGCATTAGAGATCCCTGGGCTATTGTAGTGAGCCTCTGTGGTTTCGTTTGATTGTATCACTACAATGCTAGCTTAGGGATAACGCGCTAATCAGTACATTTTTAGTGCTGCCAATATTATTCCATTCCTTCCCACAAAACATCACTGTAGCGCAATATTTCAAAGATGTTCAATATTTCTTGCCTTTTTTCAGTTAAGAAAGTCTCAAAACTGGACTGGAGTTGAGTAGGCTGCCAAAGTCTAGGTTTTGATACAGAATAAAGTGCTAATTTGTATTCAGGGCCCCTTAAGCGGATATTGATACTACGAATGGGAGTGATGGAGAAGTCGTCAATGAGAAGACTGACGCGGATAAGGAAGCTTCCGAGCTGGTAAGTCACCAAAATTTTCCCCGGATTTCCCCGAGGGGAAGAATGTGAAAGTGCGAATGCAGGAGTTGAATTTTCGCGGTTCGGTAATGTTCGCGAAAGAGAGATCACACACACACACAACTACAAAGAAAGAAAGATGCATTTATTCACAGACCCCTATTTGTGTTGTCGTTGTACTTGATTGCTAGAGCGGATCTCAGCTTTGAAACTTCGTGTCAGTACTCCTTTAAGCGGGTGCATTAGCCCTTCTCACGCCTGATTCCTGGCCAATCCCCCACGTGGGTATGTGCCATGCACAGACACCTATTTGTGTTGTCGTTGTACTTGATTGCTAGAGTGCATCTCAGCTTTGAAATTTCGTGTCAGTACTCCTTTAAGCGGGTGCATTAGCCCTTCTCACGCCCGATTCCTGGCCAATCCCCCACGTGGGTATGTGCCATGTCAGCGGCCAGGCAGCGCGCGCCCATCTCCCCCCGCTGTCAAGGAAGACGAGGAGATTCCTGGCCAATCCCCCACGTGGGTATGTGCCATGTCAGCGGCGAGGCAGCGCGCGCCCATCTCCCCCCATAGCCAAGGAAGACGAGGAGCGCGCGCACCCGCAGCTGTTGCTATGTGGACGGACGGCGGTCACCGGAATTCAGGGTCGCTTATAAAGTGCATTCGCACTTAAAAAAGCGTACCTTCGGCATTCCCCGGACTAGAAGCGACAAGAAAATCAGGAAGAAAAACCCAACCATTTTCTTCTCAGCGTTCGTGTATCTCCTCGGCAACGGCTCACTCCGCAGAATTGGTTCACTGCTCGACGTGCCTTGCTTATTTACTTGGACCCGAGGAGAAGGGGAATACTTTGCTGACATGTGATTGGGGCGGGGGATTGCTATGCCCGCCCACTTCCATCACTCTTATGTACAAAACACGTGCAACGTTAAAAGTGTTCCTACGCGCTACACGGAGGATAGCTTTTGGGGCTATGTCGGGCCTTAAGATGTGCTTCACGGCTCTTCAATGGACATTTGCAACACCACTTTATCTGATGCAGTGTGCTGTCATTAGGGCGAAACCTTGAACGTTGAAACATGATCTAGCATGGATTTACATGGAACGCAACTGCCGATACGACGGACTACCTTCCTGCATCTTTCAAGTACGAATGGTTTGTGCCCGTCGCGAAGCAACCTTTACCGGTGGCAACTGCGGCAGCAATCACCCTGAAAGTTTATGGTGTTTCGTTTTGCGGAAGCGCACTAAACAGGAAGGAGAATTGATCGAGGGTGTCTAATGCTCTCCGCCACAGCGGACGCCATTAAGCAAGGACGGTTATCCAGTCTTCATTGCGCAACAGGTGACCGAACGCGCGAAAAATGCGGCCAATGTTGGCACAAGAGCCACGATATCTCCCTAATGCACAATTTCTTTGCGCTGCACAGTTACGGCGTCGTGCCGCGCAACGCGGATGTGGTCACTACGCTGCCGTCCTAAAGAAATGTCCTGTGCCGGGAAGTCAAGGAAGATCACTCCTCCAAATTTGTAGAGCACTCTTTATAGCCCTCCGGTTGAACTTGGCTTTGGCTTCTGTGACTGGAAGCGTCGGCAAAACCATCCTGGAGACCCGTCTGAGCCTGCGACGAGTAATTTGGATTTTTTACGCTACTCCCCAAGTTTTATTTAGACGTCCCTTGGTCAACATCATGGCTTCTAACTTACTTGATGCAGGGAGATTTGGTGGTCACGGTGGCCGTCTCCCCGAGACGAAGCCTTCCATTGCAATGCGGTTGGCTTAGACTCGGCACGTGACCAAAAAGGCGACGATGGGGCATGCAATTTTTATAGCGGTGTATACACCCCATCCGGAGCTAATATTTCAGGACACTAGAAAACATCATCCGAGACACCACTGGACAATGGATCATAATCAGAGACTTCAACCTACCCCATATGATCGGGGTCACCAGAGGAATGATCTAAGAGGTCGAAGACAGTTCTCACTGGCGTCCCCGCGTGAGCTTTCTTTTTTAAAAGATTGCAGCCAAACATTTCTTGATGGAGCATCCTAAAGTAGTTGCTCACATTTGGCGTTCGTCTCGAGAAGTCTGACTGATTGTGTTCAGTGGTTCACAAATCTTTACCCCCGTGGAAGCAATAACCTGCCGAACTTTCTGAAACTTGACGGCCTTGATGTATAGCTTTCCAAATAAATCATACCGGGAATAGGCTGGAAGAGTCTGAAATCTCGCACGCAGGACACCTGCCGCGAAGGGCACTCCTCGACCTTCGAAAGGTCCCTAAGTAGCACAGCGGAGGACACCTTGTGTTGTGTTCGGATACATCCGAAACTTACCAAGTTCGATGAAGCTATATAACATCTAAAATTGATTCGCCGTCTTACGGAACGGAGATACCGGCGCACAAAGTCTATTGATGAGCTGCGTGAGGCCGGACGTTCACAAAAAAATCAACGCCGTATTGTTTAAGAGCACACCATTCTGCGAGAAACTAGATGCTCTAAAACCTTTGTCCCAAATATGAAACAGTGTTAGGGGCTTAAGGAGACCAATGCAGCAAGACGCCCGAAGAATGCCTTGGTGATTCATAAGAAACACCCGGAAGTTGACGCTGCAAAGGACCTCTGCCTCAAAATAACCGGCAGGCCGAGCATTGCCGAGGAATGACGAGATAGAGTCTGTACCAATATCACGAGACTACCCCGAAAGACCTATTTTTTCAATGAAAGAGCACGACGCTTCTCTATCGCTTTGTCGAGGTACATCTTCACCAGTACCATACGGTGGCACATACACCGCCCCGTGGCTTTTAGGTCGTAAAGACTATCGCAAACTTTGTCGTGTGAGCCAGTCTTGGCAAGATGGCACTGTCTCTGAAAACTGAAAATCTAATCGTGTGGTTCAAGGCCTCAAACCAGGAAAGTCTGTGCTGGACCTGGAGTCGTATCGCAGTATAGCTCTATCAAGCTGCATAGGAAAATTGATGGAACGACTACTTTTGCTCCGTTCGGAGTGGTACCATGGACAGCACAATACGTACCAAGACGCAATAGCTGGATTCGTAGGCGGCCGTTTCTCCATCCTGAACTATATTGACCTTGAGACACCAGTGAATCCCAAACAATTGCTGAAACATTCATTTAGGCACCGTTTCTCGATATAAAAAGGACTTACAAAAACCTACTACTTTACGCTGCTTTGAATAGACGGGGTGATGCGAAAGTGGGTGGCCCACAGTACAGATTGTTTCAAAGTTTTCTATGTGGACGGTCCTTTAATTTTTTGCACCGACGGCATAACCTTGCGTTCCGCCCTACGTTCCCGGTGTCGTGCTTGAATGGCGCGTTTTGAGCCCGACATTGTTCAATTTCACGGTGATCGAACTGAAGCCGCAGGAACAACTGCACATTTCTCCATATGTATGCTGAAGACATTTTCATTGGGGCACCAGGGGATTTACGTCCTGAGGTTTGCTCATGCCTTCAGAAAGCTGGGACCAACACATTCGCATTCTTGCAGCAACAAAGACTTGAAACAGCACAAGTGTGCTGTAGTGGCATTCCCTTTTAAAGCCACGTACGAAAAGGGGATTGATTGAAAGTGACAACCCATTTCTTACATAGGTGTTAACTGCGTTCTTGAAATTTTTATTTATCGCGGAAAGTCATTGAGAGCAAAACATTCTATTCCTGAGGAAAAGGCTCCCTGGAATTCTCCAACTATTCAAATTTCTTTCACTAATGACTTACAACGTTTCTATTCGCTCAATGCTACATCTCTCCAATGCACTATTTCCTAGTTTTCTACGTTATAGCCTCCCCGCACTGTCCGATGCACGCAAAGACAACTAACGCGCAATTCAGGCGACACAGGCTGGAGTTCTCGCGACTTGCGCACGTCAACCACGTTCCGTCTCAAGAGTGACAACCATATGCACCGCAATACAGCATCCGATAACCACCAACGTTTGGGTGGATTTCACTCCGAGCTGACATAAGGCATCTCGCTCGGACGCCTCATCACCGGCCTCCATCCCTGTCGTCAGCGAGACCGGGGCTATGCTTTTCTGTGGAGTCCCCGGTCACTGCGAGAGCCTCCTCTGATGACACACCCCGGCTGCACAACCGTAATAACCTTTTTGGTGCTCCTCGAAGCCAGGATAGTGGCGAACCATCCAGGGAATAAACAGATAAGCAGATATGCCACCACAAAGTCTTCAACAGCTCTTTGTGACTTTTTAGATGTAGCCACCAGCTCACCCACAAACTCCAGTTCTGGGGGAGGTAAAGTTGTTCGAGCCAGATCCAGAGACATTCAATACAAGCTGTCCATATAAACGCGTCAATCTTATCCGACCTCACAACTATTCGCGAGATTCTTCTGTGCATGAAACACGAATTACCAGAGAAATTAGCTGTGCTATCCAAATATATGCGAGGTATTCAGTGTGTGAGGTCTGCTCTTCGCTGCGGCCGTAGCAATAGCTTGTGGCCGAGATCCGTAAGGAGAATGATCTGGTAGTGAGGCAAAGGCGCAATATCATTTTTGAATGTGTACTCAGCCACATCGGCATTTCTGGTAATGAATGTGCAGATAAAGCGGCTAAATATGCCCGTGGAAGTGCCCGATTGGCCTATATTCCTTAATCACCCCATGATGCTGCATAGGCACTGCACTCTATTGCCCGCAAAATCATTGTGCTCTTCGGAAAAGGCCGGAGTTTTCAAACTCATGATTGTACTTTCTCGACCCGAACCTCTGGAGCCACTTGCCCATCAGGATACCACGCACAGATGCCACCCTACTATGCTTCTTGTTGTAGAAATTACCTTCGCCGATGCTTATCCCTTCACTGTCCACGTGGCTGACAGCCTTGCTTGTCGCGTGTGTGCCGCGTAGAAAACAATACATCAACTCCTGTCACTTTGCCCGGTTTGCAACTCAGACACTGCACATGTCAACCGCACTATAGAAACCCGACAACAGGGGATTAACTGCGTAGACTGTTTTATGTCAGGGCCGTTGCCCATCACTGTTGAAGAAGTATAAAACCCCAATAAGATTTTTTAAAGGACCCATCCTTATCTGAACGGTTGTAGAGATACCATGTCACATTTTGCCTTCATCATTTAGTTAAGTTATCTATTCACTAGTAGGGTTTATTATATCCCGTGGTTTTGGCTTTGTTGTTACCTTTATTGTTTCCCTTCGTGCTCCTCAACCTCTATTCCCGCTCTATAAATACCCTTTCTGACTCTTTAAAAGCACCTTTCCCACTTCCCATGCGTACGGTATCCAACCGGACTGTTCCTGGTTAATGTTCCTGCATTTGATGACTGTATTATTCTTCCATCTTTCTACAAGCTGGTTTTGTGTGGCTTAGGTGTAGGAAAATGGTTGAATTACTTTTCTTCTAATGGGCGCCTCTAGGTTAGGTTTCCATTCCCGTCGCATTTTTGGTTGGTTTAGTTAAAGACAGATGTCGTTTTAGAGCCATCCGCTGCTTACAACCATAACGTTCAGTCTCAAACGAACGGGGCGCACAACGCGTTCACTTTTCCACTCATTTTCAGGGAACAATTACTTCAAAATGGGCTGTAATGATGATGCATATGGCTCGTAATCAAAAATGTCACGATGTTATTTTGTGAGACACAATGAACTTAAATGAATGATGCCCGCCCTGAGGAGGGCACTGAGGCCCCTGACACATTCTGAGGGGAACCCTCACTCAGTATTTTCCTCATTACCGTTGGATTCTGATGTCCCACGTGGTACGATGTGCCACTAAACATGCACTTTCGGCAAGGTGTAGCTAAAGCGTCTCTTGGATACCGACATGGGGTCAATTTCGATTACAATTGATTTGAAGTATAGGGAAGGGCCGTAATCTTCAATTGTCCAATGCCATACAAGCAACTAAAATGCTGTGCACAGAAAGGCACTCGCAACACATGTAATGAGACTTTCGCCATCCTTCATATACCAGGAGCGCGTGTGTGTAGGCTGTATTCAAAATCTTCACGACCTTTCTATGTGTAGTTTTATAGGGTGTTGCTGATTCTCTATTTGCGTGTCCGTGTTTGGTTAAGAACCCCCAGAACCCTCTTTCTACCAGTGGCGTTATATCTTTGTAGAGGACCAGTGGTATATTTAAGCCAAAGCGAAGTGCATCCAACGCGTAGTTCTCGTCAGCGATTTGTTTAGCCGATATTGTGATGTGTCCTTGAGTTCAGCACACTAGTATTGTTAATTTGAAGTTATATGCAGATATTATCCCTTGGTAAGATGATTTCCACCAATTTGTTGATGGATTTGACAGGATGGAGAGGTACTGCCATACTTAATAAGCTTGTGACGACAACGAGCCTTTACAGGGTGTTGGATATAATGTATTGCATTGTAATCAAAATATTTTGCGCTTCTGGAGCACAAACACCGATGTATCGACCAGGAAACGAAAGAAACAAAAACCAGAACCGAACCGGTACTTTGGTGGAAATAAACTCGAATTCGAACTTTGCGAACGCTGCTGCCGAACCGTAACTGAACCAAAAAATGTAACGTTTAGCGGTTCACGATGAAAGGATTCGACCAACCGGTTTTAAAAGTACTTAGTCAATGTCGTTGGGTTGTATTACTTTTATTGCAAGATCAATTCTGCAAGGTCGCGAAGCAATTTTGCAAAGTCGTTTTCCGCCGCGAAGTTTGAAAACGATTCAAAACAGGACCTTGTTCACAGGGCCAAAAGCGGGCCCGGGGAATCACGCGATGGGCTGCGAGGGGAGTGTCGCCGGGTTGAGTCTCCTGTGGAAAGGTCACCTTTGGCGTCCACCAAGAAATCGCTGCACGAGAGTAGTAAAGCTTTGCTTTAAAAGAACCCTTGCACACTCCCTAGGAACACATAAGTGCTGGGCGAGAAACTGGCTGGTGAATCTACTCTATTAGTGAATTTCCTCAAAACACATTGCCGATTTGTGCGAAGTTCGCCTTGATATTGTACTTATTGGTTAACAGCAGTTAAATATTTGTTTTGTGTTTGTTAATTACTGTCTTTTTAAACAACAAAATACTTTTTTCCAAATTCGCAAGTGCGC
The DNA here is from genome assembly GCA_013339765.2 of Haemaphysalis longicornis. Taxonomy (NCBI): domain Eukaryota; kingdom Metazoa; phylum Arthropoda; class Arachnida; order Ixodida; family Ixodidae; genus Haemaphysalis; species Haemaphysalis longicornis. The sequence goes on from CM023452.1 coordinate 137,404,469, forward strand.
TATTAGCTCACGCACCAATGAAAGCATAGCAAACGTTCCTGTACAGAGTGGTCTGCACAGGGTTCTATGGTGGCTGACTGACTACCACCCTTTTTTCAAGTGTTCGTGCACTTCACTGTCTTCGTATGAACCTTCCGGAGAGTGCTCCACATACCAGCGACCAGTGCCTACGCAAACACTCAAACCGTGCCTGCAGCTAACCGGAATAGAAACTGTAAACAATTACAACGTCGTGTGATCATTATTTGTAATGCGGGTCTTTCCCTTTCCTTTTCCCCCTAACCCCCAACAGTGCTTCAGGCCTCTTCCTAAATAAAACTCCTACTTCTTTTTCTTCTCACTTCGCTTGTAATGCAGCTCGTCGAAGCGGTTCGCGAATACGTTCTGAGCGTGATTTATTTGACCAAAAACTGAAGCGCCACGAAGTGAATTCAATTTACACGAACTGTATCGGGACGCGTGTTATTTTCGGTTCGATGGACTGAGATATCTGCGCTTCTACTAGATGTTTGTGTTGTCACCATGTGGACTGTCTAGATTTCACGACAAGACGCAAGCAGTCTTCGAGGAATCTGTTCACATAGAGGATAGCGTAAGGGTGCTTTATTGTACTGAGAAACACCGTATAATAGCTATCTTCGAGAGTTTCGCTTTAGAATTTGTCAAAAAAATGTCGAAAAAGTACTTGGCATGATCCGCGGTGGGACTGCTCAAATATAATTCCTCCAGGTGACAGCAAAAGGAAGCGGTAATGGCTCTCACACCAAAACAGAACGCAGCGGGAACTGGCGGATATGCTCGATAGAAATGTGCGGATGAGGGCTCACTAATGATAAAATTACGTGGGGATTCATAAAATCATGTTGTCTAAGTGAGCTGAGTTTTAATCACCACTGTTCACAGTGAAAGTGAAGACAGAATTGCATGAGGATGTGCAAAAACGACTGAGAAGCTACACAAAGCTTCAGGTAACAGCATGGGCAAAGTTTTTGGAGTCCCTATTTTTGCATTGGAATATCAGGCCAGCCTCTCGTATTATAGGTGAGACATTATTAAGGTAATTAAAAGGACGAACAAGCACCGTATATAACGCCCATAAAGCTGTCATGTACCCCCGGGCTTTCACTAGGTTCATTTTCTCAACATTTCAGTTTCGGTGGTTTTATTCGCGGTAATGTTTGGGGCGTGGTGCGTGACAAAACGTTATCTTTGTTCCTTACAAGGATATAGCTAAACACTAAAGTCAGTTAGATCGGGTTTCACACAGATGCTGCGCTGCCCCGTAAATAGGCATAGTACCTCCATAAAGCTTCAGTTCACAATGATTTGATGCTATCAAGTTTCAAGTATGTTAACCCATATTTGTCCTGCTTTTCGCACCTAGAGTGGTTGCGTGACATAACACGAATTTGTCCGTTGTCCACACTTGTACAGTTATAGATTACCAATGTGAAAGACCAGTGCACTGGTTTATATTACTCTAAACCGGGTACGAATTTCGCGTTCAGCAACCCCGTTTTCGTGTAATACTGCAAAGCAGTCTATGTCTATCCCTCCAGTTTTCATTCCGCTGTCATCGATTTACTCGGCGCCGCTCCCAGGCTCCTCCTCACCACTGCTGCCACGCCTTTCACAACTATTTTTCCACTCGCCTCCACCGATCCAGATTTGACAAGTTGCGCAGTCAGAAGCTAACGGCGCCAGTGCGCTTATGAGATGATTGCGCAAAATAAACAGAAACACGGACGGCCGTAAAAAATGGACTGATGATTACTACACTCCCTAATATAAAATTCGTGCGCAGTGCAAGCCGCAGTCTCCTCGGTCACGGCGCATTTCTGGTGCGTCTCAGGAAGTCTTCGCGTGATCACCGAACGCTCGGCGGCGTGCGCTACTCTGCTGCTATCACGCAGCGCACCACCGCCAACGGCCAGCAAGTTGAAAAACGTGTTTGAACGTCCCACGCAAATCTCACGTGGTTCGAAATAGCCCCGAACAAGGGACACGCGAGCGTGTTGTGGTGGGAAATCGCGTTTTAACCTCCCGCGCAAATGTCATTGGTATAGATTAACGGAAAATTGAACAGCACATGGCGAAAGTGTAAGGGGGAAGGCGCGCCTTGGTGGCGATGCATGAGACATGTGTGAAGGAAAGGCAGTGAGAGAGATGAAGGAGTAGCCACCCGAGTCGTACTCCACCTCTCCATTCGCTAGACGCCCCTCTCTGTATTCTTTCTTTTGTCGCTGCTGCGTTCGCTCACTCGGTTTTGTGGATATCAAGAGTCACCGCTTCCACGAAGCCCAGGTAACGGTTTGCACAGGGCTGCCCCCTAAAACGACTGAAACCCGCCGTTGCCCTTTCCGCTCAAATTCCGCTTCGTAGCGTATCTGCGAATCCCTCCTGCTTGAAGAGAAACTTCAAAGCTGAAAATGAATATGGGCTCACACCGGCGTCCCAACTGGGCAAGTTTCTCTTCAAGCGGGAGGGATTCGCAGATACGCTACGAAGCGGAATTTGAGCGGAAAGGCCAACGGTGGGTTTCGACTTGCCGAGTTGGAACGCCGGCGTGACCCCATATTCATTTTCCGGCTTCTTAGCGACATTTTCCCCGGAGTCTTTCACGCCTACGATTGCGCCATCAACAGTTGCCGGTTTACGCATTCACGGCTAGCTGGTGGAAAAAGGAGCATGTGCGCACACAGTTAGCCTTCTTGCCGCTACCGATGAAATGCCAGTTGTTCTGGTGGGAGATTTAGATGTCAAAATTACTTTGCTCAGAACGCTCAGTCAGCTGTCGTACTTAATCGAGTGGTTCGGATGTGGGTTGACGTGTTACACAGACATCTCACACAGACAATAGGATGCCTACGAGGAGAAGGGAAATGGGCAGCCACATGATTGTAGGCGAGAATAGAGCTAAAGGGCTTCCAGGTTTTAAATCGCTATGACGCGGATGTATGCCATTCGTTTGGAGGAAGGGGAGCAAGCATTGAAGCGTTGAGCCGAACACACGTGCGAATTGGGGCAAAAGCAACGTGAAGCTGCTGGCGCCGTCGTTACCGCCTTAAGTTCAGCTCAGGGGCTTCCAAGTTTTAAATCGCCATGACGCGGATGTATGCCATTCGTTTGGAGGAAGGGGAGCAAGAATTGAGCGTTGAGCCGAACACACGTGCGAATGGGGGCAAAAGCAACGTGAAGCTGCTGGCGCCGTCGTTACCGCCTTAAGTTCAGCTCAGGGGCTTCCAAGTTTTAAATCGCCATGACGCGGATGTATGCCATTCGTTTGGAGGAAGGGGAGCAAGAATTGAAGCGTTGAGCCGAACACACGTGCGAATTGGGGCAAAAGCAACGTGAAGCTGCTGGCGCCGCCGTTACCGCCTTAAGTTCAGCTCGAGTAGCTGCGAATCGCTACCGGTTGAACAGCAACTTGCCCGCTTGGCACGCCAGCGTGTGCCAATTACTTCTTCGGAGGGCTTTCAGGAGATATTTTGAACCGCGTCTGTCACTTCTTAGCGCGCACATGAACGGTTGCCTGGTTATGCGTGCGCAGGTTTGTAGTGGAGAATAGTTGGAGGGAGAGTAAGAACGGGGGGGGAGGGCGTGCACGGGCAGCTATAGGTTCCCAGCCCGTACTGAGGGATGGCATGTCGGTTGTGCTGGTGCGAGGTTTAAAAGCGGACTTTAAACGGTCAAATGGGACCTTTCGGGAGTACTTAGCGCTAAAGCGGATTGCGTTTCTGTGTTACACAAAAAGTAAGATGCTTACGACGCCGGGGGGGAGGGGGGGGGTACCCAGGCAGCTCAATGTTTGTCTACAAGAACAAAGCTTGGATCCTCCAGAGGTTCATTCAGCTAATTGGCAAGGAAGTGTGCTCCATCGCAAACTGCAACAAACGTGCTTTGTTTTGTGCACTCCGTGGACTTCATCCAGCTTTGCAGGTCATCCTTCTTCACAGAGTAGGAGAACATTATTTTATGTTTAAGCTAGTGCCGCAGAATAGTTCCTAAACCGTACAACCAGGGTATTTATTCAATACTACAACCTGGTGTGAGTCGAGCATGAAGCAGTAGAAGTAAACCAATGTATATATAAAAAACTATGAAACCAAGATTTTTTATCTGCGTCCTCTGTGTCTGCGCCCATTCGTACTAAATTTGAATGTATTTATTTCTACCGTCCTAATCTTGATATTTAATCATCGCGCGGACTCGCAAGAACTTAGCATGCTAAGCGTAAGTGAAATGCTCAGTTCCGAGAGTAAAGTTCCAAAATTTATTGAAAGTAGATACTAACCCCGAGAATAGTAACCATGTTGAAAGTAACCATGCGTAAGCCGTAATAAAGCGGTTACTAGTCGGGGTATTTGTGTCTTTACCCTACCCATTTTTTCTCCCTGCCCCTATTTATGAATCTCGCTCACTCACTCATCATTTGGTGTTTCAGTCTTCAAAATTTGGAATCTCGAATCTCCCATATCACCTCTACCCGCACCACTTCTCAAAGAACATTTCGAGAATCTGTACTACGGATACAATTGTGGTTCCTACTTTTTAGAGAAATTCCGTTTTCCCTACCTCTCCGCCTCTCGCAGTGTGCGCACCTGAGCTCCTGCGTTCCATGACTCAGCATTCAGATGTAACCAGAATAACTGGTGCAGACTGCATGAACTGCCAGTAACTATTACACGATGTGAAAAAGCAAGAAAAGCATTTTTATTATTCTTTTTCAATGGGTGAAGGACGTGACATTGCTTTTTTACGTACGACCCGATGATCCACGGACTTCTTTTTTCCCTTTTGGCATGATGGTTGAGACATCTGAACGCAGTCTCCTATGTCCTATTGGCCCACATAATTCAATTGGCTTTCAACAAGCCAGGTGAGGACGTACTCTATGCTCCATCACGCCCGAACACGCAAAAGGCGCGAATGTGCATTGTCGTACCGTCGTTATGGTCCTATACAGGTCCGCGTGGAATAGCCCCATCCTCCTCAAATGCGATACCTTGCAGTTACACCAGTTTAGTGTCTGCCATTGGCTGCCTTGTCATCCCTTCGTATACCTTGACAAGTGATACGGCTTGAATGCACAGAAAGACATAGTAGTGGGTTTTGTACAGTCCTATATAAAGTCGGCGAATGGAGACCTCGACGTTCGAAAGGGGGTACGGGGGCTTTGAAAGTACTCTTTGCTAGCTTCAGTGGGGATGTATATTCACGGCACAATGTTGAAGAGCGGCCGTGATACGAGTAGAAGAGATGGAGAACATCTACAGGCCTTCCTTCCTATACGACTAGACAATGCTCTAGGAGAATGCAGTATTTCCTCATTAAGAAAGAAAAGAAGCCAGGGAAACAAAGTATCCTTCCAGCAGGCTTTGTTTCTTATTCGCAATTATGAACAAAACGTTTAGGTGAAAGACCGAAGCGCCTCATTCTGTGAAAACCCAGCGTGTTTTGTCTTGTCTTTTACAGGAAGTTACTGTTACTGTAATAACTTAATTAACGCATATCAGTTATATGGGAATTGAACCCGGCCTCCAGAGTACGAATTGTGTTCGCTACCTCGGAATGTTGGAAGTGGTGATACAAGAGACCACCCTGTGCGTGTGGAGCTTACGTCATAACGCGGAACAGCAGAACTCGACGCCCCGTAACTAGAATAGGTACATGCCAGTAAGAGAGCCCCGAATCTTGGGAAACTGTGGGGCAAAGCGCGCTAAAGCGTGCTCATGGAAGTAAATCGCGCCAAAGTATGAGGAACGAAAGCAATGGGACGTGAACACAGTGTAGCAGTATAGATGTATGTGGTAACACTGGTCCAGCTAAGGCGAAACTATTTCTTATTGAACGCACCTAAGCAGAGTGCCCTGAGGAATTTTGTTCCGCAGAGCTCCTCCTCAACTGACTGCAGTTATTTATTCGTTTTCGTGACGTTCCGCCCGCTATCCGGACAGTTTCCCAGATCCCGCGTGCGGGGAAAGAAGAAATTACAGGAAGCGCAGCATTAAGTCATACAACACTTTTGTACACAGCATTGTTTGTAGACACATTTTTATTCGTTCATATAGTGGGATATTATACATAAAAACGCAGCAAAACGGAAATACCGCAGCTGCTCGGGCACACGTGACCAGAGGTCCTTCACTTACTGGCATCGAACTGGGCAGCTCACACCCACAATGCTCTGGGGATGGGCAAGGCAGAGGCATTGTGTGGGAGGCTCGTTGCCTCACGACGTGGTACAGGGTGCACGAGATTCGCTAGAGGAGGAGTTGTATGGGTATTGGCTAGGAGGCATATGGGATGTGGTGCACATTTGGGGAGGTAAAGTGACCTTACTTTGAGAGTCCACATCGGAAGGCGGGCGTAGTGAACATTTGACATGGGCGAGGTGAATCATCGTGGAAGGGGGTGCGGCCATGTACGTTCCGGTGCGCCTAAGGACATCTCAGTTATTGATGTAGATACGCTGGTGTGGCCCTAGAGACAGAGGTCTATTGAAGCGGCTACGAAGAGAAAATACAAGCTTGTTCTTTTAAGAGAACAATACTTCAGTGCCTCACTCCGCTCCATTCCAGTCGCGGCCGCCGTGTATTTAATCAGGAATCCGCAAGAAGTGCTGCAAAATTTTCAAACTTCGTGCTACCGCGACGTGATATATGTAGAAATGACTCACTTTTGGCATACAGAACAGAAAAACAAAATTGGCAATATGTTAACTACCGGCTAGCTTTGAAAAGAAAACGTAAATATCCCCTGAACTTCCCGTTACCATTAGAGTGATACGACCAAACCGATTAGGAGGACGCCTACAATCGTCCGGGCAGGTTTCATGGGGATGGTTCAGGTTGGCGGACGTTAATTGAAATAAGAAGATTCTCCGATGTCTTAGAAAACGCATCGGAAAGTGTGGCGGAAGAGTCGCTACTCTACGCTTGTTGTCTTTAACATCGTCATGACTTTACCGGAATTTGCGATAAAATTGGTGTATTGTTACCAAAAGAATGGTGTTTTTATTAACCCTACTCTTATTGTGTCTTTGGCAGCTTTTAAGCTTTCTATTAGCTTGGTTTGGGAAATATCCTTTACGTTGAGGCCGTTCTAGTGCTTTGTCCTATTTTGTAATTTTATGTCATTCATCCCCCTGATATTTTGGCTTCATCATTCTGGGTATTTACGGCTTGATAGCTACTTTCCTTTTGCTTTCCTTTTGCCACGTCATTAACGTTACCCCCGTCCGAAGTAGCAAGCAATGCCACGAGAAGATTTTACTGACTGCTTCAGCTTGTATTACAGCTTTCCGTCCCTCCTTCTCACCCTCTTTAACACACACTCTGTCAGTCTTCAAAATTGCCTCCAGTTGTTATTTTTAGTTATGTGTAGTTGAGCGTAAAAATAGACAATGACTAGAAATGACACACCAAACGAGCGCTAAGGTGGCTGAAAGGAGAGCAGGAAAGCAAGCCTGTACCTAGTTCTGCAGTTCTATGGAATGGATGATGCCTCTTGGCGTGCCACACTCCAAAAAATTTGAGAACGCAAACCGATAAAAAATCGTCCTGCTAGTATCGTCGCCTCATCAGGCATAGTTACCCTCCCCGACTTTGTTAAATAGCGCTCTTGTGTTGTATCTTTTGTAGACCCTGTCTATTTCTACGCGGAACTGTACATCATATAACACCAACTACACTGTAAACGCAAACTAGCCGGAAATGGAGTTTTAATCAAGTAATGTGACCTGAAAAGTACCTATAGCAAAAAGTGGACTCCCTAGGCATGGTGTAAAAAAATTACGCCCACCTCCCCTCGCGGGATCCCTGGTGTGATGGGACGCTGAGGGGGTTCAAGCGCAAGCGGAAAGCAACCGCCGACCAAAAGGCCGCCGGAGAGCGGCACACTGGTTATATTCTAGGCACTATTTATGCGTAGCGCGCCCGAAGGAGAGGAAACCGCAGAGAGAGAGAGAGTACTGCACATGCGATTATGATGATGATGATGATTCCTATTGGTTTCCCCATTGAAGCGGGGTGTTGACATGTCATCTTACCAAAAAGGACTAATATAATTATGTTTTACACTTTGTTTAATACTAGCACTGCTTAGGCCAGGCACTAAAGCTTATTACTTTCTAAAGCTAAATACTTTCTGTTCCCTGTTACAGGTGGTAACTGTCCTAGGCAATATTCCCCTCTCTGCTTTTCGTCCACCAGCATTCTAATCTTCTTTTCGTCCCCTCAACAGCCTTGAAGTTAACTTCCTCTCTGATACCCTTAAATCCTAGGGCTTCTGAAAGCCCAAAATTCTCTTCATGCAGATTTGGATGGATACCCTCACATTCTAACAGTATGTGCCGCATAGTTTCTGTTTCTTTTCCATAGACCACACATTCCCCATCATTTTGTGAATACTTCCTCACAAAACTCTTAGTTCGCAGGCAACCTGCTCTAGCCTCAAAAAGCAAAGCACTGCCCTGGGAATTATCGTAGAAATTTTCCTTTCTGATGTTCATCTTCTCAGCCCTGTACATCTCGAACGACGTTTTAGCTTCCATTTTTTCCCTCCATTTATTCGTTTCAATCTGCCTTGCCTCTGTTTTGGTAACCTTGGCTGTTTTGGATTCCCCACTGTTCTTTCCGTATTTCATCGTTAGCCTTCTAGTATTTCTTAACCACTGCGTGTCCACGCTTTTCAAGTATAGGTACCTAAAAATCTTAGCTGCCCACCTTCGTTGATCCATTCCGCTCAACCTCATTTCAAAGCATATTTTACTCTGAGCTTCTCTAACTTCAAACGACGTCCAGCCCATATCTCCCTGAACTGCTTCGTTAGTTGTTTTTCCATGCGCGCCTAAGGCCAAACGTCCTACCGTTCTCTGGTTCACTTCAAGGCCTGATAGAATGTCTGATTTTAAGCAGAGTACAGCATTCGCAAACGTGAGACCCGGAACCATTACTCCTTTCCACATTCCTCTTACTACTTCATATTTGTTATACCCCCACAGAGCTCTATGCTTCATTATAGCTGCGTTTCGCTTTCCCTAAACCTTAAGTTGCTCCTCGTGTGTACTTAAGTAGTTATCCCCCTCGTTTATCCACACTCCAAAATATTTATATTCCTTCACTCTAGGTAATTCGCCTTGCTGGATAGACACTACGTCCGGTGGTAGCGTCATTGAAAGCCATTATTCCTGATTTTCTGCACTGAAATTTAACCCGAGGTCAGTGGCTTCCTGGCCGCAAGTATTTATTAGCCGCTGCATATCAGTTTGGTTATCAGCTAAAAGAACAATGTCGTCTGCCTATAACATTCCCGGAAAATGCTGTTGTACCACTTCGCCTTGCAGCCTATGGTTTAGGCTAAACCCTACTTGACTTTCTTCCAGTTTCTTTTCTAACCCTGCCATGAAAAGCATGAACAGTATTGGGTTCAAAGGGCATCCTTGTTTCAGTCCCCGATGGATGTTGACCTGCTGGGCGCATTTCTGTCCTTCCCAAGTAAGGTGCACTCTATTGTCTTTATAGATTGCTATAAGGACTGTACTAACTCGTCATCTAATCCCTGGAGTTTCAGCATTCTCCACAGGCGTTCTCTGTTTACGTTGACATATGCCCCTTTAATGTCCAAGAACGTAATCCATAGTGGTCTAATCTGTGCTTTCGCCATTTCAATGCATTGCGTCATCACGAACAGATTGTCATTCAGTCGCCTGTCTTGTCTAAATCCATTCTGCAGTTCCCCAAGTATTTCATTTTCTTCCATCCATGCTTGAATTTCTGACTTTATCGCCTGCATTACGAATCTATACACCACTGACGTTACAGTGAGTGGTCTGTATGAAGCAATACTGGCTTTGTCTCCTCTGCCTTTATATATTAAATTCATCCTACTTTGTAACCAGTCCTCTGGTATTTGTTTGGTTTCTATCACCTTATCTATTGCCCTCATAAACGATTCCTTACTTTTAGGTCCAAGTAGGTTTATCAGTTGCATTGGTATTCCGTCCGGGCCCACTGCTATCTGGGGGGAAACCTTTTGCTCTGCGTTTTTCCAATCAAGGTTGCTCAAACTTATTTCCCCTTTCCGCAGTCTTTTGTGGCGCTGATGTTATCGGTGCAGGTTTCCCTACCACTACTGTCCTAAACTTCTCACTAATCACTCGATGAATATGCGCCCACGCGTGCTCTCCTTCAAAATGTTCCCTCTCCTCATCAATCAGGAGTTTTTGATGGTTATCGTTTTTTGAGCTTAGTGATTTGACATAGTTCCAAAACTTCTTGGATGCGCTTTTGTCCTACTTCCGTATTTCTGCCATCCATTGTTCGCTTTTCTGCTTGATCTTTGCTTGCACCATTTTCTGCCCTTCTAGTTTATTCCCACGGTAAACATCCCACTTTTCCTTCACTACCTCCGGTTCCATACCAGTTCTTTTTGCTTCTGTATGTTCTCTCGACGCCTTTCTTCGCTGGTCAATAGCCTCTTTTATTTCCTTATTCCACCAGCTTCTCGGTTTTCTCTTCCCTTTCCATCGGTTTCGTTGCTTTGCTTCATTCATCTTACTCTTTATGAACGCAATCATTTCGTCGTAATCCCAATTTTCGCCTGGGCATTTATTGATTTCTTCTTCCAATCTATCAGCGATGATCTTTAACTGCTCATTATTCAAATCATTTCCTCCTATTGCACCTATTTCTAAATTTATCCGGATTGCGCCTCCAAATTGCAAGCTAAACCGCTTGTGTTCGCTTCCTAAGCTGTCTGTTCCATTTTCATCTATCCTCATTTCCCGCAGCTTTCCGTATACTGTCTCGGATACTAAACTGTAGTCTGTGCGGGACTGTATGTTACCACCGCTTTCCCACGTTATTTGTCCGTCACACTTGCTTTCCGTGTTTACTATTATAAGCCCGCTTTCCTGCCATAGATATATCACTAGAGAACTGTTGTGGTCTGTGAATCCATCCAAACCTTCTATATGGGCATTCATATCTCCAACTATGATTATTTCGCCCGAATCTTTGAACTCGCTTATATCTCTTCTCAAACAGTTTACCATTTCCTCATTTTCCTCCCTAGCACTACTTCCCGTCCACAGATACACCACTCCTAACCATGTATTTTCCCCTCTATGGTGCCTCTAAACCATAGATGCTCTTCACAACCTTCATGCACTCTCTGCCAGTCGGTCCCTTGTTTAATGAGCATGCCAACACCTCCCCCTTTCTTCATTCCTGTGGTCCTGTTGCAACCTTCCCAGACAAAATTGTCTATGATAGTTTGGGCTTCTAGGTCCCGGAGGTGAGTCTCGGCTAAAGCGTACACGTCTATTCCTTCCCGTTCAAGTTGCTTTTGAATTTTCACCCACTTATCTGGCTTTCTGCCTCCCTGCATATTTATGTAGCTGATTAAATATTTATAGCATTTGTTTTTCCCTTTCCGCTTACGGGGTCTCTTTTTGTCTTTTACAGGCTTGTTTGCTCCATTGTTTCCACTTAAATGGCTTCTGTCAACGCTCTCAGTTACGTCCGTAGGTTCGCCGTTTAGCTCTAGGCCTGGCGGCCTCCCAGCGTTGAGTGTGCATGTGTCACTTGCTTCCCCTCTGTCTCCTAGTTTGCCTTCCTTAGCTGCGCGGGCCCCCCTAAAAAAGCTCCCGCTCTCCCACCTAAGCGCCACCCCACCTTGTACCTTGTTTCCTAGCCTGGGGCTGAAGTGAATCCCGTCCCACTGAAAAGCTTGCCTATGTCCGATGCTGCCCATACCTTGTTCACGTCTATCACTTCAAGCCCAAGTTCCCTGCCACTTCCACGATCTCGCTGTTAGCAGCGAGTACTACCCGTTCGGTGTGCACGCCCTGCTTCATCACCTCCGGCATGGTGCAGACTGCAATGCGCACATTTGGGGCCGTCGCCCGCAGGTCCTTTACCCCCTTCGCTATCTCCTGGCCAAGTTTTCCCTCCTGTCCCTTTAGAACATCGTTAAGCCCCGCGGCAATCACCACAAGGTTTCTAGCTTTACTAGACAAGGCCAGCTGACCCTTAGCTGCAGTCATCACCGTCTGCATCGTTTGACCTGGGAAACACCCCACCTTCACCGTTTATCCCACTTTACCCTTTCCAGTATGGCAGCGCTGCTCCTCTTCATGTTAGAGTCACCCGCAATGATTACCACGCTATCATCTGCCACGTGCCGCTCTTTACTGGTAACCGGGTTATCGACTGGTTTTTGCTGTCCTATTTCGCAGCACGTGGGAGTAGCTGTTGTATATTGTTGCTTCCAACCCCGGTGTCACCTCGGCGTATGCCTCTGCTTCGCTGCATGGGCCGAGGTGGTCGTCATTTGTTGGCGAAATGCAGCTCCTTTCTAGCTTCCTCTCAGCTGCTTCTAACTTTCCCTCAACGGCCCTCCGTTCATCGCGTTCGTTACTTAGCGCTGCCTCCAGTTGTGCAACCCGCTTAGCTAACCCCGAGTTATCCTCTTCTATGCGTTCTAGCCGCGACACCACTACGCATAACCGACACGTACCTGCCCCTTCGTCTGCCACGCCGCCATCCCGCTGAAACTCCTCTGCGTCTACGTGCCGCGGACAGCTACCGCACTGTGCCAGCTTTCTACGCCTCATCTCGGCTGAAACACCAAAACAACGAGAAAGAAACCGTGCAGGTAAATACTCAGCTTCGGCTGTCCTCCGCTGTCTCTGCCGTTTCGCTGTCCTTCACCGTAGAAACACGCTGTTGTCGGAGCACCAGAAAAGCACGTCCGAACAGGTCGACTGCGCACTGCGCACTCCCGCGCAGCACCGCTGCGCACTGCGCAACACCGCGCGCAGCGCCGCATACCGGCGGAGTGAGAGCGCGCTGGGCCGCACACGCTCTCACCTGTGCACGAGCCTGCGCCCGTGCGTCTGCCACGGCTATGACGCAACACAATCCAACACAATCCACTTTAATCCAATCGAATCCAAATCCCATCCAAGACAAGCCAAGCCAATCCAATCGAATCCAATCCAATGCCCCTCGCGAGAGAGTGTTCGCTATCGGAGATGAGAGCGGGAGAGTGGCTGCGGACAACGGACGCACGCCGCGGACAACAACGGACGCACGCAGGAAGGACAGGGCCGCCGACAAGAGATGCTCTGAGCGTCGCATCTAAAAGTGGGCGAACCTCCATGGTAGTACCGTTGCCCATCCGTGTAGCAAAAGAGAGGATTTAGAACAACTTAACACCATCTGTGAGATGGCGTTCGGTTCCTTGTATACTACCACGTCTACAATAAACTCCCCATCTGTGGTAATCATCTTAAGCTGGCGGTCGCCTTGTTAGTCCTGTGTTGTTTCCATGTATCAGCAGTTCAAGCGTGGCCTAATACTTATTAGAACGACTAAGCAGGACGCGACGTTTGCATGCAGCTACAAAACCGATACCGTACGTATACCAGTATAGATGCTTCAGCCAGCGCGATCACAGGCAGACAGCGTGGCCGAGTTCTTTCAATGTGTTTAGTTTGGCGATGTGTGTTGTTAAACTCTGCTGCTAACGAAGAAACAGCTCACGCCGTTTGAAAACAATTGCAATGTTCATCTGCTTCGCATGCTTGCGCATATATAGACGATTTAAATTCTCGCACCAGCGCCCCAACGCACCCGACTGCAGCGACTCAACTTGCACTGGCGGCACGACTTGCTGCCCGCATGTAAACAACCTCCGTGCTATCAACGCAACGCGGCCGGTGACTCGGTGCGGCCGGAGCTTCAATCCTCCTTGGGCCATCCTTTTTTTTTATTTGAGAAGGACGAGAAGTGCGATTCATTTTCATGTGCCCCTGTCACACGAGGAACAGCCCCTAACAGCATTTGGATACGGCGACAGCTGTGGACAGCTCGCTGGTAAGTGGTCTCTCATCATTCGATGCGTTTGTCAAACGTTTGGATAGGGTTAACAGGAAGTACCCGGGAACCCGTGCCGCAAACAGCACGTACACGCACGGGCAAAGAAAAACGCGCACACTGGTTTTATTTTACTTGTTTGTGGGTTTTCGGGTACGCATTACATTCTTTTGTACGTCGGTTTGTAACCGTGCATTCGAGATAAAATCGTTTGCACGCGCGGCGTCGTTTTAAAGCAACGTGATGGTAACTTCGTGCAGGCGAAAATCACCGCAGTCAGATGGAAGCGGGAAGGAAGGTAGAGAGGTCGGGAAACAGGGCGCTAATATTTAAAAGAAAGCGTAATGCAAGACGAGAAAAGTAACGCAACCCGCCTGCGTTTCTCCGAAATTCAGGACAGAGCCGCACACGGGTATATAAAAGATGCTATGAGCCTATCGAACGTATAAATGCATATAGTGTGGTCCATGACAGCGACGTGTTTCGAACCCGAATCGGTTTTTATTCCTTTTTCGGATGGTAATGCGGGGACGGTATACAATCGGGGCTTGCCAGTCGCCAGTTTAAAGGCCACGTAGTTAAAAACAAAAATTTCTGCCCTGATGGAAGAGAACCGAGTTTGCCTTAGCCTGACACAAGTCTGCCAGGCAAAAAGAGATATCGTTTTTTAGAAGGGCAATACGTCACGATGGCTAGGTTCCGCTGTCTCACCCTTCGAAAGACGCTTCTCTCCATTTCTATTCCCGCCGACGCACGGCCGGGCTATACACCAGCGGAGTCCGCTGCTCTAGCCCGGCGTGTCCGACACTCCTGCCTTCGGGACGCCGCCCCCGCGAATCCCAAGTAACGGCTGGCAGAACCTCTGGTTTCACTCTTTCTAGAGTCACGTGTGTGAATTCAAGTGGCGTCGCATGGGCAATTGATTTGGGAGTCGTTTAAAGCTTTGCTTTCCAACCACCTTCACAGCGTGGATTGGAGCCAATTTTTGTTATCTTTGGCACACACTCTTTTGTTGGTTATAGCTTTGTCATAATCAATAGTAAGACCATATACAAAAATTACTGGAATGATCTGACACTCGATTTTGACACGGAGCTTGAAGCTACAAAAAATGTACTGTGGCATTTGTGCCGGATACTTATACAATCACGTTAACATTACCTAAGACAGGTGTGTGTGTGGCCTGACAGCGTTAGCTAGTTTGCAAGAATAGCGCTTCCATTTCAAGCGTTTTTTTGTTCCCATGAAATCATAGTAATTTGAACCATGAACGAGGTTTACATTAGCTAACTAGACTGTAGTAACGGTTGCGGCTACAAATTACCTCATGCACCAATCATGCTTGTCAGCATGGTGACACAGAATATTAAGGGTGTCGGAATACGGATGACTCAGTCACCTATTTCATCACTACTGTAAAAATAAAACAATGTTTTCCTGCCCAGTGAAGGAATTTCCTGTATGACAAGCTGTGTTACGACAGATGACCATACTTGATGACGCAAGCCGTAACAAATTAGCTTTGGATGTAACACCACGACGGAAATAGGTGGAGGTATCTACAAGTAAAATAGAAACAGTGTGTGCCTGTCCGGTATGAATTCATTATTTGCTGACACGATTTTCTTCTGCAGATCCTGATACATATTGACTTGAATGACTTCATAGATCTTAAGGTAGGGCAGGCGTGGCTGTACAAGGCAAAGCTGCAGTTGGAAACCAAGTTAGGGCCCTCCAGCAGAAATGAGTATTGCCCCGGCTAATTAGCTGCAATTTTCTATGAAAGTGAGCCAGCATGGTAGCGGGAGGCAGTGTAAGGGTTTGCATCTTTAACTGTGTGCGCACTCACTTGATTAGATGTAAGCTGGTATCTTAAAGCAAGAAACAGCAGTTAATAAAATCATGCAATACCAAAGTGTTTTGGAGAGAAAAACAGAATAACCTGCACGTGTTCAGAAAGAACCCCAAGCAACCTCGAAAATGATAACGCATGTTTGTCTCAAACAAGTCTGGCAGGAATTGTCAGGCCGAAATATACATGAATCACTTTATCATTTCAGAGGATACTTGCAGCGCTGGACTTCTTTTGTATCCAAACGTTGGACGAAATCATTGAAAAATTTCTTGCAGGTGCCTTCAAGGGCTGTGCATTTGCCTTGCTTTTTTCTCTGCCTTGCTTAATTGGAAATTTTTGTAGTGTGTCTGGGAACTTGGCTTTTAGCACAACATGCCAGCTTGGCAAAAAGCCAGACATACCAAGAGGAAAAATATAGGTGCTTGGGCAACTGTTGCAACAGCGACTCTTTTGGCAATTTGAGATGCAGCAGCATAGGAGTCAGGTTCAAAAGGCAGACATTAAATGGCGTGGGTGACCGTCAGCTGCATTCGCGAATTCCTCTACATTACGAATTCGATCTCTAAAGTTCATCGTGGAGCCCTCCATTGTTTTGCAAGCTTGAGAAAGCTCCACAGCACATTCATAGTTGAGAACCACTGATCTAGGTACTAAGGATTTAAAATAAACAATATGTTATCATGAGGCGTAAAACGTAAGTATGAGAAGCGCTTCTTCGCCAGGTGAAGTAGCAGACCAGCGTCAGCACGACCACACTATTGTGATTGCTTTTGCTGCCTCAAGGAATGCATTCGCTGGTAATCAGATAGTTGTGCCTACTATAGGGATGCTTACTGCAGAAGCGTTTTTCAAGAAATCCTCAGATAGGCACCTCGGAGTGCTAAAGGTGAACAAGTACACAGGAATGTGCAACATTGGATAGGCCTTGGCATGTGTATGTGTTATCTCTGAGGGGTTGTGCATGTCCCCACAGCTTAAGTAAATATGGAGCACTAGGTATCTGGTATCGCTCTGTGTGGGTTTGAATTCAGGCTGGGGTTCGTTTTGGGTGGGAGGGGGGTAGTACAAGCAGGCTGGGTCATGCTGTCTCTACTAACATACCTGAGCGCCTAACGAATCTTCAAAAACATGCTCTTCTTACTGGCATGGGTACTTGATGGCTTGCTTCCTTGCATTCTGTTGCTCATAGACACCACATATTTTCACTCGCCTGCCGACTTGCTCTCTTGCTTAGAAGGTTCGTGCTGGAATTTTTAGAACTTTAAGACTTTTCAGCGGCAGTGAAATTATCTTTGTATTCCAAAGTATTACAAGCAAGCACTGCAATAGGTGCATGCTTAGTTTATTTTCTTTATTAGATCAGCGATATGGAGTTCAGTTTTGAAAGAGGAATTGATGATGCCATGCTTTTTAAAAAATGACAAGCCACTTTTTTTCTTTTTTACTGTACATAACCTGGCACGATTGCAAGTGGAACATTTTGATGTAAGTTTAGTCTTATTACAAAACTGCCTTTAAAAACATTTGCAGGGGATGGTATTCGGGCTTTGCTGGTATTCATTGTCGACGTGGTGATTCATTCGAGGCCATTTTGACCGAGGTACGTTTTCGGTAGCAGTTGAGCCCAGGCGTAGAGAACTAAGTGCGGAAGAGAGTTAAAATAATGCTGTTAGCTAAATTTAGCATAAGTGGTAGACTGATTTGCCTTGCTACGACGAACGTGATGGGCAGTTGACAACGATTATTCCAAATGGCTAAATCATGGCCGTTAACTAGGCTGAACATAAAGGCAATCATCCATTTCATACAGGTGTAGCACAAACAACAGTAACAGAAGCATAGATTTTGGCCTTCAGCTGGAGATTACACACTGGTCACTCAATAATGGCTCAAAATAACAGTCGTTTGCTACGGAAAGGGATGTCGTTGCTGAAGAGGTATCACGATTTTTCATCCAGATAAATAATATATGCCATCCTGCATCTCGAGAGATAACAAGGCTAGTCATATTCATCGTCATCAGCCACTGCTCATCAGCGTGTCTGCTCATCAGCTACGGACCCATCAAAACTGTGGTCGTGATTCTGATTCTCATGAAACTAACGAGCGAAACAAAGATTACCTGTCACTATATCTCTTAAAGCATAGCGATCTTACTGCTCTTGTTCCTCTCCTAGGGGCAAGTCGTCTCTCTGTGATTATCAGGTTGCATTGGTACAGTCGACACATTGGGAGAATACCGTACAATAGAAACTTTTCTGCTGAGGAACAGGATTAAACAAATTCTGTGGTTACAATTCAAGCTTAGATGACTGCTGAGACTGGTCATAAATCCGACTCTACACGGGCACAAGTTAAGGATGGCTGTGTGGCTGTGGGAGGTGTTGTGTGGGGGCCACTCATAGATCGGCTTCAACATTCATGGGGCCTCAAAAGGCCAATATGTTTTTCTTTAACAAAGCGTCAATACTGATGATCATGGGTTCCATAAATTTTTTTTTTGAAATTATCTAGAGCAGCCATGGACGTGTGAGTTTAGGGAAGCACGACTGGTTTAGCTGAAAGTGACGAAACCTCTTGGTACATGGTAACGTTGAATTCAGTTGCTCCTTTAGCACCAAACATCACAGCTGCCTGGCTCACTTCCTGTTTATTCTAATGCAAACAGGGGCTACATCATAAAACCACTGTGAAGGAAATGAAGGAAATGCATTGTTTGATTAAAGATTTCTTAGCAATGAAAGCATCCTTCGGAAGCACATTAACACTGAAATGGCTATGGGAAGGTCTGTTCGTTTGAAACCAACTTGCTGTCCTCTTTCTACTCTCAAATGTTCCAGGTCCCTATCAGGAAAACCGTTACGGTCAAAGGTGTTTCAATTGAAAACCTCTCATTTCAAATGTAGATCCTATACCGCCGTAAAAAACGTAAAAAATTGTTTGCCTGTCCTTTTAGGTACGACAAAATCTGGCGCAGCGCATCAGTTTGCCAGGAGGCCATATCCTGATCTCAATGCACACACTTTGAAAGCAGCTTCCCCTTATGCGTCACATTGCTTGCTCATGAGCATATAGCTTCGCCCCTCTCATCATCATTCACTTCGTGGAGATGGCAGGATTTTTTTCTTGCATAGTTTATTGTCACTGCAGTAATTGATAGCAGAATCAGTCCTAGCAATCACAGAAACGACTATCGTTTTCACGTTCAAAATACTTCACACAGTAACATACTTTGCACCGCACGGAGAAACAATCGGTTGGCAGTGATGAGGCATAAATGTAACTTGTTGTGTTTTAAAGGGTCACTGAAGGCAAACAGCAAGCTGGTTTCAAACGGAAATCGGACCTCCCCATAGCCATTTCAGCATTGATTTAGTTTCAAGATGCCTTATGTGCTGAGGAATCGCTGTTCAAATGCTCATCAAACGTGACGCAAACACGACTGCAGTCGCTGTTTGTATCAGGATAAACCGGAAGCAAGCGAAGCAACGGTGATTTATAGCAGTATAGAAGCAACTGAATACAACATTACCACGTACCAAACAGTTTGGTCAGTTTCGGTCAAATCGCTCAAGCTTTCCCAAACTCACCTGTAATTTGCCGTTCGAGACCACTAAGCAAAATGTTTCTCCATTGGACCCGTGATCAGTATTTACGCTTCATTGAAGATAAACATTGGCCTTTTGAGGCCCCGCAAGTGTTGGCGTCGAACAATTTTCTCGTGGGTAGCTCGCATGGTCTCTTGGAAAGTGGTACTGCCACCCCAAGTATGGACAAGTAGCACAATCCAGCGGCAGCCAAGAAAGACGTTGCGAGCATCAGGCCATTTAAACCCTTCCGGTGAAACCGTGTTTTTTCTAGTTTCAACGTTAGTTTAAAAAAACGCCAGGTGTAAGACGAGTATAAGTGTTTTCCGTGAGCTAATCTATCAACCTATAGAGACTTGCATTTTAACTTCACTGTTATATAATGTTGTGCGGAAGTAATATCTTTTTTTATTGCTGCGAACGCCACGATGGTAATGCACTTTCACTTGGTTTTATGAAGCCTGCACTGCTGGGACGCCCACTCGTCTACATTGCCTCGTCGCACGTGGCTTTGAGTGGGGACCTGACTCTTGCCCATATTCGCTCTCACTGCCAATAGAAATTTATGTGCAATTTGTCTGCTGAAGGCACTCACGCCAACTTTATTACTCCATTTGCCTTTTATACTTCAGGATTACTTAAGAACTCCATTGGCATTTTCAAGAAGCGCACCGGCATTTTGCCTGGGTGTAGTCTCCCTGATTTCTGCCATCACTTCTTATGTAAATAAGAAATTTACCATGCGGATTGATGCTTTTTTATGTAATTAATCCCCGCCCACCTGCTTGGTCTTCGGACTGCAGTATGTATTAAATAAATAAATAAATAATAAATAGAAAAACACTGCAGCTGTTTATGGCTTCTCTCGGCTCCTCGAATCTGTTTTAGTGCACAGTTCCTGAAAAACTGCGACCACGAAGTTTGCTCGATTCCGAGCATATTTCCCACCTATGTTAAGCGGAATTAATTAATTCCTTTCAAGCACACATTTTCGGGCATATAGCTGTTCAGGATGTCTGCAAGCCGCATCAATAATCACCGTGCCTAATCGCTTTAGAACCGGCCGCCCACTCTCAATAATTTGTTATTGTTCATACGTTCATATTTTTGCCGGCAATACTCTTGATAGCTTACGCAAAAATATACGGCAAAATTTAACACCTAGCGACAATTTACAGAAATTACCGATATTTTGATGAACAAGTGCCTGTATAACAGTTCCTTTGTGTTTGAATAGCGTCGTGGTTCAGAAACAGAGACCTGAGAAATATTTTGCATTCGAAGAACGGCCCACCGGAAGACCTGGGGTACTCAAGAGGCCCATGGCTCCTCCCGGCATTTTTGAGCTAGGGGGGGGGGGAGGAGCGTAGTGATTATATTTGTTATAAACAAATTGGTTTTATTTGATAGCTAATGCAAGATACGGACTTGGTTGTCGTAGCGGCAACGTTGGCTGGAGGTAAGTCGGTCATTTTGTTATTCCCGTTTTTGAACACAAAAATTATGATGTCGCGTAGAGATTGATTATATCATCTAGATATTTAGCTCTTTTAACGACAATTTAATCATTTGGTACTTGCTTTATTTCAATTTCGGTTTTTGATTGTGTTATTTTTTTCCTTTTCTGTTCTTTGTTGTTTTTCGAAGGTATCGCTCCAGCGCCCAACAAAACGGCTTTACTGAGGTGCGTTAGCTGCAGATCGCATGAACAACACCTCGAGTGAAAGATACAATCTCACCCGGCCTGTTCCCCGCCGTAGCGGCTCAGTGGCTAAGGTGATGTGTAACTGAGCTAAAGGACGCGACTACGATTCCCGGCTGATTGCGGCGAAAAGCGAGGACGGCGGAGGTTGCAGATTTCGCGCAGGTTAAAGAACCCCAGATGGTGAAAATTATACTGGAGCCCGCCACTCCCGCGCCTCTTCGCCAGTGTAGCGAAGATTAGTTAAACCTCATGTTTAAAAAATAACACGTCCTATCAGCGGGGTGACGCGTTGCTACGTTCCTCCGCTTTCTTTCAACGTGGCGTGTTTGTGGAGGGTGGGGCGCCGAGAACTGACAACCTGCAGAGTAACCTGCGGCGGGACGTCCCTCGGAGAGGGAATTAAAGAAGGAACTTAAATAGTGAGATAAAAGCGCCACAAATGGGAAGGAACTCTGCAAGCTTTTCTCAAAACATTACCCGACAGCTAACGCTGATCTCCTTGTATTCACACACTAACTAGCCTCAGGAACGACAAAATGACAACAGGTAGGGAATGGGAGCGAAACGCATGCGTAATACTCTGACAACGGGCTTTTGTGTTGTTCGCACTTGAGGGCAGATATTTTAAACGAACAGGAGCAGATAATCTCACGTACGTAAGAAACACCGTTGGATAAACCGCATTTTGTAAGGGACAAATTGCGCGCAACAAAACAAGAAAGTCGCGCTTGGCGGCGCGGTCAATTTGCGAAGCCCTGGGCAACTGCGCTTGACAAATGTTCTGCCCCGTTTTCGGCTTTTAATTCGTGTTTTCATAGACCATGCTCACCTATTTATTAAATGGGCCGTTTGTGCTGGGGGTAGGACGGTACACGATGGCGCCTCCTTCACTAAGACCTTTTCTTGTTTGGTTAGGTGTGTGGGTGCAACGCCTATAGTATGCTTTCTTGATGTGCCGCAGATGTATTAGTGCGTTGTTATTGCTGGGATAAGATCTCTCTCCAGTTGGATGCGACTGCAGGGAGACCGGAGCACGGTATCCCTGGTGAGTCGGTTTGCGCTTTCCTTAACCTGTATCAAATCATGACCAGGTAGCCTCTAGACTCTGATCGTTCCTTGTAACTTTTCATGAAGTGTGCATTCCAGGGGTATTAAATTGTTTAGTATGCTGGAGCATGCCCTGCTGGGATTCAGTGTAGCGTCCATATGATTGCAACTGCAGCTGCTGCGAGGACAAGCCTCAGGAAAAGTACAACGCGAAGTTTACTGTCGCGGAAAAATATTTGATAATTTTATGGTGATTCTGACACAATGCAACAGTATCTGTTGCCTCCTTTTGCGAACTTGAGACTCGAACGGATTCCTATGGCTTCCCCTAGTTTCAAAAGTACGAAACACAGCGTTTCTCGCACGTACCTGCTTCACCACCCCTGCCGTTCTTAGGAACGTGTAAGTAAAGCAGTGGTCAGGTTAGCTTACATTAGCAGCGCTTTGCCTCTCTGCGTCCTTCCTTTCGGATGTCCACTACTGTCCGTATTTCGTTACCTTCGTGCCCAGTTCTTTCACTTTGCTGCCCTGTATTATCTGTACACCCGATTTTATAATGCACAGAATTGTTTTCTGAAGTTGCGGGACCCGTAGAGATACCATGCGACCAGGTGAGTCAGCAGAGGCAGGTGGCGAGCTGCACAGTTAGACGTGAGGTCTCCCTGTGAATGTCCACAGCGTTGCGCGACGAAATAGTTCTCCACATTCAAAGATCGACAGGCAAGTAGCTAGTTTAGTGGGCCTGACTTATAGTAAATGTAATGTGGCCTTCCATTCGCGTATAAGTTGTAGATTTCAGAATGAGGCACTATTCTGACTCCTGAGCGGAACGCCAACCCGTCTCATCTGTCCGTGTTTTCAATCGAGGTAGATGCAGAGCCTATAAATTATTTGTCGCATACCGGGTTTGGGGTATTGGAGGCCATAAGAGAGAAAAAAATCAATTTTTTGCAAAAAATGCTCAAAGCCACGGCTTTGCATAGTCTGTGGTGTTTCCTAGTGCCGAGTACCGCCAAGGTATAGAATTAGGAAGACGTAGAAAATGCTGCCGTCACTCCACGCATTATAAAAACTTGCTCTGCGCTGGAAACAGGAAAATTGTTTGCTCCTCTATGGCACCGTTAACTATTAACCAAACTGCCCAATATATTTTCTGCATTGCGAGGCTTCCGAGGACAAGCACTAAAGCATACGTCGGGAACTTCCAGTGATTCTTCTCTCGAAAATTGACTTAGCCCTGACCAATAATTTAAAGTAAGACATTATCAAGCTAATAAAAAGTAGCAACAGGCACCCTGTATAAGGCCCAGGGCTTCGGCTAGGTTCATTGCTTTAATATTCCAATTAGAGTAGTTTTTCAGCGCTAATTTTTTAGTATTGCCTGTGACGAAGGTTTATGACCGCTGTTCCTTACAGGTGTATTAGGTGTAAACTAGTGCCAGTAACGTTGGGCGAGTAACAAAGCACAGAACATTTGAGAGGATTAAGTTTACAACTATTTGGCACTGTCCACTTACAAGTATGTTAACCCCTTGTTTTAATTTTGTTTAACACATAGAGTGGTTGCGTGAGACAAAACTAATTTTTCCATCGTTCACGTTTGTACAGCAATAGACTAACAATGTCAATGACTACAGCTTGAGTTGATATGAATAAAGAGTGTACAACTGCAAGTACGCATGTAAAAACGCGTTTGCCTTTATAGGTTCAGGCTAGTGCCACAAATACCCTCACTCGAAAGCTTGGTTTCACATTACTATTCGTCGTTCCTACATTCTACGACCAGTTTTATTATTGAGCACTGCCGCGCCAGAGGATTTCACAAGAAAGCAGTGGAAATTAACTAAGGTATCGTGGACAATAATGAAACAAAGACGCGTTTCCCCGCCAGCTGTGTCCGCCCTCAGCAGTACAAAATTTAAATGTAGTTCGTTGCTCTCTTCTAAACTTGTTACTTAATAATCGCGCTGACTCGCTCCGCGTTAGCACGCTAGGCTTAAATAAAGAGCTCAGTTCCGGCCAGGGAGTTTCATGATTTGTCGACAGCGGAACGTAACAACGAGTAGCCGGAATAATAAGCGGTTAGTAGCTGGTTAACTTATGTCTTTTCACTTGCATCCTTTGCTTCCCTCCCCTATCTGTCACTCACCCCCCTCACTTATCTGTTGGTGCCTCGGTCCGCAATGTTTATTTCTCCGATTTCGCTCGATACCTCCCCCCACACTGCCTCCCAAAGAACATTTTGAGACCCGGTAGTTGGGATACACTAGTGGTCCCTAGTTCCTCCCTTCATCAAAATTCTTCCTTTTTCTCTCTCCCCCTGCCGCAATAGGCGCTCTTGAGCGGCTGGGCTCCGTTACTGTACATTGAGTCACAAACAGGATAAACAACGCAGACTGCATGAAGCAAACGCCACTAACTACAACAAAAACGGGGAAGGCATGAAATGCGTTCTTTTCGTGACCTTTTAGCAGGCAAATCAAGATGTTGTTTCCCCCCTTTTCCCTCTATGGGTCAAGGGTGCGGCGTTGCTGTTTAGTTCCACATAATGATCTGGGGACCTCGGTTCTTGCCGCTTGCCCCATGGTTCAGATGTCTGAACGCAATGTCGCGTGCCCGATCGGGTGAGACATTCCACTTACCTTTCAACGAGGGACGTGAGGACCTACTTCGTCTTCCAGTATGCCCGAATGATTAAAAGTTGCGCACGTGCATCCTCATCTCTCCCGGTATATGCGTATACGTATAGTCCCGCAAAGCAGTAACGTCCGCAAAATGGACGATGCTTGATGCTGCAGCAGGTCACCTTCTTCCATTGGCTGCCCTGTCAGCCCTTCCGCTACATAACTAATGTTACTGCCTGTGTGCTCAGAAGGACATAGTAGTGGATTTTGTGCAGACCGTTTCTCGCACTGGTGGAGTACATGAAAAGGGGGCTTCGCTGAATAAAATAAGGTGATGAATTCACGAGACAACGTTGAAAAGTAGACTTGGGCAAGAGGGAGAGAGTTGCGGCGCATCCAGCACTTTATTTCCTAAACGACTTTACGGTGCTCTAATAAGATGCGATATTTGAGAAGGCAGCTAGAAAACAGGCCATGAGAAATAAACTTCCTCCTTGCAAGCGCTGTTAGGTATTCCAAATTTAAGAGAAAACTTTCTGGCGAAAGAAATTCAAGACCTGGCTGGGGGCAGCGAGTAACCAGGCCAAGAGAACCCCGCTAGTGCGGGGGGGGGGCGTGACTTCACGGCACCTCACCACTTCTGGGGGTACATCAGAGACACCGCCAAGGGTAAAGACCTGACGTATGACGCGATGGAACAAGGATACACCCTGATCACGAACCCCAAGCAACCTACGTAAACGGGCCTCACGTCGACTCAACGGGACACCACGCCGAACCCAACCTTCATCAAGAACGGAAGAGAGGTAACGTGGCGCAACACCGGAGAGGGTCCGGGGAGCGATCATTACATACTAGAGATCGAACTGGCTGGCACAGGGCACAAGCGCATACAAGATAGAATACATATGGACTGACTGGGACGCCTTCCGCGAGTAGAGAAGAGACGACCCGGGAATGCTCGACATGGACGACATTGAAGCATGAACGACTGAAGCTTAAGAAGGAAGTCTAGAAAGCGAACAACAAGATCGAGTCCAGCGACGACATTACATGCGTAGACAGCCGACTGGCGACCTCTTCGAAACGAAGAGGTCTAGCAAGGAGTGCTGGAAGGAGCAGCGATGAAACAGGAAGCTACGAAAGAAGGTGGCGGAGCTAAATCGAGCGATTGAAAAACACAGCGCGTTCCTCACCAGAGAGCAGTGTGACGAGGTGTGAAACATCATCGACGGCAGCCTCGACCAGGGCAAGGCCTGGTCTCTGATCGGACACTTGCTCGGCCAGACGGAAACCAAGTCATTCCATTAGAACCGCATGGCGCAGGTCATGTATGAAGCCGAGAATAGCCTTGGCAGTGCAGAGTTGATCATAAAGCTGAGGTCCACGTATCTACCACAGATGACGGCCGAACAACACCCAGGATACTCACGGACCCCAAACTCAAGGCTGGACCGGATAATCTCGACGGCAGAGGTTGCGAAGGCTTTATTGGAGCTTAACACCACATTGGCAGCCAGACCAGACGGAATCTCGAACAAGGCTTTGAGAAACCTCGACGACTTCATCATGGGAACAGGTTAAGAACCAGGCCAAACTGGAGGAAGGAAAACAGACATGAGAACAGTTGTGCCTGGTGCTTAACCTGTTCCTATGATGGAGTACCAACTAGCTCGCATCGACGCACTAACTCTACAACTCGTCGATCGAAGCGCTGAGAAAATATTACAACAAATGCTGGCGAAGCGAAACAGTGGAAGACATATAAAACGGTACTCATTCCAAAACCGGGAAAACCACCGAGCACGGAGAACTTGCGGCCCATCTCGCTAACATCATGCGTAGGGAAGGTCCTCGAGCCCGTGCTGGCGAACAGTAGGCAGGACTAGCTCTGAAGAAGAGGGGCTGTATCCGCACTCTATGATCGGGTTTAGGGGAGGCTTGAGCACCCAAGACGCGACGCTACAACTGAAGAAAGAAATCATCGAGGACGATGCAAATGACAGCAAAATGACACAGGGCCTAGACCTGCAGAGCGCCTTCGACCGAGTGAGGCACTCGGCCATCCTGGCGCAAGTGTTAAGGCTCAACATGGGAGAGCGGAGCTACAAATACATGGAGGACTTCCTGTCTGGCCGCAAAATCGAGCGGCACGCGGGAGAGACGATTTACCAGAGCGAGACGTAAGCAGCGTGGGCACGACACAACGTTCGGTGATCTTACCGCTGCTTTAGTTATTGCCATGATACCAGTCGCCAAAGCAGGGTCGAGTGTCGAAGGCGTTCGACGCACAATTTCTGCAGACGACATCACCCTTTGGTTGGCCAGTGGCACAGACGCTAGTATCGAGAAAAGGCTGCAGAAGGCTATCTGGGCCATCCAAGACAGGTTGGACGGAACGGGTCTGCAGTGGTCACCCTCCAATTCACAGCCCGTGGTGTACTACGCATCGCAAGGCGGGTGGGCAGCCGCTGCCCCCAAGGTGGTGCGATCGCCTGGAGCTTATCACAAAGACAGGCCAGCGAATCCCAGAAGTGCCGGAGATCAGGGTGCTGGGCATGCGTATCAACAGCAACGGTAACAAGGATAACCTGATGAAGAAACTGGCAACCAAAACGGCAAGCACCCTGCGGCTACTCCAGTGCGTATCGACAAAAAGACGGGCATGCGCGGAGAGGGGCTCGCGAGCCTGGTGGAGCCTTTCGCGATCAGCTACGCGGCATGCACAGCCGCGTCCCACAAGTGGACGCAGGCCGTCAAGGCCAAGATAGACATTACCTGTGAACGAATCAACGAACACTGAACGACTCCTGCAACTGGGTATCCACAACACGTTGGATGAGGCTAGGTCATCTAGGCTAGGCTAGGCTAGGCTAGGCTAGGTTGGGCCATCTAGGAGCCCAACGAGTACGACTGGCAGCGACCAAGACGCGGAGAAATATCCTCGATACCCTTGGCTATGCCTACCAGATTACGGGGAAAAAACTCCAAGACCGATACGAAAAGGTGCAGGAGAACGTGCAGGTGAGTCTCATTCCCAAGAACATGCACCCAGAAAGCAATAAAGAACAAAGACGCGCAATGGCAAAATACATATTCGATCACTACAATTACGACCATTGAACGCGGTACGTGGATGCGGCAAACTATGGGCAAGGCAAGTACGTGATGGTAACCATAAATGCAAGAACGGGATGGTGACCACGTCAGCGAGCGCAAAGTGCGAGAACGCCACGTAGGCGGAAGAGATCGCCATAGCCTTGGCGATGTCTGAAGTCACTTGCGACACGATCCTGAGCAACTCGCAAAAGACTGTTCACAATCTGGGGAATGGTCGAGTCAGCTGCAAGGCAGCCAAGATCACCGAGAAAATTGGGCCCGCCTGCACGAGCACACGTTCTTATAGGCAGTCTTATTCAGAGTCCAGTCTTTATTCCCGGACTTCAATGGGACCGCGAATAAGATTTGGACTAGTGCGCTTGCTCGAAAGCACCCGGGCCAGGCTACACAGCGGTCTTATTAAAGACTTTAGGGACAGCGGGTACCTAGATAAGCACGACAGAGGCCCCTAGGGAAAAGCGCGGAATACGCCTGCAAAACTGATTGTTGCCGTCGCCGGCATTGGGTAAGCGTTATTTTGAACCACGTGTGGATTAATTAAAGAAATTCTGACCATCACACGGCCTAATATGGCCTTGTCACAAATACGTTACAATGATCCGCCATCCTTGGTAAGCCAAATCACGCGGCCGGGCCTCGGCCGCGTAAACGAAGTCGTGCACAGAAATTGTCTGCTCGAAGCGTGGGCCCGAGAAACCCACTGGGCTGATACAAAAAGCAGCGACGTTGTCTCACGTTGTCGCAACATGGGTCCTGCCTTTCATCTTACCGTGAATTAGAAAGTTGCGAATTGGCTTGGGGCTCATCGTAGCAGACTCGGATGCAACGAGCACTCCAGTGACTCACGCGCCTGGAACGGCGACACGATCGCAACACCCCGCTGCCTAGCTGGCAGCATGCTTAGCGAGGGCTGCAACTGTGAACAATTGCGCTGTAGAAAATAGC
Source organism: Haemaphysalis longicornis (assembly GCA_013339765.2). Lineage (NCBI taxonomy): Eukaryota > Metazoa > Arthropoda > Arachnida > Ixodida > Ixodidae > Haemaphysalis > Haemaphysalis longicornis. The sequence continues at coordinate 137,433,235 of CM023452.1, forward strand.
CGAATGTTTATATTATGCATGCTGCTTTTACGTGCCGCCTCTGGATCCAAATTGCTCAAACAGAATGCGGAATGAAAGTACAAACCCAACAAATCGAGCTTCGTAACCGCTACTTTGGAATAGAAGGATGGAAAGCCGCGAAGTCTGCGCAGCGTCTCGTTGAAAACGCGATTTTATTTGACGCTCACGGGCAAAGGTACTACAGGCTGCTAGTGTTTTTATGTTGCGTGTTGTTTTGTTATCACATTGCAGTTCTATTGTGAACACCTATTTATTGTTCCTGAGTTAATGGGTAGGATGTTATAAAACAATACATTTGTTCAGCCCTTTTCATGCCACCTTTTCGCACCTACTGTGGTGAGAGCCGACTTAGCAGACAATCACAAATTCACACCGCGCGCTCGGCCGCCCGATGTCTGCTCGGGAGAAATATCGGGCCGCAGTCTATCATCCCAGTCCATCTTTGCTTGACGTGAAGGAGCAAAAAAGCCGCCCTACCTGGGAAAAACAAGCACACGCCCATAGAGCACAGCGAAAGTTGAAAACGGTGGTTGGCTGCAGCCATCGGTGCCACATCAAAGTAGGTAGGCCTTTTCGCTTCCGGCGCCGGCGTTGTCGGTCCCTTTCCACCCTCTCTCCTGACGGCGTTTACAACGGCGTTCATCTCCTCGGAACAGGCATTTATTTGTTCCAAGCAGACGGTCGAACGGCCGCTGCTTGGTATCGTTTGCCACATCTAGGGCAACTGCACTCGTTTTTCGCGGTATGGAGGTCGATCTTCATGATGAAATGAGCGACCACGTCAGCGTAAGACTGTGAATAAGACTGCTCAGAGCAGGCTTATTCACAGTCTTATTGCGTTCTTATTAAGAGTCTTATTCGCTGTCTTATAAGTTTCCTGAAAGCGTCTCATAGCCTAGGAACATACGACTCCGAATAAGACTGCCAATAAGATTAGACTGTGAATAAGACTGTCTTATTTGGCTTCGAGCAAGCGGGCCCTGGTGTCCCAGAAGAAAGAAGAGTAGAAATCAGATGGATCCCGGCGCATGCGGGCGAATGCTCACCGTTCACACAGAACCACAACGAGACGCCCCACAGGGAGGCAAGCGCAATCACACACCGCGCCCCCAGTGTGGAGAGTCGTCCCGAGTGGGCATGGTGAGTGGATACTAAAGACGGACGCGGGGGTTGTGGCGAAGCACTCAAGAGCATGCGGCAGACGAAAAGAGCGTATCCGCCGCCCAACCAGGCGCTTGGTCGCGAAGAGGCAACGTATCTCAGAAGGTTACATACAGCGTCGGTCACGCCACCGGCAGCGCTACACCGCATGTACCCCGACGAACACCCCAATGCCCAATGCGGCGTATGTAAGAAAGAGCCGGCCAACCGGTGGCACGTCATGGGGGATTATGCGTCCGACCCAGACGGCGCAAGTTTCGAAGAATACCCGGCGGAACGCCAAAAGAGTTATCGAGTCAACCAACAAGTCGGATCAAGCATGGGCCATCTAGCAGGTCCTCATTGCGGTCGAAAGGCACGCGCTCCGCAAAGAGGCTAGCGCTTAGTAGGGCCACAGAGAAGATGTGACGGTGGGTCACGTCGGGGCGGGGGTCGTAACTGCTTCCAGCGCACTGCAGGTTTTATTGAAATAAATTCATTTCTATTCCAGCCCAGGAGTGGCTAGTTCTGTGAAAACCCGGAGTGTTTGTTGTTGTTACCAGGTACAAAAAAATGACTCTCTCTGTAAAGAGTGAAAAACGCATTTTAGTTATAGGGAATTTGAACATGGCCTCAAAGTACGAGCTGAATGCTCTTACTGGTAGCGTTGGCTGTGGAGAAACAGTAGTACGCGCAGAGTGTGCGAAGCTGACGTCATAATGGGGGTCAGGTGAACGTGACGGACGCACGTGGAACCGGTGCGTGCCAGTAACACAGCAATGATACTGAGGAAGCTGTGGCGCGCAGTGTCACTATATTGTACTTGAGCTGAAAAAAGGCTACAAAAGGAAAGCGAAGAGGCGCGAAAACGATGTAGTCGTAAAGATTGACTTAAAGATTCATTGCCGGGTAGGGCTAATTGCTTTTGCAATGAAAGAGCGTAAGCAGAGTGCCCTAAGGAATATTTTTCCCGGGCAGCCGCTCCTAGGTAGACTGCAGTTATTGGTTCAGGTTCAGGCCATCCCACATGCTACCTGGACAAACGTTTTAACAACCCCCAGGCGCGGAAGGACCAAATTGCCCGAAGCGCAGCATATGAGCTATACACAAGTTTTGTCCGTGATATTCTTCGTAGAGACATTTTTATTTGCCCATACATAGTCAGGTTAGCCATATAAAGCACTGCAAAGGGGAAATTCCGCCGCTGCTGGGGCGTGCCCAATGAGATGTTCTTGACTTACAGGCCACGAGCTTTTCAGCTCGCACCCTAACTGCTCTGGGGATGAGGAAGGAAGGGGCGTTGTGTAGCCGGGGCATTGGCACACGAGGTGGTAATGCGATGCACGGAGTTCTACAAGAGGGCAGATATAGAGGTATCGGCTAGTATATATGGAGAACGTTGTATCCAATCGAGCTATTGAATGGAGTTTCCTTTTAGTGCACGCAAAATATTGATACATTCATTTTAAATTTTAACACGCCGATGCCACACAGGCGAGGAGGCGCGCCGTATTGGAGGGCTTCGGAATAATTTTGTCCACCTCTGGTCCAATAACGTGAGCCAAAATCTCGAAACAACGGGCATTAGGAGACGAGAGATGCGGAGAGTGGTGGAGGGTGATGCGGTCCTGCACTTCGTGGTGTGCCGATGTAAATTATACGCAATCATGCAGATACGCTGGCGTGACGCGAGAAACAGTATTGCCATGAAGGGTCACAAAATAAATAGAGAACAATATTTCATTAGAGGGAACGGCGCTTCACTTCCCAACTCAGCTCAATTTCAGCCATGAAGGACCTGTTGTTAAACAAAAAAACAGAAAGGAGCTTCATATGGGTAGTAGAAACATACTATGGGAAAGCGCGTAAAATGTAATTATAATTGTGTTAACTCCACGTTAGCATTCACAAGATAGGATCAAAGGGACAAGGAAGATCCCTACAATCGCCCATTCACGTTACATTGCGATGGCTTAGGTCCAGTGCCGCCAGTCAAACGAACTTTCTGAGATGTCATAGAAAAGTTGCCGGAGAGTTGCCCGGGAGCCAACACAGCTTCCCATGTTTCCTTAAACCATTTCATTAGTTCTACGAAGTTTGACGTAAAATTGGTGCCATTTCTATCAAAACAAAGCGAAACAAAGCAATCAATGCCTTAGATAAAAGCACAGCTTCATTTTGATCCACATCAGGCTTTCGCTGTGACATAGCTGTTATTTCCAAACTCAGCGTGTCGTTTGCACAACGCCTACGCTTCTGATACGAATATGACGCAATTATTAACGTCAGCATGCTCCTGTGTTATCAGAGTACCATCTTACTCGAAACTTTGAGCGTGTTGAAACAAGAGTCCCCCCAGGGAGCGCAGCACTGACATCCTACCGCGGGTTTACTGAATGTGACGCAGGTGTGTAGAACAGATTCTCACCTGCGTTGGAGCGCTCTGATTACGGGAAGCTGTGGCGCGAAGTGTCGCTAGTTCGCGTGTGAAACTTATTCACGCCTAAAGACGAAGAAACGAAAGGAAAGAAAGAGGCGCAATTACTACGCAGCAGTAACATATGTATTTGTTATCCATCGCCGGATAGGGTATAATGCCTTTTCATAAAAGCAAGTAAGAAGAGTGACCTCCCCGCACGGGGCACCTTGAGCAATCTTGGTGACGGTACTGGCGATACCGCGGACCCCGAGCCCCCAAACATAAGCTGGATCCAACCGTTGCGATGTGTTAATAGGTGGAGGGTATGAAACCACGAACGGTGGCCGTCGGAGCCCAGGTCAAGCTCCGGCGGATGGGCTCCCTGTCTGTTCACCAGGCAGGGAGCTCCGGGACCTCTTTGGCTACCAGGGTAAGGTCAAAGAAGAAAGTACCCCCGTCTCCCTGCTTTTTCCTATGCCATATGGATAAATCAAACCCCCCTCCCAGACGTAATCGGCCCCCGAAAAGGGGCCGCACCGAAGTTTCCTTTCCATCCCTTCCAACAATCCACAGTCCGAAACCTGACAACTATCCTCGATTCTTGGTTATCGAGGCAGTTGACAAAACAAACCCTGTTTCATCCATGTCCGTATTCTTGATCACTAAGTTCCTAGAAGGCATCCTCGGAAAATCGTTCGATGCTAAGAAACTCCGTACCGGTGAAGTCCTAGTCAATGTCAAGACGCAGCAACAAGCCACCAACCTCCTGTCGCAAACCTGCATGGCAGATCTGGCCATCACAGTCACTCCCCATCGTAGCCTCAACAGCTCTCAGGTGTGATCTCGGAGACCGATTTGTTGAATGAGAGCCGAAGCTGATCTGTTGGAAGGCCTGAAGATCAGGGTGTAACTGCAGTGAGGCGTATCACCATCAGACGAGACAATAAGGAAATCCCCACAAAGCATATAATCTTGACATTCAACAAATCAAAACTTCCTGAACACATCAATGCTGGCTTCATTAGGTGTGGTGTACGACCGTACATACCTTTACCCGCGCCGCTGCTACAAGTGCCAGCGATTCGGCACGCTACAACTTCTTGTCGCGGCAAAACGACCTGCGCGAAATGCGCCGCACATGACCACCCTACTGAAAACTGTAACTCCACTACCTTCACCTGTGCAAACTGTCAGGGGCCGCACGCAGCATGGTCCCGCAGCTGTGAAAAGTTTCAATTAGAAAAGAAAATCATAACATCAAGGCCACAGAAAACATCACCTTCCCGGAGGTGCGGAAGAGGTTCGCCTCTTTCCCTCTGGGCAGGTACGCCGACGCAGCTCGCCGGGGGGCGGAGAGGCGTCTGGTTTCGGCAGGGACCCAGTACCGCGCGTCGGACTTGGTCCCGCTCCCGCCCCCCTCTGGGTTGCCTCAGGCAGCCCAACCCGCCTCCGGACCGCTCGCTGAGCCAGCAGCGGCTGTGGGGGCAACCACGTCTGCAGGGAGCGATGCTGCATCCTCCACTTCCGCTCCAGCGTCCCAAACCACAAGCCAGGGCGCAGACGAGATGGAGACGGAGGAACTAGCGGCAGCTCCCACCCCCACCGCACCGCCTGCGCCATCCGAGGCATTCCTTAAACCCTCGGTGGTTGTGGGTCAGTCAAAGCGCGCCCAAAAGGGTGCGCGGTCCACCGGGCCTGATCAGTAGGCAATCCGAGGACATCAGACGACGAAACGGATGTCGGACCGTTCTTGTCTGCGGTGCACTGCAAGGAACGTGTCCCGACGCCAAAGCCTCCCGACAAGCCGAAAAAGACGAGAGTCACAGCCCCGAAAGACACATAAACTTACACACTCCAGTAGCTCTCACACTAAATAATGGGAAGAGAAAACATAATTCAATGGAACTGTAGAGGCCTCCTTAAAAATCTTGACGATGTATATGAAATACTGCATGCTAATCAGCCAAGTGTAATGTGTGTCCAGGAAACACATCTGAATTCTAAGCACACAAATTTCTTTAATAGTTACCTGGTATACAGAAAGGACAGGGTTGGCTGCCCACACTCTTCTGGCGGTGTGGCCATAATCGCCCGCAAATCCTTAGCATGCCACCCTGTCACCTTGAACACCGTCCTTGAGGCTGTAGCAATACGCTTAATAATATTTAATAGGTTGATAACGGTATGCTCCATATACATTTCCTCCTGATGTTTCACTTTTAAGCTCTGACTTCGAGGGGCTGGTTGACCAGCTGCCCGAACCATACATCCTGACAGGCGACCTTAATGCTCACAACACTCTTGGGGCTCTTCTCGCACGGATGCCCGAGGTCGCCTTATAGAAAAATTCCTTACATCTTTCAGGAGCATGCCTTTTCAACAATAAACAAGCCTACATACCATAACATAGGACACAACACATACTCATGTCTTGACTTGGCGATTGGCTCCGCAGTTCTTTTTCCATGTCTTGAGTGGGGTGTGGGTACTGACCCATATGGCAGTGACCACTTCCCCACCTCACCTACATATATAGGTATAGGCCCAAGCAGTTCATCTTCCCTAATAGGTCAATGAAGCACGAGCTAACTGGAACACATTACAGAGTCATCCAACCTACACCACACATCCATAAGACACCTACACGTTGAAGAAGGTACCCAACTCCTCACGGAGCACATCCTCGACGCCGCCGAAAAGTCCATTCCCCACGCCTCTGGTGTCCCGCGCAACCAGCGGAGGCCGTGGTGGAATGAGGACTGCAGGAGGGCCGAGAGGCCCAGAACACGGCGTGGGGTGTCCTTCGTCGGTACCCCACGTCGGTAACCTCATTTTATTCAAACGGGCCAAGGCGTTAGGAAAACGTGTGCGCGTGAGGCAAAACGAGAGAGTTGGCGTTCCTTCATAACATCAATAAACTCTACACAGACACACGGAAAGTATGGACAAGAATACGCAAACTCAAAGGACAACAAACACACAGCCTGCCTCTGGTCAGCACAACAGGGGACACACTCGAAGACCAGGCTGAAACACTCGCACAGCACTTCCAACGCGTTTCTAGTTCAGCACACCATACAAACACTTTCATGAAAACACAAACAAATGGCCGAAAGAAGCCTTTACATGACAATGACAGGTCAGCCGCTTCTTATACTCTGAGTTCACACTTCATGAGCTGAGGGGTGCTCTGAGCACGTGTAAACCGTCAGCTCCAGGCCCAGACAACATTACATATACAATGATACAGAACTTACACACAGACACTCGTGTAACACTTCTTCACCTTTTCAACAAGATATGGCTTTAGGGGCACATTCCAAAGCCTTGGAGAGTGCCATAGTTGTAGCCTTTTTGAAAGAAGGGAAGGACCCTTCTTCTCCCGCTAGCTATCGACCCATTGCCCTGACCAGCTGCCTGTGCAAGGTTCTCGAGAAGATGATAAACCGGAGGCTTGTGTACTTTTTGGAGTACAACGGTCTTCTTGAAAGCTGCCAGGCAGGCTTCAGGGCAGGGAGATCCACAAACGATCAACTTGTGGCACTAGAGTCATACATTAAGGATGCCTTCATTCACAAACAATTCTGTCTTACGGTGTTTTTTGACATAGAGAAGGCCTATGACACCGCATGGCGTTATGGCATACTTACTGACCTTAAGTCGTTCGGTGTCTCTGGTAACATGTTAAATACCGTTATTAGTTATTTGTCAGAGAGAACCTTTCGCGTCAGAGTTGGTTCTGCACTGTCAAAGGTACACGTGCAGGAAAATGGCGTGCCGCAAGGTGGAGTTCTAAGCTGCACTCTCTTCGTAGTAAAGATGAACTCCCTTGGGAAGGCCCTGCCGCCTACAATTTCTTACTCTATGTATGTAGATGACGTGCGGATATTGTTTAAATCTTGTAATATGTCAATATGCGAACGTCAAGTCCAGCTAGGCGTCAAGAAACTTGCCAGCTGGGCAGACGAGAACGGTTTTAAATTGAATCCTGCAAAAAGCTTCTGCGTTGTGTTCTCTAGGAAGCGCGGGATCCTCCCACACCCAGCCATTACACTTAATGGCGTGTCGCTTCCTGTGAACAAGGAGCACAAGTTTTTAGGTGTTGTGTTTGACCAGAAACTCACGTTCATTCCACACATCAAGAAACTTCAACATAAATGTCTTAAAACCATTGAATATCCTGAAGGTTTCGCTCCACAATTCGTATGGTTCCACAAAGAACTCCTACTACGGCTCTATACTGCTTTGGTTGGGTCTCGTTTGGACTATGGCAGTGTGGTATATGGGTCGGCGAGTAAAACAGCATTGCGAATGCTTGACCCAGTACTACACTTGGGGCTACGGCTTGCGTCGGGTGCTTTTCGCACTAGCCCTGTCGAGAGTCTGTATGTTGAATGTAATAAGTGGAGCCTTGAGAACCAGCGAACGTACATGGACTTACTTTATGCTTTTAAAATTTCATCTCAGAATAACCACCCTTTTTATCCTGTCCTTAACGATACATCCACATCTGTGCTGTTTGTAAATCGCCCGTCCGTTACTCCGCCTTTTTCACTTCGAGCGAGAGAGCGAGCCTCGGATCTGAGTGCTTCGTTTTTAGACGTGTACAGGTCATCCTCTTTAAACATATTACCGCCTTGGCAAGTTCGCCCTGTGTCCTGTGACCTTTCTTTTATCAAGCGTGACAAAAATCGGGTACCGCGTGCTGCAATACTGCAGCACTTTCTTTCTTTGCAGTTCAAATACCCACGTGCTGAATTCTACAGTGACGCTTCTAAAACCTCCACTATGGTGTCGTGCGCTGCTCATGGTCCGAATTTCAATGCAGCCAGAACCATGAGCGTGCACACAACAATTTTTTCAGCAGAAGCGTACGGAATTTTACTGATTGTTCGACATATCCTTGAAAATCAAATTCCCAATTCTATCATCTACACAGATTCTTTGAGTGTTGTTCGCGCATTGTCATCGCATACACCCCCCAAAAACCACATAGTTAATCTTGTATTCAACACTATCATGTCGGTGTATGCGAAAAAGCATCGGCTGCTCCTCTGCTGGGTCCCAGGACACGCTGGGATCGCTGGGAATGAGTTGGCAGACGCGAGGGCCGCTGCTGCTCCACTCTGGAACACTGTATACATAACAAGCGTACCATATACAGACCTCAAGCCACACATTAAACAACATCTGCGCAGAACATGGCAAACACACTGGAACGAACAGACAGACAACAAACTACATGTAATAAAGCCACACTTGGGACGGTACACAGCTGACTCACACAACAGAAACAGAGAAGTCGCTTTGGCTAGGCTACGGATGGGCCACACGCATGCAACTCACTCGTATCTGCTGACGGGATCTCCTAGACCCCAGTGTGGCAGGTGCGGAGAGGCCCTATCCGTATGCACATACTAATAACATGCAAGGCACTTCACACCACACGACGCAAACACTTTCCAGAAATCTACAGACAACAAATCCCACTCCACCCATCGCACTTCTTAGGCGATGAACCAATGTTTACTGTCAAACCTGTTTTTAATTATCTATCAGAAGTTAAATTTCTGAATCTCATATCGTATCATGCATAATCACAACCTGGCCCTCTACACCAGCCATCCTCATTGTCTTTATTTGTTTTTACTTCTGGTGCTATTCACTTCTAGTATTGACTTTATTATGTGGTAGCTAACCATCTTTTTTTTGGCGCTCTTTGCCCCAGTTGGCCTTGCGCCATTAAAATGCAACCATCATCAAGAAGAGTGAAGTGACCTGATGCGTTTTTTCTTCGGAGCACCGCTTCTCAGCAGACTACGGTCATTCGTTCATTTTCCAGACCTTCCCCACGCTAACTGGAGAAAATTTGCCGTGACCCGCCCGTGCGGAAGGACGACATTGCCCGCAGCGCAGCTAAACAGCCACCCACAACTTTTGTTCACGGTATTATCTGAAGCGAAATTTCTATTTGTGGGCATAAAGTCAAGTTTCCAACAAAAAGCACAGCAAAACTGCAAGCCGCGCTGCTCGGGCCCTCCAGATCTCATATCATTGACTTACTGGACATGAGCTGGTCAGGTCCCTCCCCAACTGCGCCCCGGTGAGGAAAGAAAGAGCCATTTGGTGTTAAGGCATCGCCGCACGACGTGGTATATGGCCAAAGGGCGCATCCTTCATACGTTTACCAGGTCATGTCTCAGGCAATCTGATGAGCGAGATCTTTGTCTGTGGCCACCAAGCACCTGATACCCGGTCTGTTGACCGCTTCTGTCTTCAGCACCGGCTGATAAACCGAGGGGCCACTTTGATAGAGGTTCCGCATGCGCTACGTATGGCGAGATTTTTATACTATTACATACTAGAAGGAAATGTGTCGCTGCAGTCGCGTTACGTCGCTGTCACCGCCATAGCGGCGAGCGACGTTCGTCGCATCCGCTACTTGGCAAACTACATGACTTCTTTTTGGTTTTTGAAACCAAGTTGAAGAAAGGATGTAACATGGTTGTTTCTTGTTCGCCCTGGATAAAGTTGCTAAATAATACGTGACGAGTAAATCTTGTAGCGAAGTTGTTTTTATAATGATTTATCTGACTTAAATATTCTTTTAAATAAAATTGTCCCCTTTTTGCAGCCACCAGAATTTTCCGCCCATCCATCAGCCATGCCAAAAACAAGTGGAAGCTGCATCCCCGGTAAATGACAGAACGCTCGCTGAAACGCGCATCGCCTTTGCCGTGGTGCCAGATTTCCCTTTACTATATTGGTATGGCATTCTATGTCGTTTGAAACGAAACGTGCTTCTCCGAAAGCTAACGCTCTAATATGAGGATACCTTTTGCTAATTACCTGCCAACTTTACCACACCTTCCAAAAGAAAGGTGAGAAAAGGTCGAAAGATTTTTCACATTACATGTGCGTCCAATCAATCGTTAAAATGTTAAAGCCCTAAATAGGAAGCGAAAAACGACCGCATGTGACAATTTTCCCCTCAAAGCCTAAACGCATCTGCGAACAATGTAAATGTATACTGACACGTGGTTTATGACACAAAGGTATATTGATCTACTCCTCCGTGATAGATGCGTGTAGTGTCTTTCCAAGAACCGTTCTTTTTTCGCAGATTCTGAAGGAACTGCTTTGGAACTAGTGGAATCCCAGTTTCACACACGCAACGTGTGTCTAGGGATCTTTTCAGTGCTTTTTGATCGCCAAACCGGTACATGGGTAAACACACAACATATTATTAGAGACGTCATGTGTCCCACTTAGAAAGTGTTGTTTTACTAAAACATCATGCACCTATCGGTGACATGACGAGGATGGTTAGACGCGAATCTTTATTATGGCAGTTGTCATCTACCGGAGCGTTGTCCTCTAAGTTTTCCAAAATCCGCTTCTACCGTGTTGAAATTGAATATTCAGATAGATGCCAACTTCCAAACGCAAAGGACCCAGGGTCGACTCAGGCTACCGGAGGCAGTTTTTCCTTTCCCTTCACCCTTTCAGCATTACAGACACAATGAGACATAACAATAAATCTTCTCTTTAAGAGTTTATTCTCCCTCTGCCGCTCCCGGAGCGCCGTGACCGGCTTTAAATGCCTCACCTAAAGGCGCAGCTGCATCTTGATCCTCCGACCGCTGGAGCAGTGACTTCATTGTGACTTCGGAACGCAGCGTATCGTTTGTACAACGTCGACAGTCCGAGACGGATGGCGCACTATTGTGAGCATTGGTTTTTCACTCGCCGGGCCTTTGATGATTTGGAATGAAGGACTGGAGCCCCTTTCCACGAAGCGCATCGGTATTTCCGCGTGAGCGTAGTTTCCCCCATTTTTGCCATTTATACTTAATTAAATGTTACCGAGTAGCTCGTTATGTCTAGATTTCTGTACACTTTGCTTGTAATGTCAACAGAATTCGCAAATAATACATCCAAGGTTCGCAGACACCACCACAAACCTCGGATGTTATTCGGGCTCTCAAGGGGTATTGATTGGATTACAAAGTTTCACGCGTCAACACTTCACATGCGATGAGGCGCGCAGTAGTGGATGCCTCCGGATTTAATTTCCACGACCTAGGGATCATCTTTAACGTGCGGGTTAACTCTAAACACGGGTGTTTTCGCTCTTGGCCTTCATCAGAAAAGCGCAGGCATTGCCGGAAATCGAACCCGTGTCCTTGGGCGTAGAAGCATGACCCCTTACCCACGGAGTGCTCAAGCCGCATTGCTCGAACAGTGAAGACTGGTTTGCTCCCCTCTTGTTATAACGACACCCACAAGACTACCGCCGACGACATCTTTGTCCACCCAAACATACCCAATTCTTTAATCTTTTCCCCAACAGGCCTGCACGCCCCCCCTCCCCAACAATATTGGCTTTCCTATTTCTCTCTCTCACTCTCTCTCTCTTTAAGCGGGACGTATTCGACTGCGCGGAGTGTTTTATATATGTTTTATGCCGCTTGAATCCGCGGCAACAGCAGATGAAGTAAGGCAGCGTCAGAAAGCGGCCAAGCGGGCGAACAAACCGGCAGCCTAATTTACCACAGCCGTTGTCTCTCCAAATACCCGACGCAAGGAACGATAGTTGCACATGGTTGGAAAAGCGCTTTTTTGTATCAGAAGGGACAGACGTAGAGCGAAAGAAAAGCAGACAGAACGAGTGAGGCGCCTCACTCGTTCTGTCTGGTTTTCTTTCGCTCTACGTCTGCCCCTTGTGTTACAAAAATGCGCTTTTCCAACCATGTACAACTACCGTTAGCAACTAGCCCAACAACAAGCCTTACTTAGCAATGAAGGCACTGCGGCGAAACTCGTAGGAGACGGATCAAAGACATTCAAAAACCTAAAATGAAGCGGATTGTCAAGCAAACAGAGTCAGGCGACAAGGCGACAAACCTGTTGGAGAACGCAGATCCTAAGCACCACCGAACTGTTTTGGCTGGTTGAATAAAAATCAAGCCTACTGCTGTCCTCCTCGTCGTGCGGACGTCCTTTTTTGGGTTCTGTCGGGACGGCACTTTTAGCAATATTTCATCATGGTGACACTGCTGTTAGAGTGCCTCGATGCGCGCCGCGGGCGCGCATCGAGGCACCCTAACTGCTGTAGCTACACACTGTCCAAAACAAACTGGCGAGGCCAATAAACAACTCATTGTTTGAAAGTTTATAAGATAGCACATATCAGGACGCAGTGACTACTGTTAACATCACCGCCCTCAAAACAAGAGACCATCTCCCCGCGAGGGGGACTCGAGTAAATGCGTCGCATAGGGGGTGGGTGTACTGCGTTAACGTTTAGTGTTTTGGAGGGTTGGTGCTATCACGTGTACACCACGCAGCTATCACGCCGCTAGCACGCCGCTGAGTCGCCAACGCACGCCGCTGACGACGTACTTTGAATGAGTCAAGGATATAAGGCGCGTTCATAGCCTTTGATTCTGTGTCGGTTTTGTGGCGCAGTGGGAAGAGCACCATGTACCTCGCGTTCCGCCCACAGGTAGCGAATGCGTTGTATCAGCAGCTTCTTGACGTAGTTTCAATGAGTCAGGGATATAAGGCGCGTTCGTAGCCTTCCATTCTGTGTCGGCTTTGTGGCGCAGTGGGTAGAGCACCGTGTACCTTGCGTTCCGCCCGCAGGGTCGTGGGATCGAAACCAAGCGCCGGCAACTCTTACTTCTTTTTATGGTGTAGGGGGAGGCTTGCTGCTGCGGGCGCCGAGTTACGGACGCATAACATCGTGAGTTAAGGGCGCACGGTAAGCCCTATACTTCGCATGCATTTTTGGCAATTTTGAGGTACGTTTTTCTCGGGATCTAATAAAGATATCTACATGACGTATATATCATTTTCTTTCACATTTTGCGCTTCTTTAACTGTACTAGAATTGTAAACAGCCTTTAAAATTCAGTTTTTAATAATTTTTTGTCCTTTAGTACCCAAATTTGGCATTATTTTTGTATTAAAAGTTGTGTATCAAAAAAACTGTTCCGTGCATATTTTCAATTCTAGTACAGCAGGTGTGACAAGTTATGTAGATGACAGGAAAAAAATCAGCTCGTTGTCTTGGAAGATATAGGAAATAATAGTACCGAGGTAAGAAAAAACATTGTTTTGAGATAATTCAGTTTAAAGTAAAAAAAGAGGTAAAAAACAATACTTTTTTGCCAAAAACACCACTGAAGCCATTTATTTAAAAAGCACGAGCTTCATAATGACTGTCAAAGTCTTTTTTTTTGCTTTTCACCCGGTCGTCTGTCCTTCCTTGACTATTTTGTGCTCCATCGTACAGATCTGTTCCCAAAGTATTTTGCTTGTGGTCAACCCTCTTTAAGTCACTTGATGGTGGTGTTGCGCCCAGGTTTTGGTCTGAATGATTTCAAAATGCTGGCTCATGCGTTGCTTCACCATTTAATGAAAGAACAGCATCCAATCTTGCAATCATTAGAGTGTGAAGCCCAAAAAAGATGTTTTTTTGTGCGCAGCTTCGAAGGGCAAATGTGGAACAAGTCAACAATAGGGTCTTTGGATTTCCCTCGTTAAAAAATCAGCTATGCAATGTTTGTTCAGCAATTTTTTAATACAGCTGGTTCCAGAAAAGCATTTTGATCTGACACTAGAAGTTTCTTGATAAAGAAATGACAATAAACCCCGAGAACATTCTTAAGAGGATGTGGGCACTTACTACTTGCTTGCGGGAAAACTGCTTTTAGCGAGAAATAAGACTTTTAACACAAGTGTGAATATGGAAAATGTGCACAAGGAATTCAACTTCCCTGGCTGTAAAGAAAAACAAAAAACAATTCCCCCGCACCTTCCCGAGGGGGATTGTGAGGATGCAGAAATGCGAACGTCGAACGCAACGTGCTCGGGTACCATGCGAGGAAGGCACCGCACAACCACACAAGGCACCGCCTGTCCCTTGATTCCAAACTGCCCGTTGCCTCGAGTCAGCCGCCTGATGCTCATGAAGGGGAGTCGAGGCGCGATGAGCCGCTCTTCGACCTGGTTCAGATCGGGAAGATGCGCCGGCCGAGGAGGATAACGGTAGCCAAAACTCACGCAGCCCTCCTCTTCGCAGCTTTGTCTTCTTCTCTTTCTTCTTCTTCAGCGGTTCCCCTACGGGAAGATGACGATAGTCTTTGAACGCGAAGCTATCTCGTGATGGATTGTTTGTTTGGCCAATCCCAAGGGGTATCATGCCACAATCATCATCAGACGCGCTTCGCAGGCTGGCCAAGGGACGCACGACAACCCCTGACTATAAGTCATTTCTGCATAAAATTCAATTTTTAAAATTTCGCCTTACCCTGTGCCCTAAAGAAATGCTCTGCATTGAAAACAAATTCCAATCAGTTTCCAATTACTCAGGACATTAAAAACAACACATGACAAATTTGCCTGCTTGGAAGAGAACTAAGAAGGTTAACACATGTTCTAACCTGTATTGCCCAAATCTACTTCTCCACCAGACTGCTGTCCACACTCAAGCACCAATCACATAACCTCTACATCAGCCTTACTGATCATCGACTTCATTGTTTAATTGCATAAGCCTGAGTAGAAACAAATATAGTATTTGTAGAAATTATTTTAGACTGCTTTTGAACAACCCGAAAGTATTTTAACAGATTTTTTTCTAACTTTTATTGCTTCTGTTTGCTATTTTTATAGTAAGCGGTAATGTTACTCTTTAAAAAAATTTCAATGACCAGGTAATTTAAAAAAAATTACAACTGTGTCTAAAAGGATTCCGAAGGCGATATTATTTATACGACATGCAGAATGTGAAAAATCGAAAGTTTAGCAAAATATAATTCGTCGATCTAGCACGCACAAATAAGACATTGGCATATAGAAGAGACAAGCTCGTGAACATGTGTCCCCATTTTACATACTGGTTTAATTTCCAGGAGGTTTGAAAAATGCTTGTCTGCGCCCATCAAATAACAGCCAGTACGATTGGCTGCTTGCAGTACTGGGGATATCTGCACCGGCTGAAGTACTCTAGTGTGACTCGACAATGGAATGTAACCATAGAAGACTCGCGGACGGTGGCTCAGACTGCACTCATCGCACCCGATTCCAGTTTTAGATGCGAAGCATCTCTTAGACGACCCTCCATTGTCCGGTGTCCGCACCTCTCCTCCTCTCAACAACAGCTATGATAACGCCACTCTCTCTCCCCTCCACCTCTCCACACCACCTGTGCGCTAGCGCGCGCTTCTCCTCCCCTGCCGTGTGCTGTCCAATCACGGCCATCCGCGTTCCTCCTCCTCTCCACTCCCTCTGCTCTGCAAATAAACCGTTCTGCGCTCCGCTCAGTTGCTTCTTCTGCATTGCGTCGTCCGATGGCTGCAAATGAACGCCAACGATTCCGTCAGCGAACTGCCTAGCACAGATTCAACTAGCGCCAGCCAGCACACTGTCAGAACCTCGAGCAACTCCGAAGACAAGGCTGCCCAGACGAGAGCTCCCGACGCCGCACGTAAACGGCAGCGTCGAGCAGCGGATTCCTGCGCTTCGAGAACGAGAAGCCGCAAAACATTCCCCACTACTCGATAAATAAAGAAGACATTTATTACGCTACTACACGTGTCTTTACTCTACAACCAATTAACACGCTACTACTCTATGGCTGGGCATCCCCTCAGGGTTTACACGGTGGGAAGATGGTGTAATTTTTTTGTCATCAATTTTTCGATGTAGCAAATGTACAGTTATAGTAGTAATATCCACGTTAATTGCATGCAAGTAAGTAATAAAGAAAAGCCTTATTTAATTGATGCTGTGTGATGGTACTTACTGTGGGAATTCTAGCGTACCTTTATTAAAACTTTGTAAAACAAATATTCTGTATTTGCATTCACAGAGGCAGAAAAACTAGTTATACGCATTTAAGATGTCTTCGTTTTTATTTCTCGGTTTCCAAATTTTTTATTCGAATAGTATTGTACGCACTTCTTTTTTTCAGAATGTGAAGTGGAGACAGCGATACTATTGGATTTGCAAAGAAATTGTTGAGTTTATTTTGAGAAAGTCCAGACTAAGTCAAACCTTTACTCAGGATGCACGCTGTCACCATATGAATTTCACCTAAATAACTGTCGTATACGGAAGGCAAACTTTTCAACACGTCTCGCTATTTTACAATCCATTTCATTCTCTATATACATTCCATTTCATTCCCTATTATACATTCCATTTCATCACTATTATACATTCCATTTCCATTTCAGTCCATTCGAGTACTGCAGTGCAGGTTTTAAGGCTGTGCGAAGTATTGGTGAAACAATGCACCGGCAGAAGTGATACGGTGTACCCTGACTCCTGGGTATAAGCAAAGGAAACCTCCCGGCCGTGGCTACTGCAGTATTCATTGAGCGTCGTTAGGTATTTTTGTCATCACTTGCCCGATGTATATAAATGTACAGATTTCTCAGTCGTTACTGAATTTTTTGTAATGAATTCTTTTTAATGAAAGCAGGACTGTATGTGCAACTTCAATGAAATACTAATGACCTCCTATTTTGTGCCTCTTGACGATACATTTCTAGCACATTTTTTTAGCTAAAATTAAATGCCACTCTTCGTGATGAACTGCTTTAACAGTCCCGGTAGGTATTACACCGCATTCACCATAACCACAAGGCTTGTGTGCAAGCATGTAACACGAAATGCTTTGGTTACGCTTTTCTTTCCAAAATATCCGAGAATAAAACCGCCTTTCCGCCGATATTCTTCCCTTCAACGATAATGAATTGTTTCCACAAGTATTAGGTAGCATTGTATAAACCAGTGTAATTTTGGTAATTTAACACCTGCACTGTAATCTTACATTTGTATATTTCGTAATTCCACTTCCCTATTTACTGCCTCTAGAATATTGGGTAACCTACGTTAATTTTAAAACAATACGCTTCTTTCACTAAGATGGGGACCACATTTTTTACGCCGTGTTGTTGCTTTGACATTATGCTGATAATCTGCACATTTTCAGAAAGATGGAGAGAGAGAGAGAGATTCTGTTCTGGTGATCTTTCGGCACTGCTCGTCGAGTCGGAGATGGACAGTGCATCTCTCCATATTGCTCCTCTTAGAGGGTGTTTGCGGCGCCCTTCTGCCGTATGGTGTAGGGTGGCTAGTTGGTTGCACTTGTCGCACAGCTTCGGGTATTGGGTTTGTTAAAGTTTGTGTAGTCGGGAGAGGTGGGTGAAGGTGTTGGTCAGTGTGGAACGGAGTGCTGTTTGATCCCGTCTTCGCAACTTCGAGGGCCCTAGATAGGCAATAAAGAATCTTGTGGGTGGTGGTGTGCATGGTGTCATGTCTTCGGTATCCCAGTCTCTTTAAGGTTTTCCTTCCCATGTGGCAGGTTTTCCAAGGGACTCTGCAACCCTCTTCGACCAGTGCATGTAAACCTCTATGACATTTAGATCACTTGGATTACACTGCCAGGAATACGTGAACCAAATAATAAACGGGCACATTAAGCGGTGAGCACTCAAATCGCAGTCAAAGACCGGAAAAAATTGACCGCTCTCTCTTCGATTTTTCTCATTATGCACCCCTTGCAAGGACTCAATGACGTTATCGCGATCATGACAGTACTATTTGCTGTGGCTGGTCAACTTTGCGGCTTATTTCTTGCATTTCCTTTGGTGATCCGGAGTCGTCGGTACTGCGTACGGGCATCTTGTATGCCGGAAACTGTACGCACTGTTTTGGCGTTTCTTGTGTGTTTTGGGTGCCGCCGGAGTTCAAACGATGAACCCAATACTTCACTTCTAAAGAGATCACTCGACAACAATCCTTTATTGCTTGAAAAGTTCCCTACAAGACTGAGCGCGTGTTTGCGAAAAGGCAGCCCTGCCTTCTTTTTTGTGGCACCATACCGGAAATAAACCCCTCTACGTTGCCCAGAAAAGAGGAAACTTCCAGTCCTATGATATATCGAACTCCGCCGAAGAAAACGCCGCGACCCGCCCTCTCCTCCTTCCGGGGAGAGCGCGCAGCTTTCGTCGCGTTGTGCGCAGTGAAGGTGAAGACGGGACCGTTAAGCGGCAACTCCAGGCACGCGTTCGCGCGATAGATTCCACGCGCTCACGCGCCTATGCGCTACCACGTGACGGCCGGAGACGTCGCGCCTGGCGAAGCGCGTCGCGTTCGGCAAGATCCTTCTGTGCAGATATTTTTCGCGTGCCGGAAGTTGCGTCATCGGCAGCAGCCAATCAAACGCCGCTGTCTCGCAACTTCCGCTACCGGTCCTGTCCGTCATCCACAATGGCCGCCTACGAGACCGCGTCATCTATGCCCACAGGAATTGACAACCAAAGGCTGATTTCTTGCGTGGCGAGCCGAACGCCTTTGTGGCTGGCCAAGCCTAAAGACCACAAAAACCGGCAGCTCAAAGCCGCCTTGTGGATGGAAATCTGCGCTGCGATGTTTACGGGAAAATTCAGCGAAGGTACGTACCGCGTGTCTCCAACGGCTTGGCAGTTGAAAGCAGCAGCTGATCACTTCTATTTGTCTACGCAGAGTGCATCGAAGCATAAAAAAAGCTGTGGAAGTTCCTGAGGAACACGTTTCGGCTGCTACTATGTCGCAGCCCATAAAAAAAAAAGTGGCATGGGCACCGACTGCGCCGACGACTCCGCCAAAAGGGACGGCGACGATGACAACGAAGAGACGCCGGTTCCCTGGCCGTACTACAAGCAGCTCCTGTTCCTGTGCGACACCATGACAACCCGCGAGTAAGTTTATTGAAGCTTTTTGTGTCATACAAACTAGCGAAACAAAGCTAGCTTGGTTTTCGCGTCGTAGCTTGCGAATGTGAGTCTTGCGGCAGTGTTGGTGGAAGCTGATAATACGCTACAGAATTTTACAGGATATGCGACCAGTCAAGGCAAGGGCGCAGACGGAGTGCTTGTTGCTGATAGGTATTTGCCCTGCACTCCTTCACTTTGCATACACTTTTATCAGTGTCCCGCGCTCCCACACTGGAATAGAGTTGCGATTGAAAGCTGAAAACCGCTTGGAACAGTATCAAAGCCTAAGCTGCAATGTGCGACTTGCAAGTGCTCCAAAAGTAGAAATCTATAGTAATTAAAACTTGCCTTATTATACGGGTAGAGTCAACAGAAGTGAGAATTGTGTTGCCTTCAGTGATTGGTGAGGGTCACTCTTTGGAGAACCTTTATGAAGAAATGACACAAACTTGCAGTGATGAAGGTTTTAATCAAGCGAACAGCAGTTTTTTTCCACATGCAGCAGTGATCCCCTTGCAATTCTGAACCATGTAGGAAATATATAACTGACATATCAGCCAGAAGTGAGTGGTGCCAAAGGTGATGACCATCATAACTCAACAGCGGTAGAAATACCTTGTTTCTTCAAACGTTCGTCCTTTATTGTGCAAATAAATGTGAGATACTTAACCATTCATGAATACCTGAGACCCTACTCTGCACCCCAGGTCCAGCCGGCATTACTAACAAAATATTACAAATTGTAGACCTGGACGACAGTTCTCTCATAGTCCTCACCCAGGACATGAATGTGTGCTGGCAACATGGTAAAGTCAAACACTGGACAATGGCGAAGGTTGTAATGATTCCCAAACCGGACATAAAAGCTTCAGTTATAAAATTTAATGCCGACATATATCACATCATGAGGCGGGTAGCTTGTAGAACACGTAATTTTAGGCACATAAAAAAATACTTATTTCCACACGCTGTGATAGGTTTCTGGCCGAAACTCTAAACACAAGATGTGATGCTTCGACTCAAAAACGACATCATAGACTGAGCACACTGCTCAACACTACGCACTAGAGCTACACTGAGACTTCACGTAAGAAACATCTTTGACTAGATAAAGCACACAGCCGCCCTTGAAAACCGAGGGGAAATGGACCTAGGCCGGCAACTTTATTTCGGGCCACATAGCTATATTCGTCGTAGGGGGGGTCCAGTCAGACACGCTGCTACTGGGGAGCAACGGGAGGCCGCAAGGCGTGATTCCCTCCCCTTTCCTGTTCAACGTGGCCATGATTGGTCTTCGCGAACTCCTTCAAAACATTTCCAGATTGCAATACAGCCTTTATGCAGACGTGCTGTGATTTCCCGGTGGCAGTGACGAACATAAAGGCGGTCAAAGTAGTTAAAACGTACGGCAGATTTTGCGGCCTCAGTTGCACTCCACAGAATTAAGAGCTCCTGCTTTGGACAAACTCGGTGTCTCTGGGTATTCAGCTCTTTACAAAAGGGGCTTAACAGTGTAAAGCATACAAGTCCTGTGCCTACGCATCCACGCCTACGAACACAGCTCCTTTTCAGGATCAACATTGACACCATTTTATAACATGCACCCTTATTGTTACTGTGCATGACTTCTGGCAATTTGGAGTCTGCCAAGAGGAATACCACGCAAATAGGGAGCCAGGAGACGGCGGAGAGAATTTTGAGAGGGATTTCTCAAAGCCAATTTGAGGACATCGATTTCGACCAAGCAAGTGACCATACCCACTTCTACCCGGCGCCTCCAGTGTCGATTGAGTGTTCCCCATTGCTGCCGGAGTCGTCGTCGTCGCTTAGGTCAAGTGAGTCCGCACCGGGGTCGCTGAGAACGGCGGCTGAATCACTTCGATCGGCGGCGTCTTCACTGCAAAGCCACGAGCCCAGCCTTGCCAGCATGTCGGCGATGCAGCCACCCAAAAAAAAGGAAAGACGATGATGATAGTTTGCTGATAGAGCATCTGAGAAAGTTAACGAATAGTTTAGACGAGCAGGATGGCCATTACCATTTCGCACTGTCGCTGGTGACATCGATGAGAGAAGTGAAAAAAGAAAACCACTTGGACATGAAGACGAAGATCATGGAAGTAATCAAACAGTTTAAAGATCTTCAATAGCTGATGGCTGACAACGTGTGCAAGCAAAATATGACATTTTAATGTGCATGGTGCAAAAAGAGTTGAAGTACGGTTTTTACGCACGTATTAGCCACACCAAAAATGCGAAAATATCAGTGGCAATATAGGGGTGCGGGATAATACTCGGGGTTTTTGCTTTAGTGCAGCATCGCGGCAATGCCTGTCGTGCCGTGAAGCTCCTGCGCTGTAACACTGACTAAGACTTCCATGGCAGCAGTTGTACTCTGCAGCGCAACGCCTTAGCCACCTTTCCTGTCTCAACTGTGCGGGCAATATGCGAGGATTTTTTTTTCTTTTCTGGCGTGCTGAAAGTGGGGGTGCGGAATATATGCAGGGGCGGCTAATACGTGCGAAAATACGGTATATTGGGTAGGTAAACGTGATGCAGAGCATCTTTGCTAATTCGAGGAAAAGTTTACCTTCAGCAAAGTGGGTGCAGCACCAGCTGTTGCAGGCGCTTGAGGGCCCCTTCTTTGGAGACGCCTGGCTGGTGTCACTGCCATGGTACCTCTCCAGCGCTGCTCCAAAAGTAGGCCGAGAAAAGCGTCCTGGCATCCGCAGCGTCTGTGCTGAAGTTCCGTGACTGGGTTCCTTCAAGCGGGAAATAGCAGAGGTCCATATGCTCCTGACCCGACACCTGCTGGATGCCCTGCCTTCACCGTCCTGGAACCACATTCCCGAACCTGTCCTCTTGGTCGAGGATCTGCTCCGATTCCTCATTTAGGACAGCTAAGAAATTATGCAGTACACATGCTGCGTTCACTTCATAATCCACATTCCTGGGGAGGAGCTGAATGGTGCGGAGCAGTATGCGCCACCTGGCCGCTGCGATGCCGAAGGCGTTTTCTGCACACCTCCTGGTAAAATGAAAGAATAGTACGAAGCAGGTTTTAGGAAGTCACCTTTCGGAGCCGATTCTGTAGACTATTTTTGAAACTGCAGCTATAAGAATGTCAATGTAAATTGAGCACAGTGCTCATGAGCTCGCGTTTTTGTAGATTAAAAGCCCTATGCTCATTACATGCACGTAAACAAATCTTTTGCGCTTATTTCTGTACGGCCTTCTAGAGAACCAATGGCAACAGCTAATTGAAATCGGCATTTATGCTTGTAATGTAAGGTTATTCATTATTCGCGCAAGCTGCTACGCATGCCCTATTTTTCTGAGCTGGGTAAAGGGGACTTGTTGCTGAAATGGGTCACACAAACATTGTACATTGTGCACACCTCAAGTTTGACCTGTGCTTGCGAGATCGTTTTGTCATAATGATGGTTTGTACTAAGTGTGGTGAGCTTTTTTTGTGCCCCTTATGTTTTTGATGTTTTTCCTCTGAACTGTTTTCGTTTAGCAGCTTTGTACGCAAGTTAGACCCACTGTTCTTGAGCTACGTGGTTGACTATGTGCACTATATTGTCAAATTGGAGCGACTGTTTTTGAGCTATGTATTTTGTGTTCATCGTTTTTATTTTTCTTCATCGATGTGACGATGCCAAGTGTCTATTAAACGTTATTTCAAATGCTTTCTGTGTTTGTGTAAAATTTAGTATGACAGGCTTAGCATACCCAAAGAAAGTGCCTGATATCATACCGTGCTCGGCTTAGTCTGTAATTGAAGGCTCTTCGTTCGTCTTCAAGGAGTTAAGCTGGGCAGGAGCGCATAAAGTCGCGCCGCAGCTGGAACGCTTCGTCCCCGACGAAAGCGTAAGGCGAAACATTTGTGGTGCCTGGGAGCTGCCCAAGTGAGGGGATATCAAGCTGCCCTTTGGTAAGGGCCTTTCGAAACTCTGCGTTCTTGAACACTCCGCCGTCACTGTGGCGGCCCTCCGCCCCAACATCGATCAGTACGAACTTCGAAGAACTGTCGACCACGGCCATGAGCACAATGGAGAAAGTACCCTGCAGCAGTAGGCGTTAGACAGAACATTAGCACATGTAAAGTTGTATGTGCAGGTGGGACCTACAATAATAAGCGATTACAAAGGAAAAATACGACAAACTTTACTTTGAAATCACCTATGCTGTCCACGCGTTTCTTTGTACCAGCTCATCTTGAAAGATTTCTGGCCTGCACAGTGATAATTTATTTTAGCTGTAAGGGCTCTGAAAAACACCTCTGTTGAAATTAAATTTCAAATTAAGCATTAAATAGCTGTCATCAGTACCAATGCGCCTGCCGGAGCACTGGAAGAATACTGCATACAATAAGTATTCTGGCAAAACGACTTAGACCACGGGGCTGTGATCCTTCGTTTTGACAAACTGTGAGCTCAGTCCCCTTCTCTGTCTCTCTCTTTCTCCATCCCTCCCCTGCTTTCTAGAGCACCTGTGCACCATTCAAAAGTGGTGCATACCAAAAAATGTATAGCATTGCAGGGCAAAGCAGTGGACGTTGTCCAAGCATTTTAAATTAAAAGGTACTTGAAGAAAGGGGTGAAGAATTTAAGGCAACTTCCTGCATTATTGGGTATGGAAGCTTACTGAAACGAAAATAACTAAGACAACTTTTTCTACCACTGCACTTAGCAACATTTTTTTGTCACAGTTACGCTACTGTCACCACATCCCTACAAATGGGCGGTGCACATTGGCTGTCCATGTTGCCACCACACTATATCGAGCAGAGAAGGGCACACTACCCCTCCCGCATTACTGCTGCCCGTTTCAGTATACGGCCGATACTGAGTGTAAAGAAAAGTGAAAAGTTGCATAAATGGCCAGAGTGACTTACCTTGTAATTTAACTAGGTACTTCAACATTTCGGGAGGCAGGTGATTGCGACGTGCTTCCCGTCAACAACCCCCAAACAGTTTGGGAACTGGCCAACGCCGGGTGAAGTCACCAGCAATCTTGGCCCAGTCAGCCTTGTTTGGTACCTGGAATAAATTGGAAAACAGGAACAAACTTGTAGGCTGAACAGACCTATTTTTGGCTAAATATGTTTGTGAGGTGCAATGTGAAAAAATGACAATCACTTTTTTCTTGTGCATGCTTTTTGGGCATGGATCGACGGCACGGTGAACCAAACTTTGTATAAGGTGGAAGCTTTCATTCATGCTGAAGGCATGGTGTCACTTTTCCTGCCGAGTTGTACACGGTCAACGCAGTGCATTTTACCACCCCATTCTTTATTTCGATAACACAAAGCTGTGATTACTGCATTTTGAAAACCAGAATAATCAAATAGACATAGTTCAGCACGCTTTCAAAGGCCATAGGTATATATTGTATTTGCTAATCACAATTGCCCTAGGCACTGTTAATAATGAAATGTTTTTTCATTTAAACACCGAGCCTTCGAAGGAATTGCTGGTACTGCAGATATGAAGTGTACCATTCACTGAAAGGAAATTTGATACAGGTTCTGATGTTTCCCACCTTCATAAAGTGGTCCTTGAGACGAGCCCAAATGGCTCTACAGGTCACGTGAATGCTTCTCCAGGCAGTTTCAGCGCCGACACGGTAGGCGAGGGCCACGTTGCAGATGTACTGCCCTGAAGCCAGGTAGCTGCAACACAGAGAAAAAGTAATTTCTCATTCGATTCACAATACATGGCCAGAGCACAACTGCAACAAAAGTGTTTGATAACATGCAAACTCTGAACAGGATTGCCTCTTTAGGTAACCAGGAAATGGCAACATTGCTTTCTGACACCGAAGGGCCTCTATTTTATACAATTTTGAAGACTTGGCCAATCTGAGAAAGCATGAATGATTGACAACGCCCATTTTGCCATTTCAAATGCAGAAGCCATTTTTATAAACTGACGTATGCATCTATGATCTGTCCACTGACATGTTTATGTTCTTGCATCAGCATCAGAAGGCAACCTGCACCAACCTCAATGTTATTGCAAGCCTTTCGCCTCGCTCTAGGGGCTCTCGTATGAACTGCTGCCGTGTCAAGTCCGCAGCAAGAAAGCCCAGCAACTTGTCGAACAGCGCGGGTGTCATGTGGTAAAATTAGAAAAAAAACTGCTCGTTGCCTTCCCGCATTCGACGCCATTGTAGGGAGAAGGAAACTGTACTGTTGAGGATGGACACCATTTGCGTTACTAGTACACCCGGCCAATTTTTTACCAATATCACGGGAGCGTCAACCGCTCCGTCGATCAGCGCCGTATGATGGAGTGATACGACAAACTCAGCGAGAGTAACCGCATGCGCATTAAGCAAAGGCCGCTGCTATTGTGTTGTGCTGGGCTGTTCCAAGAGCAGACAACCACCCCCGATTATTTTATTCGCTTATCACACTGGCCTCCAACCCGTCGTTAACGGGGCGAAGAGGGCAAGTGAAAGCGAGTGGTAAGAGCAGTATGGGGTGGCTGTTGGCTCTTTGAATAGACTAGCAGACGGCGGCAGCAGCGGCCTTCGCTTAGTGCGCATGCGGTTACTCTCGCCGAGTTTGTCGTATCACCCCATCATACGGCGCTGATCGGCGGAACGGTCGACGCTCCTGTGATATTCGTAAAACATTGGCCGGGTGTACACTGGGTAAGCCAGCTCCAACAGGCTATGAAAAGGGTAGATGTTCATCATGCATTTACACGATGCAGAGGTACTATCTTAAAGGGAGCTTGCTCATGTCGCAGATGCAAACTCTGGTGAATAAAATGGGGCATCTAGAGCACTCTGGAATTTTATTTAATTTATACCAATCGCATTAAACGTTTGATTGGCGCTGCACACATTGTTTAACCTCTTTCGCGAAAAAAGGAACACGCTAGCTGCGGGTTACAATGCGCCGGAATGCGTCGCTCGCGCAAACAAAGCGCCGACGACAGACGAGAAGCCAGCGCTTAGAACGTGTGCACCCTGTTGTTCGTCATGACGCCATAGCTTTCAGAAAACAGGAACAAAAATTTCCGTTGTGACTAACCTACTCAGATAACCATGCCTACAATAATGGGGCTAAGCATTAATGCGCTGCGAAATAGCAACACGCTACACACGGCTGTGTGGTACAGGCCTTCCTGTTTTCGCGCCAAGAAGACAGGCCGCACCCAGCATCAGTGCTCTCGTTGCCTTCGCTGTCGCCCTTCTGACGATTGCCTTCGGTACTCGCGTAGCTAGCAGGAACAGATGGCTGCGAGTCAGTGTTGCGACCATTTTCCCTCGATAAAGCAGGATAAACGTAAGCGGGATAGGAAAGAGCGGTAAGCAAAACCAGAGGGGGCGATGTCGAAACAATGCGCTACCGAGTAAACAAAACCGCCGGCTCGGCTCGAATTCTCGACTCGTGGCTAGGCTCAGCTGCTGTGTGTGTATGTCATGTCGTTTCAATAGTTCGCATCGACAAGAAACAGTTTTTTCTGCGTCTCAAAATAAAAAAGAAATGCTTTTATGCGATTTAATAACTATTTTGCGGCCTGTTGGTAGTGCGAATTTGTGTCTATAATCAGGCAGTTCTGGCCAGTGTGGTCTAGCGACGTTGGGCTGCGCCGGTCGAGCGCGGTGAGCGTTCGTGCGCCTCTCATGTGGTTGCTCACCCTCCCCCTTCACACGCGCCCTGAACTCATGAGCGCGCCAGCGCGTGGAATCTAGCGCGCGAACACGTGCGTGGAGTTGCCGCTTTAAGCGCGATTTCTCATCGCAGTAGTTTTGGTGATATTAAACGGATTTTAATAATTCGTGGGGGATGAGATTGCTGGGACAATAGGCTTTATCTCAAAACACATTAACAGTAGTAATTGCCAAGCGATTCAGGTTCCCTTTAACATTTGGAGCTGCCCGATTCTATTCGCCTTTATTATTTCTTTGACCGCATTGCTGTTAGTTCATTAAATTTCTGCCGTGACGTCCATTGGGGAAGTCCTAGCGCGATTTTGATTGTCTTTCTGGTAAACATAGGGATGATGCTGAGTATGCTACTGGAAAATTATGACAGCGGTGACAATTTTTACAATGTCCTTTTCTTTCCTACGCTTCCTTCTGTTGGTTACTTGGTTATTCATTCGTAGTGCTTGTTCTATTGGTTTTATAAAATGGTTTAAGGCTGTTGCGAAACGATTGTCCGGCTGTTGTCTCATTCCCAGTATTTTAGGGTCTTTATCTTTTGGATATGTTTCCAGTGTAGGTTGATTGTCATGGATATGGCGGTGCGTATACGTTCCCCGGAGTTTCTTTTTCTAGGATTTGGAGCAACTCTGATTATTACACCTAGCATTGTAGTACACACTGACAGGCATGCTTTTGCAGGGCCGTGTCTGCTATTTTTAATTCTTCCTTTTTCCGCCGGACGCCGTGGTTATCCACATGGTTATATTTTCACGGAACACCTATCATGCCCCTATAGCGCCATAAACTACCACCCAAGACGACGAAAGGGTGCGGCTGGCCCGAGCGATCATGGCCGCGTGTAAACGGATCGCATCACTCTGCGGCAACATCTTGTAAATACATCACTTCATCGTCGCCCATGGTTCGCGTGATCATTGTCCTGCCGCCACGTAACATTTTGGTGGAGGGTGCGGGCTTCAGTCCTACCCCGGCCCCGAAATTCACCCCGTCTCGGCTCATGAAGCGATCTCATCCGGGCTCTTGGAAAGCGTCAGCCCGCCGCAGTGCTGGCGAGCCACGGACGCGACATTCCTCAGCCCCGTGTCCCCTGCCCATGCCCCGCCGAGACCTGACGAACTGACCAGCCACGACCAGACGTATAGCCGACGACGTCCCCCCACCCAGATATCTGGCGCTTCTCCGAAAGCTTTGGACGCTGCCTCGTGGGGACGGCGGTGGTCACAGCTGTTCCGGGGCCGGTGCTCATCGCGACCATCACCATCATCAGTGGCGGCAAAGACTTCATTGTTCATGTTCTTATCGCTTTGCTCATTCGCGTCGCCACCCTGTCTTTGCCCTGGGCTCGACCGGGAGGGTCTTCCTCCGACGGGGGGGGGGGGAGGATGTCACGGAACACCTATCATTGCCCCCATAGCACCATAACCCGTCACCGAAGACGACGAAGAGGGTGAGGCTGGCTTGAGCGATCATGGCCGCTTGTAAATAGATCGCATCGCTCTGCGGCAACATCTTGTAAATACATCACTTCTTCATCGCCCACGCTTCGCCTCATCATTGTCCTGCCGCCACGTAACATTTTGGTGGCGACATGAACGATGACATGACGACATGACGACATGAACAATACAGACGTCATGAACGATGTGACAATGGAACGATGCATTTACAGCTTATTTACATGGTGGCAAAGCCTGAGCCCGCAGAGGTAGCGCGCACCCACAGATCTTCTTCGTCGCCGTAGGCTGGGATCACAAACCATGCTGCATTATCCTCTTCATCGCTTTTTCGTAAATATATCATTGCCGTATATTGCCTGTCCGTTATTAGGGATTTTGTTGAGACTTTCTGGACACTTGTACATTGCTACGGTGATGAGAATTGGAAAATCACCGAGCTCTTGGTATGCCTGTATTCGGTGCTTTGTGTATGTGCGTATTCCCCCAATTCCTGTTCTGGCGGTTAATAAACATTCCGTAATTAAACATTAAAAGCGCATAATTAAACATTCCAACTGCGCAGCTTAGGTCTTTAAGGTTGGATAGAACTGCTTTGTGAGCGACATTTTCGAATGCGCTATTTTATATGTAGGGGCATGATCACCGTTTGATTTGCAAAAAAGCTGCATTTAGAACATCTTCCATCATTTATAGTGAAATGTACTGGGTTGACATTTTTCGCCCAAAACCGCATGTTATGGTGAAAAAGGTGTTTGGTCGCTAAGTGCTTCTGCAGTTCATTCAGGGCAAAGTGTTTCCATTATTTTTTCTACACAGGGACCTAACATGGCCTCATGTTCTCTATGACAATCTTTTACCCTGTTTGGGTAGAAGTATCATTTCCGTGTTCTGCCATAACGATTGCAGGGTTCCTTCCTCTCAGTGGCTACTGTAGTACATAGTCAGCGAGATATCCTTTATATCTCTAGACTACGCTTTTCGGCTATTGGTAAAATGTTCCGTATTTGCAGTGATAGTGCACTTTGTTAAATTAGTAAGGGCCTTCCTGATAACCGTTTTCGTAATTGGCCCGTCAACGGTTGGGTTGGAGACGCCGCTGTACGTGTTGGTTTGCGGCCCAGTCTGCGTGGAGTTTCGGAGATATTTTTCTCTTAGTGGTCTTTTTAGTTCTTCATCTGTTCGCGGGAAATGATGTATATTCTTATTTCCATTACGTTTTTTGTTGCTGGGTGCTCGGTGCTGGGCCGGCTAGTGGTTTAAGCAGTGCCAATGTTCGGGACATGTACAGCGTACCTTCCTGGGTGTTACAGACATTTGCCCAGTTTTGTGTGTTTAGTTCTCTCACGTGTTGAATCGCTTCCGCTGTTATCTTCACCATTTTATTTTAATTTTGAGCTCCCTGTAGGGTCGTTACCTTTTCCAACTTTCCTTTAGCTTCCAGCATGCATACCAGAGATCGAGTGGTCGTTTGTCAACTCATGGGATGTTGTTATAGGGTGCCCCGAGCGAGGGAAACAAGAAGAAATCACTGGAAAAAGACGCAGCAAGTGCGCGGGTGGCTGTGAGTGAAGAGAAAGAAGCGAAGATTCGAAGGGGTCTCGAGACAAGAGAGGCGAAGAAGAAGATGAACAAGTCACAGGGTTCGAGAATAATTGAAAAGCGATCTAGAGGAACTGGCGGATCCTCTACCCCGAGGTACCCTGGCGGAACAGCAGCACCGACCGTACTGCGGGTACGCCGATCCTTCGAATGCACTGAGCTCTAGCTGGTGTCGCCTGAACTGCGGGAGCTCTACCCCAAGCAGTGCCCGTGTTCACAGCCGACAAGCTTTTTCGGGCGAATCAACGGTGGCGTGATCAAGGTGCCGTGACTGTGCTCGGATACCTGGGCCGCGCCGCATCAACGATAAAAACTGCCAGCGGCAGTTGCCTTCGACGGCAGCTTGTACTTCCGCCCACCGCCACGAAAACTGCGATAACTTTCCTTGTCAATTTCCCCGTGGGGTTTGGACTCTAACTCTTCTTGGTGCCAAGGTGTGTTCTCACGCGACGACGGACCGTATCGACTTCTTTATCCGTTTTTCTCATTCCTTTTCCAGGTATTTGTTTTCTAGCATAAAGACGTCTGCGGTCGCATGATGGTCACCTGTCTCGTCACTCTTTAACCACTCTAACTACTGCCCTGAACCTACCATATTATCACAGATTTCTTCCCTACGGACGATCTCTCTCCCGTGCTTTTTGCATCCCACTTTTTTTCATTTTCCACTCCTGTACATCCTGAATGCGTTGGCTTTCTTTGGATCTGTCCTTACGGACAGCGTCGCCCTCACTTCCTTTTTCCATCTATTTGTTTTTCAGGGCGTAATGGCTTCCACGGTCGCATAATGGTCCCTTTCCTCGTAACTATTTAGCCACTCCAACTACTCCCCTGAACCTGCCATAATATCACAGATGTCTTCCCTACGCATGATCGCTCTCGTGTGCTTTTTACATCCGAGTTTTTTCATTGTCCACTCCTGTATATCCTGAATGGGTTGACCTTCGGTAGATCTATCCTTACGGACAGCGTCGTAGCTGTTATTTTGTTAATTCTGATCTTTAGTTCAGGTAATGTTTCTTTATGCTGCTGATTAGTATGTGATGGTCGCTACAGAGGTTTTACACCTCGTTTTCCAGATGACCTCAGTTGCGTCTTTAGTTAAGGCAAGATCTGGACAGGTTTCCCTGGTTATACTTGTTCCCGTTCTGGTTGGGTATTGGGAATCGGTACGCAGCGTTACATTGAGTAGACTCGGCGCTTCATGTCTTCCTTTTGTAGTGTATTCTTTGGTGTACCCCCTTGGGAATGTGCCGCATTGAAGTCCCCCAATACAATTATGAGTCTATTTTTTGGCTGTAGCCTTGGGTAATTGGTGTATATTGCAGTTGTTATAACTGGAGGGCTAAAAAAAGTATCGAAGTCGTTGGTTAGTGTAAGGTCAACTCATGAGGTCAGTGGCTAGGCACCCCGCCCTCGCGTTTCCCTGGACAGGTTTCCCTGGTTATACTTGTTCCCGTTCTGGTTGGGTATTGGGAATCGGTACGCAGCGTTACATTGAGTAGACTCGGCGCTTCATGTCTTCCTTTTGTAGTCTATTCTTTGGTGTACCCCCTTGGGGATGGGCCGCATTGAAGTACCCCAATACAATTATGAGTCTTAATTTGCTATTTTGGCTGCAGCCTTGGGTAATTGGGGTATATTGTAGTTGTTATAACTGGAGGGCTAAAAAAAGTATCGAAGTCGTTGGATAGTGTAAAGTCAACTCATGAGGCTAGTGGCTAGGCACCCCGGCCTCGCGTATGAATGGGTAGATTCCCACCGCTTGGTCTAGCGGCACAGCACTGCCCACACAACCACTGTGGCCCTCGTCAATTCCGCTGCGGTGTGTTCGGGAGACGGCTTGGTCTAGATGGAGAAATGCCGCGGGAATAATCCCCTTTGCGAACGCAGGAAGTGCCGCCAAGTTCCGGGGATTCTGCGCGTAGCGGACAACGAAGGGCTGATTATAGTTGTCCGACCACTCGGTGGCAGCGGCTTCTCACGAGCGGCTTCTCTGCAGCGGCTTCTCTGCAACCGTCGGAACGGCTTCCCTTCGGTAGCCGCTGCCCTTCATTCCTTTCCCTTCGAAGGCATCGTGTACTCGCCGCCGCATGCTTGCTCCTTCGCGTACAGGCCCTCGACCCGGAGATGGTAGCCCATTTTTGAATACTCAGCAAATGGCTGAGTGACAGCAGCCTACGTGAATTTGGGCCCTCCCTTACGCGGGTAGGAACGCTAGAGGGGTGTGCCCGAAAGAGCGTAATACTGAAGTGTTATAAGGCCGAACTTCGCCGCAAAACAGCGTTCCTGTCTGAGCTCTCAGCTACGCAGTTCCCGGTGAGACAAGGAGCCTCGACCGCTGTAGCTACTTTGTGATTTGTGAGCCCCTTAGCGAGAGGTGGACTTGTGGATCACGCCGGAAGTTTAGGCTGCAGCTGTGCATCGAACAACTAAACCGGTCTTGCCGCGGGGACAGAGTCTCGGCCGTCCGTTTCTTCTCTAGCAATTTGTGTACGCTCCTATCATACCAGAGTTAAACGAAGTTTCAGAAGCTGGAGCGATTTGTACGCACTTATACCTAGCTTCTAACTACAGTTCGAAGTCTTTCCCTTTCGTCACTCATGTATCCAGATACTCTAATGCAAAAGTTGTAAATAAACTTTTCGTTTCCCTCTATCGAATACAAACGCCTCGACTTCGTCAATTATGTACCATTTCCGAGAATTTCAACACCATCACCCTTCGAGCCTCTAGTCAAATCAACCGGAGCCAGGGCGATTCGGTTCGTGATCGGCACTGGACTTCGGGTAACCGAACATCAACAATCTTTACTGTTGGGATTTGTTCCCAGGAATAATTTCGATTACTTAGATGGCGATACCTGATGCGTCGATATTGTGCTCAGTTGCTGTGTGCTTTTTCTGTATGAAAGTAGTTGCTTTGGTGTTATCTGTAACCCCAGAAAAGACTTAAAAGCGTTGTGGTTTTCGGCATTGTTTTCCTGTAAGGAGGTAAACGTCCTGTGGTGTTGGGTTTGTTTGGCATAAAGGAGAGCGCTGTTCGTTTTTGTTTGATGCCCCTGCAATTAAACGGCCGTAAGTGGAACATGTTTATCCCCTTTAGTTTTTTACCTTTGCCCGCCATGGTAATTCGTTTCGGTTTTCATGGTGTTTTCTTTCACGGATATAAGTTGGTTAATCTTTTGGTTATCAAGCTCATTTGATTTGCCCATGATGCGTCTGTACAGGTGGGAAAACTGTTGGATTTGCCCTCTGAAACTCGTAAAGACTGTGCCAGAAACGCTCAAGAACATTTCTGGTTGGGTATGGAGCGGGATTGTGCATGTGTTGTGTTCGTTGAGATGAGGTTGGCACAGCTTGTGTATAAGGTTGGGCAACAAGTGGTATTCGTGGATTGAATGTGTTGGGATCAGGAAGGCAAGGTTCCGTGATGGCTTGCGGTTGGGGTTAGTTTTTTTCACTTTTCTGAGTGTTTTCTTATTAATGTGTTTGGTTAAGCTGCAGTTCCGCTTTTGAGTTTGATTTTCTGCCAGACTGATAAAAGTTGGGTCGTTCTTGTTGTGTTGGCATTATTTTTGGCAGGGGGAACTGGAGATGAGACCGTCTGTACAGCTTACCAATTGGGATTTCTGGCCAAGGTCCGCCTTCGGGCCG
Organism: Haemaphysalis longicornis; assembly: GCA_013339765.2. NCBI lineage: Eukaryota > Metazoa > Arthropoda > Arachnida > Ixodida > Ixodidae > Haemaphysalis > Haemaphysalis longicornis. The sequence goes on from CM023452.1 coordinate 137,466,986, forward strand.
TGCCTGGTTCAGGGCGGGCAGCTTGGTCTGGATCCGGCACGCCGTTCGTTGTCTGGGCCGTCCCTGCTGGGCCATCCCTTTTGGGTGCTGTAAAGGTTGATGTGTTGGATAATATTTTTGTTTTTAGACATGGACCGCGCAGTTATCTGTTTTTTTTCTCCAATTCTGTTTTCTGGTGCCCGTAGTTGAAGCAATATTATCACTGGCTCATTTCGGTTTTGCACACGCTCTTTATCGCCCGGTTAAAGCCTTCGACCCTGCTTAGTGTTCTCCCTTACAGATGGCGCATTCGGTTGTGTACAGCTGTTGCGGGTTGCGTTTTTCTCCGCAGTCACCGCGTGCTCCCGCTGGTGAGTTCGCGCGGAACGTCCGCCCTGTGTCCCATCCTCAGCACGCGCTGCATACGAGAGTGGTGTTTTTTGTAGGGGTAGCATCCGATGCATGCACCCCAGTAGCAGATGGGGTGGAAAGGAGTATCGCCCACGGTTGTGATGACGAGCGGAAGTGTAGTGTCTGAGCTTCCTCGCTTGGGGTGATGTCGTATCTGTCCGCCCGTATCTGCTCTAGTAGCTTTTCTCTTTTGATCCCTGGTTTGAATTTGGAAAATAACTCCATTAGTTGTGTTCCTGGAGTCGCCAAATAGGCTGATATTTCACACATTTGCACATTGAGTGTGGACAGCTCGAACGGCTTTTAGGTATACGGCTGCTTGAGCGTGTGGTGTGCTTGCAATGCCGATATTCTGGTTTGGGTCATGATTACTGTCCAGGCACTTGGAATTTCTTTTGGTGCCTTCTACCGTTTCGCTCAGCGCCCTCACTGGTGCTACCGTTCCGCCGTCATTTCGGTGTAGGTCCGCTGTGCGGCTCGCCTGATGGACTTCGTATTCGTCTTGCGGGTAGCAGTGGCTACCGGCCAGACCTCATAGCGGCTACCTAATTGGACGGGTTGAGCTTGGTACCGGGATTTACTTCCCATTCACGACGGTGGGTCGTTAGTATAACAGGTTCTTTTCGGGTTCAGGAAGAGTCGTTGTTTCGTCTGAAGGTTTGTTCCGGTCCCCTTTCCTTTCCTGGGGACTGGCCGTTGCAAGTATCCTCGTAGCTGTTCGCACCTTCCCATTCCACTCAAAGAAAATTGCCCGCCATCTTACCCTTGGATATCAATTATTAGCCGATTTCTTTGCATGAAAAAGCTTCTTTCCTAGGTGTCATTAAGGACACGCATCTTAAAATTCACTATTCGTCTCTACCGTAAAAAAATTGCTTTCTGGAGTATGTTCACTTTCGAATGGCAAGGCCATTCTTTAACCGTGCGAACTCTCAACTGTCGTATTTTGCGTTCATTCACAGTAACTTAAACTATTGCATTTCATTGTGGGGGAAGCGCACAAGGGTTCATGTTAGCCCGTTAGAAAAGATCCAAAACAGGTCATGGGTATTATACTTACTCGCTCCATCTATCACGGTCGTCACCTCTATTTGCTCAACTGTATATTCTTCCCTTTGTAATTGTATGCACTTTATTTCTTTGCCTTAAATAATGACCTTGTAGTCCACATGTCCCTTCTCATTTATTGTTCCAACAGCAAAAAAATAGATGTTTTGCGTCTCAAATAGCCGGTTATTGCCCAAAGTACGAACGAGTTACGGAAAACAACCATATCCTTTTCCGGCACAAGCCTTTGGAACACTTTAACAATTGACTTGAGACTCCATATACCTGTCTATTTACGCATGCATTTGACTAGAATAAAATGACTGGACTATGCCACTATTACTGCTTTCGGTTTGAAGAACAGCTCTGGTCTCTCGTTTTGTTTGCGTGTGCCATGTATAAATTATTTCTAGAAAAATGTATTGTACTTAATTTCTTTTTCTCCGTTTTTCACTTTTTTATTTTACAGTTTTCTTTTGTTGCTGGGTATGGTACATAGATTTGAGTCATAATGCATATATACTTGCTACTGTTGCTTTTTGAGGTGTTTCGCATCGCCACTATTTTTTTACGGGTATGTCCTAATGGACTGCTAACTTCCAAATATGTCTTCTTAACATGCTCACTTTTTTTGTGGCAGAAGCATGGTAGGGTCCCGCGCGTTGTTTTAACCTTGGGACCTCCTCTTGCATCCTTACATTGTGTAATCGTGCATTATTGTATTTTGAAATAAAGTTTGAAACTTTGAATCGAATACGCCCTGCAGAGACACGCTTCATGAAAAGATACAAGGAACCAGCATACTCTACTGGTACCTGGTATTGCCGCCAGGCTCGAATAAGAAAGAGCAAACAGAATCGCCCGCAAAACCGGAATCTGTGGATGCCTTAGCCACAAATAAAAACCAGAGAGTTCCCATCCCACAATGCGACAAACATAAAACATTTACTGCCCCTCCCAGAAGCCTACATTAAACCATGCACACATACAAACACCTAAGCAAAGAACAGGTCTTAGTGACACAAGCGTAAAATTGAACCCTTCTAACTGCAGCATGAAATGCCATTTACTCAGGAAGACCACTCCAACAATGCCCGAAATGCCAGGGAATGCTGGGCCAGTGTCATCTAGTCGGCAGTTGCAACAAAGGACAAGGAGAAGAAACCACCATATCGTTTTCGTCACTAGAAGACGAAACCGACCTCCCCGCCTTCGTCAGGTACCATTTGGAAGGTGGTCGCAAGAGAGACCAACAAGTACCCGACAATGGCTCTATCAGGAAGCACAAGACTACACCGCGCCTAGAGTGCCATGACAGGCAACTTTGGGTCTCAAGAACGAATAGGGACCCGCACCCGCAAGAAATCGTAACAACAAGTTTCATTCATTCATTTATTCCAGGCGATGAACTCCGTCACGACTACGAAAACTGTATATTTATGTACACTGGAAAAATGTTGAAAAAAGTTCGAATCAGGTTTGATGAGTACTGGCGTAGCCACCGCCGCCAAGTACCGTCTGGTTTCATTTCGGCGTCCAGTCGCTATTCCTTGCATCAGCCGGTGCAGGTTTCGCAAAGGGGGGGGGGGGGGGGGGGGTTGTGGTTTGCGACGGGAAAATGAAAGGAAATTCACTGGGGATATTTTGAGCTCGGCAGGGAGCTCACCTGCATACAACCCAGTGCAGGGGAAGGGAAGTAGAGGGGGAGTGATAGGATCAAGTAGAAAGAGAGAGAGAGAGAGAAAGGTATAAAGTTGAACAGTCCATCCGCAGGCACGGCACAACCCGTGTGGGCGCAGACCAATAAAATTTCTAACAGTTGTGAAAGAAACCAAAATGCAAAATGGCAAGACGTGTACAGGAGCTTGTCCCGTGTAAAGTTCAGGTATTTATTTGGTACTCGTAGTTTGAAAACCTAAAATTTACGTAAAACCTTTTCTTGAACCGCGTAATTTTTGCCAATTTCGGTCAGTCTGTTTCTGTGCAAACACAATCACAAAGTTCTAGTGCAGCTGAAAAATAAAATCAAAGAGTATGGTACAGTGGCACTTTTGACTAAATAATGAAGGAACGCAACTAAAACTTTGGAACATAACTTTACAGAAGGTTTTTTTTTGTTTGTAAAAAGTTGGTGGAACGTTTTTTTTCTAATGTTCTCAAATGCACGCAGTTGTGAACACTATTAGTCTGTTGTTTCATAAGCATAGAAAATAATTACGTACATTAGTTCAGCTGCTGCGAGTCTTCTGTGAATTGATTTCTCAGTACCTTGCCACTCCACAACAGAAATTTGTTTCGTAGTGTGTTGAAGGCCCCAAGTACTTCAAACTGATTGAATTTTTTCGTTTATTGTACTGCAGGCCATGTTACCACAAGCCACTGGGCCTTCATATGTCGTTTCTGATGAACTCTTTTCATACAGCAAGTTGTTGTGTGGTTTGTGTATTTTGTTTACGGATATGTGTAGCGTACAGCTCTGACACGACGACAAAAGAACGCTAAGTGCCGTCCCGACCGAACAGAAAGCAAGGCGCCCCGCGACATCCGTCAAGGCCTAATTACAGCTGCCACCAAAGCTCCTCACACAGGAGACACGCGGCGAGAGCACTATCTCGTGATTTTTATCGAAACGGCTAAACCGTTGCACTTTTGTTAGGAAATGTGTTCTCAAAGAATTTTGCCTTCCTGGCGCTTGACACGGTTAGCTTCCCGATCCGCTTCACCTGAGGCTTTCAAATTTCTTCGACCAGCCTCTATCCCGCTGCCCCGCTGCTCTTTCCTACCGCCGTGTATTGGGAAAGCGGACTGCGAAAGTGGATTCAGCTGCCAGTTTGTTCGCTCGCCTTGCTGCTTTCATCTTTATGCTACTGATATCTTCTTTCGACTTCATCTGCTGCTGTGGAGGTCTTGCGCATGCAATATGGAAGGGTTCGAGCATCCAATGCATTGAGCTCAGAGACAGACAGACAGACAGACAGGACAAAGAGAGAAAGAAAATACTTTCTTCGTGAGGGGGTAGTAGGCCTGCTTGGGAAAGGGGGATAAGGAAGCGGGTAAGTTCAAGTGGACTAAGATGGCATGAGCATAAGATATCTATTGGGCGTTGTTATAGGAAGATGGGAGCAGAACCGTCGTTATTTACTGCTCGAGGAGTAACGCTTGAGTGTCCAAACTATGTGATTAGTTGATGAGTTGTAGTGTCCACGAGCCTCGAGCGTACTATTTACGAATTCTGTTGACAAGACCTTAGAAATGTATAGAAAATCTAGCTGCAAATAGCTCCGCTGTAATAATGAGCTAAATGATGAAGAGAGAATGGGGGAAACTGCGCTCCCGCAGAAATACGGGTGCGCATAGTACAACCAACCATCAATGTTTTAATGCAAAAGCATAAAAGGCCCCTTTAGTGAAACGGCCTGCCTAGGCGTCTGTAGAGGGGAAATGACACCTACACCCTCTGTGGATGCCGACGCCAGTATGCTTTAGCCTGACATTACTTCGGAAGCCACGGGTCACGTGGCTGCGAACTCGGGTATTAGCGGTGAAATGTTTAAGAGGCGCCCTCTGGCTCCGACGTCGGCTTAGGGACTCGCGCCGCAGTCGTACGCTACAACAACGCCGCTGCTACACTCGCGCCGCTGTCGACTCCTTGGGATGGGCAGCAGTGCCTGTGCTAGAACCCGCCCCATTTGATGCATTAGTGAATTAAAAAGTGTATTTCCAGTAATTCAGGTATTTTGCCAGCTTCTGAAGCCACTGAATACTTCCAAGCTGTATACCGCACAAGTTTGCTACACACGCGGAGCGAGGGAACAACTTTCTTCAGAGCATCGGTGAGATGATCGTGTGTGACTCGTCCTTTCTAGCCTATTTGCAAGGTTCAGTGCTGCGAGCTCCTCGATAAGTATTCAAAATGCATAAGTTTCCCTACCGTATTTTGAGGTGCTCTTATGAAGACTCAAATGTGTAATGCTACGCACCAAGCTGCAGACTTCTCACGGGCATAGCACAGCAGTAAATAAAACGGCTGTCCTCTATGTCTTTAATTGTTGCTGACTTGTTTCAGGGGAATGTTTTTTCTCTGCCGAAAGCATTTAATTGTTCCGCAGTGTCACAAACGCCTTATTAGGAGGTTTGGAGATGTTTGGGAGACTCACAAAGTTCGTGTGGATATTTTCTTCAGCCTGTAAGGCATACAGTACCTTCTTCCCCTTACAAAAATGCTTCTTAACATTATGTAGACATACTACCAACTTTATTGCTATCCTACATACTCTTACACTCTATTCACAGTTGTCTGTAAAAAGTCTATTGAATGTATGTTGACACCCGTCAATTGAGTGTTGTATATAGAAAGTCTACCTAATTTATGTTGATATTTGTCTATTGACGAGCTTCTGTAGGATGACCACTGAAAGTGTTTTGAGACGCTTTGTCGCAAGTTGAATTTAAAGCAAACTAATGATTCCTTCGTTCTGGAGTTCGATATGAATTAATTCGTACTGGTTTTTTTCCAAATACCTGGACAGGCTCACAATATTTGGTACAAACTATTAACTAGACTTTACCCAAATTACGTTACTTTGTTTCAATCAGGTTTTAAACACACACACACGCGCGCGCGCGCACGCACACACACACACACACACACACACACGCCCGCCCGCCCGCCCCCGCGTGCGCCCACACACACACACACACGTATCTTTCTTTCTCCCTCTCTCTCTCTGCATGTATCTGCACACTTCTGCACTCCAAGAAAAAAAAAGTCTCAAAAGGGAGCAACTTCCAATGTTCGCACCCCCAGCCACGCAGTTTCTCCCTCGGAACAACCAGTTCATCCCCCAGCCGCACGGGTTTCGGCCCTTCACGACCCTGTCTATTTCACTCTTCATGGTGATGAACATGGCTAATCAGCGGTTCCGAACAAGCGCGAACCAGCGGCATCAACCACTCGCAACCGCTCGTCACTGTGTTTTGATTTACGCAAGCTAAGTGCTACATTGTTGAAAGAAACAAATTATGTGCGTAAATATTTCTCGACAGACTGCTCGACGCGTCTCTAACAACGGCGATAATATGAAAACGGGCCGCTATGCTAATCTGATCGGGCCGCAAAGATGGTTTGGCCGCTATCGACCAACCGCCACCGGCGCCCCTCTCTCTTTGCGTACCTCCGGGAAAAACGCGTCAATCACCAGAGGCAGCCTTAAAGCGGCGCCCGTTCCGGCGCCGCGCTTTCTTGCAACCCATTCGAGTTTTCCGTTTTGCTAGGTTAATGCTTCCAACTATAAAGTAAACAAGATATGTGCAATTGTTCACGTCTCAGTGTTTCCCGCTATTGTATATTGGAAATAATAATGCGCAGTTTTCTAAACATGCAATGGGAGGCACGCCTCACCGCGGCATCGGCATCCCGCGGATGGCGGCTATATACAGGGTGATCAAAGTTAGGTTGACAGGTTTTTTTAAAAATGGGTGTTTAGATTTACGCGAAGACCACCTCTACAGTGTGGTTATGCGTCCAAGGGGACACATAAATAGGAGGTAATTACACATTTCGGAGTCCTAATTAACTAAAATTGGCTAATTAACTTTGTAGTGGCTACAGTAACCAGGCAAGTTTGTATTGTAAAGTTAGACGCAATCATGTTTCTACGCAGTTTCAATTGGCAGAATTCTTCTACCGCATCCATCGTCCGAGATATGAAATGGCTAAGTTTAATTGCCGTTCGCATGATTGCGCATGCAAGACAGTCTTCACAACGGCGCAAAGCTCCTCCCTTCTGTGACGTGCCCGCTGTGTACGGTGTTTATTTTGACGAAGGGATGGAGGCATAGGCAAAAATAATAACTGGCGCCCATTTTTTTTTGGCTGGCGTTATCGCAATCTGCCGTACTCAAAACCGCTATCGAAACACAGAGCAAAAGGGAAGAGCTATGCGCCGGTCTTGACTTCTAGCATGCGTAATCATGCCAGCGGCAAATAAACTTCGGAGTTAAATATCTCGGAGTACGGATGCCCTCGAAGAATTCTGCCAAATGAAACTGCGTAGAAACACCATTCGTCTAACTTTCCAGTACAAACGTGCCTGGTTGCTGTAGCCACTAAAAAGTTAATTAATCAATTATAGTCAATTAGCAAACTACATCAATAAATACCTCTTAAGTATGCGTCCCCCTGAGCGCATTACCTCACTGTAGAGGTGGTCTCCGCGTAAATCTAAGCGCCTTTTTTTAAAAAAACCTGTCAACTTAACTTTGATCACCCTGTATTTAATAAGTGTCCTGCTAGTGAATGGGCGGTTAAGATGTGCGTATTTGCGTTCGTGGTTTTTCGGCTGGAGTACCTTTCTGAGGTGTAGCTGTGTTGTTATGTTACATTTCAGAAAGTGAGCCTGTGAATGTATGCCTCCGCTTATCCCTGGAAGAACCCCATTAAACTAACCTGTTGCTGTTTCCTTTTCTTCATTTTTGCTGACACTACACGATCTTTTAGAGCGGAAGATAGATGATGTTCAATTAACCTGTATTGACAGCATGGTCTACAAATGGTCGGCTTTTCCCGCTACATCACGTTTTGAATATCCTGTCAAAAACGCTTCGGTTAGCAACAGCGATTGAGTATAAAGTCTACGCAAAACGTTCTGTATAAATTTTACAGAAACGTTTCAGGTCAAACACGGTGGCCAATGGTTGAGAAAGAGTTAGTAGGCTTTTGCTAGAAGTTTAAAGACAGTAAATAGACAGTCTATTCAATGTGGGTAGCGTCTGTCGACTTATGTCAACAAACATTGAATTCAATGTTGGTAACAATTTTTACGAGGGTCACAAATAGGCTTTCTTTATGGCTGCGGGGTAGAAGGTGTATATCCGCAGCATGCGTTGCTCATTTATGATGATTATGATCGTTCGATGTTAATGGCGCGAGGCCAACTGGGGCAAAGAGCGCCAAAACAATGGTTATGCATGACAGGTGAAATCGTAAACCCTAAGATGAGTCAGAAAAAAACACAAGTAAAATCAGAAAATGACAATGAGCATGGCTTAGGTATAGGGCCAGGGAGTGATCATGCGTGGTATGAAATGAGGTCTAAAAATTTATATTTCTTCTAAATATTTAAAAACACACTTTATAGAAAACTTGGGATCGTCCGACAATAAAAACGCTGGATGTAGTGGGACGTGTAGTCTGTATAGTTGTGGGAAGCGTTTGCGTCGCGTTGTGTGAAGTGCCGTCCATTGAATGAGTATGTGAACTGCGGGTAGGGCCTCTCCGCATCTTCTGCACTGGGGTCTTGAAGATCCTGTGAACAGGTACGAGTGCGTTACATGGGTGTGCCCTATTCGTAGCCTAGCCAAAGCGACTTCCGTGTGTCTCCTGCTTGTGTCAGTGGTGTATGTTCCCAAGCATGGTTTTATAACATGTAACTTGTTATCTGTCTGTTCACTCCAGTGTGTTTGCCATGTTCTACGCAAGTGTTGTCTTATGTGTGGCTTCAGGTCTGTATATGGTACGGTGGTTATGTCTACAGTGTTTCTGAGTAAAGCAGCAGCGGCCCTCTCGTCTCCAACTCGTTCCCAGCGATTACAGCGTGTCCTGGGACCCAGCAGAGGAGCAGCTCCTGGGCATGCTTTTATGTGGGTTTGCTAAACAACACTAAAGGAATCTGTATAGATGATGGAATTGGGAATTTGATTTTCACGAATGTGTCGTACAATAAGTAAAATAGCATACGCTTTTGCTGAAAAAATTGTTTTGTGCACGGTCACGGTTCTGGCTGCATTGAAATTCGGACAATGAGCTGCGCAGGAGACCATAGTGGAGGTTTTAGAAGCGTGACTGTAAAATTCTGCACGTGGGTATTTAAACTGCAGAGACAGAAAGTGCTCCAGTATTGCAGCTCGCGGTACTCGATTTTTGTCAGGTTTTATAAAAAAAAGGTCACAGGACACAGGGCGAACTTGCCAAGGCGGTAAAATGTTTGAAAAGGATGACCTGCACACATCTAAAAACAAATCGCTGAGATCCGAGGCTTGCTCTCTCACTCTAAGCGAAAAAGGTACGGGCACGGATGCGCGATTTACAAAGAGCACAGATCTGGATGTATTGTTAAAGACAGGATAAAAAGGGTAGTTGTTCAGCGATGAAATTTTAAAAGCATAAAGCAAGTGAATGTACGTCCGTTGGTTCTCAAGGGACCACTTCTTGCACTCGACATACACACTCTCGACAGGGCTAGTGCGAAAAGCACCCGACGCAAGACGTAGCCCCAAGTGTAGCACTGGGTCAAGCATTCGCAACGCTGTTTTAGTTGCCGACCCATACACCACACTGCCATAGTCTAAACGAGACCCAACCAAAGCAGTATACAAGCTCAGCAGCAGTTCTTTGTCAGCCCATGCGATTGGTGGGAGAGAACCAAAAGGATATTCATTGTTTCCAGACATTTATCCTTAAGTTGTTTTATACGTGTAGAATGAACGTGAGTTTGTGCTGAAACACAACACAAAAAAATTGTGCTCCTTGTTCACACGAAGCAACACGCCATTAAGAGTAATGTCTGGGTCCGTATGGACCCCGTCCTTCCCAGAGAACACAACGAGGAGCTTTTTGGAGTATTCAGTTTAAAACCATTCTTGTCTGCCCAGCTGGAAAGTTTGTTGATACCAAGCTAAACTTGACGTTCGCAGATGGACATGTTACATATTTAAAGGATATCTGCACGTCGTCTACATACATGGAATAAGATATTGTAGGGGGCAATGCCTTTCCAAGAGATTTCATCTTCTCATGAGATGCAGCTCAACACTCCACGTTGCGGCACGCCATGCTTGCCTGGAGGGAGGCCACTACAATGGCCTCCCTCCAAGACCTTGGAAGGTGCCCCGAAAGCCATATTTTGTCGTATAGGTGTAGGAGTGTCCCACGAGTGTCTGGGTGTACGTGTTGTATCATGGTATATGTTCTCTTATCGGCGCCTGGAGCTGAAGGATTGTTTGTGCTTAGGGCAGCCCTCAACTCATAGAGTGAATACAGAGTTGTAAGAAGTTTTTGATTTGTCTTTGTCTTTTAAGGGCTTTTTCTCCGCAGATGTTTTGTGTTGAATGAACGTATTAGTATAATGTGCTGAGCTGGACACGTGTTGGAAGTGTTGTGCGAGCGTGTTAGCCTGGTCTTGCAGTGTGTCCCTAGTTGTACTAACCAGGGGCAGGCTGTGTGTCTGTTGTCCTTTTAGTGATCGTATTTGTGTCCAGACTTTGCGAGTGTTGGTGTATGAGTTTATGAATGCTTGAATGAGCGCGCAACTCTCTCGTTTTGCCTCACGGCGCACACGTTTTCCGAACACCTTGGCCTGTTTGAACAAGAGAGATTAACCGACGTGGGGACCGCCGAAGGATACCCCACGCCTTGTTGTGGTCCTCTCGCGCCCGCCTACAGTCCTCATTCCACCACGGCCTTCTCTGTTGCTCTGCGGGGCACCAGATGCTGGGGAATGCACTTTTCGGCGGCGTCGAGGATGTGTGCAGTGAGAAGAGTTGGGTAGCTTCTTCAACGTGTAGGTGTCCTATGGATGTGTGATGTAGTTTGGATGTCTCTGTAAATGTATTCTAGTTAGCTCTTGCTTCATTCAACCTGTTTATGGAAGATGGACTGCATGGGCCTTTACCTATATATGTTAGTGAGGTGGGGAAGTGGTCACTACCATATGGGTTCGTGCCCCCGCCCCACTCAAGACATGGAAAAGAACGACGGAACCAACAGCCAAGTCAAGATCTGAGTATGTGTTGTGTCCTAAGTTATAGTATGAAGCCTGCTTTTTGTTGAAGAGGAATGCTCCTGGAGATGTAAGGAATTCCTCTATCAGGCGACATCGGGCATCAGTTCTGGCGGAGCCCCAAAGAGAATAGTGAGCGTTAAGGTCGCCTGTTAGGATGTATGCTTCGTGCAACTGATCGACCAGTGCCTCGAATTTAGAGCTCAAAGTGCAAGATCAGGAGGAAAGTATATGGGCATACCGTTATCAACCTTTTAAATATTATTGTTCCAACTGTTACAGCCTCAAGGATAGTGTTCAAAGTGACAGGGTGGTATGCTAAGGATTTCCGGGCGATTATGGCCACACCCCCAGAAGAGTGTGTGCAGCCATCCCTGTCCTTTCGGTATACCAGGTAAGTATTCAAGAAATTTGTATGTTTGGAATTCAGGTGTGTTTCCTGAACACACATTACACTTGGCTGATTAGCATGCAGGATCTCGAACACGTCGTCAAGATTATTAAGAAAGCCTCTGCAGTTTCATTGAACTATATTTTCTCTTCCTATTATTATGTGTTCGAGCTACTGGAATATGACTATTTATGTAAGGGCTTTCGGGGCTTGCAATCTAGGGAGGTTTTTTTACCTTCTCTGGAGGTTTAGATGGAGGGACCCGCTCTTTCCGCTGCGAAGCAGACAGGAAAGCTGCCACATCCATCTCATCATCAGATTTGGGTGGGTACCCGGCGGACCGGAGCCCCGGATTTGGCACCCTTCCGGTGCCCTTCGTTGGAGCCGCGGCCGCCGAGGGCGCCAGGAGCGCCCCAGGTGGCAGAGGCCGCAGAGGACCGGCTTCGCGATTAATGGCGGCGATCCGGCAACATTCTTTCCCGGAGCGGTATCAACAACTATAATTTAAA